>OY856387.1:5419322-6619322 GCA_963693495.1 Malacosoma neustria
GAATTTTGATGATTCGATTGTATGCTCTATGGCCCTCAAAATAAAGCACATGCTAAGTAACAACCATTTGAGTTTAACCATAGATATATCTGTGAGTATAATAGTTGCAAAATTAAATCAGCGACAAGATTTACCGATATTTTCAACCAATAAAAATATTGGTAAAAAAATATCAATTACCAATTAACAGATAAATAAATTCAACCGTTAACGCCACCTTTAGTCGTTACCGACTTTACAGCCGTTTTTAGTTACGTACCCTTATAGTCTCCGTTATGAGTAAAATTATTCTGTGCTTATAGCGGTCGCATCTCGCATGTCTATGTCTGTTAACTGTTTAGATAATTACTCTATGGTTGTTGTCAAATCGTGATTGTGAGGTTATATTTATATTGTCTAAATTTATCTTGCTTATATCTGTAATTAATGTGATTTTTGTGATTACAAAATACAGACAGCAAAATGGAAAGAAAGATCTCGGTCTTTCTTATGCTATTCTTGTTTGTATGCATATCCACGTGTAAGGGTGCTAAAATTAATACACCGAGAGTACTTTTGCCTTGGTTTGAAGATTTGTACGTAAATTTTAAATTTGAGATTATCGAAGGTGGTTGTTACACGTGGTAAGTGATTATTATTTACCGCTGGTATAGCTATTGTGTCATGCCATGCTATGCATTACCTAAATTTCTTGTATTATAGGAGTTTGTCTCGCGATGACATCATTGACTTGGAGCCGCTTTACGACGATGCATGGGGACATTGCTCAAAGGCAGCTCGAGTTTCTCTGTCCAAAACATGTGTGCCCCCTGGATCGGTGATTATATTAGCTGAGGATGTGAATACCGGCGAGGTAAATTGTAATATGTAAATTGGCGGGAACTTTGATTTACTTTAAAATTTTACAAAACAAGCCATCATTTAACTTTTTCTTTTGTTGCGGGAAAACTGTTACAGTATCCACCTATCTCTGGGGGAAAAGCAGGTGGGGAATGTGGGATTACCTCCTAAGGGGGTGGACTGGGGGTGAAGGCTGCCTGCCCTACCAACTAAAAACCCTGGTCATCACTGGCCTTAGTGGGGGCTTCACAGGATCGTCGTTTTGGCGTTGTTCTGCCAAGCTCCCAGAAAGCCATAGTTTAACCTGTGCCATACTAACATTTTAAAGTTTTATTTGAAGTTATGTATTTGGGTTGATTTTGGTGAACAATTTTCTTTTTAAGGTTAAGAGTAATAAAAGCTATGAATATTCTATTAACTAGTTTATAACAAACTATGGGCAACAGAGTAATTATATACTGAGTTATGATAATTTTCAGATTCTTCGTGGTGATGTAGATGTAGACATTATAAGGTCATTAAAAGTTATGAGTACAACATGGAAAATATATTTAGAGGAAGCTCCTGAAGCGTTTGAGGTTGTGGCTTATGATGAGCTAGGTAAATATTAACTCTTTATATGTATAGATTGTCAGTGGCCAGATTCTTATAATAACTAACAGAGTAACTTGAGCAGACTTCTTATGATTCGATTTAGTCTGCCGATGGCATTAGGGACCCTCGCCCAACGCCAAACCAACATCTTTTCTTAGGCCTGTTCCCGTGATTGGTAAGCTGTCCTGCGATCTCTATTTAGAACTAACATACAATGTTTGTACTAATTCAAACAGGGGAAGATCTATATCTAGACAAATTTATACTAAAATTTTTGAAACTATTTTGTTTCTGTTGTGAGGAAGGTGAAAACAAGATCAATAAAATTTTTACAAAACAATAGCTTGTCTCTTAATTTAGGTTGTAGTAAAATTATTTAAAAAAACATATTTATTGCTATAGGACCGCAGACAGGCTGACAGTTACCATCGCCTATGGGTGTTGGCAACGCTAATGGCATCGCGAACACTGCTGATCCATAAGGATACAGGAACTTGGGTCACTAATGCCGGAACACAACACAAGATCACTATGGTGACATACTTAAAACCAAAGATGGTCGCCATCTAGATGTGCTTAGGGCCCTACCACGTAGATAACATTATATTTATAAAATGTAACATAAATATCACTGATATTGGATGAAATAAAAAATATTACAGGTAACAGATTTTCTACCCTCGAGGGAGTTAGTTTTACATGGACAATAGAAAACACTGGTAACAATGTGGGTGAAGATCCACTGGTTATGTAAGTAATTTCCATGTATTACAATATTTTGTGGTATATAATATATTAATTTTAGGAAAAGTACCTCAGGTGTTTTTGTAATCCCTTGGGTATTGATAATTTGCAGTGCTTTGAATATTTTTTTATTGCTGAGGCAGACGACCTATAGGGGACCTGTAATATGACCTGTAACCTCAGTTATTAATGCCAGAATACAACACAATGTTTTTATGGTGGCATACTTATAGATCAAGTGTTTGCCATCCAAACATGCTTGTGGGCCAATCACCTAACTAGGATTGTTTTGTTGCCTTTTAAAACAGGCCGACTACAAGGGTTAGTATTCTTACTCTGCCCCTGCATGGAGGATATAAAGCTAATTTACAATTTTAATGCTTAATTTATGCCTTAATACATTAGTATAGTAGCTGTATAACACTTGGAGACAAACTAGAGTTTTTCTTGATTAATGTGCGTATAAAACAAACTTACCAACAGTGAAGGGAAAGTAAAAAAATTAAAATGTCTCATATTTCTCTTTATAAACACTATCATCTGCTAGCCTGTTTATAGGATTTTCGATTGCTAACACTTATCGGCTAGTTTAGGACAGTTTACTATTGAATTTGTTATGAATGTTAGTTTATATGGCCCTTTTATATAAAATAAAGTATAAATATCAATAAAATTACTTTGCTTTGAAATAAAATGAAAAAGGAACACAATGACTGGCACTGGACTAAGCCAGTTCTTGGAAAGGGACATACTCAAAAACTACCAGTCGATACAGTGTTAAGGAAACCTGTAAGATCACTGTATAGTAATTATAGTCAATATGCGTTGGACAAGCATGTCAGGTATATCGTCCATTCCCTCTTGGCAGAGATCTTAGCTGTGGGACACTATAGGCTTTATACATAAATACATCAGTTTTGGTGTTTAATAAATTTATTGTGGAAAATTTGGTCTTTTAAATGAACTTACATTCCAATTTTTTTTATAGGTTAGTCAAATGGCGTGAAACAAACTATGAAGCACCTCCAGGCATAGCAGAGTTAGAAGACATAGGCTTATATTCATACTCTGTCCTATTGTATGGACAAGCAATGGGTGAATGCCATATAAAAGTTTGTTTGTTTGACCATATTTGTACTGATTTCAACTTGAATGTTGTTGCCAGTGTGGTTTTAACACCCGCAACTGCATTGATTGCACCCGGTGATACTATACGATATAGGTAAGATAGCTCATATAAAATTTAATCAACTAGGCACTGTGACAACCTCTTTTCACTCTCTCCATATCGGCTAACATATTTCAATACAAGCGCGTTTGATTCCTGTCTTGCCTTTGGGTGTATATATGTAATATGGAGATAGATAGATAAATCTTTATTGTACATCATAGTAAAACATTGTAGTATAATTATATTAAGAGTATATCTTTGGGACCATTCAAGTATTATGTAAGCAGATTTATTATAATTATTTTTTACAATTTACTGCAACCCATTAAATTTTTCATATACATAATTCTAATTAACTGTCCATGACACCCGAATCCATGATTCTAACTTTCATATCAGTGTTCATGTTTCTTACTAAAGTAGAATCCATAAATGGATCTTCTCGATGCGACGATTTAGGCTGCCCGCGCACTAGGCAGCCGGAATATTTGAGCAGCCAGTTTTAGCAGCCAATCGACGGCTATTTGTGATCCTTTCGTCGAGCGATATGAACGCGGAAGAACTAATAATTTTTTATTTATCTCGTAAAATACGCAAAGCAAAGAAAATACATTGGATCCATCCTCTTTTTCTAGAATGGCACTCAAAAGGCTTATTCTATACCTATTTTAAAGAGGTTCGTACATACCCAGACTGGTTTTTAACTACACAAGAATGTCAGTGCAATCGTTTGATAACCTTTTAGAAAAAATAAGAAATTCAATCAAGGGCATTGATACTTCATAGTTTCGGAACAAGAAAAACATCTGGCTGCTACAACAAGTGCGCGGAGACTGACGGCAGCCACGTACATTAACCAACACTCGCTCTGGCTGCGCGCAGCCAATGGGCTGCCGTGCAACAGACGCGTTGTAATGGCTGCCGCAGCCAGGAGTTCGTGGCTGCTTAAGTGCGCGGGCTCCCATAGAACGTCATATGTTCATCTGGCCATCGCAGCCGGGCTGCCTAGTGCGCGGGGAGCCTTAATGGCTTGACGGAAGCATGATAAAGATTACACGTTCAATTTGATAGCTTCAATTTTGTCAGACTAAAATAATAGTAGGACATTAGCCGAAAATCTTTGAGTGAAGATTTCAAGGGTAGAGCAAAATTGACTGGAACATTGAGAAATTTCCCTCCATCATCCAAAACTAAGTCATCAACTGTATGTTTTACTGGTGGCAGAAGAAACCTGTTGTCACTTCTTGGACATTGAAAAATTTAAAGCAAGTTCACACACATGTTCTGAATACCATTTAATGTCTGGAAAATCAAGATCTGTTCGCCCAGCTCAACATATTTTGCAGTAACATGATAGCCATCAATTCCATGGTGCTGTGTCAGTATTATTTTCAGTGCCAACCTATTCGGACCTTTGGGCCAAAATATTGCCCGAATATTCATAAATACTATTTTCGAAAGATTCATAGATACTATTTTTATTACATATACAATGTTTTTTTTTTATATTAGATTATATACTATTACAATTATTAGGATCAGTTATAATGTGTATAGATTAGAGCGTTTTCAAATAAATAAATGAAAAGAAGTGAAATCCCACTCACCTAAGCTAGAAAAATATTTATTTTGATACTCCGTAGTATAGACATATTGTAGTTAGATTCAGATGAGCAAAATAAATAAATAACAAAAAAATTAAAAGAAAGTTTGTATAACATTTAGAAGAAAAAAATCAGATTTCTCACCATATATTTAGTAGTTAAAGAGTTAATGTCTTAAAATATTGAACTCAGTCAAAGTACTTATTTTTAGAGTGGTACGTGCTCAAGCAGGCCGTTTAACTATCCAAGATATCGCTGAAACACTATACTACACAAAATTACCATCTACCGATATAGCTGCGCTTGAGGATGCCATAAGTTTAGTATGTGGAAAAGAAATTGGAACTACGAATGTGTTTTTAATGTCTGGAGCAATGGAAATGGCTACCGCAACCCTTACAGTGGTTGAACCTCACAGTATCAGAGTAACACTAAGACCTTCTAACTTCCTTATAAGAGGAGAGGTTTTTATTGTGCATTGCATTGTGTTAGATGCTAAGGGTAAATTATATTTTTTGCTTTTTTAATAATTTAGTCAACAATAAATACTTTAAGTACAAAATTTTAATAAATAATCTCATTCTCTGCTTGTATTAAAAAGACAATGATAAATCGCTAGACTTTTTATCTGTGCAGGGGCGGAGAAAGAATACTGACCTCTACAGCCGGGGTCGGCCTGTCGTAAAAGGCGACAAAACAACCCACCCTAGCTACGTGGTAGGGCCCCAAGCCCGTCTGGATGGCGACCACCTTTGATCTTATGTATGCCGTCATAATAACTTTGTGTTCCAGCATTAGTGACTCAAGTTCCTGTACCCTTATGAACAGCAGCATGTTCGCGATGCCGCTAGCGTTGCGAACACCCATAGGCGACGGTAACTGCTAAATTCTAGGTGGACTGTCTTACAGCAATAAAGACGCATTTTAAATATTTCTGATTTGATCTATAAGATAGCAGACTACTTGCTCAACAGATATTATGTTTATTTCCAAAAGTGACTCAATTATACTTTTATTGTTAGGAGTAAAATAGTTTTTAATCAGAGTTGTTTTGTTGTCTTTGGATAAAATAAAAAGATAGCTGTCTGTTAGAGAAGCTATAAATTCTGAAAATTTTGTATAACTGTTTAGCTAACCCTACGCATTAAATTTTTTTCTATATAATGCATTACACTGCTGAGTTTAATGATAAACTGATATACCAATATCCACAAGGTTACTTTACATCGTCATGACTGTAGAATGTACAATGTAGGTTTTGAAAAAGATAAGAATTTCACTTTTTACCATACTTGGGTATTACATAGTATAAATGTATTATCGCTATATTAGAGAAAAAATGATTGATTCGATAGGCGCGCATAGTAAAATGACGCTTATGTATTTTTCAAATGGCTACCCTGTAAAGTTAGATATATGTCAGATCCGTCACTATTCTACGACTATGACGATATACTTGGATTTTAGGCCACGCCTTAACAGCAGGCAACGAAATGTTAATACGGCTGTCAGTCGAAGGGGAAGCGAATGTGGACCTTTTATGGTCAACAGAAAATGGGACATTAACAGATGCAGTCACACAAAATGCAGGCCCATTCACAGTCACTGCTCGATTGCATTCGATAGCTGGGAAGATGTTATCCAACAAGGTAAAACATCTTATTAAAACTCTCTTCTTAAATTGTCAATGTAGTGTCATAAATTTATTGGTAGCAGTACTTCTTTACCTAACTCACGTATCTGTCTTGGACAAACATTGGGGGTCTGCTTACTTGCTTACAAAGAGAAGTTCCTACTGTGTCATAAAAGAGGACTGTTCTATAGGTTGATCATCACACCTATTTTTACATGCATTATATTAACTTGACTTGTATGTATCTAATCTATTTATCCATGTATCTAATGTAACATAATTTTTGAACTAGAATCTTATCCACTTTGAACAATCAAAAAAAGTTCATAAATTTGCACAATTGTCAAGACATGAATGCACAAATTTAATAATTTTGTCCCATAGTCCTTGTCAAGATTAACACTTTCTTATCCTTCTGCCAATTGACAATTGATAACAAATAAATTATATTTTATAATTTATGAAACTAAAAAGTTAAAAATTAATTATAGTTAGAAAACAAACTAAAAACCACGCTTTTATAATTAATCAAGCTAAAAAGTAAAAAATAATGTTATAATGTTGTTGACATTATTACTGTTAAATAATTATGTTCAGGTAGAGGGCCAAGTGTCAGCAGTTGCGGTAGATCCGTTAGAAGTTGTGCCCCCAGAATTATTTGTTGCTTGGACGGATACAGTACAGTAAGTAATCTTTTAAAACTACTGAACATGTCTGAATGGGACTGCGAGTATTCCACGCGGAATTTTTCGTAGATGTTTAGACTACTTACTATTTGGATACCGTTGACCCTTTCTCATTTTGGACAATTTACTTTTTTTATATTATGCGCCCAGCGAAGTCAGCCATTCTTACATATATACGCATTTCATAATTACTAGAGGCTGTCCTTGTTTTCCAATTACAGAGCATTATGCGACTCAGTGGCGCACAATGCCGAATTATGCTTATGGTTAGTTGGAACGTGAATTAGTTTTTAAATGCACCAGCAGAGTGCGCTAAGTTCAGTGTTAAAAAAAATAGAATATAGATTCGAATTCTAAAATGAAATTGTATTCACATTTTAAATGTGGAATATAAAAAAAGTCAATGTTAGTACCTTCACCCATACTTATATTTATTTTTTTAACACAGTTTGAATTAACTTTGATTATTTCCAAAAAACTAGAAATGAAAGCTTTAAAATTTTTTTCAACAATAAACAATATTAGTAACGATAATATATAAATAAAATTTCGATCAATACCAATTTAAAGAAAAACCACTTGATAATTTTCTGTAACTGAGTTGGTATTTGATTGCACGCATCACTTTTGACGTGCTCGATTGTGCAAAGCGTTGCTGTAGTTGAAACATCAACGTTGAGCATTACGTCACTTAATGCGCTCTAGTGCTGTAATTCGAAAACAAGGTGTATGTCTTGGTGATGTAAATGAGAAGTTCTGCTGCTTATGAAATACGAATAATAGCTAGCCTAGCCTTCGAGGCTAAGCTACAAGTAGCCTGTATATATTAATAAATTTATTTATTGTGCCAATTCACACAGAGCCGTTTAGTCTACATTACCATAGCACTTGTACTATGGGTACTAGACAACTGGTAAACTACTTATATATATTATACTTATATACAAATAAATACCCAGACTCCAGACGGGGATTGAAGCCGTGAACCCACGTGCACCCTAACGTGCGAAATCCCTTGCCCCGGAGGTGTTCTAATATGCATTTATTAAAAAAAAGTGGATGGACACTTTTCATGAGTTAGGCCGACTTGCACAACCAATCACTAAACCGATTTAGCGCTAAACTTATTTAAATCGTCATTCTGTCCCTGTCATATTGACAACATTTGACAGGGACAGAATGACGATTTAAATAAGTTTAGCGCTAAATCGGTTTAGTGATTGGTTGTGCAAGTCGGCCTTAATTTACTAAATGATTTAATGTAATCGATCATATAAGATTGTATTAATTAATTTATTTAGTCCTTCCTATATGATTAACTTAACTGATAAAAATTCAGCTTCTGCTAAAAATAACTGGATAATAATATTTATTTTAGGGAAATAACTCTTAAGCATCACGGAGGGGGCGATGAACCAGTGATCTGGTCGGATAGCGATGCATCGAACGGGTTAACGGTGGCACAAAATGGCGTCGTCACCATACGCGGCGTTGGTGATGTCGACGTGCAAGTTAGCCTCAAGAGATATCCACATATCAAAGCCGTTGGCAGGTAAGGTAGTCATTGGATATAAAAGTCCCTTGTTTATATTGAGAAGAGACAAATACACAACTCACACTAACACGAAATCACCTCATTTCGTTAAATTAAGCAATTATGCTTATACTACGTGACCCGTTCAAGGTAGAGGGGCAAGCGAGGTCTTCAAAGTACCACCCAGGGAGGAGGATCCCCTCTTTTCTGTCTTTTCGTAAGGAGGGATTAGGTTTACGTCAAGTCGTCAGTAATCCCTCCATGCAGGGGTGGAGTAATAATACTGTCCCCTGCGGTCGGGGTCGGCCTGCCATAAAAGGGGACTAAACAACCCACCCTAGTTACGTGGTAACCCAAGCCCGTCTGGATGGCGATCACTTTTTTCTTAAGTATGCCGCCATAATAACCTTGCGTTGTGTTCCGGCATTAGTGACCCAAGTTCCTGTACCCCTATGGGACAGCCGCATGTTCATGATGCCCCTAGCGTCGTAAACATCCATAGGCTATGGTAACTGCTTACTGTTGTGGGCCGTCTGCCTGTCTCCTGTTCCTCAACAATAAAAAAAGTGTGGGGGATGGATGTAGGAAAAATAAATATGCCGGTACCCACTTTACATTTAATCGTGTACTGCTTTCAAATGTATCTTGATTCAGGTATTCGATATTTAGTGTACAGCAAATAAAAATATAGTTCGTGATCACTACTATTATAATGGATTCACCATAACATAAAAGATACTAAGAATTATTACAATTATTTTTATAAATACAGCGAACGCTTTCTTGTTGTTGTATTGACAACAACTGCGCGAACTTCACTCAGCATGGCGGCCGGTGGAGGCTTCTTTTCATATCACGTTACATCATGGGGGGAATGAGTTACGTAGTATGGGTACGTAACCCTAATCGATTAACCTATGTCATAATTTTTTTGTTGATGAACAGCAGACAGGCTGACGACGGCCCACTTAATATAATAGTAAGCAGTTATCGTCGCCTATAGATGTTTGCGATGCTAGCAGCACTACGAGCGCAAGTGACACTTCTAGATTAAGGAAACCTGCATATCCAGATCGATATACAGGGTGATTGACAAACCCGTCCAAATTCACACGGAAGAATCTTTAGTAAAAGTTAAGAGAAACATGTATTTTAGTTTTGTATCACATAGTAAAAAAATGTTGAGTAATCAGCATCACAAAGTCATTCAAAGAACTCGCAATTTACATAATACGGCGCTAGAGTGTCAATGACTTCTCCAACTGACCTAGTAAGCGGGCGAGGACGGCGGTCATTGCACCGGGCGAGCGAATACGCAGTACTCATTTACGCGGGAGAGACAGAGACAGGTAATAACAGGTTAACGTACGAAGATTGCACCATAGGACTATTCTGTACGATTGAATTAATGATCATATATGAAATATTTTATTTTGAAAATTTTACATACAATTTTATTTGCAAAAATGGGTTCCTTAAATGATGTTTAGTGCGTAAAAAAAATTTGGACGGGTTTGTCAAAGTCACCCTGTATGTATATGTAAATCGCCAATCCGCTTTAGATTAAATAATAACAGTCCATAACATGCCACCTTGGGATTCTAGATTGGTTTCCAAGTGCAGTTACCATTACCATTGTCATTACAGTTACCATTGTCATATATATACCAGATGTCTTACCGCTTTGGATTGTGGTTGGTAAACTGTCTGTTCTCTATATTACTTGATATTTATATTGTTTGATAAAAAAAACCGTGTAGAGTGTGGTCGGCGCCTCCAGAATTGATCCAAGTGTTGTCTTCGGGGCACGCGCGGGTTGGCAAGCTCCACCACCTGCACATCGCGCTCACCGCTACCCACCCCACTACCGGCGAGTTATACAACTTCCATACGTAAGTAATGTTACCTACCATATATATTACTAGCTGATCTATATATGTATAATCCTGTTCAAAGCGAAGCTCTTAATTTTAAGTACTTTTTCAATTTCAGAGATTTCCCATCTAAATACACGCAGACTTAGATTTTTATTTTGAGTTTTTATAACTCGGGGGTATTTTATGGTATAATGCTTCTCAAATATAGGTTTTTCCAAAAAAATGTGCACTACAAAAGCCGGAATGCTATCTGTGCCTAGTGACAGGAGTAATTTGCCACTATTGCTACTCCATAGGAAAATTCAATATTTTTTCTGGTCGAGACTTCACGACGATGGATTTTAAAATACAATTTACACAAACATAAAATAATGATTTGAATAAAATATAAATGGACCGATGATCTGGTCAAGATCGCCGGAATAGGTTGGATGAGGGCAGCGCAGGACCGATCATCGTGGAGATCTTTGGGGGGAGGCCTTTGTCCAGCAGGGGGCGTCTTCCGGCTGAAATGATGATGATGATGATGAATAAATAATTAATATTATCGTGCAGTTGCAACTGTGTCTCGTTTGCGGTGTCTTCATTGGAGGGCCCTGAACCCCACAACGTGACTGCAGCTCCATGGGTTCAGCCAGTTGGTATGTACACTCTCTTTTTGATTATCTTTTTTCTTATTTTCAATATCAAATTTTAATTTTAAATCTTGTATCTTTCTACATTAGATTTCCAAAGTTGTGACAATTTAGTTTTATTTTATTATTTTTCGTAAAAATGACAGTGTAATTTTGTATATAAATAAATATACTGAAACAAATCACACAGCGCCATCTAGTCTCAAACTAATTTGCATAGCAATTGTGTTATGGGTACTAGACAACTGATATACTACTTAAATACTCTTATTATCTAAATAAATACAAGTACATAATGTGCAATATGTATATAAACACCCCCAGACGCGAGATTGGAATCGAATCCGTGACATCCGCTAGCGTATCAAAGTGTGTGTGTTAGCCGCTACGCCCCAGAGTGGTTGTCAAGTATAATTTCTACATAACGTGGTTTTCAAAGTTTTGGCCATTTAGTTTTATTTTCTTAATTCTCGTAAACATTGCAAAGTAATTTTGTATATATGTACATAATCTCCATTTAAATAAATACAATTATTCTAATCAGATGGAAATTTTTCATCAGATACATTTTTTTGATAATTGAATAATAATTTACGACTTGTTAATTACTAAGAAGCATACTTATAATATCAAAATTAGCGCATAATTTGCATTTTTATTTTCAAAACATACTTCATTTTCTTTGCATAATTTCGTCGATAGTGATCGATTTGAAATAGATTATTATTTGATATTCAGAGGGCGCGTGCTGCGTGTTGGAATGCACTTGGAGTCATAGGGGTATATCTACGATAAGAGTATCGCGTGGGAGGACCAGTGACACAACCAGGGTAGCTGTGAGGGCGGCGCCCACCCTCCTCTGGCCTAAGTATGCAGCTGCACTCGTCGGAGCCACGCTGCCGGTAAATTATAATAATTTAGTATTCCCAATTAAACATGTGTGTACAGGAAGAAAGATGTAATCCAAAAATTACTTAATATAAATGGGCCTTTTTAATTTAACTCTTGAATGCACATAGTTGCTGGCTGAATATACATTACCGTTATGTAATGTTCATTTGAAAAACTAAAAAAAAAAAACTCAAGTAGTTAGCAGTTACCATCGCATATGGGTGTTTGCAACGCCAGGGGCACCGCTAACACGCTGCCATTCGCGTAATGGTACTGGAACCTGGTCACCCATGCCAGAACACAACACAAGGTTATTATGGCGCCACATTTTACAGTTACCATCCAGGCGGGTTTGGAGCCCTACCACCTAGCGAATTTTTTTAATATTTCATAAATATTTTCAGATTCTAGCGGAAGGTGAAGCTCTGGTGCCTCATTCTCACGAACCTCGAACTGTGGAACTGAGCACGCGGGATGGTGTTCCACCGCACAGGCACCCGGACGCTCAGTTGTTTACTTTCACATGTCGTAGGGTAAGAAATTTTTGTTTGTGTCGAACTTATAGGCTTAAGGCTGCACTAGTTGCGGATTGCTTGTTTAAAAATACAAGTTGTTGATAATTAATAATGAAAATACTATGTCAATTCCACACAACGCCATCTAGTCCTAAAGTAAGAGAAGTTTACGCTTGTTTTATGGGTAAACAACTGATATACTACTTAAATAATTTTGTATTTAATGAATATTATATAAACACAGTGACCCCTGCGCGTGTTTACGAAGCGAGCGTTTCGTTTTACGAGCGAAAGCGATTTTAAGATCGAAAATTATGTTTCAAAATATTGTAAAAGTTATATTACAGTATTAATACACATACATAACATATACACACAAAGTAACTGAGTGGCGCTGCCATTTTGAGGTCATTCTGCTGCGTTTTAAGATTTCCATTAAGTATAACTTTCGTCTCGGTGAAGCTACGACGTTTGTTCAAGTTTCAATCGTCAGCTCTTATCAAAGTATATCGATTATATATAAAACATTAGTGTAAAATCGTAACTGTGTATATAATGTGCTAAGTAAAAAAATATATTAAAAAATATATAATGTCGGCCTATACGCGTCGTAAAGCCAAATCCAAATACAGAAATCGTATAGGGTTGCAAAGAGCATCTCAAAATCAATCGAATGGTACCAATAAAACACCATATGACCGAGTCAAGCAGTGCTGGCAACATAAAAAAGTGAATGCGGCCGAACGGATCAACGACGGTGCCAGTATATTTGCAGCTGGGATGGTTGAAATTATGCAGATGGATGATTAAACACAACATGTAAACCAGAGGACTTGTTATGATTATGACATACATAAATAATAATAATTTACATAGAAAATATCGCCCGTTATGAGACATATTCACGGACAACTAACGATCTGTCCATGACAGAGCCACACTCCATTTTTTATAACTATTGCAGTGCATTGTCACCATTGTAATTGTACCTTTGTATATGATTACTGTGTAAATGAAAAATAAATTTAAAAAAATACCAGTCATCTCGGTATGCAGCTTTTACTCACGATTTTTTCCTTCACCGTCGGTATATAGCAATTATGATATAATATATACGAAAAAAACTACCCAAGCGGTGTATGCGATCGTGGAATTCGAACGCGGTACGTCTAGATTGGTCTTCGAGTGGAATACCACTGAGCTGTCATGTACAAATTTAGTTCTAATTAATTTGTTAATACTGTTGTACAATATGAAGACAAGCTTATTAGATAATTATGATTAATATACTTGTAATGTATATATTTAATTATATTTCCAATAATTTTAAATTATATCGAAAATTTCCGTTGTAGAAAGGCGATACTCGTTTGGAACTAGTATCCGAGTTGGAAGATGAACGGGAATCCGTCCAGATGGACGCAGCGTGTGCTCTCCACGTGTCCAAACTTAGGTTGGAGCCGCCTGATACTCCAGGGAATTGTTCCGGTGGACCTAGGTGAGTCATATGTTATATCATAAAAACATTCATATTCTAATAATTCATTGTGTTATAATTTTAATTTTCATTTCATAGATAAATTGACTATATATCTATGCCTTATTGCAATTCAAATAATTTACAAAACAATAGTCAATGATTTTGACGCTTAAAAGACAACCTTAACTAAGCAACATTTGGTGAACTTTTTAGGAAAGTAATTTGAAGTTCAAATACTTAGAAAAAAATATTACAACTCACCTAATTGTTGGATTGAAATGATCTAATAGAAAATAAATAATCATTTCAATTCAATTAGGTGAGTTAATAATTTTCTTTTCTATATATTTGAACTTCAAATCACTTCTGGAAAGTTCTTTCAATTTCACTTATTAAAGGTAGCCTTTCAAGTGTCTATTTATAGAATCAATATCTTCTTAGGCTTAAAACAAGCTTTATCGCTACAAAGCGATCTCTTCTAGGAAATCCGGGCAATAGGACTTTATTATCAATCATATTATTCAATTACGTGTGTAATGATTGAATGAATGAAAACTCTTTATTGTTCACCTTAAATATACAAGACCATAAAATAAACTTACAAGCTACTGAACAATGTGGCCTTATTTATGGCTTAGAGCAATTTCTTCCAGGCAACTCTGTGTGAGGAATGAAAATAAATAAACTAAAAAGAATAAAACAAATTGGGTATTTGAACAAAAATTTTTTTTGTGATAAATGAAAAGATCTTATATAAGTTTTATAACAAACTATTTTTATTTTATTTTTTTTCGCAATAATTCCAAAGTTATTTCAAAATAAAAATTAATTTTTGAATCTAGTACCGAAGACACGCCGACAACTCCCGAACAAATCCGAGCGCGTGTGACGTCATAATGTTAGTGAAAACTCATGGCAGTTGATAGAAAAATAATAAGAGTGCCCAACATATTCATACTATGAAAAAATTATATAATATTTGTTAAAAAAGTTTCAAACTGTTAACTAATGATTTAAAGATGGGAATAATTATATTTAATTAAAAAGTACTCAAACGATTGCGAACATTGCGAAGTTTGAAAAACAACAATAATGCAACACGGGCTTGCCCTTTAAAAATAATTAATCAATAAATCGATTAATCTTAACCTTAATCGATCAATTAGGTATCGTGTGTCATCTTATTATTTTTAGTACTATTGATCATTTCATTCAACTAATTGACGAATATGATTTGTTATTGTTCATCTTAGTTTTCAACAAAAAATGTATGTAACAATAGCGTAAAATGAATATCCCGTAACGCTCGGTATCAATATTGTATACGCCTCAGTAAAATCAATAAACTTATTATACCTATAGCTTATATTGCAATCGAATGTAATATAAGAGTCACTCAGAAAAACAGGTGTTATTGAAATATATTTGACGAATAAAGGTCCGTTTATATCTACAGACATTGAGCATGTCAGACACGTACCGTAGCAGACAAAATAATATTCTTTTATACAGTGTCTATTAACGTATTTATTTTTATCATTACACGACCGCGCAGACACCAACAGACACGGGTCGTGCGCGGCCAGTATTCGCGGCAAGAATATTTTGTCTGTACGGTTCATGTCTGTACGTGTCTGTGGCTACCTGCCGGGCAGTGTGAACATAGCATCGGAACCGTGCAGACGTCTTTTTTAGACTCCTTCTAATTGTCTTTTCTTGAGCAAAGGATGTACGGCCATGGGTTTTGCTCTTTTTTTTTGTTTTACTCTGCTCTTCCTCTTATAGCAACAACGCAATTAGGAATAAATCTTCCACAGAGAAGTGTCTGAACATTATGAAAGCTGTTCATAAACTGCTTGTTAGAGCGGCCCCAACGCTGACAACGGAGCCTGTCGGTGTCTGGCCCGCTCAGATGTAAATAAACGGTGTCTGTCCCGGAACGTGTCTGACACGCTCAATGTCTGTAGATATAAACGGACCTTAAGCGATGTGTCCACCAAAAAGATGAGTGAGGGACACTGGCACAGACACTGGTCACAACGCTTGTTGGTTATCGAAAGACATAAATATAAAAAAAAATTATGGCAAAATAAATGATACATTTAATTATCCAGTTTACAATCTAAGCCACGATGGTATTAAATAATAATCGATCCGAGGGGGACATAAATAAAAACTGTCATAACACCCGTATTAATATCAATTACTATAAGATAGCCTCATCGCAACAGATCGTATGACATCGAATGAGTCAGATATCGATTTTATTAAACTATCTTGAGTCAATTTTATATCATTTCTAAAGATTTAAATTAATTTTTTAAAATAACCTAACAGTTACTATCTGATATACAAATCGTTGACTATCACCGATTTAAACAGTGAAATAATAATCTTAAAATCGATTACAATGATAGGTTAATCAACTTAATTATTTACGAAATGGCAACACTACAAAAAAAATACAGTTGACAGTTCATTGTTGTTGTTTTTCAAACTTCGCAATGTTCGCAATCGATTGAGTACTTTTTATTTAAATATAATTATTCCCATCTTTAAATCATTAGATAACAGTTTTAAATTTTTTTAACAAATATTATATCATTTCGCCATACTATGAATATGTTGGGCAGTTGGGCACTCTTGGGTTCTAATTTACTATGGCGACCTGGCATTCCCCTTTAAATTAAAAATGTCGAACTTAAAAAGTTATCGTTCTTGTTTTGTACCATTATGTACAAATACTACAAAAAAAACTCCTGACAAAATGTTTTTAAATGTTCCCCAAGATGACAAACGTCGAAATAAATGGTTTCGAGCAGTGCACCGCGATAATCCCAAAACAAAATCGAATTTTTTTTGTTGTGAAGATCATTTCGATGTAAGTATTTCATAATACCATTGTTATTAATTATTATTTATCTAAATATACAAATCAAATAATTATTTTAGTAGAGTTCAGTGAATAATTTTTTTTAACTGGACTCCAAATCATAATCTTTAAAATCATAGCATTAAAAAATAATTCTTATGATTTCTGTTTTTTTTTCCAGCTGAAAGATGACATGGAAAATTATATTTATTATACAATGATGGGAGGTAAAGCAAAGATTAAAATTGATGTGGTACCACACAAGTTTGACTGTCAACCTAATCGTAAAAGACAAGGCACTACAAAAATTCTTAGACCAGCTGCAGAAAAACGACGGAGACAGCAAATCATTCAAGAAATTTTAAATGAATCATCAGAAAATATGGAAATTGGTAATCCTCCAGAACCAAATATTGATGCCGTATCAGCCAATACTGTTGAAAATATTGGAGTAAATTTTGCTCCTTCAAATATAACACCTGGCCAAAAGGTCACTGTTGAAACACAAACTAATATTAACCACCGTACTGTTGCTGTACAAGTAAATAGTCGTCCTAAGTATCGTAGCGTATCAGTTCAATGTAAAATTTTATCAATCGGAATCGATGAATCCTGCTCACCAATTAAAACTGGTAGCATTAGTAGTACTGCAACATCTCCAGTAAAACCATTGCGTCAAAAATTACATCCAAATTTATTGGAAGATACTAAGAAAAGTTTGTCATCTAGTAGTTTTACAAATTCAAATAGTTCACAAGATATTTATGAACCTCCCGAAAATACCGGCTCAAGTACTATGGATTCTAACAGCCTTCAATCTCCTGTGAAAAAATTAGAAATTTTGGAAGTCACAGATTACTTAATTAACGATAATTTAAAAGCGTATACTGGTGTTCCTCAAGAATGGAATGTGATGCTAGAGCGTATTAGTGTAATATCTAATATTGATATTACCAATATAAAATTATCTTTGATGAAAATACGACGCCAAGATACTTTGGAAAGATTAAGTGAACAGTTTGGAATGAGTGTCAGCAATGCTAGTATTATTTTTAATAAAACAGTTCCTGTATTGGCACATTTATTAAAAAAACTCGTTTATATGCCGAAGTCTAGTAACATAAAAAAATACTACCGATACCATTTAGAACTTCATATAATCATGTGATTGCTATTATTGATGCATTTGAGATACAAATTGAAACACCAAGTGATCCAGAGTACCAATCTTTAACTTGGTCACAGTATAAAAAATGTAATACTTTAAAATATTTAATATCTTGTACACCAGATGGCTTTATAAACTTTATATCAAAAGGATTTGGAGGTCGAATTTCAGATGAACTATTGAAAGCGGATTATTGGAAGAGCTACCCGAGGCTTGTGCTGTCATGGCTGATCGAGGATTCAAAAACATTGTTCAACTTCTTGACTATAAAAATATTGAATTAATTCGACCACCTTCAGTTAATTCTGGAGTAAAATTATCACAATCTGATGTCTTACAAGGCAAACGAATCTCTGCTCTACGTATTCATATAGAACGCATTATCAGAAGAATAAGAGAGTTTGATTTTCTAAAACCTCATGCGGTTATTAATCATAATATGTTACCTTTAACAGATAATATTGTTGTCATTGCTGCAGCACTTGTAAATTTACAAGCGCCTATAATTTCTACTTAAGCTTAAGAGTATTTGTATTATAAAATAAATTACTGGGTGTATGTTTTATTTAAACTAATATATTTATTATTTATTGTACTTGTAAAAAAACATCAAAATATAATTAATTAATAACTTTAATTAAGTTTGTACAGATTTTAATAATTTTGGAAATATATTTTTGGACCAAAATACTTGACTATTTTTAATTAGAGCTTGTGTATGTGCATCATCATATTTTAAGTTTTTAATGTAAATAGTTTTATTTTCTTCAAAATGTGGATCAGCAACACAAAAGATACTTTCTTTTTTACCAGTCAATAACATTTGTAGTTGCATTTGTGCATTACACTTCAAGCTGACTTTACCTTTTGGTAGAAAAGTATCCAATGATTTATGACTGGTGGGACATTTTACTTCAACAATGGCATTGCTTGTCATTCCATCAGGAGATGCTGCAAAAATCGGATGACTAGGTACAAGATACAACCCCGGATGCGTTATTTGTACTCTTAATTCTTTCTCAAGAACTTTGATTACATCTTTTTCTAACTCTTTTCCTCGTGTCATAGCACTTGTCTCATGAACTTTACTTGCACCAATGATTTGTTGAACTAGCGAACCGTTATTAGTTTTACAATGAGCAGCTTCATAAAATTTTGATGCAGTAATGCGTCCATAACGAAGTTCATGCCAAATTGCACATTCACTTTGCTGCTTGGTTAGCTGTTCAGCTTCTTCACACACAGCTTCTGCCATTTCAGTTTTAGCGAATTCCAAAAATTTCTCAACTCGCAAATCAGTACTTTGATTAAAATTTAAAATTAGTCGATGTAACGATAAATTGTAAGCTTTTTTGGATTCCAAATCAAAATTTAATTGCCCAATTTGAGAATTTATTTGTTGATTTTTGGCAAATTCAACAACTTCTTGTAAAAATGTACTATTATCCGGATAATTTTCAACAGGAGTTGTAGAGGTTTTTTTTGTCAGTTTTTCTGCTTCAATATATTTTATAACTGTACCAATGCCTGATAATCGAGATTTTTTCCAATAGCAAGCGACTTCTGTTGGAGTCGGATCTTCACTCCTACGATGGGTCCACATAAGTAATGCTAATGCATGTTTGCAACCACCTGTAGACACAATATAAAAGATTTTTATTGCTTATAACATCAAAAAACTTAAATTTAATAGGAGTATAAATTACCTGCTGAAGCTGCACAGTCATGGCATTGAACATCCTGAATTTTTCTTGACTTTTCATTAATAGTTACAGTAACTGTATAAGCTTTACTCTGAACTCGGTGTTCTGGACATATCCGTCCTTTTACAATACAAATATTATTTTTACGACTTAGTTGAACACAACCTATAGCTTTGTCGCCGTAACTCTCACGCGATGCTCTGCAATTTATGAAATAAATAATTATATTTAATGTAATGGAGAATAAATACTTAAATATTTTCATTTATTATATTACTTTTTAACAGACTTACCTTGATGCCTTGGCACCTCGAATTTCAGCAGAATTAAACCGAACGTCATCTTTTAAAAAATTGGTTATCATAAATATATCCACATCAGGAATATTATCAGAATTTGCCTTAATAAATCCTTTATCACACATAGCTAATCGGAACTAACAACTCGTATTTTAGCAATAAATTTTCAATGTTATTGTCTAATCACGTATAATAAATAGCCTTTAACTCTGTACTGTTATTGAATAGCAATAACATTACGACGTCACAACTATGGTGACCAATCATGGCGCGTTTATAGTCACGTGATTTTTATTTAAATTTCATCAATTTTTAATTGTTTATAATTAATTGAAAAAAACTTTTTTAAAGTTTTTTGCATTAAATATCAATATTATTAATAATAAAGTTTTAAAATACATAAAAAAAATCAATAATTTTTTTTTTTCAAATACCCAATTATGTATATACATAAAAAATTTTTTGATTATATAACTCATTTTATAGTACGATTAGTGTTCTTTGGATTTATCCTTTTACTTAACAAGTAAACCAGGGTCTAAAATATTGTATGCAGTTATGTATGCTCAAACTGTTTTAACTTAATAAAACATGTCTTATCCCCCGATTTTTGAGCACATATTGGTTTATTTCGTTTTACACAGTTTTGTCTGGCCTTTAATCTTCCATGTAAATCGAGGGATGGTTTCCATACATTCTAAGTTAATTTTCAGGATTGTTAAAAAAATCAAAGTTCTAGTTTAAGAAACGTCTTTTGAAGAAAAGGAATGAAACATCTGAGTATTTAAATATTTTTATTATTTATTTTATAGAATTTGGCTTCGACCCGGAAATGAGGTGTCGATAAAAGTGACCCTCTTAGACGCAGTAGGAAGGGAGTTGTTAGACGAACGTGGCCCCAAAGTGGCATGGGATATAGAACCTAAGCACTATGGAATAGAGTTCAGATCAACGGATAGATTGTTCATTGAGACACACCCAGAATATGCACCAGTGCCCGTACCTCTTGGATATTATCAGGTGAGCTTAATAAATAAGGTTCTATTCCGAATTATATAGTTTCCTCCTTCTGGAACTTAGGTTATGTCTCTAATTTCTGAGTGCCTATGGGCAACCTCCTCCAGCTCATGCCAGTGTGCCCTATCCAGAGCCACTCATCTCCAAAATGGACCAGCTGTCAGCTTCAGCTCATCCTTCCAAAATTTATATTGCTTACGCTTTTTTTCTATCTCTAGGGTACCAATATGTTACTAGTTGGCTCCATTTTGGATATTTGATTCCATTGTAGGTTTGATTAAATCGTCATCATTATTTAGATAGATAGAGATAGATAGATAACACTTTATTGTAAACCAATTATATAAACACATTGAAACTTATTTACACAATCAATATGTACTTGACTTACAATGGGCGGCCTTATCGCTACAGAGCGATCTCTTCCAGGCAACCCGGGCTATAGAACATTATTGGTGTTATATTGATGTGTTATATGGTAATAAATAATAATTATATTTTATTTACATAATAAATAGATAATATACATAAAATTCAATAATACATATAAAATATAATAAATAAATAGATAAACATACTTAAATATCTATATTTGTAGAATACATAAATAAATATATGTTTTGTTGTTACACTAAAGATAAGTAGTGATTTTTAACCAATTTTTTAAAAGTTGGTAGTGACTTAGCTTGTCCTGTAGCAATAGGCAGTGCATTCCAGAGTTTGATAGCATGAACAATGAAGGAGTTATTATAAAAAGAAGAAGTATGAACAGGAGTTTTAAGCGATAGTTCAGTAGATGTACGCAAATTTCGGAGGCCAGACGAGTTAAGAAACTCGAATTGATTCCTTAGGTAAATAGGGGCGTTTGGATAAAAGATAAATTTGTAAACGAGTGAAAGGAGTATTTATTTAACAATTCGTGCTCTTGTCTGTGGAGCATCTTCCAGTCCACTCTACAAAGCGCCTTTTCTTTGACTTCTTGATACGACGCGACATCCAGTCTTTCCTTTATTTGCTCCATAAATGTTTGTCTTGGTCTCCCTCTCTTCCGCTTTCCTTCAATTTTCCCTTCTATGATGGTTTTAATTAGATCGTCGTGTCGTATCTAGTGCATCTGCAGCATCTGTCCTCTTCTGTTCTCAATCATCCTCAAGATATTCCTTGTCTCTTTCTTCGTTGGTTCAGCTTTTTCCAACACCACATCTCAATATAGCGCAGTGCGCCCAGATGGTGGGTAGAGTGACCCCCACTCTAGCACCGCGGGTGTCTCACACAACGTAAGCGAGCATGTCGGTGTGTCTAGAAGCCGAAAGTAGCCAAGAGGAATCTAGCCGCCAATTAGAGGGCTCCATGGTATTTTACTCTTAGACCAATTTAAAGGTACCGGGTTCGAATCTAATGGTGGCGTGCAACGTTTAAGCAGTTTTTCTCGCCTAATGTGCGTATTATAGTATGTACGCTCATTGAGCATACTTGCCATGTACCGACGGGAAAGGAAAACGTGAGGAAATCTGCATATATGGATCTCTAGTATGTGGTAACCTGCTAATCCGTCTTGGAGAAGCGTGGTATACTGTTCGGTCTCTAGGGGAGGGCCCAAGTCGAGGACAATATGACATGTTATTATTTTAATGCCATTAAATTACCCACTTGAAGGTAGTTGCATTTTTAGTAATTCAATGAGTTTTATTTCATATATAGTTGGTGATAACCGATGAACAAGCGATTGGATGGAACGGTGTGTTGAAAGCGAGCATTCCTGAGGCCCATGCGAACATACCAGCGAGGGTTGTAGCTCCACTCCAAGTTGATCCTGTTAAGGTAAATATTTGAAATTTTTTAACAACGCGGCTGGTTTTTTGACTACATGCATGTCTGACAGACAATACAATATGTTTTTTTATTGCTGAGGAACAGCAGAAAGGCTGGTGGCCCACTTAATAGTAAGCAGTTACCGTTGCCTATGGATGTTTGCGACGCTAGGGGCACCACAAACACGCTACTGTCTGAATAGGATTACTGGAACCTGGGTCAATAATGCCGGAACACAACACACGGCTATTATGGCGGCATATTTAAAGACTACGGCTGGTTGCCATCTAGACGGGCTTGTGGCCCTACCACGTAGCTAGGGTTGTTTTGTCGCCTATACCGGCCGACCCCGGCCGCAGAGGTTAGTATTCTTACTCCGCCTGCATGAAGAAAAACCATAGGTGCAACTCGGAGAGGTAAGCCAACAGGAGGATCAATTGGGTTGGGCGGCTTTCGTTAGGGGCTACGTCGGATCTTTTCATTAACTATATTACAATGCTTGAAAGCACAAGACTAAAAGACAAATTGCTGGCTTAATCCACAAAATTAAATGTGCAGCCCGTTACGGTGCGAGCTGTACTCGGTATCCCCCTTAAGGCTAGAATCCGAAGTAAGTAGATATGAGAGAGAAGATTAAAGTAACGGACGTAGCTCGTAAAATCGTATAGTATAGTTCAGATTGATTATACCTATAGATTATATTTAATATTTTGCCTCGTACTTTTTGCACTTTCGATAACATAATAGAAAATGATCAAAAGATCTTTTGATCATTTTCTGGCTATACTAAAACTTTTATATCATTTTTATTTATACTTCATTATGTACTCCAATAAAATGTTGAACTTATTTAACTAAGCAACAGGAATTTCCTTAATGCAATAAATACTTTAGAAAATATTGTATAAAGAATTAATTGAAGAATATTTATTACTCATGGTGTTTATATTGAAAATTTTCTTTACGATAAGATTTTGTAAAAATATTTAATAAATTTGTAAAATAAAGTACAGTACTACAGTAGTAGTACAGTAAGTAAATACTTATATTTATTTATTTATATAATAATATACAAACAATATGAAAACAAATTTTAGGTAAACGTAGCATGGGAAGGTGAGAACGTTCCGAATATTGCTCGAGTATCTGGCGGCAGTGGAAAATATGCCGTGGAGTCCCCCAAAGGCATTATTGCATCTGTTAGCGATGGAACACTGTCGGCCGTAGTCCAAGGACCGGGTTCGTTTGATTTGGTCATAAGTGACCTTTGCGTTCATGGAGAAAGACAACATATTGAGGTTAGTAAAGTTATAAATTATACAAATATATAGTTATACGTATTTGTAGTTTTTTTTACTGTTGTGGAACAGGCTAACGGCTTCGCTTAATAGCAAGCATTTACGGTCATTTATGTTACGGCATGCATTGGGTGTGATAACGGAACGTTATCAGTATGTCATGATAGTCAATAATTCTGACATCTGACAGATCTCATACACTTGGATATAAGACATGAAAAGAAAATACACGTATTTTTAATATAATATTAAGTACTAAAATGTAAATATAATAAACATAAATGAGACAGTGTTTTAATAAATTAAAGGTAATATATACTAATACATTGGGTACCGCTAGCACGCTGCCGTTCACATAGGGCAACTGGAACTGATGTCAGAATACAATACAAGGTTATTATGGCGGCATACTAGGGGTGGTTGCCATGCAGACGTGCTTGGAGCCCTATCTACATAGCTGGGGTTGTTTTGTCGCCCTTTACGACAGGCCGATCCCAGTCGCAGGGGTCATTATTCTTATTTTACCCCTGTATGGAGAGAATTTTTTTTTATTTAATTTACATTTTGACTAAAAGTTGAAGTGGAACTTACTCTTTTAAAAAGAAATCATTATAATAAAGAATTTTTTAATTCAATGATTTGTAACACATTATGTCATACGTAAATGACAAAGTTTAATTTGTTTTTTTTTTATACAAGAATGGTCTTTATAAATCAGCCGGAAATTTTGTTTACTAATGTAGAGCAAAATATGAATAAGACAAAATGTGTCTGCACTAGTATTTCACAGTGCCTCGGCTCGAATCATGGTTTTAGATTTGGTTCCCGACGGGTTAAATTCGAGGACCGATTTTCTTTACAATAGTAACACCTAGGTAATAGCTTAGGTTTTCTTGGTTCGGCTTCATATATTTTCTTTGTATATTATCTGTATTTTGTATTCTGATTGTTGAAGTGAATCTTCTTTAGCACCGTTGTGATTTGAAAATTCTTTGAAACGAAAAAGCGGAACCAAAAAGAGACAAACATATTCATAAATAGGTTTTAGCCTGTGAGAGAATGAGATAGAATACAAGTATACAGTGTTTCCTATAACCTTTGTCTCCTCTTTGTTCGGGCCTTACCGTAGCTTTTATACACTAAAAATTATATACAGTAATCCCCTAATAACACGGTATTCTTATAACGCATTTTCATATTACGCGATTTCAATCCCTCGTATAACACGAGTATTCCCCAATATAACGCGAGGATTTCACACTTTATATTTCTGTATTGTGAAATTTGAAATTAACTGTTTTTTAGTTACATATGCATGTTTTTTTATTTAAAATGTTCTTAGTTTGATTTTAATAAAACGCACATATTTCGTTCATAACATATTCGATATAACATATTTCGAGTTTTTTTCTCTTAATATTCGATTTTTAACGAGAAAAGTTAAACGATGTCATTTGTACTTAACGCGTCATATGGAGTCATACAAGCGCGTTATAAGAGAATGCTCCTATAACGCGTTTCCTATACCGCGGAACCGATCTACCGTGTTATAGGGGGATTACTATATTTTGCTTTAAAATATTATAAAAATAATAAAGCTATGTAAATATGAATATACTCCTGTGAATCTATATTTATGTCATTCTCTCGTAGGCTACTTTTCTGAAGTTTCAATTTTGCTGTATGTGAATTGCACACACACTTTTTTATTATTCTAGGTAAATGTAGAAGAAGTTTTAAGTGTAGAAGTATCAACTTCTAGGGCGGTCGGTGTGGGCGCCTGTGTGCCCATTTCCGCCCTAATTAAGGGAATATCTCATAGATATCTGACCACCACACATACGCCGGAATGGAGAACTGTCGGTCATATTATTGTCAAGGATGGGATGTTATGTGGTGTACACGAAGGCAATGGAAGAGTCCGAGCCGCTTTGGGGGGTGTCTGGAGTCAGGAAGTGGAGGTAAGTTTACTATTTCTTACAGTTATATGAGTTATGTTGTAAATATATATATTTTCGTAGTAAAAATACAAGCGGCCGGAACGCTACGTGGAAAGTAATGAGGTGTCTCAAAAAAATAAATTAGAAATCGCAAATTTAACATACGATTTTATGTGACCTTAAATAATGTTTTCAGTTTAACAATGCTCGAATTGTATATCATTTCATATTAATCTTTTTTAATGCTGTGTTACAGCAGACAAGCTGACGGGTCGATTAGTAGTAAATAGTTACCGTCGCATGTGAACGTTTGCGATGCTGGATGCACCGCTAACAAGCAGCCGTACAGGGATTAAAAGTAAATATAGATGCTATCAAAATTGGTAACGAACAAATCGGAGTTCTATGTTAGATCAGAAATAACTTAAAATGATTTAAGAGTTGTCTTATATATCCGTGTATATTCCTCTCAACCGAACAAGAGCGCGGCAACCGCCTCAACTGTCAAACGTCGCTCCATTACTCGTAGTGGTTGGTGTACCATGTTGATGGAGAATTCTTATTCGATGTTTATATTTCCTTTATCAATTGTTTCTAATTCCAGGTTCTAGTGTTCCCCCCTCTGGAAATAATACCGTCGAAGGCGCGAGTGCCTCCGGGTGCAAGGTTGCAGCTACGCCATCACGGCGGACCTCCACACCACCTGGCAACACTCCATTATCGCCCGGTCACTGGTCTTAATTATGTCGATGTAAGTAAATGTTTATTATTGTATGAATCAGATACTAAAGAAGCCATGTAACAAGGAATATGAAAGAAATATGAGTGGATGGGTACATGAAGACGGGTAGACCAAACACATGATAGATGGATTGTGTAAAAGATGATATCGACGGTTAAGAATCAATAATGTCCATCTCAATTTTTGGCTGTTTACTTTTTTAAGTCAATAGATTTAAAGTCCAATTTGGCATAGATTGTTCAAGCAGTTATCTCAATATTCAAAGTACTTCCTAAGTTATTTGCCCTTTTTAGTGATTTAAAATTTTCTGGTAGCTTATTAGCTGAAGTGAAGAAATGTTTTTTTAATCTACTGTAAAGTTGACTTTTTTGAGATAGACACTATTGATTCTTAACCGTCGATATGGTGAAATATGCTGAGATGACGGCTAACAGAGTAGAATGGAAGGAGAGAACATTTTGTGGCGACCCCATATAATGTGGGATGAGGGCAGGAAGAAGAAAAATCAGATACTCAAATAATATTATTTGATTGCTGTATTTCAATAAAAAGCATGTAAAGATTTCTATATAATATGTTTTCGGTTCTTAAATTTGATATTGATGAAAAACGGCATATGTATTTGATATGTTCACCACCTTACTTTTGGCAACATATCAAAGAAGTTTAAAGGAAATATCTATTTCTAAAAAGTTAAATTATGATAATTTTTTTCCTATTTGTTAAAATTAATTTAATTCTATACTTTTTGTGTTTCAAATTAATAAAAAAAATTAGATACAATAAAATTATAATTGTAAATAAATGAATATGTTACTATTATTTTCTAATAATTTGAAGTATAAAAATACGTTTATAAATATTGTACGCCTTGAAAAGGCAAACTGTTGAAAATAAATCCCAGAAATAATCACGGGCAATATTTTTTTTTGTCTGGAGGGGAAAACCATCTTGACGGGTTCCCCCGGCCCAGGGGGACCGAGGGATATGTGGCACTCCGGAAAAAATGTTCGGCAAACCGATTACTCACTAAAAACCCCACTGTTCTCCTATCGCCTACGCCCGGGCCCACGGATATGTGGCCCTGCCGATCTCGTGGCCCGGGCCGGCGACGACCCGTCCTTTACGTCGCGGCGAGCCTTTTCTGTAGTGTTAGCGCCAGGGAGTTGAGGTTTTGTCCCCCTGGCGCTCTCCTGTACGGGCAATATTTCTTGGTTAACTTCTTGTCAATTTTTTCTAGGTCCTTTTTTAAACTTGTATGTTTTTTTTACCTAATGTTTATGATCTTTTGTTATCAGACTGTAAACATATAAAATATTTTTCCAGTTAATGATTCCGTATTTTTTCGCGATTGATTCGTTTCTGTATTAATAGGTGTCCTCCACGGGCTCCGTGCAAGGCTTATCGATGGGGGTGGCTCGCATACGTTTAGTTGCTTTGGACATCGCCAACGTGGAAATGGCTAGTGCCGAGTCAGAAGTTGAGGTATTTATTTATTGTATAAAATCACTATTTCTTTCCTTTATTTAGTATTTTTTATTATTCTAACTATAGGGAGCATTCAAGTATTACGTAACGGGTTGAGTCTTGTAAAACGTTACGGGGGGTTTGAACTACGCGTTATATAACATCGTTTTTTAACCCTTCAGACCGTTCTGAAGGGTTGAAATGTGTGAGAGAAAGAGGGATTCTCTCACACATTTATTAAAACGTTTTATTTTTCTCAAAATTTCAAATGGAATGACCAAATTTATTTTATTTCAGTTAGGTTAGATAAAAATAAATTGCAAAAAATTAAATATGTTATTTTATTTTAATAGCTTTACTAGTAAAATGCTAAAATGGAGAATGCATGAGAAGAACAATGGCGGATAATGATAGGGCCAAGTCAGGAAAACAACGTAATTAAATGTATGATTAGTAGTAAAAATTTAATAAGACAAAAAAAACATTTGAAATCTCTTGCTTTTAATAACAAGACATTTCAAATGTTAATAAATAATAAACGCTATTAAAACAATAACAAGGTAACGGGTATTTTAGCGAATTTCCGGTACTTTACGCCACACAATTGTGACTTAGGTAAAAGTGGTCATTTGGTTGGTGGTTACGTAACGTTTTATTTTCTTCTGTACTCCCCTAGGGAGGGGCTAAAACGTTACGAAGCGTTACATGGGGGGAGGGGGGGGGGTGTCCAAAATGTCCAAAAATTGCAGCATTAATGCTGAATTGGGTCCAATTTAGGACAAAATTATTATTATAGTGAACTTTTTTAAATGTATAACATGTATCATATGTATATTTTGTTCCTAAATAAATGCTTTTCTTTCTTTCTTTCTTCTTTCTTTCTTTCTTTCTTTCCAAAAATTGCGTTACGTAATACTTGAATGCTCCCATAGTTAAGATATTTAGAATTAGAGTGAACTGAGAGAACTCCAAATATTATACCGATAAACGATTGTTACTGTTTGAATTTTGGTTTTTATTTTGTTTAGTAAAGCATTAGCTATTTATGGACAACCTTGTATTTTATTTGGGATCTTTCTGTATTTGTATATTTATCTTACTGTTTTCGCGATTGACTTCTTGAGCACACAGTCGTCACTTATTTTTGAATGATACTATGCCGGATTAGCTTAAGCAGACCCCGGGCACCGAGATGAAAGTTTGGGTTGCAACCGGGACACTACGCTTAGATGATGATGACTATGCCGGATTAGTTTATGATTGTGTAATGTATGTCATGTTGGTGATCTATTTAAATAAATAAATAAAACGACATAAGTTCGTTGGAGCGTACGTCGCGCGTCGTCTCGACATAAGAATGCTAAGGTCAAGCGGTCGGCAGCGTTCGGTTGTTCGAGTGTGCGTCGTCAGGGAGTGTGGTCCAGCGCCGTAGCCAGGGGGGGGGGCATTGTGGGGCAATGCCCTACCTTGAAATCCACAATGCCCTACCTTAAAAATACCAAAAACCAAGATAAATTATTATAATTAAATTTTGTTCATAGTTTGAGGTAAAAAATATTATAGTGATAGTTATCGAAACTTTTCTGTTCTTCGCATTTTTAGTAACATGGCGAATCGTAAAATTCAGCTGTTTTAAATATTTTTTATTATTATGTTAATTATTATAATAAGTGTGCAGAAACAATATGATCTAAATGGTATTTTTGGTCGTATCTATTTACTCGTATCACCACACCTAACAATTAATTATTACCTCACTCTCACTCAGACGTGGATCTCTATATCCAAATCTGGAAGTTCAACCATCTTGTTCACTTGTTCTTCATCATTGAATATTTAATAGTTCTTAGATCCATGCTTATGATCTGTCACAAAAGATACATATATACATGGTGATTGATTTAGGAGCCCGTGCTTCGAGGGCAGATCAATTATGATAAATTTTTTAAGTCTGCCCTACCTTTAACTAATGCTGCCCTACCTCAAATTAGACTCTAGCTTCAGCCCTGGCGTGGACACGTCCGTGCGTAGCGCTCGCGGGAGTTTGAATGTGTGCTAAAAAGTGAAAGGTGCGCAAGGAACGTAACGCCTCACTTTTAGTTAACGCGCGTAGTAAGTTTACTCCTCATAAAATTTTCATACCGCGGTTTAAATATGAAAATCGTTTCATAACGAGTAAACTCTAATATTTGTTATTTGCTTAAATTTGTCCGTTATTTGTATGTTTGTTAGTATCTTTCTGCGTGCAGGGGCAAACTAAGAACACTGACTCCTGCGGCCTTTTTATTAATGAGGAATAGCAGACATGCTGACAGCCTACATATTATAATAGTAAGTAGTTACCGTCGCCTATGGATGTTTGCGACGCTAGGGGCACCGCGATCACGCTGCCGTCCCATAGGGTACAGGAACCTGGGTCACTGATGCCGGAACACAACACAAGGTTATTATGGCGGCATACTTCTATAAGTATGCCGCGCGGTCTATACCAAGGCTGATTGCTATCCAAACGGGCTTGGGGCACTATTACCTAACTAGGGTGGTTTTGCCGCGAGGGTTAGTATTCATACTCCGTCCTTGCACGGGGAAAATTGCAACATCCATTAATAACTTCGTATTGAATAAAAATTCGTGTGTTTCTTTGAGTCAAAAATCGTTGTGTAGGTGATCCCTATATCCGGCTTGCGAGTACGCGCTGCCACCCAGACCCTATTAGTAGGGAGGCCCTCCCCGGTGTGGATTGAGGCAGGCGGCCTGACTGCTGCTTCCCTCGCAGATCTTCATCCCGCGCCCAAGGTCACGTGGACTATAAGAGACGCTTCTGTAGCCAGAATATATACAACGCATGCTGATGGTATGAATTCATCTTCTTATTACTTCTTATTCTCAATAAGTGTGAAGTGAAGATATGTTTTATTTATATTTAAATTAGCTCATAGGTATAGATAATAACCGAGGAAGTTTTTTTTATTTTATTTAATATTAATTTTCTCGATATGTCTCAAGGAAGAAAGAACAGAGAAAGTTACTAGCGTGTAAAATACAGGCTTGACATGTGAAATGTCTTGTTTTTAAAAGCAAGAGATTTCTAATGCTTTTTTTTCTTTTTTTTGTCCTAATAAATTTTTACTACTAAGGGAGCGTTCAAGTATTACCTAACGCCATTTTTGGAGATTTTCGATTTCCGTCCCGAGTGTGGGTGTATTTATTTGTATTATTTGTATTTATAACTTACAGAAGAAAAGTTTGTAAGTAGTAAATCAGTTGTGTATTACCCATAACACAAGTCCTGCGCAGCTTACTATGTGTATATATGGAGCTGAGTCAGTTGTCATAGCGTATTTGTTTCTTCATACAGATATGTTGGAGCGGTCTGTGGCCGAGGGACTGTCGATCAGAGTGGTGCCTCTTAAGCAAGCAGTCATTACTATCGATGTCAGAGTTCGAAACATGGGACAGGTACTATTAGCTTTTTATTGTATTTCTCTATATAACTGTAGCAGCACCGCGCTTATCTAAAACGGCGCCGGGCGCACGTCGCAATATCACATATTCTGTCTCGCTCACACAGCTCTCGTCATTCACTTATCTACTTTTGTTAGCATATTAGCATTAGCGCATTTCACTTTACATGGAATTCCGGAACCTGGCTCTGAGTTTCATTGGAGACAGACCCAACAAGAAGACTTCCGAGTAAGAACTACGCAGATGCAATAATAATCTATTTGAGGCCAAAATCCCCTACTCCACCGAACAGTGATATCTGAAACAGAAACAAACCTCTGTTATTAATAGTAAACGTAGAAAGTGTAAATATAGGAATTTCAAACTTTTGTAACTGAAACTTGATTTCTTAATGTTTTCGATGTATTGTTTAGTTAGAAGCTACAAATAAGGTATCCATAAATAATTTTAACTCTATAATTACTTACACTAAAATAGTTTTATTTCTTTCGTAAAGGTGGCAGACACGCGTTCATGGGACAGCACAATCGAGATATTAAGTATAACAGACATTCGCACTTCGGTCGAGGGTCTCCCCACCGACTTGGCCTCCGGCGATCGTCTCTCCTTATGCGTCGGTGCTGTTGTTCGGCTCAAGTCATTTCCGAGATGCACATGGATGAGTTATGATGATGGATCATTCGAAGTTACTTCTAGTGGAGAAGTGATGGCCAAGAAACCTGGATTTGGAGTGATTGTCGCTCAGCACAAAGATGAAAGGAATAATATATATAGAGAGCACGTGAGTTTGTTTCTATATGCTTTGCTAATATAACTCGACGACTTCCGTGGGATGGCTGGCGGTTCCCGCCCTGAATCTGAAATATATCACTTGTTTAATACATAGGGGCTCCGTAATATCAGGGAGTGGACAGGGATTAATACCGTTGAGCAACTGTTGAGATTGGCGCTTGACAAGAGGAAATTTAAGGAGCTGACTGCCAACCTTCAGTGATGGAGAGGCACTTGAAGAGAGAGAGAGAATACATAGTGCATGCTCGGTTGCAGTCTTTGGTTCTAGATGGCGTTGTGTGAATTATCACAATATCTTATGAATTACCGGTGGCTTTAATTAGGCGATGAGACCCCATTGCTTGTTGTTGGAAAAAGCTTGGCATATTATATAAATTCCAAAAATATGGCTTGAACTCGATAATAGTGTATAAGGTATCGAGTTATAATTTTATACTATATATTAACAAGAAATCATCTTCTCATTATGTTAATTATTTTAAAGACCGAAACAAATTCCACTGCCGTCCGCCACACAGGCTCTTATGAGATCTAGTGCTGAGAACAGGAGTCATTCATCAGTATTATCTTTTAGGTGATACAAGTAGAAGTGGCAGTACCTAAATATTGCACAGCAGAGCCATCTGGCGATGACGTAGAACCAGCTGTCCGTCTGGTGATGAGGAACTCCATCGGCAGGGAGCTCTTAGCCCCTGCAGCTAATATATCTGCCATGGGATCGCTTATTGTTCAATCTAGGAGAGGTGTTCATAGGTAAGTGTTTTTATAGATTAATCTTATATGTTTATATATATTTAGAAAGATATATATCTTTTCTTCTTCTTCTTCCTGCCGTTATCCCAAACTATGTGGGGTCGGCACAACATGTTCTATCCTTCCACTCTCCTCTATTAGCAGTCATCTGAATATTCACACCTTTTTTAACCATATCATCTCTTTTACACAAAAATAAATATTGGCAAAAAGATTTTAAAAATATATCTTTTATACAAATAAAATGATAGAGGGCTGCAGTTGTGCGCGCATCACGGCAGAACTACTGGATAGATTTCAATTTAAGTTTTGTGTCATAAACACTTGGCCCTTATCTAAAAAAAATAACGATTTTTATAAGCACTACGCGTTCAGTGATGTGTGTTTTCTTGCCATGGAGAAGTGGGGCAAGTGGTGTAGCGTGCATATTATGTACCAAAACTTCTCATATTTTTTCGATTTACTTTTTCCTTTTATTCGACAAGCGAAGTTAGTGGGAACGGCTATTTAAGAATAAAATTTTTTAATGATTAATTAACCCATAAATGACCAAAATTTAAATGCCAGTAAGGCATCCATAGGACCTATAGCTAGGGTCGTAGACTTTGATTGTTCACATACAATTGTATGTAATTGGCCTTAAAATGTATGAATAAATTCTTTCTTTTCTAATGAAAAGTTTAATTTCTTTTCAGAGCCCAAAACAAACCTAGCTCGTTAGTTGTTTTAATTTCGCTTAATTAGGACCGATGCAGGCACAGCGTTAGTCGGGATTTTTCTCGGGCTTAGGGACAGAGGGACTATTAGTCCCGAGGCAATTTTGATACTTTCATCATCATCATCATCTTTGCGTTCTATCCCGGTTGCAGCCCAAACTCTCGCTTCGGCGCCCGGGGTCCGCTTTCCGACTTTTTTGATACTTTGTATATGGGTAAAAGGCATTGTTGTATATTTTAGTGCCCTTGGCAACGAGCTGGTCATAGCTGGCCTGGAGCCATCCGGAACTTTTATGAGTTTCCAAGCAACTGTTAGTGGAGTGACGATCAAGGACGAAGTATGGATCGCGGGAGCCGACTCGAAAATCGAAAAAATCTTTGGTAAGCTATTAATTATATCTGGTTTATTAATTGTAGATCGTTAGAGCTACCTTTTCATGCGGCTGAGGTTCTCTGGTAGTGGAGACAGAGGTAAAATGCGCTGACTTGACGCCGGGAAAGGGATTTTTGCGGGCATAGACTCACTACTCTGCCGAATACTGTGCACAACGAAGCAGAAGTTTGTGTTGCATTCGGGAATTGATGATCGATGAAAATGATGATGTATGCAATCTGCAGGTTGTCAACTGCCTGGCACAACTTTTGCACATCAAAACCCTTTGGGGGTACATGAGGTCGCTTCATGTTCCGAGTCTAGATGCTTATAAATAAATAAATAACAAATTTACTGTAACTATTCACACAGCGCCATCACACACACAACTGATATACTACATATATACTTTTCTTTAGTAAATAAATACATATGATACATAAATAACCAGACACGAGACGGGAATCGAACCCGTGATCTTCGCAAGCTTACCGAAGTGCATTAGCCGCTACTCTATGGAGGTCTTCAAATATATACAAGCATTCTGCTATGTATTTTAGGACTAGATGGCGCTGTGTGAATTGTCATTTTTTTTGGTCATTGTCATCATTGTCAAATGTCATTATTTGTAGCAACTGGTGGTTGGGGAGTATGCCTCGAAGGGATAGGATGGAGAGCACCCCCTGGAGTAGAGTTATTTACGGGCAATGGTGTCACTCTTGCACTGTTAACTAAAGATACGTCCACCAAACATCTATTGAAACTGGACCGTCCCGTCAACACGTGTACCATACATCAGATTCCCGTTGAAAAGGTAAGTTTATTTATGTAACTTTTAAATGTTTACAATAAACAATATGAATCCATAGAGTTGAGTTGACTATGGTGTGGTATAATGTTTAATATAGGTTTTTTTTTAAGTAATAACGCATATTACACTAATGTCATCTTTTGCTATCCGCCAGCCAGTCCTGTTAACAATATTAACCCTTTAATTACCAGCGCCGAATTTATTCGTCATCCATCTGACGATCCGGGTTCCGTAGCAGTGCCGAATTACATGGTATCATGACTTATATGGCATTGAGTTATATCTTTTTATATATTTTAGATGCGCTATCTCCTGACACAACTGATAGTCAGGAACTTGTTTTACTTTTATGTATTTATCTATATCTTAAACTACACTTATATAATTATTACTAATCTAAGATTCTATCATTTTACTTTTTATTTATGTTCATTGGTTTTATGGTCAACATAGTATTTGTTTATTTATGTATATTTTCATTAGATATAATATTGAGTTGTATTGGATTAATTCGTCTTACGAGTGGAAGTCCTCGGGCGGCAATGGCTTCAAAAAGCATGCTGAAGTTTTGAGAATACTTTAAACTCGGTTAACTGCAAAATAATTTTAAAAAGGAAGCATTACTGTATGTGTGTATGCGACCTACTGGCGTAACGGCTAACGCACGTCGGTACCCTTGCGGGGGCACGGGTCCGATTCCCGTCTAGCGTCTGGGTGTTTATGTATTTATTTACAAAAGAAAAGTATATAATATGTAGTATATCAGTTGTCTAGTACCCAAAATGCAAGTGCTAATGCAACTTTTTTTGGGAGTAGATGACGTTATGTGGAATATCCCAATTTATTTATTTACATATATGTTCGCAGTTTGAATTCGAATCCGGCGAATGGCCTTCAGCGCTCGTTCCGCTGTCCATCGAAGCTTCTGGCCTGAGTTCTGGCCCTTTCGTTTGCACTGAAGAACAAAGATACGTAATGGAAGGCGCGCAAGTGCAACTGCCGTACACGTGTAGGACTAAACCTCCGCATACCGCTGAACCGGTTATTGACTTCATTAAAGGTAAGGTGATAGATTTATTTTAAGGTGTTTATAATCCTTGAGCACAACACTGTATTCTGAGACAAATATCTAATGCGCCGTGGTTTGTCACAACAAAGAGATCCATGAAATCCTTAGCAAGCCAATGGTCAAAGAAGTGATCGACTGCTATGGTTACAACCGAACAAACTTGATGAACAGCTCACTATTCCTGAAACAATTCGTCTACTGAAAAAGTGACGAGACGTATTTGATGAGAATAGTTACCAATAATAAAGGAAAGCGGTGCGTCCCGCTGCGAGTAATCTAGCACCCTATACGCCAACCTGTCTTCAACACACCTACATACTTATAGTCAACGTGACTGATTGCATGATGAAAAGGAGAAAGAGAAATAACCCTTCGAATATTGTTAAGATTTGGTTAGTTTAAAACCAACTGCCAGTTGCCTCTAATAGAAAAACGGACGGGGTTCTTAGACAGTTTCCTTTCAAGGTTGGAGTTCCTAAGAATAAAATATACTATTTAACTCAAATTCAATTATTTTTTATTGAAATATATTCTTATTCTAAATAGTTCTTATTTTTATCCGTGCAGGGGCGGAGTAAGTATACTAATCTCTGCGGCCGGGGTCGCCCTGTCGTAAAAGGCGACAAAAAGTGGGCCGTCAGCCTGTCTGCTGTCCTACAGCAATAAAACAAGAAATTCAGTATTTTGTGTTATTTAATAGGGTTCAGTTTTTAGATCCCCAAAATGAGTTTTCGTTTATGTCGACTGGGAAACCGGATTAAATTCCAAGGGGATATCGACCACTTTGAGAATCCCTGGTGTAATTCCTATAAACCTTCCAGGCCAAGTTGGTTGCAAAGTAACACCGGCTACGGAACCGGACGCGTCCGAAGTAGATCTGTGCGCCGAATGGGGAGTGTCGCGCACGTGTACGAGAGTGATGCTTCTCCCACCGATATTGGTGTCAGACACAAAAGTGAGACTTTTGAAAGACACTGCGACATTTGCCATAGAGGGACATCCACATGCGTTGAAACATCTGAAATTGCTTCCATCACCCGGTTTGAAAGTGGATTCAGCCGTCAAAAATGGTAAGTTTTGTGATTTCATCACCATCATCATAATCTGAATGTTTCATTATTGTAGTTTTGAAACATTATATATGATACTTTAGAACGATGAGCTACGCTTTTACTTCGCATGGACCTCGGTATTCTGAAACATACTGAAAATCGTTAACAACCACCGTGCAAAGGGCAACGGCTTTCGCACGTCGGAACACTAGTATTTTATTACAAAATAATAGTTAAGTTGTGTAGTACCCATAACACAAGCTCTTTGCTGTCAACTTTGCGACTAGATGGTGGTGTGTGAATTGTCACAGTATATCATATATTTATCGATAGCAGAAATATGAAAGTTGCCCCAGCAATTAAGAAGCTAAGAAGTACTAGGGACAGCCTGGTATGCCCATATAAAGCGAAGAGAAGAATGTCATATGACATTCTTACATAACAAGGAAAACTGTACAAATGAGAGTGGATGTATACAAAAGAAGGGGTAGACCAAAGAATGGATTGTGTAAAAAAAGTGTGAATGTTCTAGGAGAGTAGAAGGAGTAAACATATGGAGATAAGAGCAGAAGACATGTATATTTGTCCATAACTAAACTTTAATGTTTATATGTATTTATTTACAAATAAATTTATACATATATAGTCTATCCCTTGTCCAATGCCCATAGCACAATGGCTCTGCTACTACTTTGTCACAATATATTAATTTATCCATAGTAATAAATACTTTATTATTGTACTTTGTTTATTTTACAGGTGAAATAACTGTGTCACTGACAAGTGAAGTGTCAGCATGCGGTGTCAGTTGGGTGACAGTGAAATCGAAATTAACCGCACAAGACATAAGAGTAGAAGTGGAGAGGGAGTGCGATATCGCATGTGGCACCGTTCTTGGTGCACTTTTCTCATTGATAAGACCGTATTTATCCACTATTATTACCATCGGAGCTGTTGCCGCTGCATACTTCTATAGTAAGTTTTATAAATATTACTGCTCACTGCGATGTTCGAGCTTCACCGAATGTGCATAATTGCTATATATATGAAGCTAAACATCTTGAGGAAACCTGTATACCGAGATCACGGCAGGTGTAATCCGCCTTGGACAAGCGTGGTGTGGGGTATACTCGTACTATCCGTTTATAGGGGGAGGTGTGAGCCCAGCTGTGGTACAGTGATAGAGGTCTGCAGTTGTGCGCGCATCACGGCAAAATTACTGGATAGATTTCAATTAAATTTTCTAAGTTTTATTTCTTAGACACTTGTTCCTTATCTAAAAAAAATATATTGTGATCTTCATTTATTATAAAGTTATGAAAGTTTTAAGAAACAACGATTTTTAGAGCAGAATTAGCAAGTGGTGTGGCGCGCTTGTATATGAGAACTTTTTTCTATTTACTGTTTTCTTTTATTCGTTCAGGGGTGGGCGGAAATGGCTATATTGAATATATTGAGCTTGTAAAATTCGACTGTATTGATTGAGAAACTGAATACAATTAATTTGTGCAAATTAAAATTTTTATTTTAGTTCAAAATCGTCTTCAGCAGAAGAGCCAAGTCCGTATCCCCACAGAGCCTGTCCAGACAATGCTACCACCACAAGACTCGCCCACATTAGACCGCAGCAGGACGTGGTCGCGCAGTCCGTACGCCTCCAACGGCCCTACAGTCCCAATATATGGTGACACCAGTATGTTACCAGACAGCAGCTTCTCCCCAAACTCCTCGAGAACACATTCAAGATTCCTATAGCATAATGTGTGTGATTTGAACAGTGATCTTGGACAATTTTGTGTATAGTGAATTTAGTGTGCATCACATTGTTACGTTAAATAACTCAAAATAACTGTGCTTAGGAATAAGTTTGTATGTGTTGTGATTTTGTATATTGTGGTGAACATGTCCAAAGAACGGTTTCACTCTTGGAAAACTGCATTATGACATCTATTACTTTAGTTGTAAAAATAAATAAATATATGTGGACAATTCACACAGCACCATCCAGTCCCAAACTAAGTAGCATAGCACTTGTGTTATGGGTACTAGATACCTAATTTACTACATATATACTTTTCTTTTAATAAATACCTATATAAACACCCAGACCCAAGAAGTCTAGCCGAAACACTGTGGAGATCTTATGGACAGCTGTTACGCTTTATTATATATATACGCTTTATATAAGCTTAGTTACCTGAGACTGTGGATGGCTCCGTCAGCAATAACAAGCTTTTGCGAAGTTTAAGATATCGCAAAAGTGTGTTAAAGCATGAACTCTGCGCAAACTAGTGATGTAACTCCGTTGACTGTAGGATCGTGTTTAACAACCAAAAATATGGAGTCTCGATTCTTCTTAAACTTTATAAATTGATATAAAATTAAGATTGGGACAAAACATAATTTTTAAGACATTCCCATTTTGGCGTGGGTTTATTGGGATCGCCTACATTTTTAATGGATAATATTCAATTTCTATATTATACATAAAATATGTATAATTAGTTTTTCTGACTTGCATATTTGTTGCATAATTGTCATGTACTTAATGAAATCATTGTGAGAACACCTGCATACCAATATCACTGACATGTGTAACCTGTCTAACCGCTTTGGACAAGCTGCAGAGTATACTGCCTGTTATCTCTAGTTGTCTTAAAATTGTGTTATAATAAATATACTCCATATTATGCAATTAATTTAAAATGATTTTGTGAAATCATTTTAAATTCTAAAATTAATAAAATTATGCCGCAATAACAACCTTGTGTTGTGTTGCGGCATTACTGACCCAGATTCCAGTATACGCATATGCGCAGTGTGTTGGAGGTGCCCATAGCGTCGCAAATATTCATAGACGACGGTAACTGCTTAGTATTAGATGATCTGCTGATTCAGACCAATAACGTTCGCAATAGAGACATTGCCAACGCGCTGCCGGCCTCTAAGAGGAACTGGAACCTGGTTTACCAGCCGGAACACAACACAAGGTCTTTATGGGGGCATGTTTTAAAAGAAGGGTTTGCCTGTCGGCTAACTCTACGACCTAGTCAAAGACTAATAATTTGTTTTGAAATGTGTACAGTATTTGAATAGTACAAACTGAAAAATGGATGTGTTAGGAAGTACTTAAATTATATAGATTCAGAGAATCTTTTATATTGATATATGTATGTATTTTAAAAAGAGATAGTAGGAGAAGATATGGTAATTACATCAAACATGTTGCAACCACTTACACAGGTGAAATTAATAGTATTGACATAATTTGTTATATATTCCAAATCAAATCAAAATCATTTATTTTATTACAAGATCTTACTTGTTGAATGTATATCAAAAATCTGCTACAGTTTCCACTATAAAATGCTTATTTTATATTTGTCTTTTACTGTGTACAACTTTAATTACAAAATGAAATTGAAGAAAAAAAATATGAGAACATAATGGCAATTAATATCCAAGATTTATGTATATCAAAAAATTACATGTATGATACAATATCTGTGTACTAAGTTTTTTTTATTCTCTGCACAGTTTTATTTGCTTTTTTAACTAGTCCAGTAATTTATTTTGTAAATGTTTAGAAGAGTTTCATGTAACATTAAAAAAAATTGACTCGTATATAATATTATATGGTAATATTTATACATATGACTATGTTGGTATCTGCTACTAAGTAGGGCCATGCTAGCATGTGGTAAACAGCAGAGCGCTTGTGTACTACATATATAAAAGACGCCAGACTCAAGACGTGAATCGAACCCGTGACCCCGGTAAATGTTTCGACGTGCGAAAACCATTTTGCCATGGTTGTCACATTAATTATTAGTCAATTTGGTAGTGTATTATTCTCACTAATTAAAAGTTTAGGATTTTTTTATTATCAAATAGAACTTTGCTTTTGTTTTCTAAGTTCGACATAGTGAGCATGAAACAATCTAAGTCATAAGTTATGTTTTTTTTTTTATGTCAGCACACAGGAAACATGTAATGTACTAAAATTGTAAATAAATTTTACTAAAGTCACGAGTGGATGATGTGATGTGGCTTGTAAAATAAAAAATAATCATTAAGACAGAATCTTTGTGTTTTTCGATTTGTCTGGTTAGAGTCTGCACACTAGACCGTTCCATACCATGACCGTGCTAGGAACGTGCACGGCAAAAAAATATTCTTTGTGTTAAAAAGTATGTGACTGCCCACTAGACCGTTCCGTAACCGACCAGCGTTTGCTTTTGTGTTTTGATACGGTCTTAGCACGGTATGGTATGGAACGGTGTAGTGGGTAGACTTCTTAAAGGTGAAAAGGGGAAAGTATGAGTATATTATTGAAATAAGATCATCACATTTTTTTAAATATTACACATTTAAAAAACTATTATTTTTGTTCAGGATCCTTAAATAGAATTATTTAAATTGTTTTAAAACTAATGTAAGTCTGGTATTGCACTAATATATTCGCACTGAACCTCTTTCGAAGCAGTTTGTGACATAATAATTTGATGTTAGGTGAAACATGTATGATATAAAATATTTTTCTAATTCACTCTTTTTTTTTATTAATAAACCCACTATTATAGTTAACCCTGCAAACATAGTCGTGCTATATAAATTTAAAAAAATAGCCTATGTCCTTCTCCAAGGTCCAATCTATCTATACGAAAAGTAACAGAGTAACTGTTAACCAACTGTTGGTAGTGTTGGTCTCACATTTATTACATTAGTAGTTTCCAATGTTATCAGTGATACTTATCACATCCTCCATACCAAGAATTATTAACGATATTAAAAATTAAAGGGATATTAAACAAAGGAAACAACTGTCGTTAAAACAAGGCGGTGTTTATTAAAATTCTTAGAAATTCTACGTACAACATTAGACTTGTGTCAGTTTACAATATATTATGTCATTGTATATATAATATTGCATTGTTCAGAAGCCACTATTTTAGGGTTCCGCAGTAAGTTGGTCCTGTAGGTACCTTTTTATTGATGGAACAACAGACAGGCTAACGGCCTATTTCATAGTAAGCAGTTACCGTTGCCTATGGACTTGCGACGCTAGAGGCCCCGTGAACATATTGCTGTCTGCTTAGGCATACAGGAACCTTGGTGATTATTTCCAGAACACAACACACAGGTTATTATGGCAGCATACTTGTACACCAGTGGTGGTTCACACCCAGATAGGCTTGAGGCCCTACCACGTATTTTTTTATTGCTGTAGGGCAGCAGACAGGATGACGACGGCCCGCTTAGAATTTAGCAGTTACCGTCGCCTACGGGTGTTTACAACGCTAGTGGCATCGAGAATACGCTGCTGCTGTTTAATTTCGGTCAGTAATGCCGGAGCACAACACAGTTATTATGGCGGCATACTTAAGACCAAAGGTGGGGGCCTACCACATAGCTAGGATGGGTTGTTTCGTCACCTTTTACGACAGGCGACCCCGGCCATAGGAGTTAGTATTATTACTCAGTGTATATGTATAGGTAGCTCAGTGGTATTGTACTCGAAGATCAATCTTGAGGCTTCGGGTTTAAATCCCGCGATAGCAAGCACCACTTAGATAGTTTTCCTCATCTACTGTGCATTTTATAGCATTATGGGCTTGTACTAACGGTGAAACAAAACATATCTATTATTATATGATGTTAGTTTGAAATTGAGAGAGGAAGAACCTGGGAACTTCTGTGGAGTACTGTCAGTGCTTTTCTGTGAAATTTCTTACGCTGCCACTAAATTATTGTAACAGGTGCAACTGTTAACATCCTAACCTCTAAAGAGAAATATGACCTTAGGGCACTATAAACAAAATTATTTATGCTACCGATTAGCATCTTTTATAGAAGAAGACAAAGCATGAAATAAAGTGCATTAAAATGAAATGCATTAAATTAAACATTGCATTTTGTAAAAATAGTGTATATGCATAATCAGGAATTGTAAAATATTAAGATGATTATAGAAAAAATATAAAATGTACAACAATAAAAAGTAGTTTAAGTTCAAGTTAAAGTATTATTATGGCCCTTTTAAAGATGTTCAGCTCTACAAGTATGTGATAGGTTGACATAACAAGGGTATGTACTTGGATTTTCTTCGAATTAACTAAGTCCAAATTTTTGAGGAGTTGTGTATGTGAGTTTTCTTTGCATTCTTTGCGTAATCTGTTTATGAATGTCTCAAAGGAAAATGTGCTATTATGAAACATAAAAATACACTATGGAATATAATGAGTATTCGTCGATGCTGAAATAATTTAGACATATTATTTATTTTATACTACTGCGGAACTCTTGTACGTTGTGGCGAACACACTTGAACGGCTTCGTTACTAACTGTTCTAACATCCAGCAGAATGGAATACCAGTATTATAAAGGGCAATTTTATTGATCCTATAATATAATAAACAACCTCAAAGACATGGTGGCAAATACGAGGGCAGCAAGTGCTTTATCTAATTTTTCCCACTTGATATAGTAATGTAATCCGTAATCACATCTTTAAAAATAGAGGAAATCAATTATAATTTATATTTAATTTAATTTTGCATTAGCAAGAAAAGCTATTACAGAAGCTAGCCACTTAAAACGGCGGATTCGCGATATCTGTTCTGTGGACATTATTAAAAACAGATCCTAGATTTGAAAGTGAAATCTTTGGATGGAACCGTGATTTAACGCTTGAAAGCACAGAAAGCTAATTATTTCAAGTATATTTATCTTCCTCTAATAAGAGTGCAACTGTAAAAACTCATCATAATCATCTTAGCGTTGAGTACCGGTTGCAGCCTAAACTCTCGCATTGGCGTCCGGGGTCCACTTTCCAACTTTTTCTTCTCCACTTCGCACGATCTTCGGCATCTCTCGTGGTCAGTCCATTGGCACGCATATCAACCCCTACGACGTCAAGCCAGCATTTTTTGGGTCTAGTCTACCCCTCCTGCCGGGGCCCGGCGGAGGCAGCATGGCTAGACATTAGTTCCCCACGTAATTAGCCGCTTGCCGTAAAACGTGGCCATACCAGCGAAGGCGAAACTCCTGCAATTTATCCGCAATGTCACAGACATGAAGGCTGCCGCGAATGCGAGAGTTCTTAACACGGTCCTTCCGCGTTACTCCACACATCCATCGCAGCATATTCATCTCCGTGACACGCAGCTCTTGCTTGTGTCGCTCTAACACCGGCCACGCTTCACAGCCGTATAAAAGGACAGGCCTAATGATGGTCTTATAGATCTGTCCCTTCAACTTTACCGGCATCTTGGGGTCACAAATGACACCAGTTACCTCACGCCATTTAGCCCACGCGGCAGCAATGCGTGCCTTATCGTCGCAATCAATGTCACCAGACGCGTGAAATATAGATCCCAGGTATTTCACCTGTTCCGTGCGTTTGACCATGTCGTCGCCTATGCGCACGGGTGTGGGATCTGTGGAGTTGCAGGCCAAATACTCGGTCTTCACCACATTGAGCTTCAGACCGCCGTTCTCAAGCGATTCCTTCCACGCCTTCATACGTCCCACCAACCTACCCCTGTCTGAATCTGCCAGCGCGATATCATTAGCATACATGAGCAACCACGGGGGCTGCTCATGTGAGTTTCTGATGTTCTTTGACAGTACGTCTAATACCACGCTGAACAGAAACGGACTAAGGATGGATCCCTGGTGTACCGACTCTGACAGTGATGGGGAAGGATTTTGTGTCGGTCCGAACTACGGAATTGGAATCGCGGTAAATGTCTCGGATGATGTCAATATAATGCCCACCATATTATCCCGCGAGGAATACAGTCGAAGGCCTTCTGCAAGTCAATAAACAGGCAATGCAGAGGCGTATTCTTCGTTCTGTATTTCTCCGCGACAGTCCTTATGAGCAAAAACAGGGTCCATTGTTCCATGACCAGGGCGACACCCATATTGAAATTCCAAGACAGCACACTCCTGTCGAATCCGAGAGTCTATAATCCTTTCGAACAGCTTCATGGTGTGGGACATAACCTTGATACCTCGGTAATTAGCACTCCTGCACCGACCCCTTGCATTTGAGACCTGAGTAATGATACTCAGCCTCCATTGGCTCGGAATCATACCGGTGAGGATTATTTGGTTGAAAAGTTGGGTTAGAATGCCCACACCACGAGAGCCCATCGCCAACTTAAAGATGAACTTCTAGTGAAACTTTACAATTTACTGTCATGAAATTCACTTATTACTATGAAATTGATCACAAAAAACAGCCGCTGGTCAATAACTAAAACTGCATTCGGTCTCCGTAATATTGTTACCTAATATTCCATTGAGATATAAAGAATTTGGCAACAGTTGAGATTGAGACATTACCTAAAACCAATACAGGAAATCATGTTCTTTGAGGCTATTCCATGCTAAATGCTCTCAAACTTTCAACTTAAAATATCAAATTTCAAGTGTGTTATATTTAGTGGCAACAACCAACCACACACTTTGTAACTTATTTGTGTTGCCAAGTTCATGAAAATTCCTAAGCTTGAGTATTATGTATTACCAAATTAAGTATAATTATTTTGACTACGAATAGTCATAAGATATTTGTACACATTTTTACAAATTAATACTTTCCAGCATATCTAGAAGATCTTCTTGTGTCGTTTTCGGAACTTTAGGATTATATGTCAAATCAGCGCTCTTAGTTTTCCTTTGAATTATTATATTTTCAAAAGTTGTATTATCCAATTCGAGTTTTAGCTGTTTTTTAGCATTGTTATTACCAAAATTAATCGGCAGCTGCAACTCAATTTCGTTCTTTGTTCGCATATTATCAATAGATCCAAGAAGGCAGTTTATTTCACTAGTTTTAGCACTTTGTTTTTCATACTCATCTACTGGGTTTTTCTTATTGTCATATTTATAAATATTTTCACCCAAATTCTGTAGAAATTTTTGGTTAATTGTGATGGGCGAACTAAATGTGCCGTCTTTCTTTTGAAGCCCTAATCTCAATAGAACTGAAATTTTTGTTTGAAATTCTGAAAACCATGTCATTATTGTGTTATTTAAACATTTAAAATCGTCATCAGTAAAATGTTCATGTATTTTTTCAAATCGTTTCATCGTATGCTCTATAAAATATTTTGGGAAATATTGTGGTAGTAATATGGCAATACTTTTTAAGTGCCGGCGGGTGATATCAAAAACATTTTGATTTGTCGCCACTGTTATTTGCCATTTGAATATCATGGTCATTAGATCCCAGAGTTTATTCATTGAGTAGTCGTCTAGTTTCATAATTGACGTAGTTGATATAGCTTGAAGAAGTTGCTTTATTACTCCGTGAGGTGCCACCGGTTGAGGTATAAATAACTCATCCAGGAGTTTCGGGTGTAGAAACACGGTGACAATATCAGTGAGTACTGTAACAAATTACATAAGAATTTCAGTAGAATTATATCAGGCTTATTCAATTTGTTTCTTGTTTCAGCAGTGTACTAACCTCTGTCAGATTTATCCAATCCAATGTTTTGAGCTTTTAGCCGCTGGTCAATAACAAACACCATTTCGCATCCAAGATTTATAACAATAAAAGGATTTGCAAAGGCCATCATACAAGATAATCAACAGTCTACCACAAAACGACCGTCACAATGAGTATTGATTCGTTATATGAGGGTATTATAGCAAAACTGAAGGATCAGGGAATTATTATGGATATTTCTATAAAGCTGCTAGGATTAACAGAAAATGGCGACAGAGTGTTATATGTTTACAAACTTATTGAGGAGCTTAAGGCATTCCCGAAAGCAATTAAGGTACTCAAAAGCAATTCTGTGTCTACACACTACCGTAACCTAGGCAACAACCACTATCAAACACAAAGGTCTGTAAAAAACAGGCTTGAGAAGCAAAAGGCATGGCAATACTATAATTTATCATTGCTCTATGCAGAACTGGATACAGACAACTATTGCTTTGCTTTGGCAAATAGATCAGCTGCATTTCTTGATTTGAAAAAGTATAAAGAATGCATAAAAGATATAGAGAAAGTATTCACTATGAAATATCCTGGGAAGATAAAAGATAAACTGCTAAAGAGAAAGACTACATGTGAAGAAGCATTAACTAAACAAAAGAATCCTCCATCTCATGAAGAAATTGATGAAATATTAACTTTAAATTGTCCTAAAGATAATAGGTATAAATGTGCAAGCTCAAAACTAGAAGTGGTTTTTAAAAAGAAAATGGGAAGGCATGTTATAGCTAAAGAGGATATTAAAGTGGGTGAAGTTATAATTGATGAAGACCCTTATTTAACTCTCTTACAACAGTCTCAATATCTGATTTCTTGCAACTATTGCCTTTCCAGAGATCTAAATTTATTACCTTGTGATAGTTGCTGTTATGCCCTATATTGTAGTGAGGAATGCCAGAATAAGGCTTATGAACAATATCATAAGTATGAGTGTTCCTTATTAGCAACATTAATTCACATGAAATTTACAAAATTGGAATTACTTTCCTTAAGAATTTTATTGAAAGCCCGTAGAGATCATTCTGATTGGTCAGCCCTTTTCCGTACAATTGAAGAAGCAGAGGCAAATGAGCACAATGAATTTCGTGGTCATGTTAAAGAGGATAAGACATGGGTGTATGATTCAAAGTATTATGCGTCCATTCATATGTTGGTATCAAATATTGAAAAGAGGTCGGTATCTGATATATTCCAAAAGTCAGTGACCGCTGCAGTATTTTTGAGACTACTTGAGGGGACTGATTTTCTTAAGACGGGAAATGTTGAAGAAGAGGAGAAGATACGGAAAACTGTAGCTGGCATGCTGTTACTGCATATTATGACGAGTCCAACGAATATGCATGGTATCACTTCCTGCACACAGGATGCCCATGGAAATTATGTCACTGAGCTGAATATTGCCAGTGCTCCGTATGCATTTCATAGTCTACTGAACCATTCATGTACTCCAAATGTAGTGAGGTTCAGTAAAATTGGTTATGGGAACATGAAATGCTTTGCTCTGAGGCCCATCAGGAAAGGTGCACAGTTGTTTGATAACTATGGGTATGTATTTTTTTTACATGTATTTATTGGCTTGTTTTCAGTTATTGTGGTTGATCGATATAAACTCTTGGACCCTTAAGGCTACTGCACCTTCCAGCCGCCGTGCTACTAAGTAGTGGAGGCGATTAGGTTATGGAAGTTACATATTTTACTTTAGAAGGTCAAATATTGCCTTCTTATAATTTTATGCGGACAGACTCCATGCTATACTTGGTTGTAGCTAAGACTTACCTCTAAGTGTAGATTTGTGATATCAATGTTAACTGAGAAGGCACAAGAAAAAGTGGGAATAGCTTAGATATGGACAACATTACAACACTTAAAAGAGAAATCATATGGTGCCATATCTTGCTGTCTGTCAATTATAAAAATAAATAAAATTATAATTTGTCAGTATTTTAGGAATCCTGCTCTTTCTCTCATAACCACTTCAAATGCTTTTTGCTTATCAAATAATGGCTACATATTAGCTATAGGAAGTAGATTATGAACATTGGTGAAATTAACACATTTACTGCTTTAGATATTAAAATAGTTGGTTATGTATAGTATGTATAGATATCTTTTTTAGGTCAATAGTTTTCAAGATAGGTATTTTATCTGCCATCAAGAAAACATAATTTTTTCTTACATTCCTTTTATAAACTGCCCATTATTAAGCGAAAAATAGCCATAAAGTGACAGATGTGGCTTCCAATGCATTAAGAAAATAAAATACATAATTTGAACAACGTTTATTCTAAAACAGTGATCATACAAAATAATTACTAGTGAAAATTAATTGTATACAATTTAATTGGCCTCAATATCACAGATTCAACAGAGTCAACATTATTCAATTATTTGTTATAATAATAACAACACCCCACCACATCCCACTGATAGGTTCTGGCTGCCTCTAGAGAGAATGGACAGTAAACCGATTGTCCAAAGCAGATTGGGTGGATACACATACTGATCTCAGTATGCAGGTTTTCTCAAGATGTTTTCTTTCATCATCAGGGGAGAAATACTGCCTAAGCATTGCGATTTGAACCCGGGACACTTGATCCCCACTCAGTGGTATTATACTTCAAAGTGTAATACTGAGTTATATGTAATTTTGTTAGTGTAATTTATAACTAGGTTCTAAACAGATTCGTTACCAGAAATGGCACAAATTAATTTAAAAAAATTTACAGATCTCACCATGCTATTGAGGACAGATTGAGTCGACAAGGTAATCTCAAGTTCCAATACAAGTTTCATTGTGCATGTGAAGCATGCTGCAATAACTGGCCTACATATTGCGGACTGAGGCTAGCTAGAGACCTGCCAGTTGCAATACGAAAAGAGAAGGAACAGCTTGTGAGTCCCAAAGCTATAGAGAAACTTCAGAAGGGCGATACAACTGTCGCATTGGAATTGTATACGCCTTTATGCCAATTAGCAGAGAAGCTGGAGCCATTCATCCCATGTAAAGAGTTGGCAGATGTGCAAGAAATGTTGAAACAATGCCTTGCTATCTTTCAAGGAATAGTGCCATGTGGGTACAGTAATCTGGTTGACTGGAGTGCCATACCTCCCAATGTTAAGTAACTATTTTTGTATTGACGTTTATTCATACAATGTACTTATTTAAGGGCTCATCTAATGAATAATAATGAAAATATTAGAGATTAATAAGTCTTATTGACACTTTAAGAAACTAAAAAGAAAGTATTTTAAAAAATCAATTTGTTTATTCATTATAATATTTAAATATCTTCAGTATCAATACTAACATCTCACCTACCTTCAAGTAGGGCAGAAAATATTTGATAGGTATTTGCTAATATAGGCATACTTTTCTATAATTAAAAAAAATGTTTTAGTAGTTTTTCTGTTTCTCGGGAACAAATAATTTGCCTTATAACATTATTATAGAATGTACGAGTGTGCATCAATAATGCATAAGCTATAGTATGAATGAATAAAAAACTATCTAAAAGCTGAAAAGACACATAGCTCAGCTTTTGCTTCTTTCTTTGCCAGTAATTTATTAATTTTGTTATTTATCTATTTCATCTTGACCCTAGCGATAAACTTCAAAACTACTTTTCACGAAAACTTTGTAAAATTGACTTTTTTGATTCTGTTTATTATAGAATTTTTGTTAGTTATGTATTTACTTGAGATTATTAAATAATTCATAATCTGTAGCATTAAAAGTGAGAACTGCTTAACTAGAACTTTGCAAGTGGACTATAATATTTGCATTAACATTTATTTATCAAAGAAATGTGAAACGAGTTAATTATAACAAAAACAACTTCTTGTATCCTGTATAAACTAGACCATGATATCCACCTGCATGGCTCGGTCCCCCCTAAGTGTAAATTATACCCGCCACGCTTGTCAAAGGTAAATAGCATAACAAAATGCAAAATAGATGTTTAGGCTCTTCTTACCTTCATTTGCTACACGATGGCGATGGCGTTGATGTTCTTAAAAATTAAACTAATATGGTGCTAAATTTCTTGTCCAAACTAGACAATTATTGTTATTAGTATATCCTTAAATGCTGCCTTTTGTGGTCTGCCATTTTCTTAGATTAAGAATCTCATTATATCTAAGTTCTATAACGTATTATGATAGCAATGTTGAGAATGTTAGCGTCAGTTCTCATTGAGTCTTAAATTTTCCTTTTTGTAGTCAGTCTTCTCCCTCCACCTTGGTCTTCGGCATCTCTGATAATCGAGAAGCTTCGATATCGTCTTTTGAAATGTAAGGGCTTTTTAAGTCCTCTATTTTAGCCGGAATCGCCATATTATATCGCCGTGGCACGGTTAGAATAGTAATTATCACGATCAGCACAAATCTGAACATTAAGTGGCTAGCTTAGAGGGTTTTCTTCGCCCTAATTTAGTTTATTTTATATGTTAACTTTGTAATCACTTGGATTACGTCTGCAACAAATGAAGATTTATTTTTATCGCGGAGGATTAGCAGATAGGCCGACGGCCCACTTAATCTATACAAATAAATAAAATTGCCATTGCCTTCATACGTCCCACCAACCTACCCCTGTCCGAATTTACCAGCGCGATATCATCAGCATACATGAGCAACCATGGGGGCTGCTCATGTCAGTTTCTGATGCTGTCTGACAGTACGTCTAATACCACGCTGAACAGAAACGGAATAAGGATGGATCCTTGGTGTACTCCGACAGTGATGGGGAAGGATTTTGTGTCACCAACAGGGGTCCGAACCACGGAATCGGAATCGCGGTACATGTCTCGGATAATGTCAATATAGGCCTCCGGAATCCCTTTGGACCGCAATGCCCACCAGATTATTGCGCGAGGAATACAGTCAAAGGCCTTCTGCAAGTCGAGAAACATGCAATGCAGAGGCGTATTCTTCGCCCTGTATTTCTCCGCGACAGTCCTTAGGGCAAAAACAGGGTCCATTGTCCCGTGACCAGGGCGAAACCCATATCGACATTCCGATACAGTGCACTCCTGTCGAATCCGAGAGTCGAATAACCCTTTCGAAGAGCTTCATGGCGTGGGACATGACCTTGATACCTCGGTAATTACCGCACACCTGCACCGACCCCTTGCCTTTGAAGACTGGAGTATATGGCACTGAGAATACTGAGTCTCCATTGACTCGGGATCGTACCGGTGAGGAGTGTCCGGTTGGAAAGGTCCGGTTAAGATGCCCACACCACGAGAGCCCATCGTCTTCCATTTTATATACACATATTTAATTTAGTAAATAAGTTATTATTCGAAGAGCTTCATGGCGTGGGACATGACCTTGATACCTCGGTAATTACCGCACACCTGCACCGACCCCTTGCCTTTGAAGACTGGAGTATATGGCACTGAGAATACTGAGTCTCCATTGACTCGGGATCGTACCGGTGAGGAGTGTCCGGTTGGAAAGGTCCGGTTAAGATGCCCACACCACGAGAGCCCATCGTCTTCCATTTTATATACACATATTTAATTTAGTAAATAAGTTATTATTCGAAGAGCTTCATGGCGTGGGACATGACCTTGATACCTCGGTAATTACCGCACACCTGCACCGACCCCTTGCCTTTGAAGACTGGAGTATATGGCACTGAGAATACTGAGTCTCCATTGACTCGGGATCGTACCGGTGAGGAGTGTCTGGTTGGAAAGGTCCGGTTAAGATGCCCACACCACGAGAGCCCATCGTCTTCCATTTTATATACACATATTTAATTTAGTAAATAAGTTATTATTGTAATCCAACCAAAAATTATATTTTAAGCATAGATTAATGTTGATAGTATAAAATTTTGTCAAAACGTAAACATTTCTCTAAATATATGTACTTTATGAATGTAAAATACATAACAAAATTAAATTCTTTTGAAGGTTTCAAGGTTTTGAAATATTAGTTTTTGTAAGTCTTTATAATTTGTATTTTATAAGATGTTAAGTTTGGACCTAATTACTTATGTTTAATCGTAAGAACATTTTCACTAATTGTTAAAAGAATTCACGAGAATCAGCTTTGAATATAGAAAACAAGTCTGATAAAGTGATTATGTGTTGATATATCGCACGCTTTTATAATCATAAACTGACCTAACTCAAAAAACCTGTATTTTGGGAAATCGCAAAAAACGTTTTGTCATTTACGACTTATCCCATATTGACTTATAACTAAATAGCGATAACGTGTGTGGAAAAGAGATATCGAAATAAATCTTAATTTGGCCGATAGAGGGCGTCGATATAATGCTGCCCCTTATATTATCTCACTTTAGACCTAAATCGTAATCGGTCGGTTTATGATTAAACGTGCGATATAATGATTTAATAGCTTGTAAGTTAAAATAAACAAATAAATCATATATTTATCAATTGGTGTTTGCACTATGCCCGCAGCATTTTATTCATTCTTAAATTGCCTTAATTTATACATACTAATGTGAAACTAACTGTAACGTTTTCAAGACTAAACCGCTGAACCAATTTTGATGAATTTTGATACAGAGATAGATTAGACCTTTGAGAAACACATAGGCCACTGAAAATGCAACGAACGGGCGACTTAGTAGAGGGGAACGTTATTAAGTTGTTTAGCTTTGGCCAGCTGATCTACCTTGCTAGCTAAACGTCGCACTGGGTTCTGGCGCATGGTTTCCTTTTTGTGATGGTGGGACCAATTGAGTTCCCCTAAGTCTATAGAGTGGAGTTAATTTTATTTATTTTTTTGGACGAATGTATGAATGTTGTTTCATAGAATGTCATCGACGTGCGGCTTGAAATCGATTCAGTTTCCAATTGACGGGCTCGGGTACACGGTACCGCCGTCGCGCCTCTGCGCTGTGTATACGTGACCGCCACCGCGCCGCCGCCGCTTGATTTCACTATACCACTCTATGATTGTTATCTTATTTCGGGGCCGAGGAATATCTCGGACACTTCGACCCAATGAGTAAATACATTGCTAGGCACGAAGATCACACGTGTCGCATTGACATGTCCAGTTTATGGAAAAAAACGTTGGTTTTAGCTTACTTTAAGTGTAGAAAATGGCAAAATGAACGTCGTAAGACTATTAGAAAGTCGTGGGTGTATCCTATTCTGATGCAACGGGAGCAATATGGTGAATTTCATACACTTTACGAAGATTTACGAAAAGACAAGGTCAAGTTTCGTAATTATCTTCGGATGAATTGCAAGACGTTCGACAAATTAATACGTACATACATACATACATATAATCACGCCTTTTTCCCGTAGGGGTAGGCAGATACCACTTCTTTCCACTTGCTACGATCCTTAAATACTTGTTTCGCTTCGTCCACTTTCATTATTCCCTTCATACATGCACGTCGGTTTAGGGTACTCTTGACCTGGCCTTTTTTCAAGACTTCCCTGATCTGGTCTCGAAACGTCCGCCTAGGTCTACCCCTTCCAACACTTCCATTCACACTCGCCTTATACACTTTTTTCGTCAATCGTTCTTCATTCATTCTCCCGACATGGCCAAACCATCTCAGCATACCTTTCTCAATTTTTGTCACTACATCTTCTTTCAGACCACAATGTTTCCTTATCTCACTATTTCTTATCCTGTCACACAGTTTAACTCCTATCAAACTTTTTAACGCTCTCATCTCAACTGCATTTATTCTGCTTTCATGTTTCTTCTGCCATACCCAACTTTCACTTCCGTACATGAGTGTCGGAACCAACACCCCCTCATGCACAGCCAGACGAGCCTTGTTAGACACCTTCCGACTGTTCATAAAGGAGTGCAAAGCTCCATTCACCATGTTTCCTGCATTCACTCTTCTTTCAATATCACTCTTACACTTTCCGCCTCTTGTAAACTTTGAACCCAGATACACAAACTCAAATTAATAGATTTATTAAAAAGTAAACTGCAACACAAATATACAAATATACAAATATGCGAGCAAGTATAAGTCTTACAGAGAGATTGTTTGTCACATTGAGGTAAGTAATCATAAAATCATTATTTTTAATTTGTTTCATTTAATGTAGTAAAATCAAAATCATTTAGGCTTTAATTTGACGGACTCATGATACTCTGCAAAGAATCGTTTTCAATACTATAGGAAGATGCCTGAGATTGATTCCTTGAACTAGGTCCCGCAGCAGTACTATAACCATAGTATGCCGGAGATGATTGATGTGGTGCGCTACTATATTTATATTGAATGTTTCTTATGATATTCATGACTTGATATTGAAATTTAACAATATATTCATCTTTAAAGTGCTCCACGGAAGGGGCTATTCCATTAAAAAAAGACATCACCCTACTGTCCTCTTCTTTTTCTATTTTATCTATAAACTTAATCATTTTTGGATCCACTAGATTCATTTCTTCTTTCTTTTGTTGACAATAGCTTCATTCGTATTTTTTTCTTCCGGTATATTTGATCCAGATACAGATGTGCGTTGGGTTATTTTTTTAGAAACTGTAAATTATCATAATATTGATATTTATGTACTGGTTTTGAATTCGATCCAGATTTCGTTTCACGCAACTTTCTGTCACATTTCATCCACGCATCTCTAATGTGCTTCCATTTCTGGGCCATTAGTTTACCTGAAATTATAAATTATATTTGCTTGTACTTAGCAACAGGAACTTCATTAGCAGATCTTGAATATCGATTTAGAATAGGAAAAAAAACTTCAAGCTTCATTATAAATGAAGTGTGTTCTCTTGTATGGTCTGAACTTAGCACAAAATATATGCAAATGCCATCAATAAACGATTGGCTTGAAATAGCAAATAAATTTAAAGTTGCTGCAAAATTTCCTCATTGCGTTGGTGCTGTAGACGGGAAGCATATAAGAATAGTTAAACCAACCAAAAATGGATCTATGTTTCTGAACTACAAACATTACTTCTCGATTGTATTGATGGCAGTCGCTGATAGTGACTACAACTTTATTTACATCAACGTCGGTGTTTATGGAAAGGATTGTGATTCAGGTGTTTTTAAAGATACTGCTTTCTGGTACAGCATGGTTAACAATACATTGGATTTGCCACAACCTACAGCCTTGCCTAATACAAACATTGTTTTACCATAATGTATTCGTAGGCGATGAAGCATTTGCACTACATCAGAACTTACTGCGTCCTTACAGCAGTCAACAACTTGATGCAGAAAAGTCCGTTTTTAATTATCGGTTAACAAGAGCGAGACGATATGTTGAATGTACCTTTGGCATACTGGCTAATAAATGGCAAATTTTTCATCGACCATTAAATGTGTTGTTGGACTTAGCTGTTAACATTGTGAAAGCTTGCTGTTTATTGCAAAATTTTATTCATAAAGTAGAGGGCAGATGTCCTAGTGTGTGGAGAATTACAGGAACTTCTGCCATCAGGCCAACTAGAAATAGTGTTCCTACAACAGCTAATAATATTCGTGATAAATATAAGGAGTATTTTAATTCTGAATATGGATGTGCCATGGCAAAATAATTATTATTAATATGGAACACGAATTAATAAACAATATTAAAAAAATACACTTACCGTATTTGTTTTTCTCCATATCTGGTAAATCCGCAAAGTTTTCATTCATTATATGGCAGATCTCTAACCAAGCTTTTAAACTTTTCCGCTTATCTTTATAAACTTCCAAACTTTTGTCCCATAGCACTTCTCTGTCCTCTACTAAACTTATAAACGTTTCGTTATCAAAATTTTCCATGATAGTTTACCAAAAAATTAAATTTTGCAAGCACGTGCACGTTTGTACGCGGCCGGTAATGGAATAAATTTAATAAATATACTAAATATACCCCAGCGGAGCGGCGCGGGCCGCGGTGGCGGTATCGTATACACAGCGCTGAGGTGCGGCGGCGGAGCGGTAGCGGCGCGGTGCCGTGTACCCGAGCCCTATAGTTTTGAAAAAGTGAATATTTAAGTCTGTAAATTTTCCAACTAGAAATCGAGATATTTTTATCAATATAAAATTATTTTAAGCCTGCAATACATGTTGGCCGAGCGTCGCCGAGTGAACGCCAATACCAACGTTTAGACAGTATATTCGCATTGTCTTGCCATCGCTCGGTGTCACTCGCCTAGTTAGCCGAGTAAAGTTAAGCGCCAACGTGTATAGAACTCATTTAGCGTAGCTTGTCACAACTCGTGGTCGCACGCGACCACTTGCCGCACTTCGGAGCGCTGTCGGTTTTTCTGCACAAATCAAAGGCGCACGCGCCCACTCGGCCAATAGTGTCCACATTTTGTCAGCGCGCCATTACGCGGTTGGCGTCGGTCGTGGTTACGCGTACAAAATGTCACTCTCAACAAACGACGATGTTTTCAAATTATCGGAGTTTTATCAGAATGAAGAGGTTATCTGGAAGCGCTCATTAAATAAATAGCAGCAGCTGCAATAAATTCTACGTCGTCATCCATCTTGTTTCAATTCACAATACAAACTGACGGAGCCCAACGTGTGGGCATCTCTTCAAAATTCGTCTGTATTGGCCATTTGCATTGGTTTTTGATAAACTTGCCGAACGTGTAGGCAGTAGCACTTGCCTTGTATTAATTTGCCTACGCTCGTATTGGTCTAAGCTCGACCAACATGTATTGCAGGCTTAACACATATTATATTCGTTAGTAATTTATTTAAAAAAAATAAACATTTTAATGTGGGCGCCTTATGTGTCCCTATCCAACATTATAAAATATTAAAACTAACGAAGGCAGAAATTAAAGGAATTACTAAAATATATAAAAATAACAAAAGAAGAATTAAAGCAAAACTGAGACATTTTTTCTAGTTATAAAATAGCACAAATAAACCTAAATGGTAGACGCTTGTAATAAGTACGTATATTCACTTGAACTGAACCTTTAGCACTAAAAGAAACAGGCAGAAGTTCTACCGTAAAACGAGACCTACGGTGAACTACGGACAATAGAATAGCCACGGCCGCAATACTCCGCCGCTGACAGTTGACTTGAGTTCACGTTGACACTTGACAGTCGCTGTCTGACTACGCGCGATCGTGAATGTAATTTGTAGTGTTTAAAATTCTTGTAAATGTTTCCTAGCGGTAATTTAAATAAACTACTTTAAAATGTATAACCCGTCGTTTAACATATGCAAACCCGGAACCATACACCACAAACCTGTAGAAATTCGGGAGAAAGGGTCGCTAAGTCGGGACATCAGGAGGGAAGAGTCGAAATCGGTAGATCTGATAAATCGGGAACATTTATTTGCATCACTGTTGACTAATTGACCTCTTTTACATGTATAATTGAAGCTTTTACGTGTCTGTCGACTGAGCAATCGGGATTAAACAATTTTCAAGTAATTCTGTTAATCAACTTTCAACATCATGCATTGTAAAAGTAAAATTTTATCATGAACTAATTAGGTACATCCGTAATAGTAAAAACGTCTTGTTATTTTACGACCTCTATCGGATATTACATTTTCTACATCGAAGAAGTTTGAGCAGGAGATTCAGTACAGACTACATAGATGGCGCTTCTGAATTTCTATAAAAAATGCGTTTAATGTCATCTGATGTTTTATAAAATCCTGATACGATCCATTATTTGGCAGTTTTATTTTCATTGCAAGAAATATGTGACCATTTGGAGATAAAGTATTTCTGCTACACAATTTTCTAAACCCATTTTAATGTTTATGTATTTGCAAACTTCTATTTTTTTTATTGCTTTGAAACAGCAGACCGGCTGACTGCCCGCTTAATAGTAAGCAATTTCCATCGCCTATGCACGTTTGCAACACCAGGGGCACCGATAACACAACACTAGGTTATTATGGCGACATATTTAGGGACCAAGGGCGGTTACCATCCAGTCGGGCTTACTTCTTACTCCGTCCCTACACGGAGGAATACTCCCATGCTTCCAGAACGGTCTAAAAAAATATTAATATATACATAAAATATACACATACATTATACATAAATATACAATATACATATCTTTACTTTTTGAATAATTTTAACTTAGTGATAAATATATTTTATCCCCTGTTGCTACAAAGCTGTAACATAATATGCCCACTTGACGTATTAGTAATAAATATGTGGGTTACAATTAATAATTTTTTATAACATATTTCTTGTATTTGTGAAATATAATAATAAAATTAAAGATAACACAATATGTTTATTTGTTAATGCATATAAGATGAATTGCCGCCATTTCTCATAATAATACAATTAATACCTAATATTGTATTACTAGTTAAATAAAACATACACATTCATACGTAATTAATACGAAATTTAATCATACAGATCGTTTATGAAAAGTATATTAATTATATTATAATATTATCTTCCTAATATATTAGAATAATATTAGAGAAGAATGAAGATAGTAATTATCTAAAAAAAGTGTGTGTGTGTGTGTGTGTGTGAATTCACATATGGCAGAATTGAAACTTCAGAAAAGTAGATCACATTTCATATATTGGTGTATCAAAGCTACGAAAGCCCGAACAATGAGGAGACGACGATTATTATAGGAACTTGTATTCTATCTCATTTTCTCGCAGGCTAAATCTTATTTATGAATATGTTTGTCTCTTTTTGGTGTCGCTTTTTCGTTTAATTGAATTTTTAAAACAACGATGCTAAAAAAGTTTTACTTCAGTAAACTGTAAAAATATTTAAATGAAATTACCTAATAATGTATTTAAAATATAACTCATAGGAACAGGATTTTTAAGCGTGGGTTTTGCAGGGTTAAAAGCGCTAACGTCTATATAAAATAGTTGTGCTTTTGTGTTAATTGTCGTGTCATCATTATATCTATATAATTTCGTAATAAATAAAAATTTTATCCGTGCAGGGGCGGAGAAAGAATACTAACCTCTGCGGCCGGGGTCGGCCTGTCGTAAAAGGCGACAAAACAACTCACCCTAGCCACGTGGTAGGGCCTCAAGCCCGTCTGGATGGCGACCACCTTTGGTCTTAAGTATGTCGCCATAATAACCTTGTGTTGTGTTCCGGCATTAGTGACCCAAGTTCCTGTACCTTTATAGGACAGCATCGTATTCGCGATGCCTATGATTCTAAGCGGGCCGTCAGCTTGTCTGCTGTCCTACAGCAATAAAAAAAAATAATGAATAGCAGGGAAAATAAACCAAAATTAATTATTAACAGTCTGTGAAATAGAGCAGATCGACTCACGTTGTTTCTTGTTCATCATATTATTTTTAATATGTTCTTAGAATATATATAAAATTTGACCGCCATACTTAATTGCTGCACGTGTAAAGTTTAAACACAAAATTTTACGTTTTATAGATTAATCTCTATTAAAGTGCAGCGACCATTGTGACCTCTAATTGACGCCGCATAATGCCGAGTTCCTAGCATATTGGCGTAATACGTGGTGAATAGATACATATGTCTTGTATATATTATATAATAAGGTTTATTTCACTCTGTTTATTGTTACATTTTAAGACAAATGTCAATACGTTTGTCTTAAAATGCATCATTGTCGTGCATCATTTCTATTGACAAACATTTCTTTCTTGTTTCTAAATGGTCGTTAGAAAATTGTATATTCCGAACCGTTCACCCTTAGTTATTCATTTCGCAGAGGGTTAATTCAACAACTATCTTTTCGTTGTATATTTAGGCTGGTTGTTGTAGGATTCAACCATAAAGAATTTTTGCATGCCAAAAAGAGTTTTATTCCTTATCAAAAACGTAATGAGTTTAAATATTACTTTTACCACGACCGAACAGAACTTGGATAATATTTATATATTATGAAGACGATTTCGTAAATGAAATTATTTAATTTAATTATTAGTTTTACTATTATTTTTGTCAAGTCACTAATATCTTTACAGCTATTTTAATTAAGGTCTGTCTGTTACGGAATTACTGTCGCTTTATGGTGTTATTATGTAAATGTCATCTTATTATTCCACTTCGTAGCGTAACTTTTGTTTCGTGCAAGAGTGCTGGATGTAAGATTCCCTGAATTTTTGTTACAAATTCCGTTCCTTGCCTTTTCTATCTAGTACCCATTGATAACTTTGCGTAGGCCGGATGTGCTACGTTTGCTGATATGCTATCCTCAGAGATTCAGTTTTTGTATTCATCCTTGTACGTAAACAAATATTGTAAGAACAAGTATCTACTAGTTTCTTTTTTCCAACATTTAATAACAGTAGACATGAAGTTTTGCCCTTCACTCATTATTATTTTAAAATAAATTTTGTAGTCAATTTGAAGATTTGATACGAAATGTAGTCTCTCGTTAACCACTTCGTACAATGTTTAGCGTTTTCATACGTATAATTCCTAGCGATTTTAAACATGCAAAGCCCATGTGGGTTTTTAAAATATTACATTAGATTAGATTTAATTGGGAATTACAATTGAAATATGCAAGCAATTAGTCTAAAACCTTATAAATAATTTCTAAAATTAACGGCAATACTGCTAGGTTACTAATACACCCATTATATAATTACTGCTCGATATATTTTAAGTCTCCATTACAACTTAGTCTAGTATTTATTTCAAACCCCAGAACGTAAATACTGATTGGAATATAACATTAAGGTTTTTCGCACAATGCTTTCATAAAATCGTCTCTCCAGGTCATACTGCTAATGTATTTAATACATCAGTCTATTATTTTCATTTTATTTGCTTAGATATTAATATGTATTCTTTGCAGTGTTACTTTAATAAAAAAAGTATGTTAAATCTATGAACAAAACCATTTCCGAATTTAACACATTTACCACAAGTACTAATATAATTAAATACATTTTATTTAATTAAATACATTTATCACAAGTACTACAAGTACATTTACCACACAAAATTATAAAAAGAATATAATACTATTATGACATTGACAATTTGGGCTAGTTTAAGACGGTTTGCAGAGGAATTTGGATTCAGTGTCAGTGAGTTTGTGACAGAACTTTGTACCATACTCTCATTGAGTATTACTATGCGATCTGACACGTTCGGATTGATCGGGCTGTATTTCTTTATATAACCCAAAACGCATTCTAATTCATTGTACGGAAGAGATTCAATTGGAAGGTTTTTGAACATCGTATATCCGTCTCCCATATCTGATAAAAACATGGGCATCATCACCTTATACTCGTAATCATCTTTTATTTCCCTAAATTTATCGTCACAACTTGAACATACGGCTTTTGCTTTAACGACGCGTGAACCGGGAGGTTGTGATAAATCATACCTCACTTTTATGCCACTAAATTGCAGGAATTGTCCAACACTATCCACTTTTCGCCACAAAGCAACTGAATGTTCTAGACTTTCTTTCAACACCGTTCCGTTCATTGTGAGTATCGATAATGTGTCCGAAAAAGGTAATACTGTTAGCCAATCACCTCTCGTCATATCAAAAGGCTTTGTGGGCCGGTCGATTGAAGCTCTGATTCGCCCGCCTTGTACTATTGCGATATTCACATTTGGATATTTAACATTAAAGTTTTCCTTTGTGTAATTTAACATTGCTGTTGTTATTAAATTACCTATATTGCACTCTACCAAACGACAAATCGTATCTCCATTTAGAGTCACAAGTGATTTTCCTATAACTTCACTATTAATACGATCTACACTGGAACGGTATTTTTCTATTGTTTTCAAAAGCTCTGGATCCCTTGGTATTTGCTGGTTTAATAATATTGGTTCGCCATCACTTTCGATGATTTCACCTTGAGGGTTAAATAATAAATGCAGCTTTCCCATGTATTTTGTATAAGCATATGCCTGGACTACGCGGACATGTCTTCCAGATGGTTGTATAACTATTTTAGGGTATGGATCTTGAGAAATTTCAGGAACCTCCGATGTGGTGTTACTATTAGACAGAAAAGTATTCGAATGTCCACCTACGACTAGATCAAGTTCTTCGACATCTCTTGCTATTTCTAAATCCTTCATATATCCAGAATGCCCGAGAGCAATTAGAATGTTTACACCTTGACTTTTTAGTTGGTTCACTTCTCTTTTTAAAGCTAAAACTTCATCTTCATACTCAACCTTGTTAACTGGAGCTAAAAATTTCGTGTCAGGTGTTAAATAGCCAATGATGCCAATATCAACTCCATTTTTTGTTATAACGATCGATTTTAGTAAATTTCGTTCATTTTGTAATTCAGGAACATTGTTCAAAATCAAGTTGGCTGCTAGTACTGGTGACGATAAATTTCTTATAAAAGGTACGAGTCCATCCACAGTTTCATCAAATTCATGATTTCCGAGAGACTGAAAGGAAAATTCTGTGTTATATGAAATGTAGTAAATTATATATAAAGTTAAATTTCTAACGCACTCACCATGATAGAGATTGATTTAAAGTATTAATATTAAATTTATACTAGAATACTACCTATTAGCAACTGATTGAATTTTTATTCTCCGATTGTGTATGCAAGTTTATTCAGTACTCTATATTCAGTGTGTTTTGGGTTCAACATATCTTCCTCACCAAACATATTATCTTCTTTCATTTAAGAACATACTTAAGTTATCTAAAATCTGTATTTTATCCTGAGGTAATATAGATAAAATAGTGTGATTGAATTCCCAATATATTATGCACGCGACATTAGAGTTTTAAGAAAAAATTAAAAGATAGGAAGTAGAGGAAGGATGAATAAAAAACAATATTTATTTAGTATAAAATGTAATCATTTATCAACCTTTACATTACGTATAAATTAATGAGTTCTTCGGCTTTATACTGATCACGCGTCTGAGCTTTGCCCTACTTATATATTAATACCTAAAATTAATAACATAATACTGAGAGCTGATAAAGATAATGTTGAGGAGGAACTCTTGTGCACATTATCATCTATAAATGTAATTCTACCCTGTACTTCAGAAAAAATTGGACTGTGACGAATAACGTAAAACTGCGTACTAGCTAGCTCGCTATAATCTAAAACTGTCTTTGGCAAATCTTTAAACATCGAGTATCCATCTCCCCCATTTGAAACAAAACTGGGCATGAGGACTTTATAAATATCTTTACTTTCTATTTTAGAGTACTTTGGTACGCTGCAAGCCCAACATCTCGCTGTGGCTTTTACGACTCTCGAGCCAATTGGTTTTTTAAGATTGTATACAACTTTAATACCAGAATATTGCAAGAATTGTCCTGATAAGTCCAATGTGCTGTATTTAGCAACAGAATGTTCAAGCATCCTTAATAAAACACTTCCATTCATTGTTACTGTCACTAGTGAGCCTTCAAAAGGCATAACTCCTAATAAATCCCCTTTAGTTATATTTGTAGGCAAATTCGAGTGCACAATTGATGTTCTTATGCCTCCTCCCTGCAAAATAGCAATAGGAGCATCTGTCCAATGTTCTCCCTCATAATTTACTGCATATTTAAAAACCATTGCGTCCGTTATGAGATTTCCTAGATTACACTCATTAGTTTGACACTGACCATCTAATATGACTGAAGTTACTCCTAATACTTCTTCAGTTTCATTAAAAATTCCAGATCTATATTTTTCTACTAACTGTAAAATTTCTGGGTCTTGAGGAACAGTGTGATCGAGAAGTATTGGTTCCCCGTTTAAATGCACTATTTCTCCTTCATTATTAAATTGTATTTTTAAGTATCCTAGATATTTGGTGTATGCATATGCTTGAACAACTGGAACGTGTCTTCCAGAAGGCTGAACGACATAAGTAGGATATGGTCCTTGTGATTGTTCTATATCAGGAGTTGTGCCATTCCAAAGAAAAGTATTTGTATGCCCACCTATTACCAAATCAAGACCTTCTACTTTTTCAGCAATTTCCAAATCTTTGCTATAACCAGAATGACCTAGGGCTATAATTATATTTATTCCTTGATTACGGAGATTCTCTACCTCTTTTCTTAAAGCTATTACTTCCTCTATGTACTCTACATTGTTTTGTAGAGCTAAAATTTTAGTTTCTGGTGTCAAGTATCCTACAATTCCTATTTTTCTGCCATCTACATCTAGTACCACGGATTTTTTAAGATTTCTTTCTCTTGAAAGTTCAGGAACTTTGTTTAAATCAAGATTTGCGGCAAGAACTGGGCAGCTGAGATTTTTAATAAATGGTGTGAGTCCACTTATACCGTTGTCGAATTCATGATTACCGAGTGACTGTAACAAAAATAATATTTTATTTATATCTTATAATTGAATCTGGATTTCTAGTTACTGATACTGATATGAAATAAAAAAGGTGACAGTGACAACAGTATTTTAATAGGATTAATTACATTCCATATCCATGGAACTCTATGCTTATTACTTATATTGTTAAAAACAAATATTTATACAACTTGTTAATTGTACATAGCATTTACATACATACAACTAACATACACTACAGAATATACTTATACATATATTTATGCATACAAGTTTAATACTGTAAAATGTACCTCTCGTAATCCATACTCTATAAATTCTATAGTTTATTATTTAAAACTGAAATAAACTAATGTAAATTAACAAAATTAAAAACACAGAAAATGCATTCTGAGCAGCTGAATTAGCCATTTCAACATTTTTAATCAGAATTCGGTCTTCTTCAGTTGGATATATAGGACTATGATTTCTTAAGTACATTGTGGTAGCTTCAAACTGGTCATATTTCAAAGCCTTAGATGGCAGTCCATCAAAAATAGAAAATCCGTCACCACCCAATGATAGAAATGATGGCATCAGCAGATTATACTCAGTCGTTATATTCAAAGCAGAATAAGATGGTAGCCTACATTTTCCACATCTTGCTAAAACCTTGGTGACCCTTTTTCCAGCTTCTTTTTCAAAATCATATTCAACTTTCAAACCTGATATTTGCAAGAACTGACCGGGGGCTCGTAAACGATTATAGCTTTCAACAGAATGCTCTAACATTCTCCAAATACCGTTACCATCTATGGTTACTTTCACTATATTACCATCAAAAGGCATAACTGTGAATAAATCCCCTTTAGTTATATTTGCAGCAGGATTTGGATGAGATATAGATGCTCTGATTCCACCCCCTTGAATAATAGCAATTGGCGCGTCCGTCCAACCTATTCCTTTATATTCCGAAGCGTATTTGTATATCATTGCGTCGGTGATTAAATTGCCCATGTTACATTCTTTCACTCGACATGATGCGCCATCTAGTAATACGGACGTATATCCTAAGACTTCATCTACAATTTTTAGTACGTTAGAACGATATTTATTAATAATCTCGAGAACTTCTGGGTCTTGAGGAATAGAATTATCTAATAATATAGGATTTCCAGTGAACCTAATAATTTCTCCATTCTTGTCAAAAATAAGGCGAAGTTTACCGAGATACTTTGTATACGCATAAGCTTGAACAACAGGAACTTTTCTACTTGATTTTTGTTTTATTATAGTAGGATAAGGTCCTTCAGAATCTTCTAAATCTGGAACTATACCGTTCCATAAAAATGTGTTTGTGTGACCACCTATGACTAGGTCAATGTTTTCAACCTCCCTAGCTATTTCAAGGTCTTTTGTGAAACCAGAATGCCCTAAAGCTATAAGGATTTCAACGCCAAGTTTCTTAAGCTTATCAACCTCCTTTTTTATTGCTGTTACTTCTTCGATGTACTCGATGTTATTTCTTATTGCTAAAAATTTCGTATCAGGGGTGAGATATCCTACAATACCAATCTTGGTTCCGTTTATATCGAACACGACGGAATTCATCAGATTCTGTTCTTCTTGTAGTTTTGGCTCTTTCATGAGATTGAGATTAGCAGCGAGTACGGGACACGTCAAATTTTCTATGAAGGGAGTTAAACCAGTTACTCCGTTATCCAATTCGTGATTTCCCAAGGACTGAAACAAATTATGGAATTTCTAAATTACATGTTGTTATTTACTATGTCGGCATGCATAAGCCATATAAAAAGAATCAGTGCATGCAATATTATTTAATACCTCATAAAAAAACCAACGTATAGATATTCTATCTTACGAAGTCCATTTGGCTCTGGTTACAGTATTTATGTTTACCGATAAGCGCGCTCGTGTGTGTAAGCGAAGGGAGCTTTAGCAATAAAATCTGACACGTGTTATATAGTTTTATATTTAATGTTAAAATTTAAAATGTAGCAAAGTAAATATCATTATAGAATTATAGGTTGCAACTAATAGAAATAAAACAATATGATATATAAATAATAGAAATATAATAATCGTACTAAGTATTTTTGTTTATTATTTTATATTATTACTATGCGCTCTTCGACTTCGGAACTCGAATGTTTATTTGATAATGAAAAAAATACTTTTAATCACTATCAGATAAACATTCAAGTTCTTATCCGCTGTCATCGGAGTTATCCTTTAAATTAATTACAAACTCAAAATCCGTCGTGGTATTTTAGGTATTCTTTTTCAATTTTTTCGACATGAGCACAGGTTTTTAGCCACGTGTCGCTGCTCTTATACTCTAAACTCGATCCAAGCGTTCATTGAATAGTCTTTCCGTGTTTGTCATGGTTTGCTCAATATTACGAGTATTTGATGCAATATTATTTTTTACAATCCCCCAAAATTTTTTAAATAAATTAAAATAAATATTTTCTGTCTTCTAAATGAGACAAATCACAATTAGGTTCCATAACTGATTTTGTAAATTCATACTCTTCTCGTAGGAAATGATAAACGCTGGCTATCATGCTTTGACCTTAAAACAAAACCAAATAAGTAGTTACTTTTATAATGTTGGTAGAATGGATTACTGTGGAGATATAGCGCATTGCACACATCGAATATAATAGAAAATCATTTATTCAATATAGGACATACATAATATAAATATTTTATTTTAAGATGATCTAATATAAATTATATTCAGTGTGTGTGATATGATTTCTGAAAAAAAAAATTTCTCTATGGAAAACTTCTGCGTTTACTTGCCATGCTGACGTTACTGCGTAAAAAACTTTGACGCGAAATCAATACACCAGTGACCCAGACCGCGTCGCGATCGAGACTGAGCGAGCGCTCCCGAGGTTACGCACACTAAAACATTGTGCATGAGCACGCCTTACAACATTCAAAGCCAAACGAACTTCGTGAAATAGAATACTTTAATATTATAATACTTGAAATAGAATACTTTAATATTATAATATTAGAATACTTTGATATTAAGTAGTAATATAACTAAATAGCAATTTTTAAAAATAATATTTAATCATTTAATTTAAAAAATAATAATTCAGTAAGCAAGAATAATCTACAATAAACTAAAAATATTAAAAACAAAATAAATGAATGAAATCAGGTTATCCGGCAAAATAGTTTATTCGCAATTTCGGTAAGATAGTACTTCCTAATTTTAGTTTAATGATTTTATTTCGGCCACATGTTAGTGCTGTACTTTATTGTGTCTCATATCTCACCAAAGTTGCGATATGATCAATCAAAAACGATGCTTTACGTTATTTGCTACACAATAACTGAGAATTATTAGTTACAATTTACCTGCTCTATGAAGAACTCCTTCGATTACACTGTCTAACAAGGACATGAATAATAAATATTAGATGAAAAATAAAACGAAGGTACGTTTAATAGATATAAAGAAATATGGTTAATATTATAAATTCATAGAATAAAATTATGAAATGATTGTATGTGATATTATGAATTTATAAAATGAAACTACTTTTAAAATAGAGTAATTTAATTCTTGCAAATATTTTTAACAATTATTAATAGTTTAGATCAATAAATCATCATGAAAGGTACTAGAACAAGGAAAAAAACAGTTGAACTCATAGTCGTAGCAGAATCTGGATATGGATCAATTGGTTCCTCTGGATCAACTGGTTCCTCTGGATCAACTGGTTCATCTGGATCAACTGGTTCCTCCGGTTCAACTATTGCATCCACATTGTTAAGAATTATTCGGTTTGCTACTTCTGGATAGACAGGACTTCTATTAGATATGTAGTGGGCGGCACAAGTTATTTCATCATAAGGCAAATTTGCTCTAGCGAGACCTTCGAACATATTGTATCCAAATTCTCCATCTGCAAGAGCGGCTGGCATAAGCACTGTATAAGTTCTCCAGTCGTCAATCACATAATACTCAGGCACAAAGCATGAACCACAACGAATTACTGCATTTATCACTCTGGATCCTGGATCTCGAGCCAAGTCGTATTGAACCCTAACACCTGAATATTGTAAGAGTTGTCCAGTAGGATTTCGGATACTATATTCAGCAACGGAGTGCTCTAATACTTGATTTAATATTGTTCCACTCATAGTAACAGCTACCATATAACTTTCTTGTGGCAAAGCTGAAAGGAGGTCATTCAAACTAACTGTTGCCGGACGATCAGAATGTGCTAGAGAATCTGCTATTGCTCCACTATGAATAATGGCTATAGGTGCATCCGTCCAGACGGTGTCCCCTTGATAATTGATGGCATGATAATACATCATGGCATCAGCAATTAGATTTCCAAAATTACATTCTTCTGTTTTACACGATTCACCATCGAGTAATACTGCTGTATTGCCAAGTGGTTCAGTGGATTTCACTGTTTCCTCCATGTTGATTTTCTTTACGATCTCCAGCGCTGCAAGATCTTGAGATACTGATGAATCAAGTAAGATGGGGTTTACTTTATATTCAGATATTTCACCAACGTCATTAAACTTAGTTTTAATTTGGCCAAGATATTTATTATATGCAGCAGAATGAATTACGGGAACTTGACGTCCAGATTGTTGAGTAACTAAAATAGCATCCTGAGTGCTAGGATAATCTCTTGTAGTACCGTCCCAATTAAAAACATTTTTGTGTCCAGCAATGACCAAATCTAAGCCCTCAACTTCCGTTGCTATTTCAATATCTTTATTCAAATTAGAGTGACCCAATGCAATTATAATATTAACATCTTGAGATTGAAGTTTGGATACCTCTTCTTTGAGAGCTAGAATTTCATCAATATACTCGATATCGCTAGAAGCTGCTAGCATAGTGGCGTCAGGTGTCAGATAACCAACAATACCAACTTTGGTACCTTTAATATTAAAAACAACTGATCTCTGTACATTCTTGTTATCTTTTGTCGCTGTAAGTATAACGTTACTTGCTAATATTTTGGTGTCAATATTATTGATTAATGGTACAATGGAGTTGTCTAACTCGTTGTTGCCAAGTGACTGAAAAATAAAAGGAAATACTAGTTAGTAATAAAGTAAATGAAAATAATTTAAGGTGGAGTTAGTGAAATAGTATTAGTAAAATGATGTTTTTTAATTATAACTACTGATTAAGATTATAAAACTGTTTTGGAAAAATAGGTTATACTCGTAATGTTAATTATAATTAATAAATGATCACAGCAAAAAGGTTACAGAAAATTTAAGCAGATATTTTTACTAAGGATTTTTTGTTATAGTGATATCTTGTTAAATGTTACTTACATAGTATGGAAGATATTAAAGGAGTAATGAATTTAAAAAACTAAAGAGAATAAGTCTTAACTATACACCACCACCGAAAGACAAACAATAACAATGATGAATGAGTTTTTAATTAGTTAGTATCTATTTTGTTAGTGTTATTATTAATGTGTTATTTTTAATAGTTACGTTAATTTTGTTAGCATAAATAATTATATTAATAACTTACATTTCTATATTTTTTACAACTCTTCACTCATTAAGAACTTTAATATGGAAAAATATGTTTGTATTTTGATTTTCAAACGTATTCTAATACTTGTAGATCCTATACTAAAAACAACTGTAGATTTTTGTTTTTAAGTGAATTTTAATACAAAATCACGACAAATAAAGCCAGGATAAAAAATCAAATCCACATTTACTTTACCTTACATTATAACGTTACATAAATAAAATACTACAATAAAAAATTAAAATACTCTTGATATGAACAGAAATATAATAATTTCTATTTACAATTCACGTCTCTAATTCCAGTTTTACTTCCTCCGACAGCATTTGAGACAATTGTCAGGGAATTAATGTCAATATTTCTGATAGCAAAATTTGGATTGAATAGCTTATAAATGTTGGAGGGAATTTCCAGTCTTATGAATTTGTAATGCGAAGAAATCTTACGACCTTAATTGTATTTGACGTACTAAGATTTTTCTTTCGTCGATACTTCACGAGGAAGTGACCTGATTAGAGTGTATGAATGGAACACCTATGGTGAAGTTTAGACGAATAGTGATACCACAATTTATTTTGACTAGGCATGACTTGTGTACTAACAATAACATGGACCATCTGTCTGGTAAGAAATTGTCTATAGTGATTCAGGACATCAAAAAGACCAGAAAAGTGCTTACAATGCAAATGATTTCAATTAACTACATCTAAATCTTTAAAATTTCAGCGTTTTCATAAAATAAGGTTAATTATAATATTTTTAGTTCCATTACAGTAACTCAGATTTTATGGCTACGAAAAAGGACCTAATGAGAAAGGGTCTCTTTTACATTAGTTTTTTATATGTTTTGGAACAGTCATTCGAACTGTAATGAGGTTCTAGAAAATATATATTTGGGATATTGTTGAAACTCTTTAATTGTAAGATTCGGTGTAGCGACATTTGGACCAGTTGGATTATTTTCTACATTTATAAATAAAATTAGTATACTTTAGTGTCAAATAAGTGAATATACTGAGACGGCAGTTTAGACAGAGCATTATAGGTAGTTCCAGAGTTTGTGTCATAGATCATGAAAACTGATATACTTTTCTTGGATAAATATTAACACTCAGCTCGGAACGTGAGGCGGGACAACGAATGTTTAAAGAAATCGGGGTAAATTCGTCACATGCAAGAGCTTATGGTTATAGATATCGTACGTACAAGATTGTCGTGCACGTTTGACATAGTTTAAAGAAGTGTTCTGAAATAAGTGTTCATGTTGGCTAGACATACACAACGTTGATGCGAGATAATACGTAAGCGGCTAATATCACATCCAGCACACGGGCATACGTCATAACGGACCGTCTGTAAGGTACTTTACGCTTCACAAATATAAAATGGTACACGTAAACACAATGTTTCAAAAACGGTTGACACCTTTAACGTAAACAAATGGTTAAGATGATTTTTTTACAAATACACACAGAAATTTGCATTTGAGACGCTTTTGAACAAAAACAAAATCCTCTTCACCTGAGACGTTACATAAACAGAAATATCGATGCACAAACAAAATATTTATTCAGAACTTGATCTGTAAACTATTTGTAAAGTAATAGTACGAAAATAGTATAATTTTTCTTCGTTTAATATTTTACACAGATATCCGAGCAGGGGCGGAGAAAGAATGGTATTCTTTCCTGAAACCCTGGAAAGCACATTGATTGATTTACGTATGTAACATACAGTTTTATTTCAAATGTTACATATAAACACTAAAGTTTTAATTAAATCGCAATCCATATTAATATTACAAATGTGTTGTGTCTGTTATAAATGTGTCTTCGTCTCCTTCTATCCGTGCAGAGGCGGAGAAATAATACTGACCTCAGCGGCCGGGGTTGGCCTGTCGTAAAAGGCGACAAAACAACCCACCACAGCTACGTGGTAGGATCTCAAGCCCGTCTGGATGGCGACCACATTTGGTCTTAAGTATGCCGCCATAATAATATTGTGTTGTGTTCCGGCATCTAGCGTCGCAAACACACATAGGCGATGGTAACTGCTTATTATTAAATAGGCCATCAGCTTGTCTGCTCTTCTACAGTAATAAAAAAGTTGTTTAGTTTATTGTAGAAAGTAAATCTGGGTTGGCAATCGTTTATACTATAGTACCATGAATATACAGGGTATATAAAATTCAAATAACTGACTCAATAATTACAAAACTCAATCAAGTTCTGAATAACCCGATAGGCTTAACATGAAGTCGATAAAATTTCCCGAATACGATATATTTAATGGTAGGCACTCACAACAGCATCGGGTTGTAAAGCGTTGATGAACTCTGCTGCAATTTTCCACTTGTATATCGTGAACCATGCTGTGCCCGTGTACGTGTCACCGGCGTTCAAGTACAAAACTGGGGGCCCTTCTCCACTCAACGCTGCTTTACGAGCCTCTTTAACCCTGGAAAGCACATTGATTAATTTACGTATGTAATACAGTTTTAAATGTTTCATGTAAACACTAAAGGTTTTGATTAAATCGCAATCCATACAAATATTATAAATGTGTTCTGTCTGTTATAAATGTATCTTTGTCTACTTCTATCCGTGCAGGGGCGGAGAAAGAATACTGACCTCTGTGACCGGGGTCGGCCTGTCGTAAAAGGCGACAAAACAACCCACCCTAACTACATGGTAGGGCCCCAAGCCCGTCTGGATGGCGACCACCTTTGGTCTAAAATATGCCACCATAATAACTTTGTGTTGAGTTCCGGCATTAGTGACCCAAGTTCCAGTACCTAAGGACAGGAGCGTGTTAACGAGGCCCCTGGCGTTGCAAACATCAAGTCGGCCGTCAGGCTGTACGTTGTCCTACAGTAATAACAAAAAAACTGTCTGTCCATCTGTTACGTTGTGACTGATGAGTTTCGGTCTGGATGGAGGTAGTTAGGACCTTGGAGAAGGACATAAGCTACTTTTTTTTTAAATTATATATGACAGAACAACAAAATTATTAAATAATTTAATCTCAAGACGTGTATAAGAACATGGGTATTAATGGTGGTTGACAACTATTCTCATAGGATTTTTAATATTTTCCTAAGTTTCACTTTGTAGTCGAATTCCGCGTGGTTTTACGATATATAGCATGGTACCTGGTAGCTTAATTGTACACTGAGAGACCAATCTAGAGGTCAAATACCTCGGTGGTGTTCTTCATTGTAAGTGTATACATATTTTCGTACGTGTGTATTTAGTATAAAGAGAAAGTTGTAATAGGCGACCGATAGATGGTTCCTTTTATTAATACAACAAAGGAAGGGCACCGTCGGGTATTTCTTTTGACCGGTTTATAGCGCTGTTACGACTGTAAAAAGATAACTGGCTGACACGGCAAACGTTATTCTGACAAAAAAAATAGGACAAAAAGTAGCCTATGTTCTTCTCCAAGGTGGTTCAGCGGTTTAGGCGTGAAAAAATAACAAACAGATAGACAGATAGAGTTACTTTAGTTTTAGTTTATTAGTATGGATTGCTTATGATAAATCTCAGGAAAAAAGCATCGAAAAGAATAGCTGAAACGAAACAATTATTGACTAACTAGCTGACCCGGCAAACGTGTTCTGCCATATGATATAAAATAATATCCTTTTCCAAGGTTGAATCTATGACTATACCATATCACACAGCGCTATATAGTCCCAAAGTAAGTAGCATAGCACTTGTGTTATGGGTACTAGATGACTATATTACATATTTTTAGTTTTTGCAAATAAATACATATAAATATACGCGAGACGGAAATCGAACCCGTGACCTCCACGAGCGTACCGAAGATTAGCCGCTACGCCACGGAGGCCGTCATAATGTCAAGGTATTACAAGGTATTGAAATTACATACTATTTTACTCTGGGCCCTTAGGCAATTTATCAGTACCAATTCTAATTACCGGTCTAGTTAATTAAAATCTAGCTCTGCTAATAGATGTTACGTAAAGGAAATTGATTAATCAAGACAAGATTAATGAAGACGACCGTGGCATAACTGCTTTACAGTAAGTACGTCGGAATATCGCGGTTACGGGTTCGATTCCGGTCCCCAACCTAGGTATGTAAACACGTACAATAACTATTTATTTACAAGATATATATATATATAAAAGTAGTATATCAGGTGTTTAGTATCCATAATGCAATCGCTGGGCCGCTTACTGTGGGACTAGATAGTTATGAGCGCAGGGATTCGCTTTATCCCATTCTAACGCGCTTACGCTTCAATCTTGCTCACGTATCTACATATTATATATATATATATATATATTTTTTTTTTATTTATATATACATATATATATATATATATATATATATATATATATATATATATATATATATATATATATATATATATATATATATGACAGTTTGGTTTAATAAAATTATGGACAGCTGGCGCATGGCGGTTAACGTGGGTAAGATCGGCGCGCTAGCAATCGGCCGCCAGATTTACAAGAGCCCGCCGTCGCCGCTGAAACTCCGAAGGGAGGTCATTGAGTGGAAAAGCTCGGTGAAGTACCTCGGAGTTCACATCGACAGGTCTTTGAGTATGGAGGCCCATTTGCAGCATGTCAAAAACTATTAAATCTATTCGCCTCCAAAATGCCTCTGAAAACGAATATCAGGGTCTATGAAATCTATCTTCACTCGAGGCTGACCTACGCCGTCCCAGCATGGCTAGCGCTGTGCTCGGAAAACCAGCTGACGTGAATAGAGGCGCAACAAAATATCTCTCTGCGAGCGTGCACAGACGCGGGACGGTTTGTTAGAAATGACGTCATCTGCTGCGAAGTGGGCATCTGCCGTGTGAGAGAGTTCGTGGCGAACTCGGCGCGTCGAATGTTCGTAATTTCATAAACGCCTCCAAGGGCCTTGGCGACCAACTCCCAGAGATCTAGACTCGCACACTCGTCGAACCAGGGAAACGAAGCGTTAGGTCCATATGCACACACACGCACGCACACACTCGCCGGGACCGCTGAGGCCCCAGGCGCCCAAAATATTCCGTATTATTTCTTATTCCAGGTTGGCCATTTAGGCCGAAGATAAGGCCATCGTTATGGAAATCTTGGAATCAACTAGTACTAGATTTTATTGTGAACACGACTCCTTAAAAGATCTCCGAAGAATAATTCTACCTTCACCCTGACCTCCAAAATGCTTTAAAAATCAATAGTGCTACTTACACATGAGCTACCCTTGGAAAACCTCCATAGCATTTCCCAAGTTCCCTATCCATGGTGGTGCACACTCCGCTCACTTGGGAGGTTTGCTCGAAGCGTGCATGCATATCATTGTTGTGCAGGATCAGCAGCTCGAAGTTTCCTTGCTCATCGTCGGGTGACTTTACGACGCTACTTGATGATAGCACCACGACGAACAGCACCGTTATGAGTTGGGTCAGCAGACTCTGGAATTGATAAGATTTTCGGTTGCAATTATACTTTCTTATACCCGTGTTTATGCAATTATACCCGTGTGTGATAAACAAAAATTTAATATATTTATTATTATTATAATCAATATATTGTGATAATTCACGGAGTTAGCTACGCATTCTGCGACTAATCCCAAAATATGTAGCAGAACGCCTGTGTTATGGGTATTCCACAACTGATATTCTACTATACCTACTTATACTTTATTTTTATAAGTATAATACGTTTTTTTTAATGCTGTAGGACTGCAGACAGGTTGACGGCCCGCTTAGAATTTAGCAGTTACCGTCGCCTATGGGTGTTTGCAACGCCAGGGGCCTCGTTAACACGCTCCTGTCCTTAAGGTACTGGAACTTGGGTCACTAGTGCCGGAACACAACACAAAGTTATTATGGCGGCATACTTAAGACCAAAGGTGGTCGCCATCCAGACGGACTTGAGGCCCTACCACGTAGTTAGGGTGAGTTGTTTAGTGGCCTTTTACGACATGCCGACCCCGGCCGCAGGGGTCAGTATTCTTTCTCCGCCCCTACATGGATAATATTATCAATCAAGACTCGGTACGTGACTTTTTTTGTTAAATGTACTTATTATAACATTATCGCCACGTACCGACGGTGAAAAACATCTCATCATTCATCATCATTATTAGCAAAGCTGCATACCGAGATTATCAATATGTGTAGCCTGCTAATCCACTGTAGACAGGCGTGGAGGGTATACAGGCACATTTCTCTACGGGGATGCTCGAGCCCAGAAGAGGGACGTTATGGATTGTTGTTAATATTCAGATATCATCTAATAATTATTGCCATGTAATGAGACACGTAATATTTTGTATTTGTTTGTTCCTCAAGAAGGTCAAAATGTTTTGTGACTATAGTGTAAGCAATTTAGTCTATGGTATGTATTTACAACATACCTACCACTGAAGTATGAAACCTATAAAGGTCTATGATACCTACGCTGTCTCGTGTGTCTATAGAAGCCATAGGCGAGTGTGTGCGATTTACGACATTGGCAAAATCAATGCCCAAAGCGTTGGAGCCAAAAATAACAAGAATAGAATAGAGTGTGGGCGTCATACATACATCGGAGAGTGATATGCGTGTACATTACTGGGCCGGTGAAGCACTCAGTATCATAGGGAACACTAAAGTTATAAATTTATGTAAATTAAAAGAGAGAAAAGCTAAAGAACAGACTACTCCGTTTACTCACGTTCATTGTTCGTGACCGTCAAAATTTTCCTAGATAACGCTCTGCATAACAAATTTTGATTTAGTGTGGGTAAATGTCTGTTACATAAAATTAATCACATTATAAAAAATTGAATTGTCCCCAGTAAGTTTAGATAAATATTTGCAAATTATAATCTAAAATGAGTGAATAATGTCATGGCCATGTTCTAGATTTAGCATAACATTATCAGCAATTGCGAACGTTTACTTATTTTTAAGATAGCAATTGCATGGAAATAAACACTTGTAATTAGCTGTTTTTATCAAGAGACCGAGTCCTCTGATCCATATCTATAATTTGCATTTATTCATGTTTTTGTTTATTGACCGATTGCATGAATATCCAATTAAAATGATTCTCAAATTATTTAATTCGATTATTTGATTGAATATGTTAAAAAATGTTATTTATTTAAATATATACAATTTTTACTACACATTAAATAGCAGAACCTTGAATAAGTTCTCGCTGTTTCATTAAAGACGGCAGTAGTAATTTCAATCGGTAACGCATTTACAAGAAAATACTATAGAATTTTAGATAATATAGTCTCTATCTGCGAGGTCTGGTCACTAACTGCTAGGGATAACTTTGCTAAACGTCAAAGTTGTAAAGAAGTATGCTTAGATGAATATTAAGGGACAAAATCGGAAAGACTGATATTAGATCAAAAACAAAGGTCACAGATATAAACAAACGAATTGACCAACAGAGGTGGAGGTGGTCAGGCCACATGCTACGCTACAATGTAGAGAAATGGAGTAAACGAATGACTCACTGCTATCCCAGAGACGGAAAAAGGAAAAGAGGTTACCAAGCAAAACGCTGTAAAGATGACATTAGGTTTACTCTATGACCTCAGTGGACTAGGGAGGCGCTATAGACGACAGTGGAAGGAGTTGGAGAAGGCCTATGTCAACAGGAACTCTGAATTAAGAGACATTGTTTAAACTGCATAATCATATAAGAATTCTTAAATTTCAGTATGATAGTTCACTATAGCGTAAACAAATTATTTTAATTAGTTTTGAAACAAACTTGTGCCAAATAACGTGAAATTTGTTTGTTCCTTATATTTTTAATATGGATTTATTTTGTGAGATATTTATTCAAGGTCCTAATGTACAGCAAAGTTTTTCTTCAAAAAATTAAAAGCTACATTAAAAAAAGATCACACTCATCGAAAATATCAACGCTGTTATCGACTCTCGCGTCAAACCCCATTAACATCAAAGCTTGATCGTCGGCATAGTTGTGGTCGATACATTTAATGGGACACGCATTTGGTCAAGGGGAACTTTTTGCCCCATTCGAAAGCATTCAATCAGTTTCTTAGAAATGCAGGTAACCAATTTGTGATGGTATGCATACAATTAAGCGGATAATATTGAGAAATTCGGGAGTCCATTGATCTGGCCTGGCCTTTTTAATTTCGAATAAATTTTAATGTATTTTTTACCTACTATATTTATTACTTAAATTTCGAAATATAGTCAGAAATATGCGTACCTACTTAAAAAGGTTTTCATGTCAATTCCGAGACAAATTTTAGGTTTGTGCGTCAATTAACGTGTTTTTTTAATGGTTTTCTTGTAGCTTATGTCGCGGAGGATCTACCGTGTTACGAGGGCTGTTGGAAAACTCCGTGAACATTTCAATAAAAATTTTTTTTGGCTAGTAAGAATTTTATTTTTCAGCATAATCTCCTTTTAGAACAATATATTTAGTCCAGCATTTTCTAATATTTTTATTCATCCCAAATAATAGGTTTTCTCAAGGCCCTCAAAATAGGCGTTTGTTTCGGTTATGACCTCTTCATTCGACCCAAATCTCTTACCACCCAGCCATTTCTTCAGGTTTGGAAGAAGAAAATAGTTGCAGGAGGCTAAATCTGGAGAATATGGCTGGATAGGGTAGCATTTCATAGCCCAATTTATGGATTTTTGCCATAGTGACTACACACGTGTTCACTCGTGCATTGTCTTGATGGAACAGCACTTTTTTCCGCCAAATGTGGTCGTTTTTGCTTTAAATCAATATCGAATCTGTATAAAAGCTTTGAATAATAATCGCCGGTGATCGTTCTACCCTTCTCTAGGTAATCTATGTGAATAACACCTCGTGCATCCCAACAAACTATGGCCATGACCTTGTTGGCTAACAGACCCACCTTGGCCTTCCTTAGTGCACGTTCACCCGGTGAAACCCACTGTTTTGATTGTTCCTTGGTCTCTGGGGTATTGTGATGGATCCATGTTTCGTCTACTGTTATATAACGGCGTAAAAACTCGTCTGGATTGCGGTTGAACATCGCCAAGCACTCCTTTGATGTGGTCACACGGTTGCGCTTATGATCGAGTGTGAGCAATCGCAGCATTCATCTCGCGGATAGCTTTTTCATGTCCAAATATTCATGTAAAATGTGTTGTTCTCGCTCAGTTCAGATGACTACAGCCTCAGCCACCACACGTACTTTCATTCTCCGATCGTCTAATATTATTACATGAATTTTATCGACCAGAACTTACGGCGTCACTTGTACTGGTATGATCACAACGGAACTCAGTAAACCACTTCTTAACAATTGAAATTGATGGTGCAGAGTTCCCATAGAATTTATCAAAAGTTTCCTTGGTTTCAGTGATGGTTTTTTACGCAGAAAACAATGCTTAATCAATACACGAAATTAGCTTTTATCAATTTTTTTTTAATTTACGGAGTTGTCTGCTTTTAATGGCTATCAAACACAAACTAAATGACGCAGCTAGCTCAAAAATTGACAGTAAAAGATGGTGGTTGATGGCAGCAGTATTGCATTTAAAGTTACTGCGCGGGAAATTGAAAAAGTCACAGAGTTATCAAACAGCCCTGGTACAAGATTGACTGCAGTCTATTTCATAGCCCCGAAAGAACCGAGCGGTGTGCGTCTCAGTTGATTATAAACTAGTATAAATCTCCATCGGTCACTTTTAACAAGTTTGTAGGATGGGATAACCCTTGCTTCTGGCTGATCGCTCGTCACGATTATTTGTCATGTTAAGTGCCTTAGTCAGACTAGTAATACTTGATCGACAAATCGAATCGAAACATAGTTTAAAATATTATTTTAAACAAATAATCATAATATAACAAATTAAGTTCATTTTAGTGTTTAGTAGTCAAACATTGACTTTAGAAAAAAATAATATTACAGCAAAAGAAAACTGCATTCCAAGAAAACTGGTATGTGTAAGCAGCTCTGGACAAGCCGGCTTACTATTCGTTCGATCTTTCATCATCGGAGGAAGTCCGATCCCAGAAGTGTCATGTGAGCTGTTGTTATTATTATTAAAAAAATTACAATTTTTTTGTAAAATAAATTTATATCATTATAAAGATTCATATCTCAATCGAGATAACTTTGGCGCCGTTCGCAGGATGTGTAGGCGATCAGCGCGAGATCTTAAAAAGGATGCATGAGAGAATTACTGATGCAATATGAGTTGAATAATTGAAAACGCCTACAAAATGTACAGAATCCTGTGGTCCTTTATTTAATATGGAATTGCGATATTCATAGTCCAGGTGAGTTTCAGCTGGGACCGCAACCTGCACTGTTTTAGCATTCAGTAATATCACAGGACAACAATAGTCATGGTTATTCATTTATTACTATGTATTATTTGTGACGGTGTCTATGACTAGTCTACACGGCCTAGAATCATTACGTTTACTGTGGACCTATTGTAATCGCCACACAAACTTTTCTCTAATAGATGGAGTTTAGAAGATTGGCAAACGGCCCACCCGATAGCAGGCAGTTACCGCTACGTAGACGTTAATAGACGTTAACACCACAGGTATTGCCAATGTCGGCCTCGAATAAATTTTGTAACGTCTTTAAAAACCTCATATCGTACTGCGCTGGAAAATATTCCATGGTTATAAGATCACTCCATCACTAGGGGGTTAGTTAGCCTAACGCGGCCGCGGGTGGCCCCTCGGGGGAGGACCCGCCGCCCGCATTATTGCCGCAAGGGTGAGGGCTGCGTGCTGTTCCACGGCCCCCTCAATTCCTAGAGTTATTACAGGAGAGCGCCAGGGGGACGAAAGCCTGACCCCCTGGTGCCAACACTTTAGAAGGGGCCCGCCTTAAGACAAAGGGCGGGCCGGCGCCGGCCCGGGCCACGAAATCGGCAGGCTATATATCCGTAGGTCCGGGCGTAGGCGACAGGAGAACAGCGGGGTTTTTTAGTGGGTAGTCGGATGATCGAACATCTTTCCCGGAGTCCCACATATCCCTCGGTCCCCCCGGGCAGGGGGAACCCGTCAAGAGAGGTTTTCCCCGAGACCAAAAAAAAAGGTAGCCTAACAAAACAAGTCCAATATTGTAGTTATTGGGGACCTATGGTCTGAAAAGAATAATTATAGCGGAAGGAACAATTTAGGCAGAGTTATTAGTTTTTCGCCGTTTACTGCACCCTAAAACCGAATTGGAGTGTTTGTATTCAAAGCAAGGGGGCCCCACGGCAAAGCTCTTGCTAGTTATCGGGCTATTATTAACGCGTCAAGAGATTCACGACAGCACTCGTCCAACTTCGTAACTTTACCGAGTTCGAGACGACCAAGTTTAATTTACAAGAACCTTCAGAATCTCTAGCGATATTCCTAAGAGGGCTCTGTGTTAGAACGATTTAGTTTATAGATACTAGTAATTGGATATTATAATTAAATGTATTTTTATAGATTCGTTTCGTTTCGAAGTGAAATTGAGTGCATTGTTACATTTATTCCAGTAAAAAGTGTTATAATTTAGTTACGTAATACGCGTAACTGTTTGATTTTCTGAATGCAAGAATAAGAATATATTGAATTACATACTTTTTTTTAGCAGTTCACTTAATTAATAAACTTACCAGTTTGATGAAGATCAAGTTATTATCGATCAGTGGTTATCAACATTTTCTTGATGACAAGTAAGCAAAGGATTTTTAATAATATATAGAACAAGCTGACCCGGCAAACGTTGTTCTGCCATATAAATAATAAAATGTCAAAAAATTAAAAAAAAAAATTTTGGGGGTGGGTCACCCCTAACATTTAGGGGGATGAAAAATAGATGTTGGCCGATTCTCAGACCTACTCAATATGCTCACAAATTTCATGAGAATCGGTCAAGCCGTTTCGGAGGAGTATGGCAACGAAAATTGTGACACGAGAATTTTATATATTAAATTTTAATGCCTGATGTGGTTGCAATAAATTAAATCCTTGAATATTTATTTTTCAAGCCAAAAAATGTGTACATCACTTCTGAAATCACAAAAGCACTCGACTTTCGAGTCGTAAAACTAAATAATACCAGTTCTGGCGGTAAATTGTACCTTGATCAGAAATTTCATGTGGATGTGTGCCACGTTTCGTCTGTCCACGTTAATGCATATACTTTTGCTCTGATTGCATAAAATTGGGGTTCTCAACAGACATTCATTCATTTAATCATTCTTATACTTTTCAGCTCTAAGTTGTTTTAATATATAATTTATCATTTTATGTAAGCATAGGCAGCATAAATTATATTGCACGTATACAATTTTTTATATAAAAAATAAAAAAAAGGCGCGAAACTCGAGAGTGGCTTCGTTTTTAAATTCACTCTGGCGCATGGCGGACCGTCGCGTCTATGGTAGCGGCGCGGCCTACTGGTTTTCTTTCCTTTTTGAGCAGGAACCGCGAGCGCACCGGGTTTACGACGAACTGCTTTTTACTTGTGTTTTAATTATCAGTAATATTGTGATTGGTGTTAATTTGGACTGTTATTATTACTACCAACGCCTCCGATCCGATATACGGCCGCATTATCTACAATGAGTTCTGAAGAAGGCCCTCTGCGTATTATTCTTACTACCATATATATTATATGGTCATAAGAATATTGGTAGTAGCTGTTATACTCAAGTTAGACGTTGCAAATAGTGTATGAATTATAGATAGAATGAATGTATACATAAAATATATGACAGTTTTTAAAATATGAATTCACACCAATTTTTTATGTTCTTAAATTTTATAAGTGCTTTTTATTTTCATATAATTATTTTTTGTTTAATTTCATTTCATCATTTCATTCCTAAGTACAGCCCAATTGACCACATAATTCTGTTATTTTAAAACATTGGATTTTTCCAATATAATATTGTGAACCGGTTCAATGCTAGCATGAGTCTTAGCAGAATACCAATTTAGTCTTAATATTATTAAGTATTGCATAGCCACGTTCATGAAGCTATAACTTTTCATATAAAACTCACTAATCAGTTTGTTCAATCGTAAACAATAAAGGTTCCAAAATCTTTCCAAACAATGTTTTCCGGTTGCTGTGAACAGAATATCTAATTGTCGTCGCCAGAATAATAATATTGCGTTTTATGAATACAAGATTTGTTCGTTTGTTTGTTTGTTCGATTTGTTCGATTCTAATGAAGCTGTTAGACAAAGATGTGTTCATTAACTAAATTGGATGTAGGATAAAACCGCTTTCTCGGGGTTGGAACGCCTTTTCGCCTGTTGCTGTTAAGTCGTCTGAGACCAACAGTCTCAACATTTAGGGAAAAAATGTAAGTTGCCTCTCAACCAACTATTGGTTGATTCACTTAAATGGTTAGTTAAAAGAAAAAAGCTGTCAGCCTGTATACTGCATACAACATTAAAATGTATAACAACATAAAAATGTATAAAACATATAAAAGTTTCATCACTCAAACTTTACTGTACTAATTTGATGGTAGCACGAAATCGATTCATTTTATCGATAGTTTTAACTTCTTACACAACTGACGTAATAGTACGCAATAACGTGCATAATGATGTACAGTCATAAGTATTGTAGACCTCTTTAACAAATATGAAGTTTTCCTACTTCAATGTGTTTTTTACATAGGTATTGATATTTTCTTTGATTTATTTCTTACACGTCATGTCACATTAAATCATAATATGTGATATGTATATGACATTATTATTAGTATACATATTGTTATTAGTATTCCATAGATAGCTTATTAACAAGTTACCAGCAAAATAACGTTAAGTAGTAAATTTATAAAATAATAAGGGTACGAACTATGAATAACGCTCACGGCATATTTATAATGTTAAAATTTAATGGTTTCACCGTAAGATGTCACCTGTAAGACGGAGTCAAAAAGTACAGAGGAGTCTAAGAAAATATTTTTGTTAATAAGTACATATTACATATAAACACCCAGACTCTGGACGGGATTGAACCTATGACCCCCGCAGGCGTTCCGAGGTGTGCAAGCCATTGCGCCACGGAGGTAAGTAATTAATAAATAAATAATTATGGATGTCACGCTAAAGTATTTTGTACTGATTGGTTTAAGCTATTTAATGTATATTATTTATGTAATATTTACTATTTAATACATTTTGCTTATGTCATAAAAATATATAAGTACATATAGCTATCAACATTCTGCTTTTCTCTTATTACATTAAATTCTCAATTAATTATAATTTTAATCAAGTTTACAGTCAATATAGTATTGAAACAGTCAAACAGTCTAGGTCGACAGTGTTAGGCACAATACGGGAAGCATTAATTAGAAAAGGCGGAAGCTCGTTGACCGTGATAGGCAAGCGAGCCGAGAATCCACTTTTGTCTACATAATCTTTGTTTTTGTACACTGGGATTAGTATTATGAATTAAAGTAGGCAATGTAGATTTGTTTTTAAATATAAATAATCTGTGATGATTAACATAGCGCCATCTACTTTAAAAAGAGAGAAGAGATGTTGTGTTATGGGTAATATTGTACATGACTGATTTACTATTTAGATATATTTTTTAAAGAAATACATATTCTACATAAATACTTAACTCCCTCTGATTTACCGACATGCGGAAGCAATTGCGATATTAAGATCATCAAAATATATCAGTCATCATCATCATCCTAGCATAAAATCACGGTTGTAACTCAAACTTTCGCGAAGGATAAAATAAAGCTGTGAATGCTGAGATGGATGTGTAAAAGGATGTGAACATGAAATTGAGTAAGATCAGAAGTGAGTAAATCAAAATACGTTTAAGAGTAGAGAAGGTGGCACGTAAATTAAAAATAATAGATTAGCTCCAGTGTCCCACTATGAACTGAGTTTGCAGATGCACCTTAATGAGGACCCTAACTGGTGCTTATATAAGCACCTCAACATCGGAAAGGTGATAGCAAAGTCAGCAGATTATATAATGAGGCCGATGAAACGCCTCTACATCTGTGTTATTGCTGTCTTCTGATGCTGAAACTTCATTCTAGGAAAGCATATGCTGGAGCCCCAAGCCTGTCTGGATGACGACCACCTTGTGTTGTGTTCCGACATTGGTGATCCAAGACCCTGTACTTATGCGACAGCAGCGTGTTCGCGATGCCACTGGCGTTGTAAACATCCGTAGGCGACGGTAACTGCTAAATTCTAAGCGGGCTGTCAGCATGCCTGCTGTCCTACAACAATAAAAAAAAGTAAAAACATGGAGTGGTATTAAAACTGAAGGTAATAACAGTCTTCTCGTAGGCCGTGACCACAAGTTCTAAGCATAATTAACTCATTTATCTGATAAGTAATCACATATGGTAAATTAGCGGTAATAAAATAAGTATACTTATTTGATAATAGTTATCAGCTATAATAATCTTTATATAATAAATTATCTTTATCATTTATTCTATATGCCAATACGAAATCGAGATTATATTTTTTTAATGTTATACGAAATTTACACAATTTCCCATTGTATAGTTTTAAATAGTTTTCTTCTTCTTCTCAGTCGAATACTCTTGACAGAGCAGTCGTGGTCACGCAAGACGCCCGGCAGCGCTTCACCACCGCGCGCCATTTGTCCCTAGCTGAAGCCTGTCTTGCGCAGTCGTTTAGGGATGTGTGTGTCATAGACTTAATTTGGTCCGTCCATCGCAACGGCGAACGCCCTCGCGATCTACTGCCATTTACCCGGCCCTGCACAACCAGCCGCTCCACGGAGTCCCCCCCGCGTCGCGTCACATGTCCAAAGAACTGGAGTATTCGGGATTGCACCACCGATGACAGTCTCTCGCCGATGTTAAGCTCCTTCAAGATGGAGACATTGGTGCGGTGCTGTGTCCAGGAGACATTAAGCAGTCTCCTCCAACACCACATTTCCAATAGTTTGTATATGCTATATTTACTCGTATACATAAAGTTAAGGTTATGTAAAGGACATGTCAATCAGTCTGGTAATAATGACTAACATTTGAAAGTCATACAGAAAACATGATATATGCATATACATGTACAGAATATATGATAGTATATAGCTATCATATATTCTGTACATATATCGTAAATTAGCTGATCATATTCTATTTTATATAATTTGAGCCCAGAAATGGACAAGATAAATGCAAAGCGATTACATAATAAATTACAAAGTTTCAAGTTCATTGCTTTTATCGGTGTTTCACGATTATGTTTTGAATGTTGTTTAGGCATTTTTAGGAATTGATTTCAGAATGGACGCGTTTACTCTGCAAAACCGAAAAGGAGGTAAAGTATTACAGTTGGACTCTTCTAAGGCTCGTTACATGGTCCTATCTCATTGTAAACATTTTACCGTTCGTTATTCGCCACAGCGATTTTATGTAAGCAGAAATGAGACACTCAAGTCCACATGAGAATTCGCATCAGCGATCACCTAATTACGAATGTATTTAATCAGCGAAATTCCGAGCAGCGCTCTTTCCATAGTTGAGCGATTTTGAATTGGTGGATCACTTTTACTGTGAGTCTCAGTTAATTTACGGATAGGCAACATAGGTCAAAGTTTTTTAGGCATTATGAAGTGGAAAAGTTTATTTTTCTATTCATCAGCTTTAGCTGCTTTTGATAAATGTCAGCAATGAAATGTTGAAGAAATAATTCCGTGAGATCGACCTCTGCATTCTCGGAAAAAAATTATAGGTTCTCTAAATCATAAAGATGAGTTACAGTATAGTTTACGAGTTCGCTGTACTTAAATGTTTCCGTAATTAAGGATTACTGGCAATGATTGATATCGGTATGAAATTACGTACCACGTAATCAATCAGGCGTCGAACGAGTGGAGCTTCGTAACCCGAGCAAAAATGTAGCCTAATAGCAAATTGATGGAGCAACCAAAAGGTATGTTATAGGCATTGTTTAGTTCGTTTCACGTCAAGCTCTGGAAACAAGGTCTCTTTTTTTATTGTTGTAGAACAAGAGACAGGCTCATGGTCCACTATTGAGTTAATTAATTATGCTTACTATTAAGTAAGCAATAGATGTTTGCGAAGTCAGGAGCACCACTAATAAGCTACCGTTATATAGCACAAAGCTATTATAGGGGCATATTTAGAGGCAAGGGGTCGTTGCAATCCAGACAAATTTTAGGCCCTACCTAGTGTAGCCATCGTATAATGTTAATAAGGAACAGGGAAGCTCTGAAAAGTCATCATACATAATCGTCGGCCACGTCGCATATGTACTATCCACCTCTAAGCAAGCCTTATAACCCAAATGGTGACCCACTGAAATATTGACCCCGGTCACCAAACTAGTTAGGGTTATTTTGTCGCCTTTGACGCTAGGCCGCCCCCATTCTATGGGGTTAGTATTCTTATCCCGCCCCTGCATGGAGATGAATATGTTAATAATAATAGGCCATAACATATTGCTGCTGGGCTCAGACCTCTCCTGAAGCGAAAGGACATACCGTGGTATACCACCACGCAGTACGCCACGCTTGTCTAGCCGAATGAGTTTTTAGCTAAATGTATATTATTTATAGCCGGTTAATGTAAAAGGATACTTTCTAAAGTAAAAGAAGTAGAGGAAGGCAATTTAAACGCTGGGAACATGATTTTAAGAAGTTAGCTGGCCCAGAATGGCTACGTATTGCAAAAAATCGGACATATTGCAAAGCTTATATGGAAAGATTGTCGAGAAAAACTAGATTAAATTTATAAAAAAAAAAATACTATTGTTAAAAAGAAAAACAGCAATAAAGGCTTACTTTATTTTTATTTATTTATTTTAATATAAAAGGATAAAAGATAATTGCATTAGAAACAAACAAAAAATAAATAATTTGTTAGAAACATTAAATGCGCTTTGGTAGCAATTTTAAGTCGTTCTTGATAATTTTATATTGTTTGCAAGTGATAACATTGTTGGCATAGGTATTTGCTTGTTTTGAATGACTGAAACAGGTTTCTAGATTATTGAATAATTTCTCGGCATAAATTATATGTTACTGTGAATAAATTTCATTAATAGTTTTATTGTATAAGGCCATAATTGGTTTAAGAAAATATTTTTTTATCGTAGGTAATACAACAAACGAGCATACTTAGTATTAAAGATTTTTAGGTATCTTTATAAGATCTAGATTTTCTTTCGACAGGTAAACGAAACAAATTTTACGGACCTCTAAAATTTATAGCTACAATAAATGGTATGTCAATACGTACAGAATGCTATAATATTGGGTACTCAAAGAGCATTCGACATTGAAATTTTAATGGATGTTACACACCTTTACAATAATTGAGATGATTGTGTCAGAAAAACTTATTAATCTGAGATATATTTTTAATTTGTTTTTATTATAACTTAAGAACTTTTGTTTCATTGTTTGTTTTTCATAAACCCTGCAGGATCCGTCAAGATTTAATCATAATTTATTTAATAAGAAAAATCTGTTCATGAAAACACGAACTGATATATATGACGTTGTTGCAATGAAATCTCCTAACCGTGAATAATAAAGTCAGTTATGTAATTTACGCTATGAAAAATGAAAAGATAATATCGTATATTTCATTAATAATTAACTCTCAAATCAATTTTATAATTGTAAAGAGGAAACAACTGGGCTTAATATTGAACGGCAAATTCAAAAGGAAATCCCACTTAGCTTATAATTATTTTACAAGTAAAAATCATTAACTCGACTGTCAAGAACGTAATCCAAGATTTCCATGAAATACTCCGTGTACTTATTTACACTTTGAGAAAAACATAAATAGAATATTTAATACAAGTTTGAGGATAATACTGTACAAACAAATTTAAAACCCCTTAAATTAAAAAAAAAAACGTATTAATATAATTATTTTACTATTCCCGGTTGATATTTACTAAAAAAATCTAAATAATTTCAACTGAAAAGAAAAAATAAATATAAATAATTTTACGTTTATAGCAAAGAATGGCAGACAGCCAAACGATCTACCTGATAGTATGCGATTGATAGTACCTGACAGTTACCTATATACGTCTGCAAAACCAAAAGCTTTGCCAGCACGCTGCTAGCTTCGAAGAGGAACTGAAACATGGCTTGTAAGCTAGCCGGACCACAACAGAAGGTATGGGGCATGTTTTAAAACCAGGGTGATGCCCATCCAGTCGGGTTTCGAGCTCATTAATATTTGCTATAAAATATGACATTAATATTTATTTGAGAAGTTAATCTCTCAAAGAATCTCGATCTTAATTTTTTGAGAAGAGAAGTATATAGAAAAAATTCTAGAAAACTAGCATACGAGGTAATGGAAATAATTATATTTCTAAGTATATATATCATCTAAAATTTATTGTAAATTGTAACTGCTGTTAGTTAATGCTTTTAATCGTTGGTACGAGGCAACTCTGTTATAATATTTGCACCCCGGACCTCCAAAAGCAAGAAGGATCTCACAGCAGTTGCCACTGAAAACTCTAAAGTCCTATTTGTTTTTTTATTGCTGTGGGATTACTGACGGGCCGCTTAAAGTTTAGCATTTACCGTCGCCTATGGGTGTTGGAGCGCCAGTGGCATCGTGAACACGCTGCTGTCTCATAAGGGTACAGGAACTTGGGTTCTAATGTCGGAACACAACACAAAGTTATTATGGCTGCATACTTAAAGACCGAAGGCGTTCGCCATCCAGACGGGCTTGGGGCCCTACCACGTAGCTAGGGTGGGTTGTTTTGTCGCCTTTTACAACAGGCCGACCCCGGCTGCAGAGGTCAGTATTCTTTCTCCGGCCCTGCACGGATGATGATACTTGTAAGAATATTTGGTTATCTGTGAAACAGTCATTGTTCATTTTAAAAACGCTACTTGCAAATGTGGCTCCGCAGACGTTTTGCTGCACTACGAAGTCGATATAATCAGGTTTTATGTCTCTGTCACGTGTGTTAAGAGCTAATTTCCAGGAAGTACTGAGTGTTATTATAGTTTAGAATCCAGGTCACCCGGTCGACTGGATAAGATGTATCGATCGTTCTTATCATCACACGATTTCTCTCTCGGTAAGTCGGAAAGCACTAACTTTAGTGCGTTTTCACATAGTATTTTATTTGAAAAACAGTATTGAGTGTATTAAACATAATGTTTATTAAGATTCAAATTGTCATTTGCTAAAACATATTTAACAAATTTTCTTTATAAATCAATCTCTCATCTTAAAAGTTACATCATTTTAAAAGTACGAGTATGTTAAAGACAGAAAAAACACAAAAGAACAAAAATTTTGGATAAAAAGACTGAAAAGCTAATGGAGAACTATTAAATTGTTATTATATGATTCTGAAGTACGCGTATCAGTAACTGAACAGTTATCAATAAACCAGTTTTATGATGCAAATTAATAACGTTTAAAACACATTTAAATTTTGCATACAGATAAACTCAAACGGTAAATTTTTTTTTAGAAATTCCAAGCTCAAAGCTGTCGAGTAGCTGTAGAGTATTAAACGGTTTCTTTGTCCTGTACCAAAAAGGGACTCAATGAAATATGAATCAATATGAATATTAAGTTTTTGTAACAAACATTTTCAAGATTTTTTAATACTTTCCTTAAATGTCAGACTCTTAAGAAGCCATATAGATATAGTTCCTGAGGGAAAATTTAACTATTAGCTCTTTGAAAGCTTAGGATTTACTAACTTAAACAGTTGTATACAGATGATAAATACAAAAAACAATCAAACCATCATCAAGAGGGTTTAAAAATATTTCATGTAAGTGATTTGAATTTAAAATCATTAGATGCTTTTGAAATTAAGCAATTTACAGTGTTATTCTATAAAAAGTTAAAATTATATGAAAGTTTTTTCCGACAATTTATTGACTTGTAGTGAGGAAAAACCAAGGTTGAATAAGTCACGGTATGAAGATAAAAACAAGTATAAAAAACATGGACACCACTGCTTATATCACAATTCACTAAGATTTTGATCAACAATGTATATAAACTAAATTTAAATAGGTTAGTTATTATGGCTAATAATGCGGAGCGTAGTCTTGATAAGGTAAATATTAGGAATACCATAATTCTGAAAGACGGTGTAAGAGCAGTAGGTCGAAGAAGTCTTCATATTGTAGGATAAGGACTGGAAAATTATAAGCGCAGTTACGTATTAATTAATATTGAGTTTAATATTATCGTCATTAAATTCTCCTTCACTAGTGAGGAGAAGATAAACACAATAATCTATAAACAAAGTAACGTTAAAATTAAGTGCTTGGCCAGACTGCATACGCGGGCGCGGTGCGGTCGTGGCGCGGCATACTTAAACATATATGAAACCGCTCACGTGCCCACTACGGACACTCAAATAAATAAGGTTTCATATATTTAAGTATGCCGCGCCGCGACCGCCCCGCGCCCGCGTGTGCAGTCTGGCCAAGCACTAAGATTATCTTTGGTTAGAAGAAGATGGACCCTGTTCAACAGATATGGATAAAATGTAATTTGATACTAATATTGATTAACAAAAAGAGATATTAAATCAACCTTTAATATCTCTTTTTGATGCGTTCCTGTATATTCAATGCATAATTTTGCTTCTTTTAACTACGGAGTAAAAAGTAAAATAACGCAATAGGTGCGGTTATATTTGGTTTTTACAGGAGCGACGGCAAAGGAAAGGAAATAGTAACCTGTGTTTTTCTTAGTGAAAAAACAATAGAATAATTAGTTCTCTCGACTCCCTATAACAGTCTGTAATAATTGTTACTTCCTTCTGGTCAAGAATTATACTAAACGTAATACTATAAATATTGTAAAAGTAAACAGAATGGTATTGTAAAGTATTGTAAAAGTAACATAAGCGTTGTAAAGTACAGTGAAGTTAAACGACCCATCTTGATGAATTAAGGACTAGACTAGGTTTTTATGGTTATTGTTAAACATAGATAACGACTCGAAGCAATCAATGAAAGTGGTCAATGCTCTATAAAATCAAAAAAAAGTAGATGGTAGGAGTGACTCAACCCGTAGAACCCAATCCTTTCGCTATGTATTATTAAATTATACATTGGATATGTATAATTTAATAATACATCCAGGGGTGGAAAAAGAATACTAACCTCTGCGGCCGGGGTCGGCCTGTCGTAAAAGGCGACAAAACAACCCACCCTAGCTACGTGGTAGGACCTCAAGCCTGCCTGGATGGCGACCACCTTCGGTCTTGGGTATGCCGCCATAATAACCTTGTGTTGTATTCCGGCTTTAGTGACCTAAGTTCCTGTAGCCTTATGGAACAGCAACGTGTGCGCGATGCCACTGACGTTGCAAAAACACCCATAGGCGACGGTAACTGCTAAATTTTAAACGGGCCGTCAGCCTGCCTGCTGTCCTACAGCAATAAAAAAATATAATTATTGTTAGTTAATATACTTATACATAGTATTAATGATGTAAAAAGAGTCACGCCAGGGTTCTATTGAACGTACTAGCTGAATGTGCCAACGTTTGCTAAAAGAGCTTCAATCATCATTACCATTTTAGCCTTTAAGCCTCTTAGACTTTCCCTTCATTGCTCAGGGGAAAATTTTAACTTTTTAGAGAATACAAAAAAATAGAGAACACTTCATAAACGTGGAATATCTTTCAATAAGAAAAATGTGTAGATACAGAGACTTTGTCATATAAGCTCTCTTTTGAATACGTGATAAAGAAGTTTGTTTTAAAACTTAAACTTCATATAAGAGTTTCGATTTAAGGTTCAACACTAAACGAAGAAAAGATCTTTCGTGTGTTATTCAAGATGGATAATTGTTATTATTAGGATATGCAAAAAAATGACGATTTTTTTACACTTTACGCTCAAAATATCACAAAAGATATTCTAATAAACATCCTGTCGCAAACGGTGCTCATAATCTATCGAACCTAAAATTTTACTATAAAAAAATGAAAATGGAATTTTTTTACTAATAATAATACTATAATAATGAAAAATCACCGCTTTGACCTAATCTTGTTTTGTAGGCGATGCTGAGGTCCGTTCTACATTTTTCTAAAATATACAGACATAACTATTTATAATATGTATTAATAAGTTAAGTACTTTCAATTAGTCAATGTTACCATATAATTTGTCACTATTATAATTATTTTACCTACTAAGGGTCTTATTGAACTTTAATTAATTTAGTATGCCATATTAGTGTCTACAATTTAAACAATAATACATTTGCCCAGGAGATGAAGCATTATCACATAGTGTTTAAAAGCTAAAATGACAATATTTAACAAAACAAAAAGGATATAAATGATTGTATAGTTGAATATAAATAAGTATATGTATAATTTGAAACTTTAAATTTTTCTTCTATTTCTAGCTTTTATTTTTTAAACCCTTTGATAATGTTCTATAGAGAAAAATAATACCTTGTACTAGCTGGATAATATTATATTCATAATAGATCATCAATTTTACACTTGAAGAAATGTAATTTGAGCATCAGTTATAACAAAAGCATTTTCTTAGAAACGTGCTTTGAATAGCATTCGTTTTGCGGTGGTCTTTTTATTAGAATTCGCCAGTTTAGTTTTGTTTTTGGTTTTTAAAAAGACGATCGTAACACGATGTCGAGTACAGGATAACCTTAGTATTAGGATAACCTTAAAGTATACATAAGGAAGTTTATGTATACTCTAAGAGGATAACATTTCATTCAGACTTCTTCCGTATAAATAAAGTCATTACTTTAGTTTCATAATCAGTATCGCAGAAATCATTATTTACAAGGATATAATGTACTTGCAATTAAATAAACATTTAAATCTAAAACATAACAGTAATAATAATAATATAAATAATAAGCTACAAGAATGCGCTGAAACAGCCATGTTTTCAGCAATCAGCTAGCTACATACATGGAAATAAACTAGCCATTCTATACGGCAGAAGTAGTAGATTAAACTAAGTGTTGTCATAAAAGATGATCTGCGTGAAAATGGACTCATTCCAATAATGATGTGGAATGTAGTGTGTGTGGGAAAATAAAAAAATTGCAGAAATCAATTGCAATCAAATTGCAAAGAGCTGTGATTATTATTTAAAGGTATATTTCTTTCATAATGATTAAAGGCCGTCTGTCTGAGTTAAAGTCGTTGACAACGAAGAAGTTGAAGACTTGGAAACCTGCCGGATGGCATCTAACTGTCTGTGGCAAAATGCAGACAGTGAAATAAAGCCTCGGTTCGATCGCTGCGTGGGAGTAATGTAAGCCGTTATGGCTGAAAGCAGGGTCTAGACTTCGCCGGAGAAGTCGATACTTATTTAACGTACTATCGTTTCGTAATGTTTTATAACTGGGAGAGAAGAAGTGAATATACCCCTGAGTTGCATTAACATCATGAATTGTATCAATGCAAATGCACGTTTTGGTATTCTGCAAACTTATTAGGAGACTAATCAAAACATTCACTACCATGATCTAAATATAACAAGCTAATTCATCAATAATGGTTAACACGAGTGAATATTTTTATTGAATATTAAACAATATTCTCAAAGAACATCTGTGATATTAGGGCTGTCATATTGCATGGAAAGCACATGAATACCAGCTAGATATGCTTTACTCAAACTTATAACTCTACAGAGACCGTTTTTTCTGCTCCTGAGTTGTAATTGTGATGGCTAGCGGCCATTTCATACCGATTTCATACCGATTAAAATCCCCGTCACCATCATGAGACATATGTGGGGAGTTACATAATTCACTTTTGATAATTACGATGGTCTATCTATTTTTCAGAACTCTACAGGTATGGGTATCCCAGGTATTGAACAAGCATGAACATCATCAACTTACAAAAATATGGCATGAAATGTGAAGTGATAAGAAGCTATGTAAGTTAAGTATTACCAATTTATTATATGTAAATATGCATGTAGGTAAATTATTCTGCAATCGACTTTGAGATTTGTGGGACAGTCACGTTTGTTGCAAGACTAATGGTGATAGCGAAATATCCACTTCATTCTTTTGCCTGTTGGGCTACCCACGATTGCCGGTCCGGGCTTAAAGTGGTTGGCATGAGACCAGTCTCATATCCAGATATGCAGTAAGAAGTTATATTCACAAAAGACAAATAAACTTGTTTTGTAATCCCCAGCTGTTAAAGATTAGATTCTGTAATTTTAATTAAAACTCACAGCGTACAATCGCAAGCAAAGGGACTAACTAGCCTTAAGTGATTTAGCTATTTAATAATCTTCAGTCTTGTATCAATAATTATATTATTTAATTTACTAATAAATTACTACTTACAAAATATTGCATACAATACAATAATTAACGTTCCTAAATGAACGTTAATTATTTATATATTACAATAAGTTTTTCTATAATACGTCATTGAATTTTCCCGGCTGTTAATCGTGATTAATTTGTTTTCTATAGATTCTAAGCGTGTCATTAAAGCATATAATTTTGATTATTGTTGATATTACGACTTGCTTTCAGCAATTTACGAAGTATTATTATTCATTAAAAATATTTATGTTATTTTAATTTTCATATTACGTGCTTAGTAAACATGACGGAAAGGTTAACAATGTTTAACATAATATAAATTTTCAAATATTTATTTTTTTAATTTATTACCACCTTTAAAAGATGCCTAAAATAAATTCAATATATTTTAATACCGTGCAGGGGTAGAGTAACAATATTAACCTCTGTGGTCGGGAGCGGCCTGTAGTAAAAGTCGGCAAAACAACCCTAGATACGTGGTACGATCAAAGCCTGTCTGGATGACAACTACTTTTGGTATGTCGCCATAATGACCTTATATTGTGTGTTGTATTAGTGACCCAGGTTCTCCAGTACCCCTAGCATGTTCGCGGTACCTAATGTCACAAACATCCATAGGCGACAGTAACTGTTCCTCCGAAAAAAAAACCGAGTTGACAAACGTAATAATTATCGTTGTGACAACCCTATAGAGTAACTTTCAAGTTGTCATCAGATTTCATAATCCATACCTAATTAGTGTACAGCGACGTGGGTTACATGACTTCGTTTGTGTTTGTTACACGTGATATAGATATTCCTTATTATTTGTTACTTAAGCGTATCTTATCCTATATCAAAAAGATCATAAATTGTTTTCGTCATACAAACTTGTGTTTTTGAACATTGGAGATTTCTGGAATTAATAATTAGTAAATAATAGAATTAGTAAATTTTACAATACCATAGTTTTACTTTTAATTTATCTCAAACTAGCTGACCCGGCAAACGTTGTTCTGCCATATAAATAATTAACGCCCCCGCAACCCCTCTTGGGGGTGGAATTTCGTGAAATCCGCTCTTAACTGACCCCTACTCGGTGAAAAGAATATTCCTACCAAATTTCAAGTCTTTAGCTCTAATGGTTCCAGAGATATCGTGATGAGTGACTATATACGTGGAAATCTCTTAAATATATATAGATTTACTAATGATTGCTGAAAACAGTTACTATATCAAGTGGATGTAAAAATGGTTTTACAATAGGCAACAGAGATCATTTTGTATACAAATAGTTATAACTAAACACTTAGTTATACAAAATGATCTCTGTCTATATCTATCTTTAAAATCGAAGGTAACTTTACCTTTGGAAGGTCCAGTACTCTTGATAATCATTGATTAGAAATTATAAAGCTCTTTATATTCCGTTTGATTTGTTCCTAATCGATGCATTTAATAAGAAAATATGAAATAATAAGTACGCTATTATTTATAAAATAACGTTTTATTAAACGATTGTCCGCTTCGAGCGTCCTATTGAACGTTGTCGAGATGAAAACTTAAGAACCTGTCTTCTGCAGAGGTGCATATAAGGTTAAATGAAATGTGTACCGAGTATTGTGGTATTTTTTTTGATTTCTTTTACATAAATTTCGAATTATTTTACACTGTATGAACAATGATATACTTTTAATGTTACGATTATTCCTTTGATTTATTTGTTATTAAATTTTACAAAAACAAATTATTATAAACTCTCATTGCAGTTTGGAATAAGACTGAAGTGATCTATTCTTAATCGTTAAATACACAATTAGTGACGAGACACATGGGATTCGGTATTACAAATTCATTTCAAGACTTCAAGGATACGTTAAAAAAAATCACAGCACATTTAAAAAACAATGCACTCACCATTGTGTGAACACGCGGTTGGCACGAGGTTATATTTACGCAGACGATACGTACATCTGCTTGTGCGGCTCGCACGCGACTGATTTATTACGCAAGCCTGTATGCGCAGGCGCATTTTCCTCGTTGATTATGCTAATGATAACATTTTCTTTGATTTTTTTTGTCTTTGGCATGACAACCACCCGTCACAGAGACGGGTTTAAACAATATTATTTGCTAGAGACTAAACTAATGCCTATTATTTATACTAGATTTTCATGTGTTTAGGAATAGTTGCTGTTTAATTTTTTTTACATTTCGAATTAACTGGAATGAATTCTCTTTATTTTTATAGACAGTACCCAGGTCTAAAGTGAAAACTTGGATTTATTTTGTTTAAAATAATTAGTTTAATTTTTGTTTATTTGAACTATAAGTGTTTACGAGAGAATTTTAACGTGTTTTATTTACATAAAAAATCATTACTTAAAATCAATAAAAATTTTCTGTTTGTATTTTTCCGAAACGAGTTACCTCCAAATCACAAATACAAGCATCGTCGGACATTAGTATTTTCTTCTCTTGTCACCTTCGTTAGCAAACGTTGGTGAATTCTTTATACGTTTATTTTCTTTCTTAAACGTTGGTAATTGTTTGACCTTTGATAAGAAAATCTGCATGTGAAGATCACAATCTATATGGATGTGATGCTTAAAAAATGTTTCAAGTAGCATCTGTGGATTTCAGGGGCAAAACAGAAAAAGCTGACAACAAGCATACCTCATTCAGTGTGCTGTATGAAGCTATAGGTACATACAGTAGTACAAGTTTATCATTTATGAATCTATATAAAAATCTAATATTTATAAACCGTTATTTATAAACCTTGCGCTAGAGAGTGCAGACTAAAACTGCTTGTCGAATGAAGTGAAGATATGTGAATTGACGTGGAGCAATCCTAACATCAGCGGCAACCTCCACCAAATAGCGATGACTTTCCTGCAGTTTATACTTTAGGAAAGTCCAGCGTTGTTATGGATTTTGTTTAATTAGAATTTTATCGTAATTGGTTACAAACATAGAAAAAAACTCGATGATAAATGATGGATGACAATTTATTGCATGAAACATGGTTAAATATACAGATGATATTACAATGAATTCAGTATCACACACACACACACACGTCACATATTTCGCCAATATATGGCATACAATTTTTTTTATTTTAATTTATTTGGGAAACATACAATTACAATAAATCACAATATAAAGATAACATCCGTCATTAACATCTTAATTTTAGATTAACATCTTTTATCCGTGCAGGGGCGGAGAAAGACCCCTGTGGTCGGGGTCGGTCTGTCGTAAAAGGCGACAAAACAACCCACCCTAGCTACGTGGTAGGGCCCCAAGCCCGTCTGGATGTCGACCACCTTTGGTCTTAAGTATGCCGCCATAATAACCTTGTGTTGTGTTCCGGCATTAGTGACCCAAGTTCCTGTACCCTTATGGGACAGCAGCGTGTTCGCATTGCCACTGGCGTTGCAAGGACCTATAGGCGACGGTAACTGCTAAATCCTAAGCAGGCCGTTAACCTGTCTGCTGTCCTACAGCAATAAAAAAAACAAAAATTAACAAATTAGTAAAGTTTCCACTTAAAGGTACACATTATTGCAACATCCAATAGAATAATAATAATGTCATAAATTAAAATTATAAAATAGACACATTAAAAATTTTATAATCCTATTCATTAATTAATAATACTGCTAATTGAAATTGAAATTATATATTTTCGTATCTAGATGTATAGTCAACATATTTCATTTCAATATAGGTGCTGCTTAATTCTGACAGGAGGAATAGACCCCAATAAGTCTTGGCATTGTAAAGGTTAAAATTTCTTCCAATGGACTCACTAACGTGGATGCTGTAAACAACGTAAAAGCAAAAGTTAAAAAGTGGACTTTGCGGTAGTTTTGGTTGTAGACGGAATTTGATGCTAAGATAACGATACTGTATAATTTAAAAGTCCTTGTACGGTTCGTATAGTAAATTAGCACAGTCTAATAATCTAGGTACAGTTGTAAAAATGAGGCAAAAATTGTGCTTAACAATGCATGTATTGTCTGGTTTTGAGCGAATAATAAAAATAAAAGTAATCATAAGGATTATCGAAGCGTATGAAACTGTATGTTAAAATAAAATTATGATTATAATTTGAGGAACATTTACTTAAATTTTAACAGGTTTTAGCGTGGCCTTATTTTAGCTGGAAATACTTTTGGCACAGCCCGTTGCGTAGGAATATGTGGCAGGTTAGTGTGGGCCTGTGGGGCCTCTCGTGCGTCTGTGCGCCTACGTCTCTTGGTTAGAAGACGCACATCGCCAGTATAATCCAGTCATATAAAATAGGGCACGTATCTCGGATTTGGAGATAGTCAGTCAGCTAAACTTGGATAAACCTTTATTTTGACTCCCTAAAACTTGTTTCAAAACCTACTTATCGTAGATAGTCTAAGATGTTACTATCTATACAATATTATCCGTGCAGGGGCAGAGAAAGAATACTAACCCCTGCGGCCGGGGTCGGCCTGTCGTAAAAGGCGACAAAACAACCCACCTTAGGTACGTGGTAGGGCCCCAAGCCCATATTGATCGCGATCACCTTTGGTCTTAAGTATTTGTTTTTTTTATTGCTGTAGGACAGCAGACAGGCTAACGGCCTGCATAGGATTTAGCAGTTACCGTCGCCTATAGGTGCTTGCAATGCCAGTGGCATCGCGAACACGCTGCTGTCCCATAACACATTTTTTATACTTACTTTTTGTTTAACAAATAGTTTTTTACTTCATATAATCATGGCCGTCGAGATTTCGAAATTATATTCAAAATTCCAAATTAAACAAAAAGGCGAGACAATTCGTCATCTTCTCACAGTTTTGTCAATTTATAACCTGTCCATCATTTTGATTTTTGTAAATAATATTCAATACATTAGATATACAAGTTTAGTGAATTGTATTTGATTGGACGTAATCCATATCGATGGAAACGACCGCCAACGACAAGGTTTTTTTTTGCGTAGGACAGCAGACAGGCTGACAGCCCGCTTAGAATTTAGCAGTTACCGTCACCTATAGGTGTTTGCAACGCCAGTGGCATCGCGAACACGCTGCTGTCCCATAAGGGTTGCCAGCGGTCCGCCGAGATTCTGCGTCCACCTTTTTTTTTGGGGAGGTGGAAATGCATTACGCACACCCTGCGTGGGTATGGGCGGCGGGGTAGTATGGGAGTCCCCGTGCAATGCGCTCGTACGTCCCCTTTTCTAAGCTGGGGCACTCACGTCGCTGGTATACCTACTAAAATCACCCTGGTGTTCCTTCACAAGCCAAGTTCTTCCAATTAATTATGTCCGTCAACAAAAACACGTAAAAAGTTTAAGGAATCTGTTTTTTATAAGTTTTATTATATACATAATATTACGTTTAATGGGATGTCAACGAGTTATAATGTCTAAATTGTATTATTTTTGTTTTATCGACATTTAATTGTAGATCATTGTTGTGTAGCCATTTCGTTATGTCAGCAATTGCTTCATTAATTTTTTTTTATTGCTGTAGAACAGCAGAGAGGCTGACGGCCCGCTTAGAATTTAGCAGTTACCGTCGCCTATGGGTGTTTGCAACGCCAGTGGCATCGCGAACACGCTGCTGTCCCATAAGGGTACAGGAACTTGGGTCACTAATGCCGGAACACAACACAAGGTTATTATGGCGGCATACTTAAGACCGAAGGTGGTCGCCATCCAGACGGGCTTGAGGCCCTACCACGTAGCTAGGGTGGGTTGTTTTGTCGGCTTTTACGACAGGCCGACCCCGGCCGCAGAGGTTAGTATTCTTTCTCCGCCCCTGCACGGATAAAAATTTTCAAGTTTGGTTCTGTCATTACATTTTGCTGTTGTTGTATTATCTGCATAAAGAATACAACTAAGTTGTGTCGCTCTCGGGAGGTCGTTAATATAAAACAAGAACAGCAAATGACCGAGAATACTTTATTTCAGAACCCAGCCAATCCAAATCAAATCAAAGCCGTGTGCAGCCTTACCAACTTACCTCGTACTTACTTTAAAAGTTGTGGCGGCTTCTTACAGAATGTAGGTCTTAATAATAAATATAGGTACCAAAACAGAGAAAATCATAAACGTAGTCTTATAAATTACTTACTAATTATTTATCTCTCTATGGCCCAAGGGGGTCGCCAGAATTTTTCAACCCTTAAAGGGGTCGCGTATTCAATAAGATTGAAAAACACTGCCCTAGAGGGATACCTGAGCCCAGAAGTAGAACGTTCATGAGCTGTTACTATTTATTGATTAAAGCAGGACTCTACAACCCTGAAAAGAAAATTGAATGCTCTTATTTCCATTTATGACCCAGCTAGTCAATAATTTATCACCTTTCCTTTCTACGAGTAAATCGGTAAATTAGTAGTAATAATCTTTTTCAATTGCGACACGGTAACTTTGTTCCCTGTTTTTGCATAGAAACATTTAATTTTTTTGGATGGTTGAAATGATTGAAATTTAGTTTTAACGTGTTTAAAGTATTAAAAGTTAAATATGTAACAAGGAAAGTGCTTTAAATGAGGGTAAATGGATAAAAAAGGAGGGGTAGGCCAAAGAAAAATTTTAGAACAAAAAAGGTGAGTTTTTGATAAGATGCAGACCCCACATAGTTTGGGATAAGGGCAGAAAGACGGAGATGTTTAAAGTTTAACAACGTATAGAGAACTGAATTCTGACGAAGGGCGGAATTCTGGCGCTTCTGCTTTTAGAGAGGTCACAGAACGTTGTAGCTTTTTGATATGTGAAAAGCCGTCTATACACTCCGACGTAACTTGAATACTACCTCTGGAGTCATCATGGCTGAATTAAAATCAAGTTCTACAAATTTCAATCGCGTGAAAACTATTTTTCATCAAAAACAACATAAACTAGCGTTTATAATCTGTAAAAGAGAATTTTTAGTTAAATGAATACATGCATTCCAAATGTACACATCGATAATACTCGTGTATTTATATTCACCAAAAATGGACGTGTGTCCGATTTTAATGATCTACTTGGATACATACAGTGGATGAAAACACGAAATGAGTTTCAGTGTAATCGTGGAAAATTACACAAACGCAATACATATTTTGTTTACTCTGAAACCAACAAAGAATTAGTTCTAAATGTAGTTATTCAAAATTACTATTTTGACCCAAGTTCCTGTACTCTTGTGGGACAGCAGCGTGTTCGCGATGCCACTGGCGTTGCAAACACCTGTAAGCGACGGTAACTGCTAAATTCTAAGCGGGCTGTCAGCCTGTCTGTTGTCCTACGCAATAAAAAAAAAAACGTAAATTCGGCGTTTGAAATCAAAAGATCATCATCGTGCGATTAATCTCGATTGAATATTAAGTTTATAGTCTAGAGATTTATCTGAGTACAAGGCGAAATGTTTATAGTTACTTTTTTTTGGTGTCGAAATAATCGTTTCGATAAAATAGTTGGATTAGATTTTGGCAAATTTTAGAATTTATGGGCGACTAACGCCTTATCACCTGGATCACTTATGTCGGAATTCAACACAAGGTTATTAATGGTTGCATATATAGGGACCAGTTATGGTTGCCAAGACAGGCCTAGAGAAACGTGAAATCAACGTCATAGTAAACATATACGAAAACACGCCACACTCTCGCATGTGTGTATTCGCCTGAATATTTGTGAGAGTGAGGGTTACAACCTCCGGCTGTGCCCACGTTCTCATCACCGCATCCCCGACAGTGAGTGCGCCAAAGAACTTGCGAGACAGGCGGCAGGGCAAATAATAACCATATTCGGTATCTGATCTTACCCGTAAAGAGAAGGGAATGGGAGTAAATCAGCGGGATGGCTCTACTGATAAATTAGAGATATATCAGTGGAGCAATTAATTGCTGGAGTTAGTAATTTGTTTCTTCTATAGTTAGAAGAAACAAATTACTACTAGATTAGACTGGCTGGGTTCTGAAATAAATTACTACGAAGAAACAAATACTATCTAGTGATAGAGCCAGCGCGTACAAAACATAAAACGGGATATGTAAGTTTTCTGTGTCTGCAGCATGAGCTGTGACTAGTTCATCCAACATTCAGGTATTTAGTGTGTACTAAAGTACGTTATACATCACGTACACTCACGAGAGATTTAAAAATTGCCACATCATCTAAACTAACTGAAGAAAAAATGGTGGTGTTAATGGTAAACAATTACACTAGGTCCGACATGGGTTCTGTATCAGATAAAAAGAAAGCAAAGTTTATTAATCAAAAAGCAACATCAGACATAAATAAAATACATGAGTATCAACATGCTGTCAATACAGTATCCGTATTCTATCCGTGCAGGGGCGGAGAAAGAATACTAACCTCTGCGGCTGGGGTAGGGCCTCAAGCCCGTCTGGATGGCGATCACTTTTGGTCTTAAGTATGTCGCCATAATAACCTTGTGTTATGTTACGCCATTGGTGACCCAAGTTCCTGTATCCTTATGGGACAGCAACGTGTTCGTGATGCCACTGGCGTTGCAAACACCCATAGGCGATGGTAACTGCTAAATTCTGCGGGCCGTCAGCCTGTCTGCTGTTCTACAGCAATAAAAAAAGTATGCATAAATATAACAACGCGTTGCTGACAAACGAGGTAGACAAAGTTGCAAAAATTACCATCGAAATGTATCGCACTCCATAAAACTACAGAGCTAACTCTAGGTTAGTTACGTCACAAGTGCTCGTGTCTGTATATTAAAATTGACTTCAAAATGTATTTCCAAACACTGTGAATAATGATTTAACGAGAATAATTATATAGCAAAAGTAAAAAAAGTATGAATATATGAACTAAATGTAATAACATAAAGTACTCTAATTATAATAGGGACACGGCAGTAAATGAAAAAAATAGAATAAAAACTCGAAAAGAGCACAAGAATAATATTTAAAAATATTATAAAAGCGTTAAAAAAGTTTAAAGCGCCCGTTAAGAAGAGCACTGGTGAGAATAATACGAAAAGCCAGAGAGCAAAAATAAGCAGGCACTTAAAAATACATTTAAATTGTAATAACATTTATCTGTAATATTTTTTAAAATTGCACGTGAAACTTAAATTAGGAAAATAAATATACTGCGGTAAACAGATTTTTCATTTATTTCCAAATAAATTATACATTTCAAATCGATTTGATACACTTTCTTAAGCCCAATAATATTATGACTAGAATTAATTTAAAAAAATTGTTTCGTTTTTAGAAACTTTTGTTAAAATACAAAGGAACCAATAATAACATCACTCGATTTAACGACAAATTCCTTATAAAGTTGAAATTGAATTGGTTGGTTTACCTTGTTTTCTATACAGGTACTTTTATTTATCTCCATTTAACGACCACCCTCTATAACACCGAAAAATTCTCAGTCTGTTAAGTGTTGTTAAATAGGTTAGTATTAAGACCGTTTTTTTTAATGATACTTGGTTGATGACAAATTGCCGTACATCAATTATATTACTCTGAGTATCGTTATAATGTCCAAAGTTAGTAAATTGTTATAAATAAGTTTTAATTTCATCTAAATATATGATCAAAATATCACATTCTAATTAGTGAACTGTCATTTATTATTAGTTGTTAATGAATATGAATGAAGATTCTTTGTATAGTTGCCATTCATTTGGTGTTTGTGTTTTATGGTGAATTCACGTAACAAAGTACTTTAAGACTCTCCTTTGTGATATTTTATATTGTATTTTATGATAATTCGCGTTAATTTTATTCCAGTCCTTGTTTTTATACATTTTTTTTGTTTTGCTTGAAGTGATAAGTTTTGCAAGTTCCTCTTAACTATACGTCGAAATGATGACACAGAATGTGTAAACTATTTATGTCACATTGTCATCAGGTGTTTAGTCAGAGAACAGACTGGTTCCGTTTGAACAGTTATTTTTGTACAGTCAATCAGCAGTTTGCCAGGTTAATGCACTGGGCTGACAAAAAATCGACAAGAGACGAGTGTCAATAAAAGACTGCCAGTCGTCTGGCATTCAACCACCTTTTGCGCTTATTGGTAATTTGTATACAAGCTAATAGGACTATTTATAAATAGTCTTATTCGTATTATAAGTATATTCTGGGTGTATTTGAAACCGAAGCCATTATACTTCGAAGCCCGAGACTTAATGGGCTGAAGGTCTGCTCACCTCTTTCGACATTGCCGATGAAACTCACTAAATAAGAAAATAAATGTGGCAACTACTGTGTGCTCATAAAGTCTTAAAGAGAAACTGGAAGGAATTAGAAGAGTTTGCGGATTTCTTTTCAGGTTTTCTAATCCCCATCTCCCAGGGGCGGGGGAGGGGGAAAAGGTGGTTTGTAAAAACAACAGTTTTATCACATCATGTTATATTTATGGAACAATTTAGCGTCAAGTAAAGCTTGTCTATTTTCTTGTGGAGTTTGAGTATCTTTGTTCAGAAGGATGTATCTTGAAATCGCTTGTATAATAAACAAAATAATAAAAAAAAAGAATTTATTTAAAAGAAATAATTTCCAAATTACTGTGAAAGCTTAAATTAAGTTTATTTTAATCAAACCCAGGATATTAATGTTTGTGAAGTGGCAACATTGAAATCCGACGCGCTGTAATTACGTACGGATTTCCAATTAGTATTTTGAAATGTTTCTGGAATAAGCAAGCTGAAGTGGGTGTGGGCCGACCATATCTGCTTCGATTACCGTAAACGAGTTCTCGAGTGGAGACCGCGAGAAGGCGACTTGGCGAGCGTAGAACGGCAAAGGATGATGACCTGCGAAAGACAGGAAGTGGATGTAATAGGCTAAAGATCGGGCTCATTTGCGTATCATGATAATCTCCAGCTATGAGTTTCGAAATTCTGATGATAAATTTTATAATTTTTATCAAAAATATTTCATAAACAGTGCGGTTTATGACGAGACAATACTAGAATAATTCGATGAAATCAGAACAATGGGGTATACGGGTTGTATAATATGTATATATTTATTTACAAAAGAAAAATATTTAAGTAGTATATCAGTTCTCTAGTATCCATTACAAAAACGTTCTGCTACTTACTGTGGGATTAGATGGCCCAGTGTGTGGTTCCAGTATATTTATTACTATTATATAAAAAGAAAATGCATTCTTAGACTTTCAGACTAGAGCTAGATCAACTGGTTCTTCTTTTTATATTTTTACAGCAGGTATTGATATCCATAAAACTACGTCATTAATCATTTGTTTGCTTACCACTGACGCCCAGCTTAAATTAATTTGTTGCAGATTTGAATTCATAAAAATAAGATTATGAAAATTAAAAAAAAGTCGTAATTATATCTGTTCTCTGTAGCATAGGACCCTGGTGTCAGAGGATAAATGGGATGTGGCAGTTTAGATGATATAATTTGCGAAATACGATCCTTACGATAGCAACAGAGGAAATGCATCCTATCTCCTTTCGAGGTAGTGGGCGGGGTCAGGCGGTAATCGATCAGGGCGACAAACCTGCGCAAGAAGGCTGGCAAGAAATAATTGCGGAAGTTGAAAGATTGGACTCTGTAGCTTAGTGGGCTTTTGTCCAGCTGAGTATTGGATGACGATGATTGCAAATAGAAACAAGATTCAAATTCTAAAACTATTACCTATAACAATACAATATATAATTATATAATGATATTACATAAATAAACTAAATTTAATTACAGAATTTACTTTCATTAACTTATTTTCATCAGTGTTCTTAACTAATTTCACTATACATAAATCATTTTTAATATCACGCCTACGGTCTATATAGATTGACGGAGGCTTTACTGTCTGTTATTATTTGTCAATGCATGATAATACCGAACGAGACTGATCCGTTTGGGCTATCTACCAGCACGTATTGGGGTCGATACGCGACAGGGAAATATTAGTTATTGTTTTCGTACCCTATTACAGTGATCAAAATGAGTAAATTCAGAATTTAATGTGCAGAAACAACGGAGTTACATATACATTAGAAGAAAGATGAAATTGTATGAAAGTGGATATCTAGAATGAGATTCTGGACTCCGAAAGGTATACTATATACTTGTTATACTGATTACAATCCAAAGATGTTTACAACTAACTGCTATAAAGATAATATAAAACTGCGCAAGCATATTAGAATTACCGTGGAAATCCCTTAAGGTTCTGTCTTTCTTTTATTACTCACTGAAACCCATTGCTTACGCAAAAAAAGAACTAATGTCCAAATATTAAAAAATATTACTACGTTAATACGTATTTTGGTAAGTCCAAGCCCGTCTGGATGGCAACCATCCTTGATCAATAAGTATGCCGCCATAATAACCTTGTGTTATGTTCCGGCATTAGTGACCTACCTGTACCCCTATGGGACAGCAGCGTGTTCGCGGTGCCCGTAGCGTCGCAAACATACATAGGCGACGGTAATTGCTTACTATTACGTGGGTCGTCAGCCTGTCTCCTGTTCCACAGCCGACACACACTGATTCAGAGAATTCAAATCTTCATATTCATGATAAATATTTGAAGAGGCATTTCGTTGCAGACTAATGTTATCGGAATCAAAATAATAACATAATGATGACCGTGTGAAGCGGAAAAAAAGGAAAGGGAACTTCGGACTCCGAAGACAAGGTTTCAGAAGCCGCCGGGATTTAACATTAATATAATAATGATGGCTTCATTATTTAAAAATATTTTTTATGAATTTTACAAACGAATTATAATTCCAGCTTATAAAATTACACTTACAATATATTCTAAACTAACTGTATTTCGTACATTAAATATTCGGATGGTTTTCATATTACCGCAATGGGGAATACAAGTTAATTAGTATTGGGTATATTTAGACGATCTCGTTAATTGGCTTTGTAATCAACCAGAAAATAATAGCGTATTTGATTTCATATCATCACCTCATCGATGTTAGTTATATAAACAAAGAGATGTACATATATAAAAGGAATTACTTACCCATATGGGATAGCGGCTTGTTCGCCGTGCCCCTAATGTTGCAAACATCCATAGGCGACGGTAAATGCTTACTATTAAGTGGGCCGTCAGCCTGTCTATTGACCTTCAACTAATTAGATTTTTTTTTATTGCTGTAGAACAGCAGACAGGCTGACGGCCCGCTTAGAATTTAGCAGTTACCGTCGCCTATGGGTGTTTGCAACGCCAGTGGCATCGCGAACACGCTGTTGTCCCATAAGGATACAGAAACTTGGGTCACTAATGCCGGAACACAACACAAGGTTATTATGACGGCATACTTAAGACCGAAGGTGGTCGCCATCCAGACGGGACCCTATCACCCTTGAGACCCTATCACGTAGCTAGGGTGGGTTGTTTTGTCGGCTTTTACGACAGGCCGACCCCGGCCGCAGAGGGTAGTATTCTTTCTCCGCCCCTGCACGGATATGAGATATAAGATAATAAAAAATTAAAGGAAATAATGTATCGACGAACAAGAAAAAAGAAATAGAAAAATACAATACAGCAACAACCTAAACAAAATTCTGGCCACGCCAGGAGCAAAGCAGCGCCCCCCCCCCTCATAAAAATCTAGCTATACTCGTGTGATGCAAACGGAATTTCTAGTTTGTGATGAAACACACAAGTGGTTTTGATACGACATTATAAACAAAGATATTCCTGAGTCTATCCCACGTATGTGGCATATCATCCGTACTTTGATCATTATCTAAATATTCTACAGTTCATAACTACAAAGGAAGTCTTGTCAAATAATTATTCTTTGAAATAATTTCCACTATTAAAACGACACAGTGGATTCATTAACTGCAATTTGTGAAACGCGCCTGGTAATATTTAAATAGTAAATCCGTTTTGTACAATATTGCTATTATGAATATTTAGGCGTTGTTTTTATTTTATTTTGACTTACAAACAATACAACATAGTCGCACCAAAAGGGTTTATTTTAGAGTCCAATGTTTACTTTTACGTATTTTCATAGGGCTGAATTCTGCACTTGTTTTCTGTCAGATTTCGTAACTGTTTCATTTTGTTGAACGAAGAGATTTTTGTATATCTGGAGTTCAAAAAACGGCCCACTTAGTATAAAGTGGTCACCATAAGCTATAGATGTTTTCAATATCAAAAGCATTGTTGATGGGTTGCCAACTTTTTAAAAACTTTATGACGCCCTTTTTGAAAGCATCGTACTGCGATAGAAAAACCTCAGCCGGAAGCTCATTCCATACCCGGTAACTATTTCGTAAAGGAAACTACGGAACTATTTCGTAAAGGAAAGAAGAGGCTCCAGGAAATGAGAATGAACGCCCAAAAATATATGATGATTTGCATTGATTCCTTTTGATGGCTCTTTCTTTTCCTATTGAAACAAGAAATGAGTTGAAATAGTCATTGCTAAATTTAGTCATGCCATGTTGTCTGCCAAAAAAGGTTATAAATGAAAACTTATATATGCACAAACACCTAAAAGTGGGATTGATCGATCAAGGGCTGCAGTTGTAGTATCAAAGACCGGTACACAATTTATAATGGACGCCTGATAAAATTTGCGAGCAACAAATACAAAAGATACAGAAGTATCACAAAAGCCTCAGGCACTTTTACATTCCCTCATGACACATTTAATTTACTCTTTCAGCATCAAAGGAATTACAAAAGATTGGTCATTGACCGTTAAATTCCCTACCAGGAAATAGGCCGAGTTTAAATTGTATCTAAAGACCTCAGTCGCCAATGGTGCCGAAATGAAATGATAGCTCAATTTGTTTTCGACTAAGCAATACTGGTTCCAGTTTTATTTGTGCTGTGCTATTTGCGTATATATTTTTAATTATACGTATGTATTTTTTTGGCACTCCCTGCTGGATTAGAGCACAAATGCGATGTACAAGGCTTTACCGTATTCTTGACATTTTTCTATTAGCTCTTTGACGACATGCATATGATCAGTAGTTGAACACCCCGCTCTGAAACCAGCTTGTTCTGTATGTTGTTGTTCGTCTATTATTCCTGTTATTCTGTTCAATATCAATTTGGAGAAAACTTTATAAATATTCGATATAAGGCTTATAGGCCTGTAGTTTTCTATGATGTTCTTATCCCCTTTTTTGTGTAACAGTATAATTGTGCTCTTGGTCCATTGCGGTGGTATGCATTCTAAGCTTAAAACAGAATTGCATATTTTCGTGAGTTTTCTTAGCTTTTCCGGTATACTCCTTTTTTATCCGTGCAGGGGCGGAGAAAGAATACTAACCTCTGTGGCCGGGGTCGGCCTGTCGTAAAAGGCGACAAAACAACCCACTTTAGCTACGTGGTAGGGCCTCAAGCCCGTCTGGATGGCGACCACCTTTGGTCTTAAGTATGCCGCCATAATAACCTTGTGTTGTGTTCCGGCATTAGTGACCCAAGTTCCTGTACCCTTATGGGACAGCAGCGTGTTCGCGATGCCACTGGTGTTGCTAACATCTATAGGCGACGGTAACTGCTAAATTCTAAGCGGGCTGTCAGCCTGTCTGCTGTCTTACGCAATAAAAAAAAATACTCTAATTGAGATTTTGATCATTTTATTTGAAATCTGATCTGGTCTAGGAGCTTTGTTGTTCTTTTGGCTGTTGACAGCTTATTCAATCTCTGCTTGTAGGAAAACTGGTATGTCTTCGTCCATGTCGTCATTATCGAGATTTATAGTTAAGTCTCTAGTATTTCGTTCTGCTGCATAAAGTTTTCTATAGAAGTCAGTTGCTGTTTGTATTATAGCTTTTCTTGTTGTTTGCTGTTTTCCTGCTTTATTTTTAATGTTTGGGATCCATTTTTTCGCCTCTATCAGTTTTTTCAAAGCTTTTTTAACTCCTCCTGTCTTGTTTATATGGTAATTAAGTACATTCGTTATTTTCTTAATTCTGTATTTTTTGATGCTGTTACTTTTGTTACTTAATTCTGATATGGCCCTTAGATTTTCTTTGTCTTTTCCAAGTTTTAAAAGTTTTCTTCTATCTTCTATTAATGTTTTAGTGTCATTTTCGATATGGGTTGTCTCAGGCTTTGCGAATTTGTTGAACAGTGGACCATATATTTCTTTTATCTCAATGTTATATTTATCTTCTATTTCATTTTTAGGTGTATTTATGGAACATTGTTGTTGTGTTTATAAAGTTAGCTTTTGCATTGGATTTTTTTCTACTCTTTTTCGGTTCAGTGATATTTATTACTGCTCTCACTATCCGGTGGTTGGTATTAAAGTTAAATTGGTTTAAAATGTTTATATCATGAAAAAACATTTTTTTGTTCGTTGCTATGTAATCTATGTAAGTAATGACAAACAGAGAAGAAATATTAATAAAAGTAGACAATGAAGATATTGAATATGTTAAAACCTATACATACTAAAGTATGTAAAGTCCTAAAGGACAAATAATATCTTTTAGAGACCGGACAGACATAGAAATAGAAAGCAAAGTGGCATGTGCTTGGAAAAGATATTGGTCCCTTAAAGAGGTATTTAAAAGTAAACACTTTCCTCTGACAGCCAAGAAAAAAGTATTTAATTCTTGCATCTTGCCATGTCTTACATATGGGTGCCAAACATAGATCGTGTCAAAGGGGAATTGAAAGGAGTAAGTTGGGCGTGACGCTAAAAGATCGCAAAAGAGCAACAAACATTAGATCTACAACAAAGGTGGAAGACGTACTAAAGAAAATAAGACGGTTAAAATGGCGATGGACAGGACATATGACATGGAAAAGCAGAATGAAATGGACTAAAATTATAACAGGATGGCAACCACGTGATGGCAAAAGCAAAAGAGGCAGACAAGATAAAAGAGGGACAGATGATATCAAGATGATTGGAGGGACAATCTGGTTTAGAAAAGCTACCAATAGAGAAGAATGGAAGCAGCTGGAAGAGGCCTATGTGTCACTGGACACGCTGATCACTAAACCGGGAAACCCGATGTATTAGATTTAAGTTAAAACAATTTACTACTGTGTGTAAAATCAATGTTTAGTATCAGCAATAAAGGCCATTAAAAAAAGCAATACTGGTGACTCTGCCATTACCTGGCGCAGAAAAATCATTAATTGTAATACAAAATATGTAACTAAATATCATTTATATGAGCACCCAACAATAATGATATAACTTTATTAATTAGCGCTAATTATTCCTGTACTGTCATGCACACGAACTTTTATGGTATTGATCGGCTAGTTAACCTAGGTACAGTCGTGTACGTTTTAATTAAATGTGTAAATGAAGTTCAGTCCTCCACAAACCTAATTAGTTTCGCAGGAATATGAGTAGTAAAATTCTGAGGTTATTTTCCAGTAGCGTTTTCATAGCTAAGTTAAAAATATAATATTTCATAATTAATTTTAAACCCGGGTTTATTATGGCCATTATCATGTAAATAGTTTAATCCCGATGTATTTTAAGTTTGAATCCGCTGTCTATTGTTAGACCTGTCTGAATTTCTGCGTCTTGTCGCGTTGATCTTATGATTTTTCCTTTGGTCAATCAGGTTCCAAAAAAAAGATGGTTTAGATTTGGTTTTATACAGAGTGGACTAACGTCTGCTTTTTAAATTTATCACAGCAAAGGAAATAAATTAGTCTTAGTCGTAATCCACTCATACTAAGTGCAAAGGAGTATTAGGAAGGACAAACTAATATAAATATTGATTTGACGCCGTAATAATAATATATATCTTCTTCCTCCTGTCCTTATCCCATATTATATACCATCTATCAATATTATATAACCGTCGATCAGCTCAAGGAAAATATTCATGGTGAAATGGCAGCATTACTGAAGAAAGTTTTCAATAATTTCTGTTTGCGGTTAGGAGTGCCGTCGTAGAGAGGGTCTTCATTTAGTATTTACAGTATTTTTAAAAAATAAACTTCAGTTATTATTTTATAATGCCTCAGTTTTATTTTAACTATACCTTTTATATTTATTTTAATATAATCTATTTTGTAAATATGCACGTTCTATTGCGCCACCCTGTATTAAGGCAATTCTAAATTGTGCATAGCATTAGTTCATTATATATATATATATATATATATATATATATATATATATATATATATATATATATATATATATATATATGCTTCATTTATGTGTCATGATAACGTTTGTAAAGTATTTAATGTCTTTTTAAATGCTATTGGACAGTAGACAAGCTGAATATCCTCTTAATAGCAGTTATCATCGCCTATATATGTTTGCGATGCCAGGGGCACCGCTAACATGCTGCTGTCTGATGGAATTTGTATCACTTATACCGGAACTCAACACAAGGTTATTATGGCGGCGTATTTAGAGCCCAGGAGTTGTTGCCATCTAGACGCGCTTGGAGCTCTACCTGTAGCAAGGGTTGTTTGTCGACTTCGGTTGAAGGGGTCATTATTTTTACTCCGCACCTGCATGGAGGAAATATATGTTTAATCCATAATGTCCTACTGCTGGGTCCAGAGGTAGTTTGAGTATAATATTTACATAACTCATATATATCATATCATAGTTAGGCATATATCGTGATAGTTGAAACATTTTGAGGAAATTTGCATACACAGATTGCGTCATTCCGTTGCTATTCGTATATTCCAATATTGTCATAGTGGATATCATGGTATTTCCCCAAGGCATAGATTTAAGGCCAGCTTTGGGTTGTTCCTTGGCTGATATGACGATAAATTGGAAGCATGCATATAATGGCAATTTTAATTTTTCGCTTTCTTTAATTAATTATATGTACTTATAAATTAGTTTACAATATAGGTTCCCCACCTTTATATAACGACAATACAAAGATGTTATATACAGAACGCAAGAAAAAACTTTATAAAATGATTCTGAAAGAATCAGGGTCAGCCTATCTTAAAAGGTGACAAAACAACCCTGGCTAGGTAGTAGGGCTCCAAGCCCATATAGAAACTACCTTGTGTTGTGTTCCGGCATTAGTGACTCAGGTTCCAGTACTTTTATATGGACACCAGCGTGTTCGCGATGTAAAACTCCGCAAACATTTTTGGGCGATGGTAACTGCTCGTGCTCACTGTTAGTGTCAGTCTGTCTGATATCCCTCAGCAATAAAAAAAGTTTATTTTCAATGTAATTCAGAAATTTCATCTTCCGTCGAACATATTTTCATAGATAAAATCCATAAAGGTGAAACATTGCTACTAAAATAAAATACATCCTTCCTTCTCAAAGGAATTTTGAGACATTTAAATCCCTGAAGCTGAACTGTATCGTACAATAAAAAGAGGTAATACGGACCACGCCTAATGCACACATGCTTAGGTGCTTAATGCCGGGCATCCACCCTAGGTTATCGATCTTTGTAGCTTTGAGACGCTTAATGAGCTCTTCGTTGACCAGCCGGACCGCATAGGAGTTATTTTTTGACATTTAATTAACATTTTTTTTATATTATGATTTAATGAAGAATACATAATACAGACATATGACATTTATGGACAATAATATGACATTATAATATGACATTTTAGGATTTCAATATATTTTTTTAGTTTAATATTACGTGGACGGACTACTATACTGGCACGCTATGATGGCCGTTTTGACGTCTGTCCACTCATGAAGTTTCGTATTAATTAGTAATTACATTTAAAGTAGCAAATTGCTGTTCTTTATTGTCAATAGCGACGTGCAGTTATTGACAATAAAGAACAGCAATTTGCCCCTTCAAATGTAATTACTAATTAATACGAAACTTTATGGAGTAGACAAACGTCAAAACGGCCATCATAGCGTGCCGGTAGCTTAATATAAAAATATTAGCACCTCCACGCATAAGAAACATGTCTTATTAATAATGACAATTTAAAAACATGTATTTCTACAAATAAAGATGATTTGATTTGTTGTTGCTAATTAAAGGATGAATGTTGCATAACATTTTAAATAGAATATGTAATTCTAATTAATATGTCATGTATAATACGAAGTCTTTTTTGGAACTCAAGTTACTTTCTTGAGAGCTAGTGCACTCTAATAATTGACGAGGAATGAGGGAGATTTTGAATTTGTCTGTAATGAGGCATATCGTATTATATAGTTCGGATATATTGTATATACCTATATAGCATAAAAGATGATGTGTGGAAAAAGAGTGTGAAAGTTGAGATGAGAGCTAACAGAGGAGAGTGGATAAGAGAGAAGAATTAGTTTATGGAAACAGTGAACTTTAAACTCCGACTTAGCATGCAAGGTTATAGTATCAAGTTTCTGATACTATAACCTGAAATGTAGTTAGAGAGATTTATACTTAATTCTTTATTGTCACTAACTTAATAATTTTATTTATTTATATAAATAGTAGTATGCATAGAACTATCCCATCTTGTTCCTAGCATGTCGCAAAAGGCGATAAATGAATATTCTTTTTGCTACCTCAATGATAGCAGAAGATGATCATCGTTCAGTTTTTTCTGGCATTGTAAGATAATAATAAATATTCTTTATTGTACAACACACAAAAAATACAGCACAGGAGAGAAACAAATAACAAGGATTGTACAAATGGCGGCCTTATCGCTATAAGCGATTTCTTCCAGGCAACCTGTATAAGGATGTATTAGAATTAATGAACGCTAAGTGCGTTGCGTAAGATTTTCATCAAGAAAGTGTATTGGACGTAAAAATATTCACAAACTTTTTATACTATGACAACAAAGTATTTCGCAATCACCATATACGCTATTTAATTTTTTGAAAAATTACACCAACAAAAGTTAATTGTAAGAACACCAAAAAAATTGTGTAGAGGTAACTTCAAAGTGGAAGTGGACAAGAACGCTTTTTTGCGCCATGCATACGTCGATTTCTTTATGCATTCTACTTACCTTAGTATCTATCACTTTCCTTCACATACTGCTGCCGTGAAGCTTGGTTTTAATGGTAGTAATTCTTTCACTGCAATCGCCTTCGCCTACCAAAAATCAATGCTGCAATTAAAATTAGTGCAATGCAAAACAGTAGCTTGAGTTGCGCAAAAAATTACAGAAAACGCGAGCGCATTGATTCGCCACTAGTTATTACTACTTAATTTGCTTCTCAGATTGTTAGGAAAATGCCGTCATAAAAAGGTTTAAATATAAACATTGTACAGAATTTGATTAATTGCCGTTCAATAACTTAGCTTTCTTATCTTTGTGTCATTGACCTATGAAGTTATACTTATTGTACGATAACAGAACACGGACAGCGGGTATTGTATCCATTTCCTAAACACCCAGCTTCAATTCTGCAAACAGTTCAAGAACACTGTAAGCAATAGAAATAGATTCTAAATACAGCTTGATTTGGGCTTGGTTACACTCGTCGCCTGTCCGGAGGGCCGGGGAACTCGGTGAAGACAGCGGTGCGTGGTTAGTGTAACCCCCCTAACTGGCTACTGGGAGTTGGGGATGTCGCAGGTGTAGCTTTTCCCAGGAAAAAAAGGCTACACTAATTGGCGATGCGATTTTCACTTTAGCCTGATCTCCACCATTATATTCTCAGTGCTCACCGACAGATATTATTCCTTTTACTGCTACTCCACGTCGTATTTAGCTGATTTTGGACTCTCGAGTCCTCAGAGAAACAACTAGCTAACCCGATAAATATTGTTCTGCCATATAAAATTTAAAAAAAGTAGATTACGCCCTTCTCCAAGATCCAATCTATCTTTAAACCGAGATTCATCAAAATTGGTTCACGGTTTAGGCGTGAAAACGTAACAGACAGACAGAGTTACTTTTACATTTCTAATATTACTATACCGGCACGCTATGATGGCCTGCACTGCACGTCGCTATTGACAATAAAGAACAGCAATTTGCTCCTTCAAATGTAACTAATTAATACGAAACTTCATGGAGTGGATAAACGTCAAAACGGCCATCACAGCGTGCCGGTAGCATAGTATGGATTAAAACTCCCGATTAGTAACAATACGTTTAAATTTGTAAAACGTCGGTGCATTTTGTGAACAAAAACATGCAAAATTCATTGAGCTGAACAATAATAGCACTTCAAATGGAAAACAATATTGATTGTACGGAAATGTAGTGGTATTTTTATTCGTCCATCCCTCCATTAGTGCATCCATCAATAGATTTTAATCTGGCTTAATCTAGATTATGTACGCCGTTGCATTTGAAAATTACACTCGCAACGGTTGCAAGTACATTATACTGATTATTGAGGTATACATCAAATCAATAGAATAACAATGGTAATTATCATTATCAATTAATTTAATTTATCTTTTTTTATTGCTACAGCAGACAGGCTGACGGCCACTTAATAGTAAGCAGTTACCGTCTCCTATGAATGTTTGCGACGCCAGGAACACGGGCACACCACGAACATGCTGCTGTCCCATAAAGGAATCTGGATCACTAATACCGCAACACCACAACACATACAGTCGGGCTTGGGTACCACGTAAAAAATTGTTGTATTTAGCACGCAGGATCAGTTTTATTACTGTCATAAGTCGACAGGGAAAGTACCCATATCACGTGATCTATATTTGGTAATTTTTACCCCCATTATAAGACCCTCTCCCTCTCGTTTTCACCTAGTAATTCATAAATACGGTTTTCAGTAATTTTTTGCAAACAGATGATTCAAAAAATAATTTGGTCCTTGCCACGTGGGCAAGCGTTGTGTTAATAACGCCAAAAGTAAATTAATACATAGGTATTAATTTACGATGCGTTTAGTTTACTTGTAACTATAGAGTTACAAGTAAACTAAACGCTGAGCGCTATATTTGAATATAGCTAAAAACGCGATATTTCCTTTAGATAATACTACGTGACGATAACTCAAGCCGCCCGGGTTACGTAGTATGGTTTTGTTTCCATACTGCTAATACGATTTACTGGGTTCTTGCACACCGCGAGCTTCCAAGCGGCCCGTTGTGTATCAAGTATTTGCACCTCACGAATAAAAAAGAATCTTTAAATCATTTCACGATGTCTACAATGTATGTGCATAAAAATGTTTCATTATAGTCACCTAGCTAGAGTTGATTTGTCGTCTTTTACAACAGGCCAGTCTCGGTCAGGGGTCAGTATCAGGGTCAGTTATTCCACCCCTGCACGGAGAAAGCTTTTGTTATTCAGCCAAGAAGGATTAAGTTAAGGACGCATTGTACAAAGAGCTGCAGTATACTGCTACGTGCTGCTACGTGAGAAAGAAGATGCCAGGGCTTATCACCCCCCTGGCTTTGAAAAGGCCGATGAACGTGGGCCAGCGCCTGTCGGGGCCGCGGCCTGACTAATCCGTCGCGTCCCATGGTCTCAGCACTTAAAGCCTATGAAGGAACACCGGGGTGGTTTTAGTGGGTATACCAGCGACGTGCGCGTCCTCCAGCCCAGAGAAGGGGACGATCTGGCGGTTAGCATGGGGAGTCCCACATTACCTCGCCACCCATTTCTACTCGGTGGGGTATGCCTCATGCATTTCCGCCTAACCAAAAAAAAGGACGCATTGCACAGGGCGTCCCTTATTATCGTACGCTAGTTCCCACGCGGCAGTGCGTATGAAAAACATTTTCACCTCAGAAAAAAGTAATTAATTTGAAAATAATAGCAATAGTCATCTTCTTTGTTTCATACAAGTAACTATTTAATACTTTATTTGTTAGTTAAAAATAGAAAACCAATATTAAAAAATATATTAGCTACGCTAAGAATTGGTGATAATTAAATTCTCTCATTTATTTATCGCCTTGTCACAGAAGTACAAATATTTACTGTGACCTGAATAATTAATTTTGGTCGGAATAATACATTTTTATCAACTTTTAAAATATTTTATTCGACGTGTAAACGAGATAAAACAGTCTATATTTTGGAATTAACTTACTTTAATTAATAACAGAAATACTTCGTAACTAATGTTGTATACGAGTATATTAACGCTTGAAAGGCAACATTTACTAAGCGACATTGAGTGAACGATCCAGAAAAGTGATTTGAAGTTCTAATATTTAAAATAAATATTATTTATTGCAATGATTATACTTACATATTTTCTGTTATCAGCAATCCAACAATTAGATGAGTAATATATTTTTTCTAAATATTTGAATTTCATATCACTTTCCTGGAAAGTTCACTCAATGTCTGAATTTTTTGAGGAAAAGTAGACAGGCTAACTGCCCACATTATACTCATAGAAAGTAATTACCATCGCCTATGGATGTTTGCGACGCTAGAGGCACTGCGAACACGCTGCTGTCCACTTAGGAGTACACGAACCGCGGTCACTAATGCCGGAACACAACAGAAGGCTATTATGGCGGCATAGTTATAGGTACACCAGGGGTAGTTGCAGCAGGGGTTAGTATTCTTACTTCGCCTCTGCACGGAGAGTATTCACATATATTTTTATCACACACACACACATATGACATTATTATGTTTTATAATATGACTTAGAATTAATAATACGAGTATAATAAATAATATATACATTATAAACATTTCGGTAAACATTATAGTATTTTCTTTTTAATTTTTCCGGTTTACAAATTTGATAAAAAAATAAAATTAATCATTTAAATTAATATTAAAATGTAGTAAATATTCTATTAGTAAATGTTAATACTATTACTCTCATATTACATTAAACTTACTTTAACGAATAATCTATATCAGACTTTGTGACTACTTTTTATTATTATATAAATATACTGTCACAGCCCAATTACTGTATACTTAAAAATAATAACAATTCAGTATTTTCTTACGATTCTAAAATATTTTAAGAATTTTAGGCGTGTATTTTTATTTATTTCACTTGTTTTATTTTGGTTTATTTCAAAAAACCTTCAAAAATTCTAGATGATTCCATGAAGAGTCATGGAATGTGATATTGGTACGTAGTAATTGAATTGTATATGTAGGATATTATGTAGTATATGCGCATAATGCAAGAAAAAATTACCTAATCGGTGCATGCCATCGTGGGGTTCAAACCCCTGACGTGATTGATCTCCGTATGCGTATCACATACTTGATAACTAACCAGCAGTATGTTTAGGGCACAATTCTATTTAATTTATACTACTAATTTATTTCTAAATTTTGCTTGAACATTTTCTATGTCATTTTCTGTTAACGTTGTCTTGCCATTATCGACGGTAAGGAAAACTGCATACATAGATCAACATGTGTAACCCGCCAACCCTTGAACAAGCGTGGCGGGTGGCGTAACAGCTGCTATTGTAAACAGAAGGTTAATATTTAAGCTAAAACAACCGATATTTATAATTAAAGTACTTTAGTAAATACTCATTTACTAAAACATTGCATTGAATTCATTCACCGGGCTTTTAAATGCAAATGGAACAGTTTTAAGCTTAATAACATAATCTAGGCAATTTTAAATCCGGATTGCAGGCTCAACTCTCCGCGAGTGCTCCGGCCATTTTTCCCGCGATAGTAACAGTACTATACAAATGATAGAACAAATAAAGGAGTAATCCCACGCAGATAATGAAAAATAATATGCAGAAACATACGACGCACTCAGATAAATATATCCTCATCCGGTCTGTACGGCTCATTTCTGTCCCCGGAGCGTCTACGCTTGAGTAGGACCACATTTCTGCCTGGCGATGTCTGGAACAAATGTGTTTATTATTATACAAATGGGATTCACATTATACGCTAAATGTACCATTGCCTATGGTATTTGCCATATACTTTCGTCTATTTTTTATAGTGTTAGTTTTATATTATATATTTTTAATTTAAAAATAGGTCTAAATACGGTTAAATACGTCACACAACTTTTAGGACTTTTTAACCCCTCCCCCTGTGTGGTGTCACACATTTTTCAAAGAAAAAAGTTATTTTCTATTTCATTTGACGATCTCTGTAGCGTATCTCTCTCTCTATATATATATATATATATATATATATATATATATATATATATATATATATATATATATATATATATATATATATATATATATATATATATATATATATATATATATATAATATCCGGATGACCGAGCTTTGCTCGGTATTTTTTTTATAAATTGTGTTTTTTGGAAATTAACAATTGATTTTCTTAGTCTAACCTCAAAGCAAACACACATTGACTTCGTGTTACTTAACAACGCCATCTGCTGGAATAGCTTTAGTGTTGTTGTGTCGTTAAAGCAATTTAAAAAAATAGTATTATTATTCGCCGATAGATGTCAGGAAGAGTCATTTTTCAGTTTAAATTGGGACTACTCAAACGCCACCATTTGAAATTTTCTAGAAATAATTCCTAGCTAGATACATTTATCGCCCCCGAAACCCCCCGTATACTAAATTTCATGAAAATTGTTGGAGCCGATTCCGAGATTCCAATATATATATATATACACACACAAGAATTGCTCGTTTAAAGATATAAGATATATATATATATATATATATATATATATATATATATATATATATATATATATATATATATATATATATATATATATATATATATATATATATATATATATATATATATATATATATATAAGTAGCCTAAGCGAAGCGAATTTATGACGAGGTATACCGAAATTCATCAAAATTGGTTCAACCGTCGAGGTCTCGAAGCGCGGCCTTCGACGCGCTATTTATAGGCACGCGCTGCCGGCCGGTACAGGCCGCAACCGTTTATTTACGACATCACATTAGAAACCTCTAAAATTATCAGTGTTTACCTTTTTTGACATTTCTAGCTTGTAAATACTTTGCTAAAGTGATAATAGACCGAGTTCGTAAATTTTTTGTGTTTTATTCACATATAAATTTCGCGTTTTAGTATTTTAGATCTTAACATGTGACGTCACAAAGCTCCCCTCTTGCCTCTTGTCACACAATATCGCTTTCCGGTGATACCCTCCTCCCCCTTTAACGTGTGACGTAATTTATGGATGACCCCTTATGTATCTACATTATCTGAATAAAAGAAAACATCCTGAGAATACCTGCATATGAAGAAGATAAGAAAGATATACTGTTTACAGTTTGTAAGGAGATATGAGCCGAGGCTAGACGAGGACACTGTGTGTTATTATTAAAGGGAGGACTTTTTTCGGATTTGGGAGCCAACGGACTGCCGTTGGCTACTGAGCTCCTGTACTTACTTAGAAACATCAATTCCACCTTTTTTGTGGTTAATTTAGAAAAAAGTAATACTATTAGTAATGGACCCAAAATATATGTTGTAACAATTCACACGTTAGAATCTAACCTGGGACTCCCGTAATATTAAAAATGGACCGAGAAAATTCATGAGGCTGTTAACTATTGCAACATACTTACGAATGCCATAGAACCATCGTATGTTAACCGTTCTTTGTCCTTCCCAAGTTTGCGTTACAAACCCCAGTCCCTTTTCCTATCATTCTTTGATATGCATAGAAGCACAAAGCTTATATTGAAGGAGATGAAAGCATATTATCATCAATGCTACTCTTTTCATTTACTCCAACCAATTGGTGTCTTTGATAGTTGATTTATTTTTTCGACTTCTTATAATTGTCGGAGGTAATATAATTAACCTTTAATTATAGCCCGTAACGACCCACTACGGCTTGTATCGCCCTGGGATGATATGTGGCAATTTATATGTGGTGAGGCCGAAGGACTATATAAAGAATGGTGCGGCTTAGGTTTCGAAAGATCGTAGCCACGGTGCGGGAACACGGACAACAAAGGTAGAGCGGGTTTAATAATTAACGTGAAAGGGAAGGAGATGGAAATACCCTGCAAGTCAGATAGAGCGGCGACTCACCTGAGATTCTCCAATCTACTATCTTCCACGGCTGGTTCTGCAGTTTGGAGTCTAGGCTTTTATAATTTGCGGTTCACAATAACATACATATAAGAATTCGTGCGGGTTTAACCAAGACTCGACGGTACGTTTCGTCGGTGCGGGCGCTAGCCAAGAAGAGGGCGGCGCGGCGGTGGTCGAGTAGTTTTATCCGAAATCACCATTAGGCGCCGCAGCATCTAAACTAACTTGTGGGTAGGCAGGAAAAAAAGGATAGGATGAGGCGCCTAACCAATATGCATATTAGATGAGAAAATCTATCTTAACTATGCATGCCAACTGGGAATCGAACTCATGATTTCTAAACTAGTCGCCGAGTGTAATATCCCTTGGTCGTCGGTTATCGGAGGTAATACGCCTTTTTTTGGGCAGTTGGAAATGCCTGAAGCACTCCCCGCTGCGTGGGAACAGGAAGCAGGGTAGTCTGGGACTCCCACGCACGTCGTTAGTATACCCACTAAAACCACCCCAGTGTTCCTTCGCACGCCTCGAACGCGGAGCGCTGTCTCCGTCGCTGGCGTCACAGTGATGGCATTCTGACGTTTACAGGTACTACCCGAAGTGATCATGCCCCGGGAGCACCTGTGTCACGTGAAGCAACAGAGTGCCGTGACGCCTGTCGAGCCATTGTTACAAGGTGAGCCGCACCGCTACGACGGTGTTTTGGCCCGAATTGAGTTGCGCGAGTCTGTCAATCCATACAGACTGTCGTAAGATTATCTCTCTGGATTGCCGTAGGATTGGAGCTCTGCCCGCTTTACCTCAATTTCAGAAGGCGCGGGGCGAGAACCCCGGGCGATTGCCCCCTAACGCCACCAGTACATCGACGCCACGATATCGAGATCCCACGGCCAGCAAGGAGGGAAACCGCCTCGAAGGACTCCGTACGGTATCGTTTAATGGTCCTGACGGCCAGCGTGCGCTGTGGTTTTCGTAGCACGCAGTGTTCTTGGCTTTTAGGTACTCGGCCCAAACGGAGGCCCCGTAAAGGACTATGCGGTCCAAGGCCAAAGACCATATGGTCTTCTTATAGTTTCTGGCACCCTGAGATGGGGAGTAGTCAGGCGAGTGCTCTGGACGTCCTCATGAGTCGAGGGGCCAGCCTCTTAAAGTGTGCCGGAAAGTCTTCGGTTATAGAATACTATAGCCTCGGATTTGAGCAGGTTTATCTATAGGTCGAGGCAATACGACTAGTTTATCCCTACATCGCCTTCATTAAACCTGACTGTAGCTAGTAATCTTTGCAAATTGTTTCTAAAATGTTAAACGCCTATGGCCATTTGCATATATACATATAATATAACCATATTCTTTACCATCTGAATAAACAGGTATTTTTACAGATATATTACGTGTTAAAATAAGGTCATGTGATGTTTCGAGTACATTTCTTGGTAACATTGAAATAAAATTGAAAGGTCTCGCCTTGTACCACTTAAAGGGCACCACCTCATTTTCCCCGCTATTGCATATTAAGTGACAAATATCCTAATACTAAATTAAAGCCTAGAACTACATACGCATTTTTTTAACGTGTAAACTACATACTAATTTTTATTTATTGTTGAGGAACAGCAGAAAGGCTGACGGCCCACTTAATATAATAGTAACCAGTTACCGTCACCTATGGATGTTTGCGACGTAACCAAGAACACGCTGCTGTCCCATAGGGGTACATGAACGTGGGTCATTAATAATGGAACACAAGATTATGGCGGCATACTTATAGTTGCTATACAGACGAGCTTAGGGTCCTACCACGTAGCTAGGGTTGTTTTGTCGCCATTTACGACAGGCCAACCCTGACCGCAAAGGTTAGTATTCTTATGCCCCTGCACGGAGATTTTAAACAAGGTTTAAAATTACACCACGGGTATTTCTGAAAGTTGTAATGTGACTTTATAAGTACATGATTGTTTATTCCATAAACTACAACTGGACTTCCCATTAAAGAGATCGGACAGTATACCAGCCACGCTTATCCAAGGCGAATTGGCGAGTTACACATACCGGTGATCTCAGTATGCAGGTTTTCTCAAGATGTTTTCCTTCACCGTCTGTACCTACGTGGCATTTTAGCTACGTGGTAGGGCCTCAAAGCCCGTCTGGATGGCGACCACCTTTGGGTTTAAGTATGCCGCCATAATAATCTTGTGTTGTGTTCCGGCATCAGTGACCCAAGTTCCTGTACCTTTATGCGACAGCAGCTTGTTCGCTATGCCATTAGCGTTGCCAACACCCATAGGCGATGGTAACTGCTAGATTCTAAGCGGGCCGTTAGCCTGTTTGCTGTCCTACAGCAATAAAAAAATAAAAAAGATCTTTTGGAGCCAGTACATGTAAACTTTTCATATAAATATGTGGGAGATTTATATTTAAACTCCCCAAATAGCAGACAAGCAAGGTGAAGCTTACGTCTGTCTAGCTCAGCATTGAGAAAGCGGTATATCAAAGCAGTATCGATACTGCTTTGATATACCGCTATACGATACCCATGCATGTGATGTGTGAGCCGTATGTCCAAAATGCATGTGCTCGAGGGTTGATATTCTTGGGTTCTTGTTAAAAGATGAGGACCAAACACCATAAATGAATGTGGTCTTTTTAAATACTGCAATATTTTACCTGTAGAAATCCAATTTAAACAATGATACTCAAGGAAAATTTTTTAATAAAAAAATACAAACTAAAAAGAAGCACGCTGTATATACTAGGGCCGTTGCTCTAAACCGGTTTGCTACTAGCGGAGCGAAGAATATGTACGGCAAGCGCACAACTACCTACTTCGTTCCAAGATGATTAAACGATTTACCAAGAAATATAATAAATAATATAACCCAAAAACTATTAAAACCTCACTTAAAAATACTTTTTAGAGAATTTGTAACCTAATTTTAATTATTCATTTGGACGTGCGTAGACTTAGTTTCGATGGCATTGTACAATCCTTAGTGGTTCTCTGTGCTGTTATTTTTATTAAGCCAATGTAATAACTGTGAATTTGATAGATAAAAAAAATATATAAATTAAGTATCTGACTTAGATATGATTACTAAACACCTATTACTTATTATTTTGTAAATAAATATATGTAATAAAAAACAAACAAACATAAACACTAAAAACCGTGTCAGGAGTTGAACTAGCGACCCGACGTTTCGACGTGTGCACGTTACGCCACGGAAATCGTCTTAAAGATAAGAGACTCAGTGACGGGTTTGATTCCGATACCCATATATTTTTATATACTTTTATTTTGTAAATAAATACACATATTTACTTGAACTCGGGATGGGAATAGACCTCGCGATCCCCGCAGGCGTTCCGAGCGAAAGCCGTGTGCCACTGAGGTCGGCAATGTATGATATAATTTACTGCGTAAAACGTTTTACTGCCTGTTGTTATGTATAGGATTTGCTCAAGGTGTATCAAGTAATCATTTAAAGATATTTTATATTGCTTTATTATTTCATTATCAGTAATGTTATAAATGATTATGACTCTTCAAAAGACAAGCATTGCGGCTTGGATTGCAGCCGACTCACCAAGAAGATCCGGATTCGATAATTATTCATGTTATGCGTACGCACAACCGTCTATTAAATTTTCCTGATATAATAGTGTAACCAATAACAAACTTCAATGTAAATAATTCTTCTATTTAACGAATTTTTCGAAATCGCCTCGAACCCGTTAGAAGTAATGTTTGCGGATGTTTTTATTTATGTACTAGCTAGTACATATCCCATTCGTCCGCGTGGAATAGTGACTTTAGGCAGAATTTTTTAGAAATATCTTATCGTTTATTTTGGATTACAAACCCTATAAACCCTAAAATATAAATGAAATATGCAAACAGTTAGTATTATTGAATGCAACGTTCGAACCTACAAAGTCCAGCCTAAGCTAAACCCTATTTCATATGGTTGATGACATAAATCTGAGTTTAACTTAAATTGGAAATTCAACCTACAATGTCAGCCTAAGCTGAATCCTATTTCATATGATTGTTGATATAAATCGGAGGTCAACTTAAATTGGAATATAAAATTTTCGAAGCTTATCATTTTTAACAAAAGCTATTTTTTTTTAATAAAAATAGCCTAAGTTACTTCTTGATACATCAGCTATCTGCCAATGAAAATCCCGTCAAAATCGGTGAAGCTATTTCAGAGATTAGCCGGAACAAACAGACAGACAAAAATTGTAAAAAATGTTGTTTTGGTATATGTACCGTGTATACGTCCGAATGTACTTAGTAAAAAGCGGTTATTTTAATATAACAAATAGACCCTTCAATTTTATTTATTTGTATAGATTTATGTGTTTGTAAATCAATATATGTACTCGTAACGTAAACGTCACGAATAATATATATCAAAAACATCTTTATAACGAATGTTTCATCATTACACAATGTTTATAGGAAGTATTATTGAATTTTAGAGTTTTTTTGTAAAAATTGTGTAAAAAGGGTTCAGGTAAAAAGTACTGTGTTATTAAATTGCTCACTTAATAGGAATCAATTAATTAATAGTAATAAAATACTTCTAAAATATTATTAATCAATACAAGATTTCTGATTACTTTAACTTAAATTAATAAAGTTTTTTCAATAACACGAGTATCTTAAAGTTCTATCAAAACAAAATAAAATTGAATAATAACCATTTTAAATTTATGCTAAATAGTAAACAAACTTGTTAAACTTCCGCTAAACACGTATAGTGTAAATGTTAAAATTTTAAATACGTAAACGGATGACTTACAACAGTTCCAGTCAAAAGGAGGGGCATCAATATAGAGAACATTACTGGGATTAGAGTAAATAAATGTTATAATGTTTAACTATTGTGGTAAAATTATAAACTTAAATTGTGTGCAGATTTTTAAAATATAAGAAATAAGTATTCTATCTGGTCCCAGGAGAATAGCGCTTGTGTTATGGGTACTATATAACTAATCTACATATATAGTATTCTTTTCTTTTGTAAATAAATACATATTATATATAAACACCCAGATGCGAGACGGGAATTGAACCCGTGAACTGCGTAAGCATACCGAAGTGTGTCCGTTACGCCACGGAGGCCATCGAATAATAACAATTGTATTTCATAGTTTTTAATGTACTTGTATTATATTAGGTCAATCCTGTAGCAGGTCTCTTTCACAAACATTGATGGATGCAATCCATCCAGGGGTCCCATACGGCCGTGCCAAATCACTTCCGTAGCCACTGAGCATTTTCATCAATATATAAAATAATGTTAAATATAAAATAATAATAAAATTTCGTATTTAACAAGTAATATTCGCACATGACACAGACATGAACATTCATCACAATGTTTAAACTATAATATAAAACCATATCAAACAAAGAAGGCATATGAATAATGCAATCATAAAATTGTAGTTTTAAGCTTGTATGTGTCACAGGTAACAAAGGAAAATCACAGGCGGGAGGTATTTTAGATAGGACTGTAAAAACGGAATTTAACCACTATTTGATTTATTGTGGAAGAGTATCGGTTAAAGATTCGCAGCCGTGCAGGGGCAGAGTGAATACTAATCCTTGCGGCCTGTCGTAAAAGGCGACAAAACAACCCTAGGTACGTGGTAAGGTCCAAAGCCCGTCTGGATGGCAACCAACTTTATCCATAAGTATGCCGCCATAATAACCTTGTGTTGTGTTACCGTCGTAAACATCCATAGGTGATGGTAACTGCTTACTATTAAATAATATACTTGAAAGAAGAATTGATGACTCCATTCTTCTTCCAAGTATTCCTTTGTTAGCATTTGTCAGATATTAACCTACATTCGTTGAAAAATAGACGAGGGTCGGCCACAGATTTAAACGAAGGTCTGGGTTCTCAGACGATAATTGCTGTTGTAAAAACTCGCCAATTATATAAAAATGGTTTATTAACTATGGTTTATTAAATGGTAAATTGGACAGGTAATCGTCATTTATTATACTTGTGAATATATTTCTAGTATTTCTTACTACTGTTACTGTTCATGACTTCAGTGTGATTTTAAAATATTTTTTAGACTCGTAATTAATCCCCGAGATAAAAGGGTATTTGTAGATATTTAAAGTAAATCGTGCACATAGCTTAGAAATCACAAAAATACTTACATTCATAATATTAACACAAAACTGTATTTCTACCAAAACTAATTACACAATGAATAGCACCTGACTATGTTTACAATTCACAATATTTCGTGCAGGTTTTTCATTGTCACATTTCGATAGTCGTTAGCATTCAATCAACGTTTCGTACAAACGCGACCACGATCGATCTATGTTTGGATACGTATGGCGTGTACACGCTACTGTTGTTGTTAACCCAATAAAAAAAAGACAAATAATTATCAACTTTATCGTATTTACATAGAGAATATAATGCAAAACTGATAAGGAATTACAATATCACTAAAAACTGTAGCATTTTTTATCTTGTTTGATTTACTCTTAAATGTCGTGATTTTCTTTTCACTAAAAATAAATGTTCTTTTTAAGGTCGCACGCGCATTGTATACTTGTTTCTTTGAACTGCAGTGATGCAAACTGTTTATACTATTGATTTATGGTAATATTTATTCCAGTTTTATGAGAATACATAAAGTAAAAGCTGGGATGCGCGCACATTGATAAAACATTGATTACCCGTGCAGGGGCGGAGAAAGAATACTAACCTCTGCGGCCGGGGTCGGCCTGTCGTAAAAGGCGACTAAACAACCCACCCTAGCTATGTGGTAGGGCCTCAAGCCCGTCTGGATGGCGACCACCTTTGGTCTTAAGTATGCCGCCATATTGTGTTGTGTTCCGGCATTAGTGACCTAAGTTCCTGTACCTTTATGGGACAGCAGCGTGTTCGCGATGCCATTGGTATTGCAAACTTCCATAGGCGATGGTAACTGCAAAATTCTAAGCGGGCCGTCAGCCTGTCTACAGCAATAAAAAAAATTGCTGTCCTACAGCAATAAAAAAAAAAACAAGGTACATATGTATCTATTAATGATATACGTGGATAGATCATCAAACAACAGTATTTTAAATATATACACAATATACAAAAATAAGAACAAATAAGAAGAACAATAAACTTTTATTAAAATAATACAATGAAAAAAAAAAAAAAAAACAAGCCACTTTATTTCTGCCAGCGATCTCGTCTATGTAAAATTGTTAGGAAAACGAATTTATTGTAACATAAGTTGTACCGAATATAAAGGTATATATAAAAACACTGAAGAGTTTGTTTTCTCGTTCCTTGTCTAGCCAGCATTTTGTATTAAAAGCGGTAGTAACTTTTTGATGTTCAATAAGTCATGTATAAAATTTATTATTTAATATTTAATAATAGTAAATGTGTATTAACACAATATACAAAAATTAATATTCATATACGTATATGAATATTTTTATTCGTTTTCTATCGCCTATTTCCAGCATGCTAAAGTTCAAAATCCACCCACAAATGCCATTATAATCGTGTTAATAATATGAGGCATTGAACTCTTTTTAATAACCCTTTAAGTATATTTTAATATGATTAGTTATTTCAATTCCCTCCAAGGTTATTTTCGTAAAGTCATTATACTGGTAAATAGATATCGTGACCATAATCTAAGCAGTATAAAAAGCGCAACGTATGGTTTGTTTCAAAAGGGGGTCAGTGGGCGGTTCCTGTATAAATGAATATGCCACAAAACAGTGGTGTTTCGGGGCTCAGATGGCAGTTGTTTCTATGTAAACCCAATTTAGCTATACATCTATATTATTTTGTTTAAGTTCTAGAGGGAAAAGAAGAAAGGGAAAGCTAAAGGAGCGATGGGTAGACGAGATTGGTAAAGCAGCAGAAAGGACTGGATGTCGAAGGCGCAAGACAGGAAGGCTTGGAACAAAATGTAGGAAGCCTTTACCCGAAAAGTAAAAGGGGTCCATAACTAATAAAGCGGTGGTAACCACTTTTCGCACTGTAATCGAGCCGAATGTAAATGATCGAGGCTCTGTCATTGGTGCGAAACGCTTGATATTTCTTGGTTGCTCAAAAGATAATTTAGGCGCTGCATTTTAATCAGGATACATATATTATGGTTTGTTTTTGTTTATTATGAAGAGGACAATTTTGAAGAATATATGCTACTGTTCATAGGTTATTCTCGTTATTCTTTTCGCTTCGTGTTAGTCTTCAAACTAAAGGTAACATCATCATCATCCGAGCGCTAAGTCCCAGTTGCAACCCAAACTTCCGCTTAGGTGCCCGGGTTCCACTTTCTAACTTTTTCTTCTCCACTATGCACGGTGTTCGGCATCCTTAGTAGTGAGTGCATTGGCACGCATATCACCCTTTACGACGTTAAGCCAACACTTTTTGTGTCTACCCCTCCTGCCCTTCATAGCTAGATATTTGTTCTAAAATTCATGGAATTTTGAGCACCGCGCTGTAATAAAGTACCTCGTAATAAAAAGGAAATTCACCTCACATTTTTGAAGAAATGTCATCAGTTTTTCAAGATTTTGCGCTTTCATATACAACGGTGAAAAAACGGGCCCGCTTTTTTCAATAAGCACGAGAGAGCTGCGAATATGATCCCCGCTCGAGCGGCCCTGTCACGGCAGTGACCGAAGAAAATTTTCAAAAAGCAGAAAAATTAGTACTGACTGACAGAAAAATTAAATTGTGGCAGATAGCTGAAGAACTTCAGATTAACAAAGAATGACTTGAAATTTTACATCAAAAATTCCAACCAAGTTACCAAGAATACTCACACCATTCGACAATCAACGAACACTCGAAAGCTGCAAGGATTTTCTGATGCTAGCAGACAGTAAACTTGACAAAATTTGTGATCAGATCGTCACCGTGGATGAAACGTTGATTCGTCAGTATGATCCGGGGCCCAAACAAGAGTCGATGCAATGGATTAAAAAAGGAGAAAGGCCGCCGAAAAATTCAAAGTGGAAAAGTGGACGTCTAAACTAATGGCGATTATCTTCTGGGATAGCAATTTTATAATTACCTACCAAAAGGGACTACAATGAACGGTATATTATGCCAATTTGGTGAGTCAGGCTCGTGAGGCTGTTGTGCAGAAACGACGTGGAAAACCAGCGTGCGGAGTCTTGTTTTTGCAAGACAACGCGCCCGTTCACACAGCACGTGTTTCGAGGCAGGTCTTGAAAGACACAGTATTCAGAAATTGACAACCTACCGTAACTAGAGATTTTTTGCTGTTTTTCAAATTGGAAAAGGACTTACGGCTCCAGAGGTTTTCGGATATCAACGAAATGAAAGCTGCCGTAGATCGTAATTTTGAGGATCAAAACAAAGAACATTTTTTGGGTAATTTAAAGGCATTGTATGTCAGATGTAAGAAGTGTATTTCATTTGAGTCTCAATTTTTCTTTCATTAAGTACCTTAGGCCGCGAACTTATCAGACACCCATCGTAAGTAACCGGTTGCCGTAAAACGTGCCCATACCAGCGAAGGCGATACTCCTGCACTTTATCCGTGTATATTCAAGCTTCATTGGACAATGAATTGTTGAGAAAGAAAAAAGGAATGTTTCAGTAGGCCTTACCTTGGTGAAATGTTAGATTAGTCACACATCTAAGAAAGAAAAGAAATAAATAATACTTATTAAAAAAAAATTAATGATTATTTTTAAATAATGATTTAAGGACAAAAACTTTAAATTCATTTAGATTCATCTCACTCCAAAAAATTTTTGGGATCCACGTACAAAGCACGAGGATCCATCTGGAACATGAGCAGGGGGCAAATACGCTACTTGCTTGGAGCCTTTACTGGGCACTTTGGAACCAACAACATGCTCATGAAAATGGGTCTAACCGCGACACCCATGTGCAGGTTGTGTGGGGAACATACAGAACGCATGGAACACCTACTGTGTACATGTGATGCATTGGCCAGGAGGCGAATGAATCTTTTGGGGGTAGGATATCCAACACCGGAAGACTACAGGCTCCTATCTCCATACCTCATTGTTAGGCTCATGAAGCAGATCTTCAAGGAGATTGGAGAGGAGTGATTGCTATCTAGGGGAACACAAAAGATCCCATTGGGTCGAAGTGTCCGAGATATTTCTCGGCCCCAAAATAAGATAAGATAAGATAGATTCATCTCATGTAAATATTGTTTCGAATGATGTTTTTTGAGATTTTATCAGATATTTTCTTTAATACAGAATGGTGAGATTAAACAGATTTACCTTTAATCTTCGATCACAAATAGTATATTGATCGAAGCCCTTAATGAACATCTCGGTCTCAAAGGAATTTCAATCCCGACAGTTTTATGACGATAATAATTATGAACATTGTAGGAGACGGGATCGTTACTAGTATAATACTTTCTAATTACGTTTGTGGCGCACATCGGTTCACAGCACACGCCGTCATATTTGGGAAAATACCGTTAGGTGCGGGCGCCACTCTCTGTTGTCTGGTGGAGGTCATTCGAAATCGCCCGCCACAGCAGTCCTTATTCCTTAACCGAGTGCCAAGACCAAGCTGCGCGCCCGCCATGTAACCGACAACAGCAAACGCCATTAGTTTTATCATGACGAACGATTAAACCAACGCCTGTTAAGCATTATGGTATTTCTCCAGTCTTCGTGAGCAGGAACCAATCATATGCAGGTTAAGTTTTTCTCCGCCACACCCACATGCTCTTAGAGATTTTATAATGAAACTATACTTTGCATTATATTATTTGGTGATAATTTTTTAATTGCTATGGAACAGCAGACAAGCCCACTTAATAATAAGCAGTTACCATCACATATAAATGTATGCGACTCTAGGGAACTGGAACCTGGGTCACTTATGCTGGAACACGACTCAAGGTTATTACGGCAGCATATTTAGAAACCAAGTGTGGTTCCTATCTAGAGGAGCTTGGAGCCCTACCATCTAGCTAGAGTTATTTTGTTGCCTTTCACGGCAGGCTTCCCCCAGCTGCAGTATTCTTACTCCGCCCCTGCACGGGGAAAAATAATATTTAACAATGTTAGAACTAATAGTCGCTATACACTTGTCGTATATTATTTACAAATTGTTACCAGAGAGACAGTCAACTTATAATAAAAGTGAACAATCTTTGTTGTACTAGACTAGCAAGGTTCCTGCGATAGTAACAACGGATCACACAGAGAAGTGGTTATCGGCCAACGCTCTATACGGTAAATCTATCTAGACTTAAGACGTATCGCAATCAATATACTCAGTTTCTTTGTGCTCCGTGGTAGTAAATGTATAACAGAACACAACGGAACTGAGTATATAGAGAATATATATATATTCCTAGTAAGGTACGCACATATAGGCAGATTTTTAACCAAATGTGCATATTATAAAGAGTTAATCGGGAATAATGAGGGAAAACATGTTGGTGGAACGATACAATTCAGACTAATACGCAAATGGAGAAGAAAAAATCGAAAAGTGGACTTCGGTCACTGAAGCGGAAGCTTTGGTTCCAAGAGGGATTGAACGCTAAGATGATGATGATGAATGAAGAAAATCATCAAAACGATTTTCTAGAGATGTTTTCTTTGTGTCTGCACACACAGACCTTAGGAGCTTTGATTATATACTGCTTAGGAGTATTTAGCCCAGTAATCTACTTTGGTTCTTTCAAGTTGGTGCTATCTCTGCAGCACGACCTTTTGAGCTGTATAATTATTTTTTATTATAAATATAAAAATTAATTATATATACTATACTACACGCCTAAAAACTAAAAACTGTGTCCATCCAAAGGTTTCCGTGAAGAGGTTTCCTTTAGCAGTTAGGCCATCTATTGTACCTTAGCATAATTTTAACTGAAATTGTGTGGTGTAATTATAATAATATACAAAAATGGAATATCTTATATCTAACTTTTATAAGTATATTTTATATAGTATAATTAAATTAAATAAGTTGGTAAAATTAACTAATTAATACGTCAAATAAAGAAAAGTAAAAATAATGTTGTACTATTTCTTAGAATGAATATGAATAAAATATCTGTGCAGGGGCGGAGAAAGTATACTAACCTCTGCCTGTCGGCCTGTCGTAAAAGGCGACAAAACAACCCACCCTAACTACGTGGTAGGGCCCCAAGCCCCTCTGGATGGCGACCACCTTTGTTTGGTCTTAAGTATGCCACCATAATAACCTTGTGTTGTGTGCCAGCATTATTAACCCAAGTTCCTGTACCCTTATGGAATAACAGCGTGATCGCGATGCCGTTGGCGTTGCAAACATCCATAGGCGACGGTAACTGCTAAATTCTAGGCGGGCCGTCAGCTTACCTGCTATCCTACAGGAATAAAATAAAGTATGACAAATAACAAACTGATATGAGCTAATAATCTTTTAAAAATAAAACACTTTCCAATAAATGATACGAATGTAACAGGTAAGTGAAAAAAAACACAAATTAATCTGCAACAGAAACCGAAGTAAACATCGTCCCACTTTTGCCAGTGAAATGTAGATATCGAAAAACGTCGCCTTTTTTGAAAATGCACTCCACCGTTGAAATCCGGAGCGATATCATTCATTTTTGAGGCGAGCACGCTCCGTACAGTTTGACGACATAAAATAAGAAAGCGACAGAAATGACACAATTGAAGTAAAATTATTTAATGTTATTTAATTTAAAGTTAATTCGAGCATCGCTCAGATGGACATTAACGAACACCAAATATCTATATCTATACTATTACTATTATAAAGAGGAAAGATTTGATTGTTTGTTTGTTTGCTTTGAATAGGCTCCGTAACTACTGACCCGATTAAAAAAATTCTTTCATTGTTGGGAAGCTACACTATCCCCGGGTGACATAGGCTATATTATATTTTCAAAAAAATTAGGGATCCTTACTAAAACTCCAATAATGTAACCCAAAGTGTAAAAAAATTACCTAAAATATTATTTAAATCGCGTGCGTTGCGAAAACTATTGATGATAGAATAAAATAATGTACTACAACTTTGCAGAACACATCATTATTTACAAAAAGTGTCGCGACAGCATATGTCTAACTATTATAGTTATGCCACAATAAGTGTTCTTTTATTTTAAAAATTTAACTGAAATGCCGCCCCTAGAAAAGACTCTTTATTTGGATCTTGGTATTAATCCTTATCAAAATAAATTACCTCATATTCAAAACTGTTTCAATACCTTTATATAACTTTTTGAATTATTCAATTCGGATATTCCATTCGAAAGATATCACGAGTTTAAAAATGTAAGTATTAGAAAAATGTTGCGTGGTAGCCGCTCACCCTGTTCGGCTAGCTAGGCAGCACCTTATGCAATGTAGGCGTGCGTCACTGGGGTTTTTACAAATATTAGAATACTTATTAAAAAATAACGAAAAATAAATAAAAAGTAATAACAAAAAAAATCATTAAAATAAAAGCTCATAGAAATAATAATATTCAAACTTTCTTTATAATTTTATTTTTTTAGTAATGTGACGTAAATAGAAGGGTTTGCCCTCAGGGGCGCTCCTCTGTCCGAGGAGTGCACGGGTGTGCGTACCCGAAGTGCCCGAGCATCCGTCGCTTCACTCCCCTCTCCGTTCGAGGCGACAGAGTCCTACCTTTCTTTCCGTCTACCTCTTACATCCTTTCCAACTTAGCTCTCTGTTCGTGGCGTGGTCCCCGGTGGGATGATTGCGAATACTGATTGGGGTCCCGGGTTCTACCCTGGGACCTGATTTGGTAGTCGAAACCATGCCTATTTCGACTGCGAATGCACAGAGTGTTCCCGGGGCGGGAATTGCATCCTCGCTGTCGGTTGGTCTTGCTGGGCCGGCTACAACGTCAGGCGACTCTGCTTTTTCTGGAGTGTCGTCTGGTAGTCGTACCCACGCCTGACTAGCATGCGACGGGGATACGAGTCCCGTCTGGAATTGGCCGCGGACCTGTCACTTCCGGCCCTGGTTCTGTCCATGGTCGGGGGCGATCCTGGATGGACGGCCGTCGCCTCCTTTTGCGAGGCAGTAGTGTCTGCAAGGGAGGCGGCGGAACGGGAGCGGGAGTCCGCCACCGCACTCCCCTCCCGCCAACGTAGGCCGCGTCGTCGGCGCTGGAGGGCGGGCAACGATCTCCGGCCGCCGTAGAAAACGGCCGCGGGCGGCTCCTCGGGGGAGGATCCGCCGCCCGCACTATTGCCGCGAGGGAGAAGGCCGCGTGCTGTTCCACAGCCCCCCTCAACTCCTAGAGTTGTTACAAGAGAGCGCCGGGGAGACGAAACCCTGACCCCCTGGCGCCAGCACTTTAGAAGGGGCCCGCTTTAAGACAAAGCGTGGGCCGGCGCCGGCCCGGGCCACGAGATCGGCAGGCCATATATCCGTGGGCCCGGGCGTAGACGATAGGAGAACAGCGGGGTTTTTAGTGGGTCGAACATCTTTTCCGGAGTCCCTTATATCCCTCGGTCCCCCCGGGCCGGGATAACCCGTCAAGAGAGGTTTTTCCCCGAGACCGAAAAAAAATAGAAGGGTTTAATTTTTAATTTTTTGTTAAATACCCGTGCGAAGCTGGGACGGGCTGCTAGTTATATATACTACTATTATAAAGTTTGTTTGTTTGCATTGAATAGGCTCTGAAACTACTGACCCGATTTTAAAAAATCTTTCACTGTTGGGAAGCTACACTATCCCCGGGTGACATAGGCTATATTATATTTTCAAAAAAATTAGGGATCCTTACTAAAACTCCGATAATATAACCCAAGGTGTAAAAAAATTACCTAAAATATTATTTAAATCGCGTGCGCTGCGAAAAATATTGAAGATAGAATAAAATAACGTACTACGACTTTGCAGAACACATCATTATTTACAAAAAATGTCGCGACAGCATATATCTAACTATTATAGTTATGCCACAATAAGTATTTTTTTAAATTTAATTTAAATGCCGTCCCTAGAAAAGGCTCTTTATTTGTATTTTGGTATTAATTCTTATCAAAATAAATTACTTCATATTTAAAACTGCTTCAATACCTTTATATAACTTTTTGAATTATCCAATTCAGATATTCCATTCGAAAAATATCACGAGTTTAAAAATGTAAGTATTAGAAAAATGTTGCGTGGTAGCTGCTCACCCTGTTCGGCTAGCTAGGCAGCACCTTATGCAATGTAGGCGTGCGTCACTGGGGTTTTTACAAAAATTAGAAAAAAAAATACTTATTAAAAATAACGAAAAATAAATAAAAAATAATAACAAAAAAATCATAGATATAATAATATTCAAACTTTCTTTACAATTTTATTTTTTTAGTAACCTGACGCAAATAGAAGGGTTTATGTGTGTGTATATAATTTTTTATTTTGAAATTTTTGTTAAATACCCGTGCGAAGCTGGGGCGGGCCGCTAGTTTAACATATAATGAGACAAATCAGGGTATTTTTTTTTGTTTAGAAAAAATGCTGAACGCATACGAGCAATGTGTACAAAATTCTACGTACTATCAATATGATTTTATTGATAGCAGGAGTCAAAAGGAATACGTTTTGTAGAGTGTACACACATATCACAGAGATATGTTGCGCTGGTATTAACAGCAAACAAGCTGATGGTCCACTTAATAGTAAGCAGTTACAAGTTACAGTCAAGCGATGTTTGCGACGCCCGGGACACCGCTAACACGTCACTGTCCGCGTAGGGGAACTGAAACCTGCGATACTTATGCTAAAACACAACACATGTTTAGAGACCAGGTCTGGTCTGGTAGGTATCTTTCAGTCTAGGGTTGTTTTGTTATCTACGACAGGTCGCCCCTGACCGCAGCGGTCAATATTCTTGCTCCGACTCTGCATGTGGAAATAATGACGATTAATCCATATTATACGAATAATATATACCATCCATACTAATATTATAAATGTGAAATTAACTTTGTTTGTCTGTTAGGTTTTCATGCCCAAACTGCTGAACCAATTTTGATGAATTTCGGTACAGAGATAGATTGGACTGAAGAAGGATATAGGCTACTTTTTTATGGCAGAACAACATTTGCGGGGTCAGCTAGTGAATTATAATTAAGAAAAGGAACATCAACGAATTGATACAATTATTGTATGTATTGTATTTATGTAACATGTATTTCTTATTTATTTTTCTATACTAAACATTATTGTTTAAGCTATCAGTACTGCGCGATCGAGCGTAGGCATAAAACTGAGTACATGAACACAAAACCTTTATTCTTTCTGTTCCTCCTTTTGTGGATCAACGAGCGAAGGGCCGGATCGACCCTACCACATGGCGGTAATTGTACATTCATCGTCATTATTACTAAGTCTAGATAGGAATATGCCAGACAATATCATCCTAATCTTTGAAGATAAGGTAATAGAGTTAACATATTCCCGTATTAAAATTCCCTTATTAAAATTAATTTAAAAGTAATACAAATGAAACATGCACAAATATTATAAAATAAATAAAGCTTATTATTATTACGTTTTGATCAGCTCGATCATATTTATGACCAAAATAGATCGCTTAATATAATGACAGGAATAGTGTATTCCACAATCAGTACTCAATGCAAAATCCAAGAAAATTATCACGCTGTTAGCAATATAATCGTATCAATGTTTTTGCTATAACACACGTAAAAAGTACGGTAATTTATTAAATTACATAATTTTATATCATATAAAATATAAGTGCTAATAAAATTGCATTGTGCTAAAATTAATAAACTTTTCTATTTATTTATAAACGCCTGTAAGGTGCAACTGACCGTCATTACAATTTTGTTATATATAATAGCAATTTGACCTAAGAACTACTTGATACATTAGGTAGTAAAATTTTAATTTGAATCCGATGCTAGCAACAGAAAAACCTATTGCAAACTCATCGCTCTATTATAAAAATTTCAGTAAATAAAAGTGTTTTGTTGAGGTCGCAGCCAGATTAACCTCAGGTCCAGCGGGCCCGGCACTCAAGAACGAAATAATACCTGACCTTAGTAGGATATTAGTAACGCTCGTCTTCTAATCAAGAAACACACAGCCTTATTGCGTGGGAAGTCACACTACCTCGCTACACGTTCCCATGATTAAAAAGAGGTATGATGTATATGAAAATATTGAACCAAAACCTTATAGGTCCTTTCATTTAATTATTCACTTAACTTGGAGGTTTACAATACCGGTGAGATCCTAATTGGTATATCGTTAACTATATGACCTATATTTTAATTGAAACTTTAAGATCCTCTACGAAAGTCTAAAATATTTTAACAATGTCTTTAGGATCGCATTTCACTGCGCTATAAATACGAGTATTGTTCAAAGTCTTACATCAACTTCCATCTAATCTTACGTTTTTCTAACTTGTAATATGAATTTACTTTATAAATCAATTTTAAGTATATTTGTAACATCTGTTCTAACAATTTTGTTACCATCTGTACAGTTAAAAACAGACGGCTACCAGATGCACCCCTTAAATATGTAGCATCAAACAAAAATGAACCTTATCTCATAGTTTTAAAGTTAACATTATCAACTGTAAACATTTTAAAACTATTAGAAAAAAAAATTGAATGAACGTGCTTTACCCCGGCATTTCGCCGACAGTTCGTTCACGTTCATGATTGTAAATGTTGTTTTTCTGTAAATTCAAGGTGTTATAGTGAATTCAAGAAACCCCGGTAGGGCGCCATAAGGTCGGGCCTGTTTTTGATCATCGTGCTTTATGTCCAAGTGAGTCATATTATGTGCATTTGTCCGGATTCCCCTTTCTTGAAAGGACGCGATTTAATGTTATATGCGTTTGGTTTACACTATTTTCGATGTGTATTGAATGAATATATAAATATTCTGTTAAGAAGTACCTAGGAAGCCTGCTTGCATGGAAAACAAAATATAAATTGTATACTAGACTATTCTATAATTTATATTTGTTTTTAAGGCCGTAGGAACTTCTTAATAGATCTAATACTTACTAAATACTTCTACTACTTATACTTAATACTTCTACCATTATTTTCTTTTATTATTATTCAATATTCATAAAGTTTATTATTTAATATATTATTTTCGCCAGTTTCATCCGTTTACCATTACCGTTTAATACTCTTATCAGCTTCATACGTATGTTAGTGTATATATATATATATATATATATATATATATATATATATATATATATATATATATATATATATATATATATATATATATATATATATATATATATATATATATATATATATATATATATATATATATATATATATATATATATATATATATATATATATATATACCTAGTCAGGTCATAAGTATTGTCACACAGTAAAAACTTTTCTTTTAGAATGCTGGCCACAAAAAAGTTTATTGAATTAGAATTTCGAATTGTTCATGAAAATAAAAATGTATAACTTTTAGAATTTTACTCATTTTTAAATATGGAGTGGACGCTTAAAGAAGACCGTGTTGCAGTTATTGCGCTGTATCGTTGCGGTTACGCGCCAATTCAAATTTTTAACATACTGAAAAATTTGAATATCACCAAAAGATTCGTTTATCGTACCATCAAACGATACAATGAAGACTCTAGTGTAGATGACAGGTCAAGAAGTGGTCGCCCTCGGTCTGTTAGGACTCCAGCAGTGATAAAAGCTGTGAAGGCACGAATTCAAAGAAATCCCAAACGTAAGCAGAAACTGTTGGCCCTTCAGATGGGGTTAAGCAGAACCACGGTGAAAAGGGTGTTAAATGAAGACTTAGGGCTTCGGGCATATCGAAGAAAAACAGGACATCGTTTGAATGCTCGTCTAATGGACCTGAGACTGAAGAGATGCCGCGCTTTGTTGAAGCGGTACGCGGAAAAAAATATCGGGATATTCTTTTTTCGGATGAAAAAATGTTTACCGTAGAAGAGAGCTACAACAAACAAAATGATAAGGTGTACGCACACAGTAGTGAAGAAGCGAGCAACCGTATTCCGCGTGTCCAACGAGGTCATTTTCCATCCTCGCTCATGGTATGGTTGGGAGTTTCTTATTGGGGCTTAACAGAGGTACATTTTTGTGAGAAAGGTGTAAAAACGAATGCTGTTGTGTATCAAAATACAGTCCTGACGAACCTTGTGGAACCTGTTTCTCATACCATGTTCAATAACAGGCACTGGGTATTCCAACAAGATTCGGCGCCAGCTCATAGATCGAAGAGCACACAAGACTGGCTGGCGGCGCGTGAAATCGACTTCATCCGGCACGAAGACTGGCCCTCCTCCAGTCCAGATTTGAATCCGTTAGATTACAAGATATGGCAACACTTGGAGGAAAAGGCGTGCTCAAAGCCTCATCCCAATTTGGAGTCACTCAAGACATCCTTGATTAAGGCAGCCGCCGATATTGACATGGACCTCGTTCGTGCTGCGATAGACAACTGGCCACGCAGATTGAAGGCTTGTATTCAAAATCACGGAGGTCATTTTGAATAAACTTTAATGTCATAAGAATCTATGTTTTGTTAAGTTCATTTTGGTATATGAATGGTTACATAATTAATAAACTTGTTACAATTATTTTACATTAAACATGTGACAGAATTTATGACCTGACTAGGTATATATATATATATATATATATATATATATATATATATATATATATATATATATATATATATATATATATATATATATATATATATATATATATATATATATATGATTTTAACCCCCTTCAAAAAGTCGGATTAACTCGAAATTTGGCATATTTATCAAGACCGATGACAATGCAATAATTTGTATAGTTTGTACATTATCCTTACCAGGATGCTCATGGTTAGTGAATATTTAACCGGTTCTCGTCCGATCACCGAAGTTAAGCAGCGTTGGGCGCAGTCAGTACTTGGGTGTCCTTCGAAGCGGCCTCCCTGCTGGCCGGATCCCCACCATGGGACCTCGAGACCCGGGTCCTGGCGCTGTTGTACCAGTGGCAACGGGACGCGGCCGAGCGCGGCTCTCGCCCCGCGCCTTGTGAAGTTGAGGTAAAGCGGGTGGAGCTGCGCAACGAGGTGCTCATGGTGGAGTGGAAGGAGCGCCTCGCGCACCCCAGCGCGGGCTTCGCCACCATCGAAGCGGTGAGGCCCGTCCTGGCCGAATGGCTGGAAAGGCGTCACGGCGCCTTGACCTTCCGCCTGACGCAGGTCCTCTCGGGGCACGGTTGTTTCGGGAGGTACCTGTGTCGCATAGGGCGGGAGATGACGTCGGGGTGCCACCATTGTGGCGCGGGCGACGAGGAGGACATGGTGGACCACACTGTCGCCGTGTGCCCTGCGTGGCGCGAGGAGCGCCGCGCCCTCGTCGCCCAAATCGGCGTGGACCTGTCGCTCCCGGCCCTGGTTCTGTCCATGGTCGGGGGCGATCCTGGATGGACAGCCGTCGCCTCCTTCTGCGAGGCAGTCATATTCGCAAAGGAGGCGGCAGAGCGGGAGCGGGAGTCGACCACCACACTCCCCTCCCGCCAACGCCGGGCACGTCGGCGGCGCCGGAGGGCAACTAACGACCTCCGGCCGCCGTAAAAAGCGGCCGCGGGCGGCCCCTCGGGGGAGAACCGCCGCCCGCACTATTGCCGCAAGGGTGAGGGCTGCGTGCTGTTCCTCGGCCCTCCTCAACTCCTAGAGTTACTACAGGAGAGCGCTAGGGGGACGAAAGCCTGACCCCCTGGCGCCAACACTTAAGAAGGGGCCCGCCTTAAGACAGAGGGCGGGCCGGTGCCGGCCCGGGCCACGAGATCGGCAGGCCATATATCCGTAGGCCCGGGCGTAGGCGATAGGAGAACAGCGGGGTTTTTTTAGTGGGTAGTCGGATGTTTTTCCTTTTTCCAATCTTCAGGAGTGATTGATTGCAAAACCTTAAACTTAAAGATTCGATCTTACTCTCCAATTGTTCAATATGTCTGAAATTCTTTGTTTTACGAGGTTCCAAATATATTCTATGGGGTTGAGGTCACATTTGTACGGTGGCAGTCTAACAACTTCGTGACCATGATCAGCCAATAATTTATCAATAATGTATTTCTTCGGCGTTTGATGATGTTTTATTATTAAATATAATTCCGGTTTTGTGAAATATTCTAGGAACTCAATGTTATGTGCTTGGAGCCACTCAACTATCACTTGTTTTTTTGAGCTCATGGTGGTAGTTCTTTCTTCCTCTTTACTATGGTTAGAGGCGTTGTCCATTACAACAATACTGTTCGGTGGTATATTGGGTGTAAGCTTTTCTTGTAACTATTTCGAGAAATTTTGAGTATTCATCTGGTCATGATAATCACCTGTTTTTGTATCCGCTATAAACATTAAAAGAGCGTCATTGACAAATCCTAACTCACTCCCACCATGAACTATAATCCAGCGGCGACCAGGGCTATCTTTTTTTTTCACTCCAACATCCGTGTCGGACTGCCAACACTTTTTGACTGTGTAATGGGCGTGTATCCACGTCTCGTCGATATAAATCACTTGTATTTTGTTAGCACCAATTAAGTCATTTTGTCTAATGTGAAATATTTAGCCCTCCAAACTTGAATTTTTAATAATATTTTCATTATACGTTAAATATAATTTATTTAATAACGTTGCTAACGGTATTGACGTCATCAACATGGCCGCCAGGCGCATTATCAATTTATTTGGCTTATACAAAGTACTTTTTCTTATTTTGTTCAATAATGTCATATGTGTGGACTGATATCTAACAATTTTTTTTAAATAAATATAATTATATTGAATGTGTTCATGGCGTTGTAGTAGATTGTAAAATTTAAATTTAGAAGATATATTTTTTTATTTAATAAGGATTCCCTATGCTATATTACAAATAATTTACATTTTGATATATTGTTGTCTTTGATTTGTTGTTTGTTTCTTGTTATAACAAGGAAATCTCGGAATAAAATAAATAACAACAAACAAAACAATACTATATAATATACTCTAAATAAATTATAATATTCTCCTTCTCTCTTGTAGTAAGTAATTCATCGTGGTCGCATTCCGAAGTATATAATTCGTATTCTATTTGCGATAACGATCATATAAGACGAAAGAGTGTTCTAAATTCACGTAGAACAAAATGTGCGATGCAAATATATAGTTTATTTTGGTATGGATGTCAATCAATTGTACGTTTGCTAAAAAACCCTATAAGTAATACAAGTTTTCACTAAGTGTAGGGTACACTGTCTATAATCCTGAGCAGAGCTGCAGAAAAATACCTTCAAATCGAGGTATGCATAGTAAATTTCATCTAACAATTAATACCGATAGGGGTTTCCCCAAAAGGGGTTACGTCAGGCAGGCGGCCGGTGGTAAAAACTAAGCTACAACTATTACTACATGTACCATGTTGTGCCGACCTAATGTAATGTAGGATAAGGGTAGGAGGAAGAAGAATTAATACCGAAAGGAAGAAAAATGACAAGATAAATGCTAGAAATGCTAGAACTGAGAGTGGATACAAAAGGAGAGGTAGACCAAAGAAAAGATGGATGCATTGCGTTAAGATGATATGGCGGAAAAAAGTGTGAATGTTGAGATAACGACTAATAGAATAGAGTGGAAGGAGAGAACATGTGCCGACCCCACATGGTTGGGACAAGGACAGGGACAGAACAAGAACAAGAATTAATGTCGAAAGGAATAATAGTGAAAAATAAAAAGAATACCCAAAATCAGAATACAAACAAACAAAATCATATATTATAATAAATCTTACACCAGTGTAGACATTTTTTGCTCTAACATTATAAATTATAAATTGAAAATATTCGAATTATGTAAATGACTAAAGTATTAAATATTATGTTTGGATCTCTCAATTATTTTTTAATGTATTTTGTAATTTTAATTTTATGACATCACTATTATTCGATTGGATGATGCAGTTATGTGTATTACCTATAAGTGGAAACTTTACTGATTTGTTAATTTTTATGTTTTCTTTATATTGTGATGTATTGTAATTGTTTGTTTCCCAAATAAATAAAAAAATAAAAAAAAAAATAAAAAAGCTTTCTGGCCACGCCAAGAGAAAAAGCCAATGTTCTTCTGTTGTGAATCCGAAAAAGGAATAATATATTTTCTGCCTTTTATAACAGTGAAGGAAAGAAACTGGTTTAATATAGTATGTACTTAAGTATGTCCGTACGATTAAAGATAAATAAATGCTCAGATATAAAAACAATATTATTGAAGGGTATTGATTCATTTGGCTACACTTTAAATGTGATATTACAGAGAGATATTTTCGAATTCGTTAATGAGCTCACTGAAGCGCACAAATTGAAATCCGATAGCGTTCGGAATTTCAAATTAAGGTACACTTTTCAATTCTCAGTACGACTGAAATAGTACTGTTTTATTTTCTATATTTTACACTCAAATTTCAAAGAAAAAACACTAATATGCTTTTATATTTTCTGACAAATACGAAGAGGTTTCAACCCGAACTATTTATTATGCCAGTGCCTGAAGGTCGCTTTCTAGCTTTATCTTCATTTCATTAAGTAATCAACATCTCTATATATACAAAGTGTGTCCAATAATCCCTACTAATATTAAGGGTATGTAATGGTCGATTTTTATCCGTGCAGTGGCGGAGAAAGAATACTAACCTCTGTGGCCGGGGTCGGCCTGTCGTAAAAGGCGACAAAACAACCCACCCTAACTACGTGGTAGGGCATTAAGCCCGTCTGGATGGCGACCACCTTTGGTCTTAAGTATGCCGCCATAATAACCTTGTGTTGTGTTCCGGCATTAGTGACCCAAGTTCCTGTACCCTTATGGGACAGCAGCGTGTTTGCGATGCCACTGGCGTTGCAAACACCTATAGGCGACCGTAACTGCTAAATTCTAAGCGGGCTGTCAGCCTGTCTGCTGACCTACGCAAAAAAAAAAAAAAAAAAAAAGAAACATTGAAACTTGTTTTTTTGTAAGATGTTTATTTAATCTAAATATTTATCGTCATTATCTATACATTGCTGCTATTTAAACGGAAGTTCATTTATGCCTTTACGATAGAACTCTGGGATCTATATTCAACAAACTGTGAAAACATTTTGTACTCCCTCATGGGAAGAAATTTTTTTATCACGAAGAAAATGGTCCAAATCGCAATAAAAATGGTAGTCTGTTGGAGCAAATCTACCAAGTACGATAGATGACGTTTGATTACTAACTGCAGCTCCTGGAGAGTAAACACAGTTTCTCGTGAAGTGTGAAGTCTTATGTTATTAAGGGGTAAAAATGGTGAATATCAATTCACGAGTCGGGCCTGTTTCACTGTCAGTTTCGTCATCATTGTTCGAAGTTCGGCACAGTAAACATCTGCTGTTTTTGCTTGAGCAGACCTGAGAAAGCTATAGTGAATAACAACATGAACATACCACCAAACAGTTACCATTATCTTTTAATGGTAAGATTTGCTTTAGAGCAATGTTACGGGGTTTGACCTGGGTTCAGCTATTGCATTTTTCGCGTACGGTTATCGTAACGGATCCACGTCACATGTCACAATTCGATCCAATATTCCTTCATTTCTCCGATTCAACAAGGCAATACAAGTTTCAACAGGCATTTCTTCTTGCAGATCATTCAAATCACCAGGCATCCTTTTTCATATTTTTTTATCTAGCTGATTTTATGCAAATGAGCGAATATTGTAAGTAGGGTAACGTTAAATCATGATGCAAATTCCTGTTTAGTTTGACTCGCATCAACTTCCACTATTGCTTCAATTAAGCTTTATTCACCTGTCATTATATATTACTTGTACCATTACGCGTTTAAACCAAAATCGCACGGTGTGTTCATTAGCAGTCTCCTCTCCAAACGCAGCATTGGAACTCATAAAAAAAAAATGACTCAGACTTTGAAAGGTTTAAACTGAATAAAAAAAACAATTGAAAGTCAAAAATCGAATGTTGCACTTTTTTTAAAATAATATATATCTCATAATTATCCTATGACAAAAGTTTCGCTCGAAAATCTCACACCATGAAAGCTTTATGTCAATTCAAAGTATCTACCTTATATACAACAGCAATTTCATATTTTAACTTCTAATATTATAAACTAGCCGACCCGCCAAACGTTGTTCTGCCATATGAATTTAAAAAAAATATGTTACGTTTTCACGCATAAACCGGTGAACCAATTTTGATGAATTTCGATATAGAGATAGTTTGGAACTTTGAAAAGGACAAAGGACAACGCTACTTTTTGTCGCGAAAATGAAACTGGAAGGGGGTAAAATAGGAGTGAATAAAATAAAAATAAACGAAGCGCCTGTTACAATATCAGGGGCAATGCGAGTTGGCAGCTCAATCAAACGATTGAGTAGTTCGTACATTTTATATTTGTAATAAATACAGAAATATACTTATTTAAATAATTATAGCAATAAAACATTTTGACTTGTGAATGACAATGTACGTCAAATCGGACGAGTAATATTTATTTTTTATAATAACGAAAAGCATTTGGAAAAACCTTTTTGTAAAATATAATTAACATACATTAATGTTACGCAACACTATTAAACCTTCAACAACGAATGAAAATTCGGTTCACTACAAAATGTTTTTTTTTATTATATGACAAAACAACGTTTGCCAGGCCAGCTATAATTATTATAACGGCTTTAGTGAACGGCGGTCGGTCACTTCAAATAGAGCACAACATATTCAATCTGTTAATAGTTTTATCTGATCTGACGACCTCCGTGACGTAACGGCTAATACACTTCGACATGCTTACGGAGTTCACGGGTTCGATTCCCGTACCATGTCTAGGTGTTTATGTATAATATGTATTCACTTACAAAATAAAGGTATATAATGTATGTAGTATTAGCTGATAGTCGCGACTTTGCACGCATGCGCGCTGCACCGCTTGCCCCACTTCTTCGCGGCAAGAAAACGCTCATGACTGAACAGTAGTGCTTATAAAAATCGTTGTTTCTTAGTACTATACTAACTTTATATTATTGAAGATATCACAATAATTTTTTTTAAATAAGGGCCAAGTGTCTAAGATATAAATCTTAGAAAATTTAATTGAAATCTATCTAGTAGTTTTGGCGCGATGCGTGCACAACTGCAGACCTCTATCATTTTATTTATATAGATATCAGTTGTCTAGTACCCATAATACAAGCGCTATGCTGCTTTGGGACTAACTGGCACTGCGAGAATTGTCACAAAGTATTTATTTATTTATTTTATTTGAGTTAGTTGGTTAATTGCCCGTTAATAGTACGTTTGTCATCCCTTGTGTAGGGAATTGTCTTTAAAATTAAAATTTAAAAGTACATTTCATCATAATCGATATCGTTTGCTGAAAATATTTATGTGCGAAATTTTATATTTTAAGTCATCCCTTAGAGCGTTGTTTAAAATATTCATACAAAATATTTACGTAGGTCGTTAGATTGGTTCGCTTTGAAATCAACAAAGATTAAGGTGTTAAAGAAATTGAGTTCGTAACAACTCATATTGGACTTATGTTAACTTTTGCCCATTATTTGCGTGGCCATTGTGATCTTGTTTTAAAATGGACGCGACTAATAGCTAACTAAAAATAAATAGCCACTGGCTATTTATTTTACAGGAGCAGAGTTGGAAGGAAAATTTACAATATATTAATTTGTAACGGCCAAACATCCCCCAGACTCAATTTTAATAAAGTTTAACCCAACTCTATTAAAGTAGTGTCTAACTTCGTTTAGCCACCTAATTTATCGCGTGCGAGCTTCTCGTAACAATGAATATTATTACAACGTTAACAAAGTTGTTTATGTGCCAAGTCTTAAGTTAAAAAATGACTACGTAGTCATTACTAATCTTCTTTATGCAAACTTTATATTATATTCTGGTTGTATTTGATACGTCATCGCTCAAAATATGACTTGATCATGACAATGTACTCATAAATGTAGCCTTCCATCCTTTAAAAACTTTAAAAACGTTTCCCCCTTAAAAACTCTTCTTTAAACATAATTCCTTCTCCAGCTTGGTGGGACTCTGAATGCACTAACATAGTTAGAGAAAGGAAAGAAGCTGAAGTAAAATTTGCCAAAAATATGTCCATGGAAAATTACCTTGCCCATCAAAAGATTGCTGCCAAAACCAAGAAACTACTTCACAAGAAAAAAGTAATAAGCTGGAGAAATTTCTGTGAGTCCATTTCTCCTAGATGTCCCCCTTCCATAATTTGGAATAAAATTAAATCTTTTAGACGAGCACAAGTAGACAATAACATCAGCTCAAATGATACGTCCCTTTGGCTCCCAAACTTTTTAAATAAACTAGCTCCTCCTTTTGTCCCATCAGCTCATAGTTTACCATCCCCTTCTCTTATCTCTCCTCCCTCATTAAGTTCTCAAGATAAGCTAAATACCGTTTTTTCATATAGCGAACTTTTATGTGCTCTAGATAATCTTCGTGACTCAGCTCCAGGGAAGGACGGAATCCCCTATTCCTTCATTACAAAGTCATCAGATTCTATCAAATTATATTTTTTGAAAATAATTAATAGCTTTTTTATTACTGGCTCGATTCCTGAGTCATGGAAAACACAACTTGTTATCCCAATTCTAAAACCAGGAAAAGACCCTAGCAATGCAGACTCGTATCGTCCCATTACCCTCACATCAGTTCTGTGCAAAATTATGGAGCACCTCCTAAAAAACAGACTGGAGTGGTTAGTCGAAAACCGTGATTTGCTACCCAAATCTCAATTTGGATTCCGTAAAGGGGTAGGTACTATGGATAGCTTGAGTATTTTGACTTCGGATATTCGTATATCTTTCTCTAAAAATGAGCACCTGATCGGTGTCTTCTTAGATATTAAATCAGCTTATGACAATGTTGACCTTTCACTACTCAAATCAAAATTAACCCGTCTTAATATCCCGGAGAGGATGACAAACATCATAAGTAATTTATTAATGGAAAGATCTATCTCTATCCATGTTCCAGGAGTTTCTTTCCCTATTCGTCGAATATGGAAAGGTCTTCCCCAAGGCTCTGTCCTTAGTCCCCTCCTGTATAATATATACACATCAGATTTAGATTCATCAGTAAATTGTTTCTGCAAAATATTACAATACGCAGATGATATTGCGCTATATGCATCTTCTTCATCTCTTTCCGAAGCCTGTAATCGACTAAACAAAGCCCTATTTTACCTAGATAATTGGCTTACTGACCATGGTCTTTCAATTTCTATTTGTAAAAGTTCTGCTGTGGTTTTTTCTAGGAAAAGATTTATCCCCGATTTGAGGTTATCTATTAATAACGAGACAATAAGTTTTAAAGATCATGTTAAGTTTCTTGGACTTATATTAGACTCAAAGCTTTCTGGCAGTCCACATCTTAAGTACATCTGTGAGAAAGCTGAAAAAAATATAAATATTCTCCGTGCCCTGTCGGGTATCAGATGGGGTGCTCATCCATACAACCAAAGACTATTATACAATGCCATTATATGGAGCCACTTTGACTATGGATGCTTTTTATTGGAACCCTGCAACAAATTGGCCCTTACTAAGTTAGATAGAATTCAGGCAAAATGTCTCAGAATTATAACAGGCTCTATGAAATCCTCTCCTACTTCTGCCCTACAGGTAGAATGTATGGAACCCCCTCTTTACCTACGTAGGCAATTTCTAGCAGATAGATATTTTTGTAAATCTGTTTCAACTTTCAACCATCCTCTTATTTCAATCCTAGATAAACTTTGCAACCTTACCACATCCTCAACCTACTGGACACATAAGTTTCCTACCCCTCTTGTTATTGCATACCAAAAATTCCTCTCCCTCAATATCTTTAAAACATTTCGGTATCCTATATTTGATTTTAGTTTTGACATTTTACTTTTTACACCAAAAATTATTCTCAATTTGGATTTTAAAAATCGATCAGTTGAATCAAACATAATATTTAACAAAATTGTATCAGAAAAATGGCCACACTATCTCTACATCTATACAGATGCCTCTAAACTAAACCATACCAACTCTGTTGGGGCAGCAGTTTGGATACCAAAGTTCCACATAATTTTAAATTATAAACTTCCTTCCTACAATTCCGTATTTTCTGGCGAAGCTGTCGCTATTCTTGAGGCGTCTTTATTTGTGGAATCCCACAATATTAGCAAAGCAGTAATTTTCACGGACTCCCTAAGTTGCCTTTTGGACATTGCTAAATTTCCTTTTCACTCTAAAAAAAACTTTCCCATCACATTAAAAATTAAAGAGTCTCTCTTCAAATGCTATTCCTCTGGTTTCGATGTAATATTGGTTTGGATTCCCAGCCACAGTGGTATCGCCGGCAATGAATTCGCCAACCAATGTGCTAAAAATGCTTCTTCAATAGGCCTATTTACATACAATAAATGCTTCCCCAGTGACTTAAGAGCTTTCACTAAGTTAGATATGTTAAATAAGTGGAACCACTTTTGGCAACAAAGAGAGAGTCCTATTGCGCGGCATTATTACTCCTTACAACCTGAAATAAAAACATCTAAACCTTGGTTTTCCCGTTTTAAACAATTACCCAAAAAAGTGACTTCTTCAATTATACGATTACGCTTGGGACATTGCTGTTCCTCCGTTTTTTTGGCAAAAATAAGAATTAAAGATCACTCTCTATGTGAATGTGGATTAGAGGAAGGAACTGTTGAACATATTTTCTTTAATTGTCCAAAAATTTCTCATCCTATTTATGATTTATTACCCTCACATATCCCTCGTCCCATTAATGTCAACTTTTTATTAACTTTAGTTCATTCCAAACATGTTTTCATTTTAAGTAAATTTTTAATTAAAAACAATATATATTTATAACAAATATTTATTAATTTCTAAATATTGTTACCAATTTTATAACTATTTATTTGTACTGTCCTCAGGATTACAGATAGCTTTCGAACCGATCACCGCGTTGACCTCCCCCTTTTTTTTTCGCCATTAAACCTGTCACTTCTTTAATCCACTTAGACATTGGCAAAATCAATGCCAAGGGCGTTGGAGCCACACCTTCAAAAACTGAACTGAACTGAACTGTAGCCTTCCATCACTTCACTTCTGGCCAGAGTCGTATTAGATGACCGTATTGGAGGATGGCCAGAATAGGTATAGTTAATTTTTAAAGTTATACTTCTTTTGACGCATGTGAAAAAAAAATTAAAATAAATTTTTTATGATGCGCGCGTACACCGACAGCAACATGTTGAAGTAAGCTGATAACTGTCTGTCAAGTTTCCGTGAAAACTTATAACTATAGTTATTTACAGTAGTTACTCAAATAATCTACAGCACATGTTTATAGATTTGAGGTCAATTGTCGGTATGCATTCTTCTTATTTGTTTACGTTATAGTTTTCTTTTTATTAATTTATTCTCCTTTTACAAAGGGTTGTGATGAAATCTTTAGCTGTTATTTATAACTGCTATCTGATCTAGAATGGTGTCCTTTTGCAGTGTATGAATTAATAAAAGGATTTTAGATTTGTCAACTTTGTCCTGTGTAGCGTAAACGGTATTTGTATTCTTAAGACAACACCTATTCTTCATGTGTAAGTTTTTGGTACCGAGAAAACTGTAATCAGCGCTACGTCGGAACTTGGAAATGAAGTTATATGCACACTGCGATCACTCAACTGGCTAGCAAACTATAGCCAGCGGTGGTACTGACAGTCCTAGGAAAAGCCAGCAGAATACATGAATGTATACTCATTAAACCCCTTGGTGTTTTTTCGTTCATTTTGAGTGCTCTGAGTGCGGAATGTGACGATAGTCAGACCGCGGTCCTGACTGTCGCAGGCCCTATTTTGTGGGACATTTGTAATGATGGATGATTTGCTCTGCATAAGCGGGAGGGGAACTTAGTACACTCCCGCTAGCTCTCCACTGCCTCATTCGCGGTCGTGACTCTCGCAGACGGCGGCGATTTGAGAAGAGTTCTAACCTAAGTATAGTTATGGTAAAGCAAATAAAGCAGTATTGATTTACTATTTTTAACCCGGAGGGAAATCTGTGCGTTCTACACTAAACTAGGACAAACTCCGGAATCCCTGTAATCCCTTTGACGTATTAACTGGTGCATGAAACATAATTACAACGGAGGTAGAAGTTGGGCAAAAATAGTAATACGATTAAAGGCCATTTTCAATGCATTTTGATGATCGTTAAAAGCGTTATTTATTATATAACGTAATATACTACTTTTGTATCACGTATATGTTATAAAACTTCTGAAATTCTATGCGTTAATTTCTGGTTACACCCAAAACAATATAAATAAATATTGTGTGAGAATTCACACAGTGTCATGTAGACCCAAAGTAAGTAGCATAGCACTTGTGTTATGGGTACTAGATTATATACTTTTCTTATATAAATAAATAAGGCGAAAATAATAAATAAGCGACAAGGCCGCCCATTGTAAGTCAAGTACATATTGATTGTGTAAGTAAGTTTCATTGTTTTTGTAAAATTGGTTTACAATAAAGTGTTATCTATCTATCTACAAATACATATACACCAAGACGCGAGGCGGGAATCGAATCCGTGACCTCTGCAAGCGTACTGAAGTGCGTTAGCTGTTACGCCAAGCAGGTCTACAACTAGTGCCAAAAAAGCAGCAGAGCGCTTGTGTTACCATTGATATATTACTTATATCTTTTTTCTTATGAGTAAATATATATTTACATAAATAATCGGAGCAGGAATCGAACCCGTGACTATCGCAGGATTCCTGACGTGCAAAAGCCATAACGCCACGGAGAACGTACTGTATTAAATGGTTCTTATAGCCAATATTTTTCCATAGATTATAAAATAAAAAAATAATACCACCATAGTTATGTACAACAAATGTATTTCACACTTTCCTGTGGTTAAAGCAACAAATGGATTTACTGAAAAAAATCACCCTCCGTTTGTCTTTACATGCTGAAGAGTTCATACATATAGCAGTCGCCTCTATAAAAATTCGATTTATTTTCGTATCTCTGCGCAAAAACCCTTTGTGATAGTAGTCACCAGCGGATAACGGTATCCAAAATAAAAGTTTAAATTACAAACAGTAGACTGAAGAAGAAAAAACGTAGAAAAATATCGTGGCCTTTATTTCATATTCTTAAACGTCATTATTTCACACATTTCAGCATATTAGCTGAAAACAATTAAAGAAATAGCCTGGCTTTGATTTCGTTTTTCAAAAAAAATTCAGTTTGAGAAAATAATTTTTTCCTTTGTAGAATTTGAATGTTTCCTTTACCAGCTCTACTGAATCAAAATCAGTGAAAATTTTTTACTGCAGAGGTGGAGTAAGAATACTGACCCCTTCGGATAGGATTGCTGAAGAACAGCAGAAAGGCTGATGGCCCACTTATACTAAGCAATTATACTTATACCGTCGCTGTTTGCAACGCTGGGGGCACCGCGAACATGTTGCTGTCCTTATAGGGTACTGAAACCTGGGTCATGCCGGAACATAATACAAAGTTATTTTGGCGGCGTGTTTAGGCTAGGGATGGTTGCCATCCAGACGTGTTTGGTACCCTACCCCCAGCGTTGTTTTATCGCCTTATGTGACAGGCCGACCTCGGCCGCAGAGGTTAATATACTCCACTCTTGTACAGAGAAATTGAGATTAATTTTAATGTTAACATATTCAGTTTGTTTGCAGAAATGATACCAGAGCATGTTTCAATAACTCAAGCAGACGTAGCTCAAAGGAGGATGTCAGCACATCAATTGCACAAAGCAATGCTCAAGATATTCGTGTGTAAAGGCATGCGGTTTAAGGAGAACCTCACCGTGGAGCAGATCAATAGATTGTTGACAGAGTATGCGTATAGAGGCGGCAATATTAGATATATTACACGTAAATGCAATAATTGATTTAGTATATAATATCCGGATGACCGAGCTTTGCTCGGTATTTTAATTTTTTTTGGAAATTAACAATTGATTTTCTTAGTCTAACCTCAAAGCAAACACTTATTGACTTCGTGTTACTTAACAACGCCGTCTGCTGGAATAGCTTTAGTGTTGTTGTGTCGTTAAAGCAATTAAAAAAAAATAGTATTATTATTCGCAGATAGATGTCAGGAAGAGTCATTTTTCAGTTTAAATTGGGACTACTCAAACGCCACCTTTTGACATTTTCTAGAAATGATTCTTAGCTAGATCAATTTATCGCCCCCGAAACCCCCCGTATACTAAATTTCATGAAAATTGTTGGAGCCGATTCCGAGATTCTAATTATATACATATACCTAGTCAGGTCATAAATTCTGTCACATGTTTAATGTAAAATAATTGTAACAAGTTTATTAATTATGTAACCATTCATATACCAAAATGAACTTAACAAAACATAGATTCTTATGACATTAAAGTTTATTCAAAATGACCTCCGTGATTTTGAATACAAGCCTTCAATCTGCGCGGCCAGTTGTCTATCGCAGCACGAACGAGGTCCATGTCAATATCGGCGGCTGCCTTAATCAAGGATGTCTTGAGTGACTCCAAATTGGGATGAGGCTTTGAGCACGCCTTTTCCTCCAAGTGTTGCCATATCTTGTAATCTAACGGATTCAAATCTGGACTGGAGGAGGGCCAGTCTTCGTGCCGGATGAAGTCGATTTCACGCGCCGCCAGCCAGTCTTGTGTGCTCTTCGATCTATGAGCTGGCGCCGAATCTTGTTGGAATACCCAGTGCCTGTTATTGAACATGGTATGAGAAACAGGTTCCACAAGGTTCGTCAGGACTGTATTTTGATACACAACAGCATTCGTTTTTACACCTTTCTCACAAAAATGTACCTCTGTTAAGCCCCAATAAGAAACTCCCAACCATACCATGAGCGAGGATGGAAAATGACCTCGTTGGACACGCGGAATACGGTTGCTCGCTTCTTCACTACTGTGTGCGTACACCTTATCATTTTGTTTGTTGTAGCTCTCTTCTACGGTAAACATTTTTTCATCCGAAAAAAGAATTTCCCGATATTTTTTTCCCGCGTACCGCTTCAACAAAGCGCGGCATCTCTTCAGTCTCAGGTCCATTAGACGAGCATTCAAACGATGTCCTGTTTTTCTTCGATATGCCCGAAGCCCTAAGTCTTCATTTAACACCCTTTTCACCGTGGTTCTGCTTAACCCCATCTGAAGGGCCAACAGTTTCTGCTTACGTTTGGGATTTCTTTGAATTCGTGCCTTCACAGCTTTTATCACTGCTGGAGTCCTAACAGACTGAGGGCGACCACTTCTTGACCTGTCATCTACACTAGAGTCTTCATTGTATCGTTTGATGGTACGATAAACGAATCTTTTGGTAATATTCAAATTTTTCAGTATGTTAAAAATTTGAATTGGCGCGTAACCGCAACGATGCAACGCAATAACTGCAACACGGTCTTCTTTAAGCGTCCACTCCATATTTAAAAATGAGTAAAATTCTAAAAGTTATACATTTTTATTTTCATGAACAATTCGAAATTCTAATTCAATAAACTTTTTTGTGGCCAGCATTCTAAAAGAAAAGTTTTTACTGTGTGACAATACTTATGACCTGACTAGGTATATATATATACAAGAATTGCTCTTTTAAAGATATTAGATATGACAGGTCTTTAATCATTTATGATTTCGGATATTATATGAGAATATATATAATATTTATAACCTTAGTAATATAATTATAATGCTTAACTTCGTATCAACTGATAATGAAAAAGGGACTCTTATTCGTTTTTTATATATTTGCGCTAGATCTATCTACTATTTACTTTTTATTAATGCCAAAGAACTAGTTTCCTACTTCTTAGAAAAGGAAAATATTGTTTTATAGTTATATATTTATTATATTACTGAAATTATACGAGTTTTTCGTAGAAATAATGGTTTCCTTGCAAATTTACTTACTAAAATATAACAACGCGTGCACATTTAATATTTGAGGCGAATTGATCATTTTAGTGTGTAATTAGACAGTAAAGAAAATGTGAATTGTATTTTATACGATTAAAGTCATTAGTGTCTTGTTTTCTTCACATTACAGTTAGGGTCATTATTAAGACATATAATACAATATTTTGAGTGAATGAACAGTTCAATTTTATAGTTTCTGAAGAGTTAACTGTTCTGCTACTTGCAGTTTTATTTATTTTTTGCACGATTCAACTTGCTTTGCTACTGGTAGCTAGTATATAGGATCCGTTTATATGTGATAATAATAACAATTACACATCTATTAAATATAATTCTGTATAACACAGAAATTGGATAGACACGAAAATACTTGTTTGAATTGTTAATTCATATGTAAACCCAACTTGTACATGTTAGCCAAGTGATATCTCACCAGAGGTTCAACTTAAAGGTTTCCTCCCCCAACAGGCACGCTGACAAACGCGACCAGTGACCGTCCCTTTTATGGAGTCAAAATTGGGTCGCCATGGGCAATTGTAAAGAATACTACTCAAAAATGATTATCATAATTTTCTATTTTATCAGTAATACTAAATTGATTTTACATTTATAAATCGAGTGTTGAGCGACGCTTAACCACCAGTAAATTACAAGCAGAACATAAATAAGTCACGCTAAAGGTCGTGTCACGGAAAATCCTTTAACCTCTAAATTTAGCCTTCGACCTGAACTCCAGTGGCTTCACTTCAAAATGTGATGTAACTCACGTCGATTTTACCTGAGGGAATACCGAGTGATTTTTTAACCTTGTAAAAATTAATTATATATTTAAAACATTGAAAAAAGTGCCCGTGATTGACAAACTAAAAAGTAAACGAAAGTAGACGAGCGTAGTATAATCATAATAATGCGAACAGCCGAATGATATAATGCCATATGACAAGGAAAATGCTAGGAATGAAAGTGGATAAATACAGAAGGCGATGTAGACTAAAACAAGATGGATGGACTGCGTAAAAGATAATGAAAGTTATGATTGCTAAATGACTAACATATGAGAGTGAAAGAAGACAATGTTACTTTTAATTTACTGATTTTTGATAATCGTGATAACATGTGTGTTCATTTCATACTTTTGATGTTTCGTTTAAGTCGAGATGAAAATATGGAGATGATTGAATGGAATAAAAATGGATAAGAAACAATACAGGATCACTGAAAGTAGCACACGTAATTGATAAATTGATTGGAAGAAGGCGTGGTACGAACATATCGCACACTTAATCATAAACTGACCTAACTCAAAAAACCTGTTTTTTGGGAAATCGCAAAAAACGTTTTGTCATTTACTACTTATGCCATATATTGACTTATAACTAAATAGCCGTAATTCAGCGTGGGAAAGAGATATCGAAATAAATCTTAGTTTGGCCGATAGAGGGCGTCGATACAATGCTGCCCGTTATATTATCTTACTTTAGATCTAAATCGTAATCGGTCAGTTTATGATTAAGCATGCGATATAATGAGACGAGATACAGATGTGCAAAATGAAAGGAAAATATATATTGTGTCGATACCAAATAATTGGGATAAGGCCAAGCTAATGTTTATAAATGGTTATGTAAATTTTCTTAAGTATTTTATTGACTTAATGATACCAAAGCATTCACTAGTCTAATTTAAATAAATAATTTTATCCTATAACCTATGTAGAACATGGCAAAGCTAAATTATTTGCCCATTAATTGGTGCTCATTGCAAAAGAAAATGTGTTATAAAGAGCGCCAGCACAGAATATCGATTTACGACGATTCTCCGGTATTCCTCGGTCTCCGAGTAAAACTTTAAACAAAAAAAAAAAAATTGTAGAAACAAAATACTTGTAACTTTAAATATCATTTCTTGTAGCGCTTCTTATAGTTGTAGTGAAGATATTTGGTGCAATTAGAATTCATTATATTAATTTAATCCCGTTTCCCATCGTTGCATTAGCACAACATTCCAATTTTTATTTTTGTTCTAAGAGAAGATAAGAAAATAAATAATAAAAAAATATTGTGTTATAAAGAAATATATTATTTTTGAATAAAGATAATTAATTTTGTACTCTTAATATATATAGCTAATTAATATTGTTCACAGCAATAATCTGGAAATATTTAAAGAATTATATTAAAATGTCAAATATATTATAATTAATATGTTTTTTAATTAATAAAATGTATAATAAGAAAGGTTTTTCATTTGAAAAAGTGATAAGTTTTTAGGGCTTTTTTCGGGCACACTCAGACCAGAACAAAATATTTGCATCACACATATCTTGGATCTATGGATCGAACACAACACAACTGTACAAGAGCATTTGCGTAATCACTGAGCTAGCCGTGTAGTCAGTTTGTATGTCAATGATTATTGAAATGTAGTTTTTGGGTGGACTGAGAGTCAAATAAACTCCAGATATTTGAAGTCCAGAGATAAATAGAAAAGTATGTTATATAATACATAATCATTTATTATTTTTGATTTGACGACCTCCGTGGCGTAACGGGATGTGCACGTCAAAATGTCTTAGGAGGTCATAGATCTGTAAAATATGTTTTTATTTACAAGAAAAGGTTTACCAGTAATGTGGGCTGTTATATATAGCGTCCCATAGCTGGGCTCGTGCCTCCCGCTAAAGGGACCGTACATTATACTCGCCATGCTTGTTCAAGGCGTATTGGCTGGTTTGTCTGTCGGTACGTAGTAATTTTGTTCTAATATGCACATTATGCATGGAAAGCTGGCTAAGCGGTGCATGGCATCGTGGGATTTGAACCCGGAACACTTAAACCTTTGCAGTCGAGGCCATTTTGACTTGCGCAACTCAGCAACCAAGGACGATTTCTGCCGAATTGGGGCAAAGTTTTATAGGTACTTTAGAACCTATAAACAAACATGTGAAAATAATAAAATTTAAAGCTGTATATAACAATCTGTATCCGTGCAGGGGCGGAGAAAGAATACTAACCTCTGTGGCCGGGGCCGGCCTTTCGTAAAAAGTGACAAAACAACCCACCCTAGCTACGTGGTAGGGCCCCAAGCCCGTCTGGATGGCGACCACCTTTGGTCTTAAGTATGCCGCCATAATAACCCTGTGTTGTGTTCCGGCATTAGTGACCAAGTTCCTGTACCCTTATGGGACAGCAGGGTGTTCGCGATGCCACTGGCGTTGCAAACACTCATAGGCGACGGTAACTGCTAAATTCTAAGCGGGCCGTGAGCCTGTCTGCTGTCCTACAGCAATAAAAAAAAGTAAATAAGACGTATAAGGTCTGCTTTTTAATATGGTACTATCTACGTAGTAGGGTCGCTCGAGTTGAATGAAACTTCCAATCAGTCGGGCGCCATCCGATTGCAAAGGGTTAATCAAGTACCTATAAAGTATATATGTCATACAAAAAGTAGGTATACGAGTTTAAGTAGAATCAGTTGTCTAGTACCTATGACACAAGCAGTCTGCTGCTTTGACTAGATGAATTGTCACAGTATGTTTATTTATTAAATAGCTATGAACCTTTAACATTACGTCTATTCACTTGACGTAAATAAGCTAGCACCAGGATGTAAGTTATTAACCTGGCTACATTCAAAACTCACATTGGAGCTTGGCGTTCGCTGTTAAGTACTACTGCACTTAACAACCCGTATACGGTAAATTGCAGCGCGTATTTTGTGGCGATGCCTTTTAGTTATTGCTTTTCTTAATCAAAAGGTGGAAGAGATGTGGCTCTTTTACAGGAGTCACAGCTATCTTGCCCACCAACTTTGACAAGTGAACCCTGTGGAGGTGTGGTATCAGCCGAAATAGGAGACCGTATTGTTTTAACTGAGAAAAGAAGTATTACAGTATTAGTATTAATCACTTTTGACGACTTCCAAGGAAAGTGGTAGGCCCTAAATAAGGATTTATTTTAGCCGGGACCACAGTAGTTGGTAGATATGTGATACGTATAAATAACTATCCTATGAAAATTCACACAGGGCTGCCCGGGACGGAGGCTCGCGTGAGAGCGTATCGTCCGTCCAGGCGTCGGGCACAAGAGGAACACTGGCTTGCTTGTAGCGGGTATACCAGAGACATGCGTTCCCTTATCAGCTGTGTGGGGGTATATTGAACGATAGTCCACAGCACACATACACACATCCCGCCGCGAGTTCCAAACGGCGAGGTATGCATGAAAAATTTAAATTTTAAGAATAAAATAAAGTACCAAACTGAGCAGCAACTCGTTTGGTTTATCGGTAATAGCCAATATGGTATGGTAGACATATATGTAGACGGTGTACGTATGTATACTCGTATACTTTTCTTTTGTAAATAAATATATATTATAAACACTAAGATCGAGACGGGAATCGAACCCGTGACCTTCGTAAGCATTTCGACGTATGAAATCCGCTGCGCCTCGAAAGTTGTCATATTATATGACAACATGCCAATAGACCGATGCGGAGAAAAAAGTAAAAATCGGTAGACGGTATTAAATCAAACGAAATACAAACATTATTTTAAGTTTAAATGATGACGAAATAAACTTAAAAGAAGCTTTGTTTTTATTTTTAAATTTTACTGAAAAAATTCGCAAAAGCTTCGCAAGCTTAGGGTATTAACTAAAATCTCCTTGTTTTATCTACAAATAAAATTACTCACCTTTTTCATTTTCCTTTATATTTTTAAAAATTAATGAAAAGCTTTTATTACAAATCAAACCAGAATATGAATAATTTAAATAAAAATATATATAAGATAAAAATGTGCTTCATAAAAAGGGAAAAAATAAAAATGCGAATCACATTGGACGATTTTATTTGATTAATTCATTACATTCACATCAATAAATAATTGCTTAGCAATAATAAACCATAATTGTTGACTAGAATAGTGACTAGCAGGGCCAAATGGACCATCTGTTGCTTGATACACCATAAACGACACAGTTTTTAAGTAACCAGAGCCCTCAAATATTATCAAGTAAGAAAGGTTGAAATTTTTAAGGAACACCACCGATAGACATAGGAAACACACACGATCAAGGGGTGCTTCTCGCTTCTGCGAGAAGATTAACGTCGTGGGGGCTCTGGGCCCAGCATCACTCAGGCCATCCCCATCTCGTCGAAGCCTTGCAGAAGGCGCGAGCGGAGACGACAGAACATAGGATTGCGCAAGGTCATTCCACGTACGTGTAAGAAGCGCAAGGTCTCCTGCGCACACACCAGAAAGCCAAGCTGCTCCGGGTCCATATCAACGGGCACCTCGTCCAACAATGGATCTTCGTTTTCATCAAAGTAGCGCTCACGGTTTTCCGTGTCAGACTCCTCCTCCGAAGCCCGCAGGTTCTCATCCATCTCCACGGAGCACACGCGCCCGAACAGCCGCTTCAGCACTTCACGTTTCTCAGAACTCCTTGAGTCATTCATCAGCGGTTCACTGCGGGAACGCTTGCGGCGCCGCTGGCGCTTGATGGTCTTATGGGCGATGTTGTCGCGGGTCCGCTTGTTCGACATAGTCAAGTTGCCCGCCGGCATCGGGATGCAGATTGCGAATGAGCTATGCACCGGGAATCGTAGGGCCCTGCGATTACACTGAATTTTCTCTGTCGCGTGTAAAAATGGTGGCGACGCGCGCGTTAGAGAGAGACGGCGAGGGCAGCTGCAACGGGAACAGCTGGGCGAGCAGATGCAGGGCGCGGGGCAAGCACGCTTTGTTTGATAAAGTTTATTCGGGGAAATAAAACTGTTAGCCGCGATTGCGCGGGCCGCGAGGGAGGCGGCGGGTGTGGGGCGGCGGGTGGCACGGGAGCGGGGGAGATAGAGGACCAGCCCGGCCGGCAGCTGCGACGCATCTGCCGCCGCCTTGCCGCGCTCAGGTGGATCCACATGCTTCGTCTCAAGGTGCCGATATCGAGTAATTAATGTGCACACCGAGACGGAGTAAACAAGGGATGCAGCGTATGCCTGTGCTCGGCTCGGGTTCAGTATGGCCGGTCGCCGGCGTTTAATTTCACAGTTTGCTTAATCACAAACGGACCAATATCTGACGCATTATTCGCAAATTGCTTACGACATTGGTGTATCGCATGACTAACATTTATGGTAATTTATTTCGCCCTTTAAGCCCTTGACAGGGTAATTAATAAAGGGATGAATGTGATAATATTATCAAGTATCTTATGGCATCCAACACTCGGAGATTAACTCAGAGGCCAAGGATTCGATTCTCATAGTATTTAATGTTTAGACAGTATTACATCGCCTAATATGCATGTAATATGAGTATATTGTATTTGCCACGTAATGATGGTAAAGGAAAAAATTGGGAAACCTGCACATGGAGATCATGTGTGTGTAAAGCGTTAATTAGCCTCTGAAAATAATGGTATTTTAATTTCTATCTTGAATTGGCTTCCTGTCTATCTAGGGGGAGACCAAAGCCAAATTAGGCCGTTATGGCCTGTTATTAGATACGTTTATATTAATGCTATAGAACAGCAGACAGGCTGACGGCCCACTTAGAATTTAGTAGTTACCGTCGCCTATGGGTGTATGCGACGCCAGTGGCATCGCGAACACGCTGCTGTCCCATAAGGGTACAGGAACTTTGGCCACTAATGCCGGAACACAACATAAGGTTATTATGGTGGCATACTTAGGACTTCGATCAACAATGTTGATCGAAGACTTAGGACAAAAGGTGATCGCCATCCAGACGGGCTTGAGGCCCTACCACGTAGCTGGGATGGGTTGTTTTGTCGCCTTTTAGACAGGTCGGCCCCGGCCCCAGAGGTTAGTATTCTTTCTCCGCCCCTGCACGTATCTATCACATAAAGTACATTTACAAATGGAATAAACTCAAACGTATGTACTTTAAGTCCAAAATGGCATTGAAAAATTAAAACAGTTCCGAGTTCATCGTTTTACGGACAGTTCATGTATGTGTCAGTATATAGGTCTCTATGTACATTGTAAAAATCAATACCCAGGTTTTATGTACCGGGAACCGAGCTGACGGGTACAAAGCTTTGTCAGTAGTATGTAATAACTGGGTTTATGTACATTACATAATTCATGTACACAGTAGTCGCGTTGTAGTACTATTTTCTATAATCTGGTTCCCAGTAATAGGAAGTTTCTGAATAAGGGCAGCTTCCTATTATGCCACGAGCTGGGAAGAGCTCAGTAACTTGGACAATGAAACTTCGGAGAGATGTTTGTATACACTGCACAATAAAAGACTGAGCTTACAGAAGTCGTTTTATCTAGGTAGTACTTAATTTTTTCTTTTTTTTTTTGGAAATAAAATGTGTCCACCTGCTATCGGTTGGGCCTTTTTCCTGTCTGCTTAACTCCAACTATAAAAAAACTTGACCGTGCAAAAATAGGAAACTGATCAACGATATATTCCTGTGTATATGCGATGTAAATCATGGTGGAATAACTCTCAATAACTTGTTTTTGCTCCGTTTTAGAATAAAGCAATGTTTTTTGAGACTTTAGGACTAAATGGCGTATGTGAATTATGCCAGTATATTTATTATTTTTTAAATGCTTTAGGTTATCCAGCGTGTTCCAAGGCGTTCTAATATTTAGTTTCCACAAGCCATGTCTATCTATCTATCTATATGCGATGCTCGAGAATTGAAAGTATGAAGAATGAAGAAATCATTTTTCTTCTCTCTCTCAATCTTGTAGTAAACACTGATCCATGCGACCGGGGGCAGTCTTTCTTTTTGTTGCTGTAGGACAGCAGACAGGCTCACGGCCTGTTTAGAATTTAGCAGTTACCATAGCCTATGGGTGTTTGCAACGCCAGTGGCATCGCGAAAACGCTGCTGTCCCATAAGGGTACCGGAACACAACTCAAGATTATTATGGCGGCATCTTTACGACCAAAGGTGGTCGCCATCCAGACGGGCTTAAGGCCCTACCATGTAGTTAATCTAGGTTGTTTTGTCGCCTTTTACAACAGGCCGACCCCGGCCGCAGAGGTTAGTATTATGTAGGTAGATTTAAGGTGATCACGTGACAGGTTGTACTTCTACCCATATATTTCAGTCGGATTTTGTAACATGGTGAATAAACAACTACAATTGATACAATGCTTGTTATTTATTGTAGTTGTTTATTCACCATGTTACAAAATCCGACTGAAATATATGGGTAGAAGTACAACCTGTCACGTGATCACCTTAAATCTACCTACATAATAGTTAGTATTCTTTCTCCGCCCCCGCACAGATAAAATCTGTCGTAAATGGCGACTAAACAATCTTACCTAGGTGGTAGAGCTTCAAGCCTGTCTAGATCGCTCTCAGCCCTGGTCTTTAAATATATCGCTACAATCATCATCATCTAAGCGTAGTATCCCGGTTGCAACCTAAACTTCCATTTCAGTGCCCGGGGTCCGCTTTCCGACTTTTTCTACTCCACTTCGCACGGTCTTCAGCATCCCTGATAGTGATCCCATTGGCACACATATCACCCTTTACGACGTCAAGCCAGCACTTTTTGGGCCTACCCCTCCTGCCGGGGCCCGGCGGAGGCGGCATGGCAAGGCATTTGTTTCCTACGTTAGCATCCGGTTCTCGTAAAACGTGGCCGTACCAACGGAGCCAACACTCCTGCAATTTATCCTCAATGTCACGGACATGAAGACTGCCGCGGGAATTCCTAACGCGGTCCTTCCGCGTCACGTAAATATATCGCCACAATATCCTTGTGTTATATTCCGCCTAAGTGACTAGGTTACAGGTTCATTTACGCGGAAGGCTTCATGTTAGTGTTGCCCCATACGTCGCAATCATTTATAGGCAATGTTAACTGCTAACTATTAGCAGTTAGCAGCCTTAACCGAAATCTCCTAACCACTAGATTTGTTAAGTTACTTTTATATTATGTAGATAGTAATATATACGATACATTATGTACCTACATCTATTTTACCTTTCCGTATTAACTTTTTCCACAAATCAGAAAATTCTTTGCGCATTAAGCGTAGGTATAAAATAAGATTCAGTTGCATAAACAATACTTCTTTACACCTTTCTTTTGTGTCTGTAACTTCCACAGTGAAACTTCACTGTAACTATAGGTACAGTGAAGTATACTATAAACTCCACTATATACTCTTTCGACATGCAAATCTCTGGAAACTGCAAAGTTCAAGCCAAGATACTCTGGAGGGCAATTCACTTATATTCTAAGTTTACAAGAATTGCAAACTAAAATTACATTTTGCGACGACACTTGAATCGACAGGCGTGGTTTTATTACTTTGTTGCTTTTCAATGTACAGTCGTATTCAAAAATATAAATACCTTTTTGCTAAATTAGATTATCTTTTTATGAGTTGGAGTAATATAATATTTTTAAAGAAGATAACACATATATTTGACCATGAACAAGTACTGACGTTTATAAATATTTACAAGGGCAAATTTTTCTAAAGAAATATAAACCAGAGGCCATGGGTTCGATTTTCAGTGGTAAGTATCTCGAAGGTTTTATAAAGATCTAAAGTTAAATTAATTAATAAATAAAAGATCTTAATAAATAAATTAAAGATCTAAATATCTAAAGTTTTATAAAGATATAAATTTAACAGCTTATAAGCTCGCATTGATGGACTTAGGCCACTTAGGGTGAACGTAAAGTGTACATGATTGGCATTTCTAAGACTTCTTAAATCTTTTTTTACTATCTGAACGTGAAAGAAAGCGTTTCGCAATCTACAGGCCTTACCTTGGCTCTATAACAGTACATAACGGTGGACCCGAGTTAAAGTTTCAATTTTGATTGCAACCGGGATTAGTTACATAGGTAAATAAATGTTTCATAAAGTTATTGAGACATATTGACGAACTCCGTATGTATTTGTGAAAAATCCATTTAAAACGGTATAAACATATAATCAACGGTTTAAAACCTGAAATACCTAAATGATTTTAAACGATTGATTACCCGACTACGCGGATAAAGAGGTATTTTTATTAATTAATTTTATTTTATAATTATTAATTATTCAATATTTTGCTGTTCTAAATAACAAAGGTTTATTAATATTATTATACATACATACATACATATAATCACGCCTTTTTCCCATAGGGGTAGGCAGAGACCACTTCTTTCCACTTGCTACGACCATTACATACTTGTTTCGCTCCGTCCACTTTCATTATTCCCTTCATACATGCCCTTCGGTTTAGGGTACTCTTGACCTGGCCTTTTTTCAAGACGTCCCTGATCTGGTCTCGAAACGTCCGCCTAGGTCTACCCCATCCAACACTTCCATTCACACTCGCCTTATACACTTTTTTCGTCAATCGTTCTTCATTCATTCTCTCAACATGGCCAAACCATTTCAGCATACCTTTCTCAATTTTTGTCACTACATCTTCTTTCAGACCACAACGTTTCCTTATCTCACTATAGTTATCTAATAAATGTAAAGTGTGAGTATGCAAGTCTAAAGTATGTTTTAATCGTAATTCACGTCAAAAGATAAAATAGCGAGTAGTTCTCTCAAAAATACAGCAGTTTACCATCAGTAGCTATGCTATGCATGGACGGTAGTTGGTGCCATTTGCACCTGTCACCCGGCCGTTCTTTGTCACGCCGCGACTGCCGTGGCCACCGAGAGAGTTTGTATGTGAAGTCGCGTCTATATCTCACGCTTGCGTTCGGCCTACAAAGCAGACTGTTGAGTAGACAGTGTTTGTAGTTTTAGCCATTTCATGTCTAGATTTTGGCCAGTTTCGACACAAAATGCTTGCAGTACATAATTTGAATTTGAAAATAATTTAATTTAGCCAGTCAAACTTTTCAAATTGATTTTTAATTATAACAATGTTTCATGTTTGGTGACATCGAATGCGACGTAAAAGTATAAATATATACATTGATGTAAATTTTTTGGTGGTCGCTCACAGGGTGACTTCTTTCCTGTGAGAAGGCTATGTACAATGATGTGCACCAGGTTCCTCGAGGTTGGCGCTAGTCATACAAATACAAATATAAAATCTAGAGAAGCAAATTGGAAATTCCAATTGTAAACAAATCTTTGTTTCCAGAAGAAAAGTATATTATGTTCAAGTTATGACAAATATTTTAACTCTTAATTTCAAAAGAATTTATATTTTTTCATTCAGTCTTATACATTTGGTCTTGATCTTGCATAATAGGTTTTGGTCTTGGTCGGGAACCTATCCCATCCTGTTGGGAGTGCGGTGCTCCCGTCGACACCAAACACGCGGTAACAGAGTGCGCCCCATGGGGACTTTTACTCTATCATTGGAGATCTCTCATTGAGGAACATAATAGGCTAAATGCTCCGCAGCAAAACTTGTTGGCATGCGGTGGTGCGAGCAGGTCATTCGGCAGAATGAAGCCGCGGAGAAGGGAAGAGAGGAAGACGCAGCCCATCCGCAGGAGGCGGACTAGCTAAGATAGGCACCGATATGCATATGATATGAGCCTTACAAGCGATGACAGCAATGCGGGGGCTATCCCAATCCCTGATAAGTCAGCATCACTTTACATCTATACCTTCATGGCATAACGACTAACACATTTCAGTCCATCTGAGGGAGTTCACGGGTTCGATTCCCGTTTCGCGTCTAGGTGTTAATGTGTGTTTATTTATAAAAGAAAAGTATATATTAGTTATCTATATATCTTCCGTCATTATTATCCAATACGGAAATTGAAATCATCCGAGACGGAAATCGAAATTATAACATGCGAAATTCGAAAGCCGTTGCGCTATGAAGTTCGTCAAATGAGGATGACTATGCATATCCATTACGTCATTAGTCTGTTTTACGTCATCATTAATATGGCAGATTTATGCAAATTTATTCAGAAATTTGAATACGAGATTCACGTCAAAGTAGCTTGATTACGTCATTACTGCCCCGCAAAGGGCATACGAGGACATTAATTGGTTGACGAGGATGTATTCACTTCAATGAGCAATATTATGGTTGTGTTCACCACATAGCTGATCACCCCTTTCATTTATAGGTGACCAATGCCTGATTAATGATGATGGTTACTCCTTTTGCTACCTTTTTTATTGCTAAGCAACAACAGACAAGATGATGGACCACTTAATAACAAGCAGTTACGCGTATAATAAAATATAATTTATTTGTTATCAATTCCTAATTGGTAATTGTTTTTATTAATTTAATGCCATCTTCCGGCCGTTTTGTTATTTAACGCCAGATGGCGTTTCGGCAGAAGGAAAAGAAATCGTTAATCCTGATGATCCTAATAAGGACTACGGGACAAAATGATTAAATTTGTGTATTTTCATCACGTCTTGACAAGTGTGCAAAATTTTGAATGTTTTCGAACGTTCAAAGTGGGTAAAAATCGAGTCCGAAAGTTCAGTTATATACACATATGGATACAGGTCAAGTTAATATAAAGCAAAGAAGATTTAAATTAAGAACTTTAAAAACAAATTAGTCAAAATAACAGGAAGAATGATGAGAAAGGAGAATCGCGTCATTAATTTTTGGAGTACAGTATTTAGGAGGAGACAACATTAGACAAACTACCTAACGAGTGTAAACCTACCTAATGTATTAATATATGGAAGTGAAGAATGAAAGAAAGAAATCTGAAAAAGAATCTGAGAATTCTGCGTTATAGAATTCATAGGAATTTAATTAAGTACGAGAGGAATGAGAGGACTTAAAGCATTTCATTACAAGCGATATTACTTGTGACAAAGTTGCATATACAATGTTACTATTACTGTAGGCTTCCATTGAAAACTCATTAAAAATGCACTTTAAGTTCGATGAGTTAGAGTAAAATTTACCTTAAACATTGGTTAAACAAGCAAGGGTTGCTCGTAAGTAGAAGTAGAAATTTTCACATTTTCCAATTTACGTAGTTCTAATTGAATTCTCTCTGTAAAACTACGTTACAACCACTTCCCGTGCTTCTAGTATCGTATTTCGGTTGCAACATTGTAGCCATGGATTTTCTCTGCCTTACGAGGTGCATTGAACCTAGTTTTTCACATAATGTGTAATTGGAATCCACTGATGGTGAAACTTACAAACCCAGAATACCCACAAATCAGCTTTAAAATCGTACGTTGCCTCTTAAATCTTCTTTAAATTATTTATATTTAGATGTTTCATACAAATGAATGACTTGAGAACCTAAGTTAGGGTACTTTAGTGGTGAGATCGTATTAATTTGATTTCTTGTAGCTCAGTTAAGGAAAAAGAAAGATCAGGTCTCTGGGCGATTTGAAATACTTATAATATTTAGTCAGTTAATATCCATATACGAACTTTTTATATAGATATTAACTGAGTAGATTCCATTTGCAGTTCATAAATTTAAAATTTATTTAAAAATAAACTATATTCATACGATTTTTGTTTAGAATTTTCTCAAACGTTCACTGATCTAAAAGACATTTTAAACTCGACAGTAGACATTGAACAGGCTAAATTCAATGAAGTATAAGCATTGTTGGAGCGGAAAAACATTTTTAAAGCTAAATTGGGTTTATGCGTGTCTTGAATAACCAAGCGACACAATTAGTTCCTTTTCTGTACCATTAAAGTTAGTCGCGTTGTCTGAATACATAGTCCGCGGCCATCCTCTTTGTGCCGCCATTCGTCGTAAGGCCAGGATTGCTGCATTTGTTGATAATGATACGACGAGCTCCAGGTGCACGGCGCGTAAGGTGAGGCATGTGAATAATGGACCTCACCTCTTCTCTCGGCGGCGTCCTACTTTCACAATCATCACAAACAATGCGTGAAGGGACGCTGGAACGGTTCGAGGCGTGCCCGAGTAAGTCTCCGGTTGCTGGTCTTGATCGTCTTGTTCTGCATAGAGTGCACTCTCGCTCAACTGTGCGCACTGCAGGTCGTGGATAGACGATCCAGCAACGCTGCCTTAGGTCGTTGTCACTCTTTCTCTCCCTGTGTGTCCAACAGCGCAATGTTCTCGCATCACAATAAGTCGTGTGATCTGGTGGCAGCCATCCAATATGGCGGGTCTCTTTGTTTTTATAGGTGCATCTGCTTTCTCTGTGCGGCTCCTCACCCGTAGGACCCGTAGTTTTGAATTTCAGTTACATTAAAGTTATTAATACGACGAAAGGAACAATTAAATAATATCTACCTACATAAGGTGCGATGATCGAAGAGAAATATAAATCAAATTGATTTGAGTATCTAATCAGATTTTTATTAAAAAAAATCCTAATATTAATGTGTCATAGAAATAGAATGGGCGTCGTAAATGACTACATGATTAGTCGTAGAAAAGATTTTAAGTCTATTCAAATTATAATGCCAAACATGGTGTAATCAAATACATATTTGTGACAGCCCTGCATATATTGTCGCGTAAAATATGACAGGCGTTCGCGCCGTAATCACGTGTCAGGCGGTGCATCAATCTCGGTAAGATTGCGTGGCTGTCTGGAACGAAGGAAAATGGATATTCTCCTTGTTATGAGCATTTTAACAAGTATTCAGTTATGGGAGAACGTAGATTAAGTAACAGAAATATTTATTTACAATATATTAGTATTTTGATAGTATTTTGATTATAAAAACAACTTTTTACTACGCCTAACTTGATCTATATAACGAAATTTTCGAACTCAATTTTTACCCATTTTGAACGGTCATATTCAAAATTTTGCCCATTTGTCAAGACGACAATACACAAATTTATTAATTTTGTCTCAGAGTCTTTATCAGGATCATCAGGATTTTCATTCCTTCGCTTTATTTTCCTTCTTATTGGAAGATGCGTTATACACACATCAAAAAAGTCTAAGCAACATGTACTAATTTAAATTTTAGGATGGTTTTTCACATTATAACGTTGTATTTTATTTTAAAAATAATATTTTTAGGGTCCTATGATATAAAAATAACAGCTGTTGTCGTTATAAGTTCTTTTAATAACAGAAATTAACAATATTAGAATATACTGTAGAAACTAAGGTACAGAAGGAAATGGAAGGTTTTGGAGGAGGCCTTTGCCACACAAGGGCAAACTGACACAGTCGTCGATGTCAACAATTTAGTATTTTAAGAAAAAAATGTATTTACATGTCAGCAATGCGGACATGTGTATAATAATACCTGTTTACTGTAAGGACTAGTTATAGTACAAAAAAAGAACAGTTGATTTCTATAAAAAAAGTATGCTTTAGTACCGAACTACTTCGAGTTAAATATAAATAATAACCATTTTTGCTTCTTATGTTATGGAATTCGAGTATTGTATGTTTCCAAAAATAGATAGTTGTGTAGTAATTTTTTATGTAAGTAAGTATTGTATTAAGCGTTTTACCCTGTGATGAGATGTTGACATGGAAAGCAATGCTCAGAGTTCCTATTAGGGTTTCCATTTGCATTTAATTGATTTGTCAGAGGAGAACGAGCGAAAGAGCGAAGGCCGATTACTGACAAAGGCAATAAATATCTGGTGCCGATATTGGGCGATGACCTGCGAAAAGCGGCTGGCAAGTGTGACAAGCTGAAAATAAAGGCTGTAAAGAGACGAGGGACGTCTACGTCAGTAGCGCGGACTGTGATAAACTTGTTATATATAGGGAGGGTCAAAAATCTTTAAAATTGTATTAAGTAATACTTGAATGCTCCCTAAGTTGATTTATGTGCGTATGATGGTTGTGTAATTATTAAAGAAAGTTAAAGAAGCTCGGGAACTAGAAACGCAAGTCAACTCAATAATTGCCATCGAAGTGAAACTCATTTGAGAACAAATATGAGTTAGCAAACATTTCTTACAAAACATAATTAATCATAAACTTGCCTTGACTTTTACACGTAGCGACCTCTGTAATGTGTGGTATATGGCGACAAAATAGTTTGAGTCATTTTTGATAGATGTCGCTGTATCATATTCATATGAATATTCTATTTTTCGAAACGTTTGTTTATTAATTTACTACATAAATAATTGAATACTTAAAGAGCACTAAATTGAAAAAAATAAATAAATATAGAAATATTTTCTGAAAACTACTGTATTTGTTATACTTTTTTGGTAATAATATTTTCTGCCACTGAACTTTTTTTCCCTTCTGTCACAACTTCTGTTCACTTCGTATAGATTACCGTAATCGAAGTGGTTAAACACAGGTGTATCAAAAGTTATTACACTTTTTAATATTTAACCGCAACCTTTGGGCTTCAAAAACTATACAAGAAAGAAATACAATTCAAAACTGAGATCGAGTATTAACCTAAAGAAAATACTGGGAATATTACTTAAGAATTTGCTGACTGAAACTGACATCTAAATCACGTTAAGTTGTTGATATAATTTTTTGGTCTGGGAAAAAACCCTATTCTTAACGGGTTCCCCCGGCCTAGTGGGATCGGGGGATATGTGGGACTCCGGGAATGATGTTCGGTCATCCGATTACCCACTAAAAAACCCCGCTGTTCTCGTATCACCCTCGACGGGGCCCACGGATATGTGGCCTGCCGATCTCGTCGGCCGAAGTTGTTGATATAATGTACTAATACTAAGCTACAGAGTATATCATAGTTTTAATTTACTAACTAATGCTTTATTATTTGCAGTCTAAGATAGTTTCGATGAACTTTTGACTTTGCCGAAATGGTCTGTGATACAGAAAATCGAGGCGTTGTTATTGATTTCAAAACAAAGGATACCCGAGATGACTGGTTAAAATGCCGCAAAATGAAAATTACTAACGGATTAGTATATGGAAACAACAATGATACACCTATATACATTAACGAAAAATTAACTAAGTATAAGCGGAATTTGCTATGGAGTACTAAAAATCAACTAAAAGGAAAATATAAATATATATGGATACATAATAGCAACATATTAGTGAAAAAGAATGAAGAACAAAATAAAGTCTACGCTGTGCGCTGCGAGAACGATATCGAGCAGCTCGTAAACAATGACAAATCTTAAGCGTTAAGGCGCGTACTCACTGTGTGCATAAGATTTCTATTCAAATTCGATCAATCTGTAGATATATGCGATATAGATATTGAATGTAAACGTTTCGGGAGCTTATGCTTATGGGGAATGCATAATGATGGAAAAGATAAACTACATATTGTGCACCTGAATATAAGATCAATGAGAAAATATTTTGACGAACTATTAGTTATGTTACAACAGAGTAAGACCAGTATAGATATTATAATACTATCAGAAATTAATATTAAAGAGGATGAATTGTCGATGTATAGTATAGATGGATATTATGTATGTGCTAGAACAAGAAAAAGGAGAAGAGGGGGAGGAGTTATGGTATACTATAAAGAAGATATTGTGTTTAGTGAAATTAAAATACGGCCTCTGACCTTTGAAGCAATATATGGAACAATTAAAATGGATAAATATACTATGCACATACTTTCAGCTTACAGACCACCGAGTACGAACAAATTACAGTTCACTACCGAGATAAATAGTATTTTAAAAAGTATACCAAATCATGAAGGAATCTTATTAATTGGTGACATAAATATAAATCTAATGTGTTGGGATATTGGTGGGATCGAAACGAAATATAAAAACATTATGTGTGCACACAGCCTGAGCTGCGGAATTCCGAGTGGGGAAGTGACACGCGAGGCAGTCATCGCAGGCTCCGTCGAGAAGTCGTGCATCGACCACGCATGGATACGAGTGCCGGGCCGAGCCGCGATCGAGTGCGGAGCGTTCGTAGTCGACTGTTACCTCTCCGACCACCACATGATTGGAGTCTCGCTGGCTTTAGCGCCTACGAGTGTGCCGCTGGCAACGTTCGCCGCGGCTACTTCGGGCGACCGCGGTTTGCGCACGGTTTTATCAAATAAATTGGTTACACAAAAGCTTAAAAATTATGACTGGACGCCTCTTTTATCACTTGAATGCCCGATTGTAATTTATGATAAGTTATGTCTCATTTTTAAAGAAATATATGAAAATAGCAAAGTTCAAACTAAACGAAAGAATGGAAGAGTCGGCCAGCCATGGATAAATGACAGAATTATTGAGTTAATTAAACAAAGAGATATGTTGTTCAAGTCCTGGAAAAACAATCCCAAGGATTACACTGGACGTTTAATGTATACGCGATTTAGAAATAAAGTTAATAAAATAATTTTTAATGAGAAGAATAAATTTCGTCAACAAGAAATTAAAATGTGTGAAGGGAATCCAAGAAAAATATGGGAAAAAGTCAATAGTTGGACAGGTAGGGTACGGGGCAATATAGATTCAATAGTCAAGAGATATTTATGTAAGAATGATTCAGTATATAATATTTGTAGTAATTTTGCGAAAACATTCACTGAGGAAATTATAAAAATTAAACATAACTGCAATGTACATTTTTTGAATCGTAATGACTATAGAAAAAGCAGCGAAGTTTCATTCCTGTATAAAAAAGCAACTTGTGACAGCATATGTAAGATAATTGATCTTTTAAAACGTAATAAGGCGCCGGGTACTGACCAGATCCGAGCGATAGATTTAAAAATTATAAAAAAAGATATAAGTCCGGTTTTGGCGCACTTCGTTAACATGTGTATAATTACTGGAAAATATCCTGAAAAACTAAAACAGGCTCTCATTCGACCTATTTTTAAGCAGGGAAAACATAACGAATACACAAACTACAGACCCATTGCTATACTTTCAGTCATAAATAAAATTGTTGAAAAGACCATAGTAGGACAGGTTAGTGTTTTTCTTGAAAAATATGGACTACTATCCAATGCTCAGCATGGGTTCCGAAGAGAGAGAAGTACGACAACTGCGCTTACACATTTTGCGGACGATGTCAATGTCTGCCTCAATGACCAGCAGCAGGTCATCGCGTTGTTCATTGACTTTAAAAAGGCATTCGACACCCTTGACCACGATGTACTTCTGGAGGCCATGAAAGATTGCGGGATAAGAGGACCGGTCAATAGATGGTTCCGGAGCTACCTTAGCGGCAGAAGCATACAGGTAATGATTGACGGTGTGACTGGAAGGGAGTATGACGTCAGCCTCGGAGTTCCGACGGGCTCTGTGTATGGACCGGTAGGGTACATCATGCACGTAAATAGTGTGTGCAACGTGGTTCGACAATGTAGGGTGTACATGTATGCTGATGACATATGCTTGCTGTACTCTGCTAAGGATGCGCAGGAGGCAAGAAGTGCCATACAGTCGGACTTCATCAATATTACTAAATGGGCTCATGATAATGGGATTATAATAAATATAAATAAAACAAAGGCCTTACACATATTTTCTCCATATAATATTAAAGCCAAATCTATTGAAAATTGTGATATAGCGATAAAAGGGCACTCATACGAGTGCCTTCATGCGGATATAAGTTGCTGCCGTTGTCCGTCCATCGAATATGTGAAACACATAAAATATTTAGGTCTTATTGTAGATCAGCACCTCAACTGGCAAACGCATGTTGGCGAAGTGTGCACCAAGCTTAGGGCAATACTGTCTAAATTTTATGTACTTAAACAAGCTCTAAACAAAAAAACATTACTCGCTGTTTACTATGCGCTGGTGGAATCGATAATAGGCTACGGCCTGTCCGTTTATGGACGAACATTTAAAACGAATCTGGATACTATAAAGCAAATTCAAATAAGATTTTTAAAATATTTAGTAAATAAAAATGTAAAAAATGCTTGTAGTAAAGACTATAATGAATTGTTTTCAATTTGTAAGATTCTCCCAGTGCACTTGAGGGTCAGGTACCAACTAGCTGCAGAAAATTACTATAATAATGAATACAAAGAAAATGTAACAAATACATATAATACAAGAAGAATGAGACAAAATATGCTAACTATTCCGAAAATTAATAACTATTATGGAAAACGGGCTGGTCGGTATCTGATCCCCAGGACCTTTAATAAAATCCCATTGTTAAGAAAAAATTTATTTAAAATGACCAAATGTACTATGAAACAGAAATTAAAAAAATTTTTATTGTCAGGTGAATTAGATCAAACATGTTAGAATAGAGATATTAGATGAGCGTTTTTCCCGCCGACAAACTGATGTGCAGTTTGGTGGGACTATTGAGGCTATGTTGTTTTGTATGCTATTTGAAATAATAAAAAAAAAAAAAAAAAAAAAAAAAGAATAAACTTCATTGTCCAACTTACCAAATAAAATACTCGACTTGATAGACCTTATATTTTGTTAGAAATAATATTGCCATAACAACTTAACTATAATGTGAAGAATCGAAACCAATATTTTTCGTTATAACTTTAATTAAATCCCTATCGAATTTATTATTTTATTATTCTTTTAAGAATTGTAATAGTGAGTCAGGTGGCTTTAATATTGACTGTGGGCTATTTAAGTGTCTCCTTTCTCACCTCTGTGACAGTTCAGAGCCAGCCAGGATTAGTCAGACATATGAAGAGGTGCACGCGAAAGCATACACCCCCAGGCGTTGGACAGAAAAGGAACACCGAAGTGGTTTTACGAGTAGTAGGAGCTTTAGTAGGTATATCAGCGTCATGCGTACCTTTGTTAACCGGGGAATAAACTTTTGTTCAACTCGATTCACAATAGGAATTTTTTTCTTCATAATTACAAGTAATATCATGACACCTCAAGTAATAAAAGTAAATAGTCTTATCGATTTTATTTATTTGAACGAATTTAAATAATTATTTCGTAAGATCCAAAGCGCCATGACGAAAAAAGTCATCATGCCCATTGCGGTAGTAATTTTTGTTTGACGAAATTTCGTTATACCCAGTTAACAGGTTAACTGTAAGCGTATTAGGCGCATTGTACGGAAGTGCTACATTACACCACCGCGAGCCCCCAAGCGGTGGGTTTTGCATCAAGCATTTCCACCAAGAGAACAAATAGTAAGCTTTTAGGAATTAACACACCAATTTTTCTTATCTACGTATAAGAAGAAAATTATTTGCTAACAATTTAACAACTTACATTCAACCTTTTCATTAATCTCTAGACAGGAATTAACAAAACTAAGTCTCCCCCAGACTGGATTAAGTTGCGCTTGTGGTTAGTTATGTTAGATTTAACTTAAAACTTTGTATGTATTTGTATATTGTATGTGTATATTTATATGTATTTAGGTTTACTTAAGACAGGATCATAATTAAACTATACCATATATTACTCTATTACTCTTGTTGAGTGAATATTTAGCAATGGTCTCAGTAAATTAAATTGTAGTCGAATTTAATAATAATGTAATATCTAAAACAACATCATCAACAAACAAATAATAAAGTATACAAGACGGGACCTCCGAAAGTCAAATACCCGCGTTATCCAAACAGCGATCGAGCAAAATAGGGGGTCCAAAGTATTAATCGCTAGCTTAATTCAAAAATTTAGTCACGCAAAGCGCTATGGAGCGAGTTATGCTCGGTGTCTCCCTTAAGGATAAAATCCGAAATGAGGAGATACGAGAAAAAACTAAGTGTAACGTTTAAGTGGCGATGGGTTGGATACGTATGTCTCACGAAAGACAGCTATTGGAGTACCTAGAGTGGAGACCGCGTCTTCATGCGTGAGCGATGACATTAAAAAGGTAGTTGGTAGTTTTTGGATGAGAAAAGTGGAGAATCGGGTGTTATGACGTGTTCTTGGGTAGGCCTATGTCCAGCTGTGGGCGACGTAAGGCTGTTGGTTGATTGAATAGCTAAAATAAAGAAGAGGGATGGACGGATGTTACATGCTGTCGAGATTCGACGAGTTACGACAATGGACAAGATTAAAAATCACAAACAAGCGGGGTTGGTCATATAATGCTAAGAAAAGAATGCTATATAACAAGAAAAATGGTAGAAATGAGAGAGAATGATGAGTGGGATAAGGGCAGAAAGAAGAAGAATATAATAGCTAAGACGTGATATCTTGCAGACAACTCAGATTAGATTAGAATATTAGTAAATAAACGTAACGAAATGTCAGCAGAGTATTATAGAAGTATAAAATTTGAATATAAAAACGAAAATATTTTCCGCACCCAATCTGATAATGAAATCTGTGAATATTGCGAAGGGGGAAAATGCCGCTTCGATAATCGATAGGCAAAAAGCGTTTATTATTACCACAACAAACAATCCACAACTCTTCAGGTACCGTCGAGTTACATTTGCAAATGAATCTTAAGGTCCTTTGCTGGGTCCTTCAAGGGCTTGTTGGTTGGTAATTTCCTGTTTCCTTTCTCAATTGATCTGAATTGTAATAATATTAAATAAATTATAATATTCAACAGCAACTGCAGGAGTGTCGCCATCGCTGATGTGGCCACGTTTAACGGCAACCGGCTAACTACGTTGGGAACAAATGTCTGGCCATGCCGCCTCCGCCGGGCCCCAGCAGGAGCTAGGATCCAAAAAGTGCTGGTTTGTCGTTGTAAGGGGTGATATGCGTGCCAATGGGCTCACTACCAGGGACGCTGAAGACCGTGCGAAGTGGAGTAGAAAAAGTCGGAAAGCGGACCCCGGGCACAAAAACGGAAGTTTCGGTTGCAACCGGGATTTGACGCTGGAACGAAGAAGAAGACAACATAAAAATAAGCAAAGTAATAATTATAAGTTGAGGGTAGATCAAAATATTTATAGAATATATTTTCCAGTGTATGGTAACGCTTGCCTAGTGGCCGAACGTTGATTATGATCAAAATATACAAACACGTTAAACGTAGATTTAATGCATTCATTAATATTCATTTATTGCAAAATAATTATTATAAATATAATCAATATACATTTACATGCATTTCTCCGTGCAGGGGCGCAGTAAGAATACCCCTGCGTGCGGGGGCGGCCTGTCGTAGAATGTGACAAACAACCCTTACTAGGTACGACCCCAAGCACGTCTGGATGGAACAATCTGTGGTAGAGAACAGGGGTGGTAGCCATTTAGAGAAATATGCTGTTCCCCTACGGACCCCGTGGACAGCAGCTGTGCTAGCGGTGCCTCTCGCGTTTCATACATCTATAGTGACGGTAACCACTTATTATTATGTGGGCCGTCAGCCAGTCTGCTGTTTTACAGCAATATAAAAAAAAAACATTAATTATATGTTAAAACTGCAAAAGAAACAATTGAAACTCGATTTTAAGAGAATAAGTACTTTACAATTAACACAGAAAATTCCCAAAAAGAAACGGCGTTATCCTGTACTTGAGGCGTGTAATTAAGTTGCCTCATTCGCCTTCAACTCAAGAGTTTCAGAAAACATTCGTAGTCTTAACATTAGCACTTGATACGAAAAATGTGTCTGAATTTCATGTCGCGGTCTGGAAAGCTTACATAATTGAGCAGCACTCGTGTTTAGGGCTGGCAAGATCACAAATGGAAAAAATTCTATGAGTCCTACATTGAAGTGAAACTTTTTTAGCACCGTTGTGATTTAAAAATTAGACGAATCAAAAAGCAACACCAGAGTGAAACAAACATATTCATAAATAGGATTTAACAGGATGAGATAGAATACGAGTATACAGTGTTTCCCATAATCTTCGTCTCCTCTTTGTTCGGCCTTTCTTATTATGTGTCTTGTATTGTACACACACACACACATATATATATATATATATATATATATATATATATATATATATATATATATATATATATATATATATATATATATATATATATATATATATATATATATATATATATATATATATATATATACCTAGTCAGGTCATAAGTATTGTCACACAGTAAAAACTTTTCTTTTAGAATGCTGGCCACAAAAAAGTTTATTGAATTCGAATTTCGAATTGTTCATGAAAATAAAAATGTATACTTTTAGAATTTTACTCATTTTTAAATATGGAGTGGACGCTTACAGAAGACCGTGTTGCAGTTATTGCGTTGCATCGTTGCGGTTACGCGCCAATTCAAATTTTTAACATACTGAAAAATTTGAATTTTAACCAAAAGATTCGTTTATCGTACCATCAAACGATACAATGAAGACTCTAGTGTAGATGACAGGTCAAGAAGTGGTCGCCCTCGGTCTGTTAGGACTCCAGCAGTGATAAAAGCTGTGAGGGCACGAATTCAAAGAAATCCCAAACGTAAGCAGAAACTGTTGGCCCTTCAGATGGGGTTAAGCAGAACCACGGTGAAAAGGGTGTTAAATGAAGACTTAGGGCTTCGGGCATATCGAAGAAAAACAGGACATCGTTTGAATGCTCGTCTAATGGACCTGAGACTGAAGAGATGCCGCGCTTTGTTGAAGCGGTACGCGGGAAAAAAATATCGGGGAATTCTTTTTTCGGGTGAAAAAATGTTTACCGTAGAAGAGAGCTACAACAAACAAAATGATAAGGTGTACGCACACAGTAGTGAAGAAGCGAGCAACCGTATTCCGCGTGTCCAACGAGGTCATTTTCCATTCTCGCTCATGGTATGGTTGGGAGTTTCTTATTGGGGCTTAACAGAGGTACATTTTTGTGAGAAAGGTGTAAAAACGAATGCTGTTGTGTATCAAAATACAGTCCTGACGAACCTTGTGGAACTTGTTTCTCATACCATGTTCAATAACAGGCACTGGGTATTCCAACAAGATTCGGCGCCAGCTCATAGAGCGAAGAGCACACAAGACTGGCTGGCGGCGCGTGAAATCGACTTCATCCGGCACGAAGACTGGCCCTCCTCCAGTCCAGATTTGAATCCGTTAGATTACAAGATATGGCAACACTTGGAGGAAAAGGCGTGCTCAAAGTTTCATCCCAATTTGAAGTCACTCAAGACATCCTTGATTAAGGCAGCCGCCGATATTGACATGAACCTCGTTCGTGCTGCGATAGACGACTGGCCGCGCAGATTGAAGGCTTGTATTCAAAATCACGGAGGCCATTTTGAATAAACTTTAATGTCATAAGAATCTATGTTTTGTTAAGTTCATTTTGGTATATGAATGGTTACATAATGAATAAACTTGTTACAATTATTTTACATTAAACATGTGACAGAATTTATGACCTGACTAGGTATATATATATATATATGACCCAAGTTCCTGTACCCTTATGCGACAGCAGCGTGTTCGAGATGCCACTGGCGTTGCAAACACCCATAGGCGACGGTAACTGCTAAATTCTAAGTGGGCTATCAACCTGTCTGCTGTCCTACAGCAATAAAAAACTGATAGTATTTATGTTTTACAAGTGTGTAAATGCTTGAAAGTGATCAAGTGAAAGACTCGTTGTAGTACAAATTCTACACGGTCGTAGAAGATGCGCTGGACAGAAATCGGTGGAGAAAATTCATCTGCAACTGCTCCAGATTCAACCTTGATGCTGACCATGATCCTCAGATATGAGGGACCAACCCCAGAGAGAGAGAGAGAGAGAGAGGGTGAGTGCTTGCGTGTGTGGGTGTATGTACGTGTGTGTGTGTGATTGTTATAAAATTGTGTAGAAAATATATTGTTTGATGGACAACCTTACAAACACATGTCCTTCGTAATCCCTAATAACCTTACATCGGGCTGAACATACTTTCCAAACCCTACTTCAAGAGATAAAGTTCTTACGAGACCCGAAATGGATCGTCTTCAATTATCTGTTTTCAAAACTTATTTGTATTTTCAATATATATATATATATAAAAATTAAATTCTAACTGTTCAAAGTTATTTTTACTATTTTAAATATTTTGTGACAATTCACACAACACCATCTAGTCCTAAAATATAAAGCATTTGTATTATGGATAATATATAACTGATATACTACTTATATACTTTTCTTTGGTAAATAAATAAATATTATACATAAACACCCAAACGCTAGACAGAAAGCGAATCTGTGATCTCTGCAAGCATACCGAAGTGCGTTAGCCATTATACCATGGAGGCCGTCATGAATCAATGAAATGAAAATGATGCAGCGATGTAGGTATTTAATCAGCACCCTCAAGGTCACAATGGAGACTGATCTCTCTTTGTTATATCTTATTTAGACTATAATATATGTTGTTCGTATAGAACCTCTGCGCGTGATTTAACTGAGAGAAGGAGGTGGTGAGAAGGTGAATCTTTATCCGTGCAGGGGCGGAGAAAGAATACTGAGCGCTGTATGCCGCCATGATAACTTTATTTGTGCTCCGGCATTAGCGACCCAAGTTCCTGTACCCTTATGGGACAGCAGCCTGTTCGCGATGCCACTGGTGTTTCATACATATAGGCGACGGTAACTGCTAAATTCTAAGTGGGCCATCAGCCTGCCTGCTGTCATACAGCCATAAAATTTTTTTACTCTAAACTGACGTATCACATAATCTAGGGAAATGTGACCATGAACATTGCAGACTACGAATATAGCGCCCCAGGGAGCTGTAAGGTCGGGTGAATAGTTCTGTGACACCCTCTCACGGATATGGCGCAAAATGGCAGTTTAGTGGGCGTTAACTTTCTTAACAGTACAATAGTGCAAAACGTACAAGTCGTTTTTCTCCCAAATCTGTCACTTTTTAACATAACTTTGATGCTGGCAAAGTTGATGTCAATAGCATAGAAGCTATAACAATAAAAACGGAACTGAACTGAACTTTTTCTCCGTGCTGTGGAATATGACCTCTGTACCTGGGGCCGCTCGTAAAAGGCGATAACATAACCCTACGTGCAGGGGCGGAGAAAGAATACTAACCTCTGCGGCCGGGGTCAGTCTGTCGTAAAAGGCAACAAAACTAGCTACGTGGCTACGCCTCAAGCCCGCCTGGATGGCGACCATTGTGTTGTGGCAGATTGTGTTGTGTTCTGGCATTAGTGACTCAAGTTCCTGTACCCTAATGGGATAGCAGCGTGTTTGCGATGCCTCTGGCGTCACAAACACCCATAGGCGATGGAAACTACTAAATTCTAAGCGGGCCGTTAGCCTGTCTGCTATCCCACAGCAACAAAAAAAACCTATCTCTATATTGAAATTAATATAGTTTAGGCGTGAAAACTAAACAGACAGGATTATTTTCACATTTATAATATTAGTATGGATTTTTAAATTCTATGAAAGTTTTCTTATCATTTTCAACCGGCTACACACTTCACGTTTTAGGTCATTGCGCACAAGCGTGTCCTATTTCCTAAAGGCGTGGTCTCAATTCAGTATTTATTTGACAACAATAGCCTTCTTATTGTAATTTGGTGCATTCGTGCGTGAATTTTTGAGAACTAAATATAGTTTATTGAAATGTTACATTTTTTAGGCCTTAATGCGCATTTTTCTGAGAACGCATTTTTTTTAATGGTTGGTGGGGTTAGTAAATATAAGTCACCACCCTTGTCGTCCGGTCACCATCTTGGAAAAAGGGGTGCAAAGAAAATTCTTAGCAAATAAGACGCGTTTGGTTTTGTAGGAAATAAGACTGTAATGGATTATATAAAACGACTTACCACTTCATCTGCTCTAACCGATGCAATAATGATTGAATATTACTGGACTAGATCCTAAATGTCTCTCAGGACATGAAAGTTTATTTTGAAATTAGCTTTTGGGAAGCGTTAAACTATCAAAGAGATATAAAGAAATTCACAAATTGTTTGAATTCAAAAAAGTTGTTATTTATTATTAAGGTTGTGTTTCTAAATTTGTTCACTGGATTTTTTATTGTTGAGGAATAGCAAACAGGCTGAAGGCCCACTAAGCAGTCACCATCACCCATGGATGTTTGCGATGCTAGGGGCACCGCCAACACTCTGCTTTCCCATAGGGGTACAGAAACTGGGTCACTAATGCCGGAACACAACACAAGGTTATTATGGCGGCATACTTAAGACCAAGAGTGGTTGCCATCCAAACGGGCTTGGGGCCCTACCACGTAGGGTTGTTTTGTCGCCTTTTGTGACAGGCCGACCCTGGCCGCCGGGGTTGGTATTCTTACTCCGCCTCTGCACGGAGAAAAACGGCCCCTGGTTTGTTCCTATGGGCCAAAGTCTACGTAATATGTTACTAAATTCATATAAAGATACCAAAACTAATTTCAGTTCAAATCATCGCTTAAACCTTTACACCTTTTCGTACACAACATTTTTTACCATCAACCTGACACTGGTGAAGTCATACGCAATTTACCGAAGATGAAGGATTTGGTTTGCAAATTAGGTGATTAAATTTAGTACAGGTTCCTCAAAGGTTAAGTGCCCGATTTGTGTTTCTTTAAAACCATTCGTTATTACGTAACGGGATCCTTTATGGGTGTAATTATTATTAATTTTAATAAGATCGATTTGGACTTTTACTTACTAACAATGTACGATGGCTAAAATGGCGTCAGGTCTCAGGAATAATTTGTGACCCACGAGTGTCGTTTAGACTTAAAGGTAAAATTTATTAGTCCGTAATAAGACCTGTCATATTGCATAGTTCAGAATGCTGGGCCACAAAGGGGAAGGATAAGCGGTTATTGCATGCTGCGCAGAGCAAATGTTGAGATGGATGGGTGGAGTTATAAAAATGGATAAAATTAGAAATGAATATGTCAGGGGACCTTTAAAAAATAGTGCCAGTGATTGAGAAGCTGTAACGAAATAGTCTATCTTGGTATGGCCTATACCCTGGTGTATATAATGCGAAGAGTAGAATGTCATATAAGAAGAAAAATGATAGAAATGAGAGCAGATCCATAGAAAAGGAGGGATAGTCCAAAGAAAAGATGGATAGATTGTGTAAAAGATGATATGAAAGAAAGGGAATGTTGAGATGGTGACTAATAGATAGTGACGTAGCGTAGGGGGGACGGCAGCGGCGGACCGCCCCGGGCGGCACTTTTTAGGGGGGCGACAAAATTTCTCAATAAATAGTAATAATATATTGTAAATATTTGTACAATATTTTTTCCGCACCTACGATTCGGACCGATTGAAATGAGCGGCAATTTATTCGTACAGAAAAGTTCTTTAGAATTATTGCATATTGTTTTATAAATTGAAATACATACGTAAGAGGGCGGCAAAATTTTCTTCCGCCCCAGGCGGCTAATACGAGAGAACATCTTGTGCCGATCCTACATATTCTGGGATAATGGCAGAAAGACTAACTAACATTGTAAATAGCTGTAAGAGTCTGTCACTGTCAAGAGCGTCTCTTTTTAATAAAAAAACTCAACGTGGACAAAATTGGGCTTGATATATTTTTAAAAGGGGAAGGCCTTTTTTGTTTGCACGTAGGCAGGAGTTAAAGCTCATGAGTTCAACATCAGTACGCAGACTATTTGTGAGAGATATGTTGTAAAGACATAATTCTGCAGAATTGGCCAGTATCTGATGTGGTGATATCCTTTGAAGTGGATTATGAAAACATATACTAAGATCATACTAACAATTTAACCAGACGTTATAAATTGACGTTCGAAGATACGATAAGATGACGTTGATAGGTATCATAAATGTGAAATGGGCTTGCTGTACTTCGGTATGTGAATGTAATTGATATCTATTTATGAAAATAAAAACACATCTCACTATTGGTTTTTTAACATGGACGGCTGACTTAATTTATAAAAAAATATTCATCAATTTAGTGGTAGCTAATATTCAAAATCTTCAGACACAAAATCTTTTTGTTACCCTCATTATAACGCCTATTTTAAGCACAAGACATTTCCCTTTTGGTGAAACTTACCGTAATATAATTTCCAATACAGAAATGTCAGCCATTCATGTTGGGCACAATAAAACGTGACAAAATGTCTTTGAAGGTCCCCATTAGCGTAAATGGAGGGACTTTTGTGTATTTATTACTAACAAATTTGTATATTAACATTATATTTTAACCAGACTTGCAATGAATAGTATATACGGTCATAATTGTCCGGTCAATTTAGGCATTCGCCCTTGCATAAATTCTCAACAAGCTAAAAATTTGCACGAACGTACGAGTACACAATTTTAATGAAATTATGAAAACTTCTCAACGATCCCCTGGTTAGTAATATGCATAGATCAACATTTTCACCAACAACAATAGTTATATTAGTTGGATTGAATTCTTGCAGTATCTTATTTATTGTCCGCTTGCTTGCCAAACTTATTGTGAATGTTTGATAGAAATTGTTGTAGGCTGGTTAGAACTGTCATGAATTGGTCGAAGAGAATATCAGAAGATGCCCAGGTTTTTGCCACACGGCGACGTTCTTCTGCGGCTTTAATATTTTTTTGCAGAATGTGTGTAGTCGTTAAATACTACAGTTACTCTGACAAAAATGTCTGCATATTTACTGAACATATTTATCTGAGATGTTGCTGAATAAACCTTCTCGATCCCAAACCATATGGTGCAATAAATATCCACCATCGATAGTATATGTAACACTTAAGTGTTACACATTGTTGTTGTTGTTTTAATTTGCCAATCTGGCAGGCAAAGGACTTGGTCCATACAGCCTTGTCAATTGTAATTGTTACACATTGATATTGACAACTTAAGTTGTCAATATCAATGTCTACTTTTTTAAATAAATGGCTGATATTTGTGTTTTGGCATTTCAACCTCATCATCGAATAAAGATAACGGGTGAAGAGCCAGTTCATATTCAAAATATTTTCTAATTTTATCGTGAAATATCGTAGTAATACTAATACTTATGTATTGAAACAATAAATTAGCCCGTTTGAGTTTAATATTATCAAATATCATGCCTACTGGGGAAACCAGGTTAAAAAAACGCTAAGTAACTACCTCGAAGGTGGTGTGAAAACAAAATACAGAATAGAACTAAAATCAATTTTGAAATCGCTCTTTCTCTGAAATGGTTAATGTAATGAAAAAAGTGTTAGAACAATTTTTATAGAATTTTTATCATAAAACTAACACTTTCTCTGAAAAATCCAAATAACCATTTTTGCGTAGTTCAAGCTTGAATAAAATAACATTTATGCAAATTTTCTGTTTGTTAGAAATTTATGCAAGAGTAGGTACACCTGTTTTTGAGCTAAATTGACCGGACTATAGGTCGAATATAAAATACTTCGAGCTTCCTTTTATTTATAACGAGGAAAACTGTTGCAACTTCCACCGACCTCTGGGGGAAAGGAAGGCTGATGGGGAGTGTGGGATTATCTCCCGAGCGGGGCGCCTACTCTTCTCGGGACCGGGGGCAGAACACCGCCGATCTTGCCCACTAAAAACCCCCGTGGTCACTCTCGGCCTTAGAGGGAGCTTTCTAACCGAATGTAAGGCAACATAGTTTGCTCGCTGTGTGGTGCCAAAACTTGTAGTGATCATGAAGTATTACAAATTTTCAAACATCTTGTACAGAGTATTTTGTGGAAGAAAATAGTGGATTCCTAGGCAAAAATTAATTTAATAATGGAAGAAGTTTGGTCTCTGTATACGGGTTGCATTGTGTTTTACTTCACCGTCAGTACACGGCAATTTTCTTAGAAGATGCACATTAGGTGCGATATTTTACGGATAAATTACAAGAGTGTCGGCTCCGTTGGTACGGCCACGTTTTACGGCAACCGGATGCTTACGTGGGTAATAAATGTCTGGCCATGCCGCCTCCGCCAGGCCCCGGCAGGAGGGGTAGACCCAAAAAGTGCTGGCTTGACGTCGTAAAGGGTGACATGCGTGCCAATGGGCTCATGCTGAAGACCGTGCGAAGTGGAGAAGAAAAAGTCGGAAAGCGGACCCCGGGCGCCGAAGCGAGAGTTTGGGCTGCAACCGGGATACAACGCAAAGATGATGATGATGATGCATATTAGGTGCGAAAAACTGGCTAAGCGGTGTACGTCACCGTGGGATACGAAGCCGTAAACCCGGTAACAATGTCAATATACTGTACGTATATATGTACTTACCTACCTACAAAAGTCGTTGCATGGAAGTCAATGGAGGAATATAATAAAATTAGCCGAATAGGTCGAATTACGAATAATAGCCGTATATTCGTTGCAAGTGTCCAATGTCTAATAAGAGCATCGTAATTGCATTTCCAGTATAATGTCACAATATTATGCAAATATTATAATATTAGAAGTGTTGCTAATTACCTAGTCAGGTCATAAGTATTGTCACACAGTAAAAACTTTTCTTTTAGAATGCTGGCCACAAAAAAGTTTATTGAATTCGAATTTCGATTTGTTCATGAAAATAAAAATGTATAACTTTTAGAATTTTACTCATTTTTAAATATGGAGTGGACGCTTAAAGAAGACCGTGTTGCAGTTATTGCGTTGCATCGTTGCGGTTACGCGCCAATTAAAATTTTTAACATACTGAAAAATTTGAATATTACCAAAAGATTCGTTTATCGTACCATCAAACGATACATTGAAGACTCTAGTGTAGATGACAGGTCAAGAAGTGGTCGCCCTCGGTCTGTTAGGACTCCAGCAGTGATAAAAGCTGTGAAGGCACGAATTCAAAGAAATCCCAAACGTAAGCAGAAACTGTTGGTCCTTCATCTGAAGGACCCCATCTGGGGTTAAGCAGAACCACGGTGAAAAGGGTGTTAAATGAAGACTTAGGGCTTCGGGCATATCGAAGAAAAACAGGACATCGTTTGAATGCTCGTCTAATGGACCTGAGACTGAAGAGATGCCGCGCTTTGTTGAAGCGGTACGCGGGAAAAAAATATCGGGAAATTCTTTTTTCGGATGAAAAAATGTTTACCGTAGAAGAGAGCTACAACAAACAAAATGATAAGGTGTACGCACACAGTAGTGAAGAAGCGAGCAACCGTATTCCGCGTGTCCAACGAGGTCATTTTCCATCCTCGCTCATGGTATGGTTGGGAGTTTCTTATTGGGGCTTAACAGAGGTACATTTTTGTGAGAAAGGTGTAAAAACGAATGCTGTTGTGTATCAAAATACAGTCCTGACGAACCTTGTGGAACCTGTTTCTCATACCATGTTCAATAACAGGCACTGGGTATTCCAACAAGATTCGGCGCCAGCTCATAGAGCGAAGAGCACACAAGACTGGCTGGCGGCGCGTGAAATCGACTTCATCCGGCACGAAGACTGGCCCTCCTCCAGTCCAGATTTGAATCCGTTAGATTACAAGATATGGCAACACTTGGAGGTAAAGGCGTGCTCAAAGCCTCATCCCAATTTGGAGTCACTCAAGACATCCTTGATTAATGCAGCCGCCGATATTGACATGGACCTCGTTCGTGCTGCGATAGACAACTGGCCGCGCAGATTGAAGGCTTGTATTCAAAATCACGGAGGTCATTTTGAATAAACTTTAATGTCATAAAAATCTATGTTTTGTTAAGTTCATTTTGGTATATGAATGGTTACATAATTAATAAACTTGTTACAATTATTTTACATTAAACATGTGACAGAATTTATGACCTGACTAGGTATAACTACTCTTTTTGTAAACTATGCATTTAAAGTATTAAATGCAAAAAAAATTACAATAAAATGTAATTTTTCGAAACCTTTACAGCGCTCGACGAAATTAATGTAAAAAGCTTTCAACTCGATTGTATCCGGATCTTTCGCTTTTGAGGCTTGGATTCACTGTTTAATGTTCTCACCGGACGAACCTGCCCGCTTTTTGCGTCACTGTGCTATATATAACACTTCCTTCCCTAAACCCGAAGAGGAAACAGCAGGGCTTCCTTGTAAAAATATATATATTTACTTACATGTGCTTAACAGTGGTCACACAGCACATTTAAAATTTATTTGTGATTGACAGCGACGGCAAGCGGCATCGCATCACCCGTTTATCGGACATGGAGAATATTTTACCTGCCTCTCGCTCAGAACAACATGTGAATAATAAGCCATCAACTAAAGAACCCAGTGCCCTTACTAAAGCACGCCGCGCGACCTCAGTGCCACGGAAATAAACACATTTCAGCTATAATTATTATCATATTATTCTAGATGATAATCATATGTTTAATTTTAAACTATGTTTATAAGACATTAAAATGTTAAATGCTCACATTTACTGATGTTATTATTCTACTTTTTTTTAAGTTAAATTTGATTAAGAATAAAATTAGATTTCCTTTTATACACATGCTAGCCGATCACGCTGGACGATTAACAGGCAAAATTAAATCGAATCAAAATGAGCAATCGTCATAAAAAAATTTTGTTCAATAAAAAGTATCCTATGTTACTTCTAATACCTCCAAGAATATGTGTAAAAAGTTTCATGATGATCGGTTAAGTAGTTTTCGTGAAAGTGTTACTTTCACATTTATAATATTATATAGTATGATTATAATATTACTCATACATATATTATGTAGTACCAATTGCATATCCATCCGTGCAGGGGCGGAGAAAGAATACTAACCTCTGTGGCCGGGGTCGGCCTGTCGTAAAAGGCGACAAAACAACCCACCCTAGCTACGTGGTAGGGCCTCAAGCCCGTCTGGATGGCCACCACCTTTGGTCTTAAGTATGCCGCCATAATAACCTTATGTTGTGTTCCGGCATTAGTGACCCAAGTTCCTGTACCCTTATGGGACAGCAGCGTGTTCGCGATGCCACTGGCGTTGCATACACCTATAGGCGACGGTAACTGCTAAATTCTAAGCGGGCTGTCAGCCTGTCTGCTGTCCTACGCAATAAAAAAAAAAATTATTACTACTACTGTTATTTTATAATAATCCTTCTAGTCTTATATACAGAACAAAGAATCTTTGTTAATTATTTTATTAATACTGCTTAAACAAGGGGTGTTCACCCAGGTTCCTATATCCCAGTATCCCTATGGAACTGTAGCGTATTCATGGTTCCCTAGTGTCGCAAGTCGTATTAAGATGGCCGTTGGCTTTCCTGCTGTTCCTCAGTACAATGCTCAACAAACACGGAATTGAAATAATGTTGCTGATGTTTACTAAACCAAACTTGTTGGTATATAAATAGGTATTAATATTTAACAAACTAACAGGCAGTACTATAAACTTTATCATTAGGGCCTCAAGCCCGTCTGGATGGCGACCACCTTTGGTCTTAAGTATGCCGCCATAATAACCTTGTGTTGTGTTCCGGCATTAATGACCCAAGTTCCTGTACCCTTATGGGACAGCAGCGTGTTCGCGATGCGACTGGCGTTGCAAACACCTATAGGCGACGGTAACTGCTAAATTCTAAGCGGGCTGTCAGCCTGTCTGCTGTCCTACGCAATAAAAAAAAAAAAAAAAAAAACTTTTCAAGAAAACCAATTAAATATTTCAATCGGAATAGTTAGTCAATATTTGCTTTGATTAAAATTGTTTTGTTCGATTGTTTTAAAATGATTTAGTCATTTGTGCTTAGTTAAAATTCAAATAGAGCTCTGAAGTTTTCGCATAATTGTTTTTGTTTAGAATTGTAAAATAAATGTTTTTGACGTTTTTATTTATAAGGCTTCGGTGACACGGGACCGGTACTTCCGTGCGTGGGCCGAAATTTGGGTTATAATGAAACACCAGCAGTTAGTTTCTGAATACTCAATACTGAATGTTTATTTTTATATTTTTCTTAAAGCTAAAGCTGTTGTTGTCTCAGACGACTTGACAGCGACTACGGACGTCAAGGTATTCCAACCCTGTGGAAGCGGGGTCAATCAGTTGTGGCAGCGTGCTCAGAGACGCGCCTCCTGTGAGGTGCGTTTTCGACTCGACCGCTGCATGGGAAACAATTGAGAACCGCCACGAGTGGCAAGAGTTTTTAATTGGGGTCTATCAACTTCACCGGGGAGGCCGATTTTAATCTACTACCGTTTTGGAATGTGTATAGCTGGGGAGAAGAAACGGCGAAAGAAACTCCCCCGCAACATATCTATTCTACGTGTTACATTGTATCGTGTGAATTGTGTGTCTATAGGCTATGGGGGGGCGGAAGGCGTTCCTAAATCTATTTCATCGGGCTGGTCCATGCCGAACTGGGGAGAACTGCGTCCGCGAGAACATTCGCTTTAGCGTTCTAGTGACGGGGTCGGGTCTATAGCATCGAGATAGTACAATCGCGCAACATGGCCGACATTGATGTAACCAAACAGTTCTTGTCAGTGTTAATAATTTTTTTTATATTTCTTATATCTATTATACGGTGGCTACAAGTCAACAAACCCCACTAGCAGGATTCTGACTGTAATTAAACAAAGTATACAAGTGACAAAAATTTATTATAATTTGGTTTTTTTCATACACTGACATATAAAAAAACAAATATTTGGGTGATTTCAAGCAGACTTTAACTTGAAAAAATCGTACGTCAATAAAAAAATGAAATTGTAGCTCTGTCTATTTCTCAGATCTGGCATATATTTTTTTATCATGATCGGTCCTGTAAAAAAACTACTGAAAATTATTTCTAAAAATTTTACGGGTTTATAAAAAGGTTTACGGACTTCGAAAATATTTCTTCACTACTTCTTTAGGAAATTTAATTCTCTTCAATTTACTGAATAGAAAAACCTGTACTATGATTTGCCGCGAAATTTGTTCAATCGATTTATCAGATAATATACAAATTGAGCCAGTCAGCTGTCGTTAGTTAAAATGCCTTTTTCATACCTGAAAACAGCAGACCTGCAAACGGCCCACCCGATGGTAGGTGGTGACCGTCACTTATACACGTTTGCAATAACAATGGCATCGTGCTGCCGGCCTTGAAGAGGAACAGGAACCTGGTTTACTAGTGCTCGAACACAATACGAGCTCATTATGGTGGTGTGTTTTAAAACCAGGGGTGGTTGACATCTAGTCGGGTTTGGAGCCTACCTAGATTGGGTTGTTTTGTCAACTTCTACGATTGGCCATAGGGTTTAGATTAATAACCCCTCCCCTGCACGGAAGATAATTTATAAAATAGGATAGTTTCCAATAGTTTATATAAAAAAACATTATTTCAATTTAGCGATATATTTGTTTAATTTCCTTATATTCGAATCGAAATTACATCTCGATTACTTTCATATCAAAGCAACTTCCCACAGTCATGCTTATTGGACCCTAATTGATTGAGAACCTAACAGGCTGTTCATTCCATTTCAACACAATTTTCCCCAACAATCCCATTATCATGTCTCTTCTATAGTATGCTTCGATGGGTAGCTAAATGGGGTAAATACTACTAAGCTTTGGAAACACCGGCTAAGAAAAAATAATATCTTAAATTCACGGGAACATGATGACTTATACTGTCTTTTATAAATAAATATTATTGTGTACTTAAATACTCTGACTCAGGAAACATCAGTTACGTTTGATTTCGAATATTAATGTATTATCAATCATACGTACGTAATATGTTATTTCAAATATATGATGAAGATTTTTACGATTTCCGAGGCGTAACGTAACGACTAACGCATTTCAGTACGCTTTCGCAGGCGCGGATACGATTTCCGTCTCGCGTTTGGCTTATGTACAATATTTATTTATTTACGAAAGAAAAATATATGACGGAAGTCATATTATTTGACGGATGCACTGGATGTGACGCCGGCCATTAATGGAAGTCATATTAATGTGGCGGCGGCCATTGACGGAAGTCATATTATTTAACGGCTGCACCGGATGTGGCGGCGGCCATTGACGGAAGTCGTATTAGTTATTGGACGTGGAACGTTGTCTCAGGCAATTAGTACTGTCCTTATTGCGGTGGGTGCGTGGAACCCTGTCTCCGACAGGCAGTACTGCCCGGTTACTGGACGTGGAACGTTGTCTGACAATTAGTACTGTCCTTATTGCGGTGGGTGCGTGGAACCCTGTCTCTGACAGTCAGTACAGCCCTAGGTGACCGCCCTCACTGTCACATGACTAGTAATTTAATAATTAAATGTATTTCATTTCTGTATTTCAATATTTCTAGATCTAACTGATTGTTCGAATGAAATAAATTTGTATATTGACATATCTGAGTTGTCCCTCTGATGTCTGGGCCAAACCCGACATATATAGGTATATGTAAAATATTAGTTATCTAGTATCCATAACACAAGTGCTATGTTACTTGGGAAATAGATGGCGCTATGTGAATTGTCCCAGTATATTTATTTGTATTGTTTTCCAGATAAGGGGGCATCCATTAATTACGTGAGCTATTTATCGATCAGTTTAGACCCCCCCCCCCTTAGGTGAGATTTAGTGAGATTTGCGTGGACCCTCCCTCCCCTTACGTGAGATTGGCGCTAAAATATTTTAAACTAAAATTTATTTTTACTATTCGGGAAAATAATAAACCGTTCAGGTATACTATAATTAATTAATTTAAATTAAATAAAATACAAAATAAAAAAACAGACGAAAACATATTTTTTAATATCTGTAATATTTTATATTTTTTGAAGGTGACGTGAGATTTTCGATTATCCCCCCCTCAGTTTAAATGACATTTGGTGAGATTTCATTGGACCCCCCCCATTCTGAGTTCACGTATTTAATGGATGTCCCCTAATGATATATTATAAATAGTGTACTATATATATATATATATATATATATATATATATATATATATATATATATATATATATATATATATACCTAGTCAGGTCATAAGTATTGTCACACAGTAAAAACTTTTCTTTTAGAATGCTGGCCACAAAAAAGTTTATTGAATTCGAATCTCGAATTGTTCATGAAAATAAAAATGTATATTTTTAGAATTTTACTCATTTTTTAAATATGGAGTGGACGCTTAAAGAAGACCGTGTTGTAGTTATTGCGTTGCATCGTTGCGGTTACGCGCCAATTCAAATTTTTAACATACTGAAAAATTTGAATATAACCAAAAGATTCATTTATCCTACCATCAAACGATACAATGAAGACTCTAGTGTAGATGACAGGTCAAGAAGTGGTCGCCCTCGGTCTGTTAGGACTCCAGCAGTGATAAAAGCTGTGAAGGCACGAATTCAAAGAAATCCCAAACGTAAGCAGAAACTGTTGGCCCTTCAGATGGGGTTAAGCAGAACCACGGTGAAAAGGGTGTTAAATGAAGACTTAGGGCTTCGGGCATATCGAAGAAAAACAGGACATCGTTTGAATGCTCGTCTAATGGACCTGAGACTGAAGAGATGCCGCGCTTTGTTGAAGCGGTACGCGGGAAAAAAATATCAAGAAATTCTTTTTACGGATGAAAAAATGTTTACCGTAGAAGAGAGCTACAACAAACAAAATGATAAGGTGTACGCACACAGTAGTGAAGAAGCGAGCAACCGTATTCCGCGTGTCCAACGAGGTCATTTTCAATCCTCGCTCATGGTATGGTTGGGAGTTTCTTATTGGGGCTTAACAGAGGTACATTTTTGTGAGAAAGGTGTAAAAACGAATGCTGTTGTGTATCAAAATACAGTCCTGACGAACCTTGTGGAACCTGTTTCTCATACCATGTTCAATAACAGGCACTGGGTATTCCAACAAGATTCGGAGCCAGCTCATAGAGCGAAGAGCACACAAGACTGGCTGGCGGCGCGTGAAATCGACTTCATCCGGCACGAAGACTGGCCCTCCTCCAGTCCAGATTTGAATCCGTTAGATTACAAGATATGGCAACACTTGGAGGAAAAGGCGTGTTCAAAGCCTCATCCCAATTTGGAGTCACTCAAGACATCCTTGATTAAGGCAGCCGCCGATATTGACATGGACCTCGTTCGTGCTGCGATAGAGGACTGGCCGCGCAGATTGAAGGCTTGTAATCAAAATCACGGAGGTCATTTTGAATAAACTTTAATGTCATAAGAATCTATGTTTTGTTAAGTTCATTTTGGTATATAAATGGTTACATAATGAATAAACTTGTTACAATTATTTTACATTAAACATGTGACAGAATTTATGACCTGACTAGGTATATATATATAGTACGTGTTAACGCAATCTATTCCCACCTCTATAATCGATACGAATCGACTACCTATTTCCCTTCATTACTCGCATCCCTCTCCTCACTCTCTTCTAATCTAACCATCGCGCCGCTAAAAAAATGCTCTCTAACTAAATCATATAATGTTAAATTATTATAAAAAATACGGTGATATTAAGTGTTGTGATATAACCGAATCAACGACCTCAAGACGCAATCTCATCGAAGGACAAAACACGCAAGGTTAGAATTCCTATATTTGGACGATCGTGCCGTCGTCTACCCGGTCCAGGGTGGGCAAAGTCGGCGAGACGTCGTGTGCGGTGTTCCGCAGGGGTCGGTCCTGGGCCCCCTGCTGTGGAACATCGCATACGACTGGGTCCTGAGGGGGGCGCTCCTCCCGGGCGTCGGCGTCATATGCTACGCCGACGACACGCTCGTCATAGCGCGCGGGAGGAGCCCCCGCCAGGCGTGCCTTCTGGGCACGGCTGGGGTGGCGCAAACGGTGGCTAGAATCCGGCTACTAGGCCTGGAGGTGGCCTTAAACAAGATGGAGGCCCTTATATTCTACGGGCCCCGCCAGAGGCCGCCACCGGGCCTGAGCATAACGGTGGGAGGCGTCCGCATCGCCGTCGGGCCGTCCATGAATTATCTCGGACTGGTGCTCGACGGGCGATGGGACTTTGCGGCGCACTTCGAGCGCCTGGCGCCAAGGTTAGTTCGGGCGGCGGCGGGACTTTCCCGTCTGCTGCCGAATATTGGCGGGCCGGGCGCAGTGTGCCGCAGGCTCTTTGAGGGAACCGTGCGGTCGATGGCCCTTTACGGGGCCCCGATATGGGCGGATCGCCTGACGGCCAAAACGACGGCGCTGCTTCGCAGGCCGCAGCGCGTCCTGGCCGTCAGGGCGATAAGGGGATACCGCACGGTGTCCTTCGAAGCGGCCTCCCTGCTGGCCGGATCCCCACCATGGGACCTCGAGGCTCGAGTCCTGGCGCTATTGTACCAGTGGCGCCGGGATGCGGCCGATCGTGGCTCTCGCCCCGCGCCTCGCGAGGTGGAGGTAAAGCGGGCGGAGCTGCGCGATGAGGTACTCATGGTGGAGTGGAAGGAGCGCCTCGCGCACCCTAGCGCGGGCCTCGCCACCATCGAAGCGGTGAGGCCCGTCCTGGCCGAATGGCTGGAAAGGCGCCACGGCGCCCTGACCTTCCGCCTGACGCAGGTCCTCTCGGGGCACGGTTGCTTCGGGAGGTACCTGTGTCGCATAGGACGGGAGATGACGTCAGGGTGCCACCACTGTGGCGCGGGCGACGAGGAGGACACGGTGAACCACACTGTCGCCGTGTGCCCTGCGTGGCGCGAGGAGCGCCGCGCCCTCGTCGCCCAAATCGGCGTGGACCTGTCGCTCCCGGCCCTGGTTCTGTCCATGGTCGGGGGCGATCCTGGATGGACGGCCGTCGCCTCCTTCTGCGAGGCAGTCATGTCCGCAAAGGAGGCGGCGGAGCGGGAGCGGGAGTCGACCACCACACTCCCCTCCCGCCAACGCAGGCCACGCCGGCGGCGCCGGAGGGCCAGTAACGACCTCCGGCCGCCGTAAAAAGCGGCCGCGGGCGGCCCCTCGGGGGAGGACCCGCCGCCCGCTCTATTGCCGCGAGGGTGAGGGCTGCGTGCTGTTCCGCGGCCCCCCTCAACTCCTAGAGTTGTTAGGAGAGCGCCGGGGGGACGAAACCCTGACCCCCTGGCGCCAACACTTTAGAAGGGGCCCGCCTCAAGACAAAGGGCGGGCCGGCGCCGGCCCGGGCCACGAGATCGGCAGGCCATATATCCGTGGGCCCGGGCGTAGGCGATAGGAGAACAGCGGGGTTTTTTAGTGGGTAGTCGGATGGCCAATCATCTTTCCCGGAGTCCCACATATCCCTCGGTCCCCCCGGGCCGGGGAACCCGTCAAGAGAGGTTTTTCCCCGAGACCAAAAAAAAAAAGGTTAGAATTCCTATCTTTCCTTTACAAAATATATCCTACAGTACGCTATACATATTTCATACTAGCTGTGCCCGCGACTCCGTCCGCATGGAATAGTGAATTTGGGCAGAATTTTATGGATTTATCTTATGGTTTATTATGGATTACAAACCCTATAAACCGTAAAATATAAATGAAATATGCAAACAGTCAATATTATTGAATGCAACTGTTACGCCATACGCCTTCGGAATACGTACGTTAGAACCTACAAAGTTCAGCATAAGCTAATAAACCCTATTTCATATGATTGATGACATAAATCTGAGGTTCACTTAAATTGGAAATTCAACCTACATGTTTAGCTTAAGTTGAACCCTATTTCACTTGATTTATGATATAAATCTGTGGTCAACTTAAATTGGAATATAAAATTTCCGAAATTTATCATTTTTATCAAAAACTATTTTTTTTTCTAAAATAAAAAAGGCCTAAGTTACTCCTTGATACATCAGCTATCTGTTAGTGAAAGTACTGTCAAAATCGGTGCAGCCATTTCAGAGATTAGCCGGAACAAACAGACAGACAGAGAGACAGACAGACAGACAAAAATTGTAAAAAATGTTGTTTTGGTATATGTACCGTGTATACGTCCGAATGCACTTAGTAAAAAGCGGTTATTTTAATATTACAAACAGACCCTCCAATTTTATTTATTTGTATAGATGAAAGTATTTCCAGGATAATAAGACGATCTACGATCGATGATAATAAGTATAATATATAAAGTCTTTAAGCTCAGATTACGAGGCGAAAAATGAGCACAGGATGTTGATGGACTGTTATTGATTAGGGGTAATAGAATAAGGAAACTTGATTAATGAAACCTCTAATATACCTCTATTATTTCGATATCAGTGTATATAAGCAAAAATCAGGAGTGTAAGAGGTATCACAAAGACCTTCGAGGCTCAGATTAACCTGCTAGCTGATGTTCTCTCCATGTAAGGACGGAGTAAGAACACTGATCTCAACAGCCGGGGGCGGCCTGTCGTAAAGAGCGACAAAACCCTAGGTGGTAAGTTTTTAAGCTGGACTAGATGGCAATCATACATGCCGCTATAATGATCTTGTGTTATGTTCATAAGTTGCGTAGGTTCCAGTACTTAAGGCCTTAAGCCCCACTCCTGTATGGAGAACAATTGATGGATGTGCATCTACAATGATCAAAACAGTCACACCTTAAGGCCAGAGATTCCTCTAGCTGGCAGAAGTACAGCTCAAGCTGCTCAAGCATTATTAGAAGGAATAATCTAATGCAAAAGTAACGAACTGTCTTGAAATGCAGTCTGAGATTAGTTTAAAGCAATCAATTCTGTTCTAAACTATCCTTTATCGCTTGAATCGCTTTCGTCTTTGTTGAAATGGATTCATTTCACGGCAAATGAACACTTAAATGGAACTAACGTACAGCTATGCCAACTATAGGCCTCGGTAGAGGAGCGACCCCCAAAATTGGCTTGACATCGTAAAAGGTGCGAGCGAATGGACTCACCACAAGGGTGGACAAAAGGTCACAACCCTGATTTAAAGCTAATATAATGATGATGATAAAGTATCATTCCTTAATTCATATACTTATATCATCTTTCACGGTGTCTAGGTAGCAGCAGTTCTTGAATACTCTTTCTATTAGAACTTAGCGGTAGCGGTATGGAAAGCGGTATGAAAATTCTTACACAACTTGTCAATTCACTTTAAATTTAATATAAAGAACACCGTGAACAATGTGAATACACAAATTATAATTATAAATAAAATATATTATTTTTTCATAAAATTTCTATCTCTAATTTCTGTACCGAGATATTTTCTTATAAAGAATGCGTACAATGTAATTATGTTTCTAATTAGACGTAACGGGCTAACGGCTATTGATGTAATGAGTATCGGAGACAGAGATCACGGTCCAACCAGTTCGGGCAGTGTTGCTAGCTGAGAAAATTGGAAGATAAGCATTAATTGAACAACCAGCCACTTTCAGATTAATTACCATGAATAATAACTTGCTTTGTTATTTAATGAGAATATTATCAAAAAATATCTTAAGCACGATATTTACATAGTTAATATTAATTTATATTGAATAGTTTAATTTTTTTAGGCGTAAACTTAAAAAATTTCCATGTTAACGAAAAATGATAATGATGTGACGAAGACCGGGTACTTGGCCTATACAAGTATCATACCAGCCTGGATATGTCGAGTGTACGGATGAGGTTAAGTACTTGAGATCTGTGTTTCACGCGTCTATTAACATCGATTGAGATATACGTGCCTTGACACATTGCTGCCGCGTGGTACAAATAGCGTGAGTTGAATGGTGTCATTTGTGACAACAAGATGCTGCGAGAGATCTATATGAATACCATCAAGCCTGTATTTTTACATGACTGTGAAACATGGTTCTAGAGCGCCACAAGCAGAAACAGCGTGGTACGGATATGAATGATGTTTCGGTGGATGTGTGGACTGACGCCATAGAACCGCATTAGGAAGTCGCGCATTCGCAGGCAGCCTTCATGTTCGTGACAATGCGGATATATTGTACGATCGTCGCCTCGTATGGTCATATTTTACGACAACCGACTACTTACGTGGGAAACGAATGCCTAACCATGCCAGCTCCACCACGCCCCAGCAAGAGAAAAAGTGCTACGAGGTCGGGTTAATAAGTCCGTGACTTTTTGAATGAAACACAGGTTTTTAGATAAAAAGCTTTTTTATTTTTCAACTTAATCCTTTGAGTTCTATACACTTAGTCCAACGTTTCTCCATTTTTTTGTTCCTTCCGAAACATATGATTTGTCGAGGTCATCAAAATAGGCATTTGTTTATGAGATGATTTCGTCGTTGGAATCAAATTTCTTTCTGCCGAGCCGTTTCTTTAAGTTTGGGAACAAGAAATAGTTTGGGGCTAAATCTGGAGAATAGAGCGGATGAGGGAGTAATTCGTAGCCAACCATCGAAGCAAGCACGGTTCGAGTATACAGATAATAAGGCTGTAAACAAAAGATGCAGCCATTGTCTCATTCTCTGAGAATGACAAAGATAAATATTGGATCTATGAAAAAGTTTTATTTATTTACTAGCTGTGCCCGCGACTCCATCCGCGTGGAATAGAGACTTTGGGCAGAATTTTTTGGAATTCTTATGGTTTATTTTGGATTACAAACCCTATAAATCCTAAAATATGCAAACAGTCAGTGTTATCGAATGCAACTGTTACACCATGCGCCTCCGGAATACGTACGTTCTTAAATCTGAGGTTAACTTAAATTGGAAATTCAACCTACATTGTCCAGCCTAAGCTGAACCCTATTACATATGATTGATGATATAAATCTGAGGTCAACTTAAATTGGAATTTAATTTCCGAAAGTTATCATTTTTAACAAAAACTATTTTTTTTTCTAAAATAAAAATAGCGTAAGTTACTCCTTGATACATCAGCTATCTGCCAGTGAAAGTCCCGTCAAAACCGGTGGAGCCATTTCAGAGATTAGCCGGAACAAACAGACAGACAGACAAAAATAGTAAAAAATGTTGTTTTGTTATATATATCGTGTATATGTCTGAATGCAGTTAGTAAAAAGCGGTTATTTTAATATTACAAACAGACCCTCCAATTTTATTTATTTGTATATATTGTTTGTACACAATATAAATTACATACATAAAAGTTAAAGTTCGTATTGTTTTAAATGGCGTTGGTTACAGATAACTTTTTATCCGTGCAGGGGCGAAGAAATAACATACATAACAGAGCTCTGCGGCCGGGGTCAGCTTGTCATAAAAGGCGACAAATCAATCCACCCTAGCTACGTGGTATGGCCCCAAGCTTATATGGATGGCAACCACCTTTGGTCTTATGTATGCCGCCATAATAACTTTGTGTTGTATTCTGGCATTAGTGACCCAAATTTCTGTACCCTTATGGGACAGCAGTGTGTTTGCGATACCACTGGCATTGAAAACACCCATAGGCAACGGTAACTGCTAGATTCTAAGCGGGCTGTCAGCCTATCTGCTGTCCTACAGCAATAAAAAGAATAAAAACTGAAACACATCACGTCACCACCGACGGTGCGCGTAAGAAGAGCAGTTGGACGCAGGAAGAAGTCCTGGCTGCAAAACATCCGGGAATGGACTGGAATCACAAGTGCAGCCAAACTTTTTAACCTCGCCAAGGATCGGAAGAAGTATGCGGAGCTGACTGTCAATCTTCACGAGTTGGAGAGCAGCAATAAGAAGAACATGTTCTGGGTATAGCAATAGGGATTGTTCTTATTAATTACCCAAGTACACACATAATTAACTTACTTTATGGAATATAGTAGTGTCGTGAAAGGCACCTTACGGAGCCGTAGAGGACGTACAGTCTCCTTCTCGCGAGTACACTAACAGGAACTTGGGTCACTAAAGATAAACTTAACTTCTGCTGACTTTTCCTAGTCTTTATCCTACATTGTATTTCAGTATAACATGTTAGTTCCTTCACTCTTCTTCGTTAGCCATAATTCCCATATCCACATCTTTTCCGTCATATAATCTTTTAAGCAATTTATTTTATTTTATTGTCTATTCTTCATTACGTAATATGACATTCTTCTTGTCGCATTATATAATATACCACGTACTGAATCTACTTGATAATATCTTGAAATTAAATATAAAATTTTGTAAAACTTCCCTTCTCTGCACTTAATAAATATAGCACAGTCAGTAATATTAACAGTCAAATAGATACCAAAAAACAACTCTCTGGATGTGTAATGAACTTCCGGCTAAAGTTTATCAATCGAAATACGATATGGGGTTTTTCATAAAAGGTGTTAGAGACCGGCAGCGCGTTGGTAATGCCTCTGGTCTTGCAAATATTCATAGGCGTCGATGACCACCTGCTATTAGATGGGTTGTCTGTCTGTCTGCTGAACCTCGGCTATAAAAAAATATATATATATTTGCCAAGTAAATGAATATTTTATCCAGTGTGTAAAATGAATCTTCCATTATTACAAATACAATATTATATAGTTTGTCCTTTGATTAAAGTCAAACAAGGAACCTTCTGTTATCTTGGCAATGTAACAAATCGATTTGATAGCGTGTAAATTTGTTAAGTCACGTCTGGGACCCCGGCACCCGGTCCCCGATCATTAATCAATAATTTAATTAATATTACTTGACTGTAATCGGTAAATGAAATTAATTGAGCCCTGTATTCCAGAATGGCGACGAGTGGACGCGACCTTAAATGTCTTCAACCAAGGTCTTCAAGGTTTAAAGGCTTATCTACTATGTAGTAGTTGAACGATATCGGGAATGCAGTTGAAGAATAACAAATCAGATTTAATAAGGACGTACAAGGATATATTCTTATTTTAGACACTACTTTCTACCCAATGTTGAATATTGGTGTAAATAAATGGAATCTTCAGCTCAATGGTATTACACTCGGAGACGAATCTAGAGACATTTTTTTCGCCTAATATGCGTGTTATAGCATAACTGCCAGGTATTAATGACGAAGGAAAACATGGTGAGGAACTGAATATCGAGACCACCGGTATGTGTAGGGTGTACCAAGCGTGGCGAGCTTTTTCTTGTAGCTCTTTGATCGCGGAATGACTTTCAAATGCAGAAGGCGATACTTCTAGTGAATTATGTTGGATAAGGTTCAAAATGAGGACAGAACTAATAAAGGACGGGACAAACGAGTACCAAATTAAAGGCCGTATTAGGCAAACAAAGGCGGGAGGCGCCCAGATTTGCCCATGACCTTGACTACGTAACCTGTCGAGACTGTCTTAGAAATGAGGCCGAGATATTTAGTGCAAAATGAAGATCTATTTTCTGCAGTAGACAAAAGTAACTAGTTGGTGATTCTCTTAGCATTGCGAACGTTTGATTGAAACTTCGTAATATATGAAAATATATGCAACAGTTTTAGGAATGTATCAGATGTGGCCTTGTCTTCGTTGCTAGCTGTGAAGTAGCAAAAGGAGCAATCCTTTCATCCTTTTTCTCATAGTGTTCATTATGCTATCTTAGATTGGATCGGAATAACAGAAAAGACTGATTGACAAACAAGCCGAAAGCTAGTTAAGAATAGAAATGAATTTCATCACTCGATAAAAAGCATATTTTTATTTCTTTGACGAGATTTTTTTCCTTTGTGATTGCCAAGTTAATTTTTCTATTCGCTTTGTCAATACCAATTGTAATAAAAGGACTTGTTTACTGTCGTTCCGACGAACAAAATCGTAATAATATGGCAGGGACACTTATACTCGTATTGATTGCATTCAGCCCTGAATTGAAGGGCGAATAGGCCTATATTATTTGTTACTTATGTACTTTTTTACACTAAATATAAAACTAAATTTATTTAAGCATAACTTTATTGAAAAAAGTGGGTATGTTGTGCGCGAGGTTTGATGGGTGATGTGTTAATACATCGCGTGGGATACATCCTTCCTGTAACAGCCTTATAAAGACCTTTACCAATATCGCATTTAGTTAGAGTAACGGTGAAAAGGCAGCTCGCATATCTGTAATGACGAGACCCAGTATACAAGACTAAAATATGACCTTGTTTCGAAGTCTTCTATGTATATAGTATTCCAAATATTTATCTAGAAAGTTTTTGAAGTGAAAACTTCTTTAGCGGCATTGTGCACTTTTTTGTGATGGGTAAAAAATGTTAAACTCGCGCCAGGTCACGCGTCCTGATCGAAAATTCGTAAGATTCGTAAGATGGAATTTTGCTCCACTAATACCAACCTTATTAATAATCATTTAAAGTTTATTTTATAATATAACTTTTAAATGATTGCATTGCATTACTTCTACATATCTATTCGAATTACGACTTTATTACAATGAAATACAGTTGAGTTTTTGAAGTTTAAACTTCTTTAGGTGCGTTAAGCACTTTTTGGGTGAACAATTTTTGGTTTGTAAAGAAGTGTTAGTGACCAATTTAAACTTTAATCCTTGATCCTTAAACCTTTAGATAAACCTTTCTTTATAAACCGAAAATTATAATCTAATAGCTCGACGATACAATTTACAAGTTAACTTAGTTCTCACTTGTATCGGCAGTCCACAAAGACTGCCTCGCATGTTTTGTTTTTATCATACACTAGAAAGAAGTGAGTTAAGAAAAAACTATACACAGGATATTTTACAGCCATCGCCACTCTTCAGCATATCTACTTACAAAATGATAATTAAAGAAAAAAACCAACACATTTGATAATTACTTGCGCTATAAAAACAATATTTGACAGTGACGATAAAATACTGTGTCTGGAGACTCTGGAATTTAATAATATTGTTATAACATGAACTAAAAAGCTTTTAAGGAATATTTATTTAGGCCTAGTTTTATCATGTATGCATGAAGCGTTTCTATTTGAAGTAAAATTTGTAGTTATAAAATAATATTAGGTGAACAGGTTTGTCGGTCTGAGAAATGTACGTCTTTTTATTCTGGAGGAGGAAAAATGCCCTTACACACTACATGCCGTGCAGGGTCGCGACAGGCTCGTGTGGAACTTGCACTGTGCCGATTACCCACTAAAAATCCTTTCCCAGCAGGCAGGAACTCTATACAGGAAGCTTACTCTTGCCCTGAGGCAAGGTCATTAATTGACCTCCAGCACCGAATGCCCCAACGTGACCAAGGGGTCGCAAACCCAGCCGCTCTCGTTCCCGTTTCGCCTCTTCCTTTGCCTCATAGTAGGAGGCGACGGTGTCCCATGCAGTAGGGCCCCCAACCATCGCTTGTATAATGGCCGGGAGCGAAAGGTCCGATCCGATTACCACGACGAACTCTCCGCTCTAATTATTCCACGCAGAGCACTCTTGCAGAGTATGTTGCACCTTGTTATCGTTGCCAGTATCACAGTGATGGCACTCTGGCATTATTTTTTGCCCTATTCGACACTACGTCAGGTGAAACGTCAAGGTTTCATGTATCCTGTCTACCCAAAATCGCAAGGTGGACCTTATTGCATTAAGCGTTCCTCCTATGTCACCAAGAGAGCACTGCGGAGCTCAGCTTTCCGCGATTTTGTTTCACGACAGAATACTAACCCCTGCGGCCGGGGTCTACCCAAACTACGTGATAGAGTCCCAGGTCCCTCTAGTTTGCCACCATAATAACCTTGTTTTGTGTTCTGGCATTAGTGACCTATGTTCCAGTGCTCCTATACGGACAGCAACTTGTTCGCGGTGCCCTTAGCGTCGTAAACATTCATAGGCGACGGTTACTGCTTACTATTAAGTGGGCCGTCAGCCTATCTGCTGCCCTTGAGCAATAAATAGATAACATAAATATGTCATCATCATCTGAAAGCCATATTTTGGTTCTAACCCAAATATTCGCGAGTGTGCCCAGAATCTGAAATCCTACTTTTCCTTATCCACTTCGCACGGTCTTCGCCATCTCTTATAGAAAGGCTTTTGGCAGGTATTTTACAATTAATAAAAAAATCACCTTCCGCGTCACTCCAACATTCAGTCAGCTCCTCTTTGCCATGATTCACAACCGTATAGAAGGTATTGTTTTTATATTTTTTTATTAATTATCAATAATGCGATTGACTCTTAAACATCGCCATCTTGACCCCCCTTGTGGACTAATATAATAACAGCCCATGACGTTCCACTGCTGGGCTCCCCCCAGAAGAAAGGAGCAGTATACCCGCCACGCTTGTCCAAGGTGGATTGGCGGGTTACACTTACCGGTGACCTCGGTATACAGGTTTCCTTTTGATATTTTCCTTCATCGACTGTGCATGGCAATTAGCTCACTCACTACAGTGGTACTATAACCACTGAGCTACCAAGTACCTTGGTTTCAATAATTTTGTTTAACTCATTATTATATGCAAAGTCACGAACAAACCTTTTTACATCCTATTGTTTGAGGTTACAGTAATAAGGAAATAAATAGAAGATGCTCAAAAGGCAACTTTCTTGTTCATAAATTAGGTCTTAATGAACCTGTTGGTACAGCAGTGCTAGACTGGTCAATATTTTCTTGTTTTTATGCAAATACTGGCTTTATTACGTATGGCGATAGCAATTGCATATGTATTGGATATTTATTTATTTCAACTTTTTTTTAAACTATTTGTGTATTGCTACGGTAGACAGGCTTATTACTGTGCTATAGAACCTGGGTCATTTATACCGAAACCTAACACACGGTTCCTATGGTGGTGTATTTAGAAACCAAGAGTGGTTGCCATCCACGAAGCCTTGGAGCTCTACTGCTTAGCTTAAAATTTTCTTATTACAAAAGCGTCAGTGGGCTAAACTGCTGTCTGTTTATCAGAGCAAAGATTCACGTGGAAATTGTTGCTTACACGTGTTGCTATTGTTGCATGGCCTGTTAACACTGAAAACCAAACACTGCTCTTTTAACTAATAGTATATTAAATCAATCTATTTCATTTTACGACTCCTATAATTTCATAATGTTTTTTTATTGCTGTAGGACAGCAGACAAGCGGACGGCCCTCTTAAAATTTAACAGTTACCATCGCCAACGGGTGTTTGCAACGCCAGTGTTATCGCAAACTCGCTGCTATCCCATAAAGGTACAGGAACTTTGGTCACTAATGCCGGAACACAACACAAAGTTATTGTATGGCATACTTAAGACCAAAGGTGGTCGCCATCCAGACGGACTTGAGGCTCTACCACGTAGGGTGGGTTATTTTGTCACCTTTTATGACAAGCTAACCCCAGCCGCACAGGTCAGTATCCTTTCTCCACCCCTGCATGGATAAAATGTTTTCATTGCGTTTCAAATAATAACATATGTAATACTTTTATAGGTTTTCCAATTTCCAATTTACTTGAATAACTTATCGGTTTTTTTATAACGGTGGAAGCTAACCACCAATGCAGTGTAACTTCGGATGGCTGGGGCGTCAGAGCCGCGGGATCTGACACGTGTCTGACTGCAGTCCATCATTATAAATATAATTAACCAGCTGTGCCCGCGACTCCGTCCGCGTGGAATAGTGACTTTGGGCAGAATTTTTTTGGATATATATTATGGTTTATTTTGGATTACAAACTCTATAAACCCTAAAATATAAATGAAATATGCAAACAGTCAGTATTATCGAATGCAACTGTTACGCTATGCGCCTCCGTAATACTTGCGTTCGAACCTACAAAGTCCAGCCTAAGCTAAGCCCTATTTCATATGATTGATGACATAAATCTGAGGTTAACTTAAATTGAAAATTCAAACTACAAAGTCCAGCCTAAGCTGAACCCTATTTCATATGATTGATGATATAAATCTGATGTCAACTTAAATTGGAATATAAAATTTCCGAAACTTATTATTTATAACAAAACTATTTTTTTTTTCTAATATAAAAATAGCTTAAGTTACTCCTTGATACATCAGCTATGTGCCAGTAAAAGTCCCGTCAAAATCAGTGCAGCCATTTCAGAGATTAGCCGGAACAAACAGACAGACAAAACTTGTAAAAAATGTTGTTTTGGTATTTGTACCGTCTATATGTCCGAATGCACTTAGTAAAAAGCAGTTATTTTAATATTACAAACAGATCCTCGAATTTTATTTATTTGTATAGATTTAAATAATTCAGATAAACAATTTTTTATATAAAACGAAATTATATTAAGACATAATGATGAATAATTTTTGAGAGCTTATGTTGAAATAAAACCTAATTTCGTAATGGTCGTCATAAATTAATTTGTTTTATTCTGATTCACTCCAATTTCTTTTTCGCTCTCAAAGAATTGGCCGTTAAACTCATGATACTATTTCTAAAACAACAAATTTATGGGAAACAAATGTCTATTAGAATCGTTAATTGGGCGAGAAAAAAACATATAGTTTGTAAGATCATTTCTGAAGTGGCTTGAAGTTACATAAACTTTTAGTTAGGATATAGAAAAAGGTTCTTATTTCAATCAAATTACAGTGCTTGAATGGTTGGCAATGTTTAAAAAAAATTCACGAACTCGAACTTTTTATCCCGTCTTTGTAGCCCGTCTGGAAGGCGACCACCTTTGCTCTTAAGTATGCCGCCATAATAACCTTGTGTTGTGTTCCAGCATTAGTGACCCAAGTTCCTGTACCCTTGTGGGACAGTAGCGTGTTCGGGATGCCACTGGCGTTGCAAACACCCATAGGCGACGGTAACTGCTAAATTCTAAGTGGGCCGTCAGTCTGTCTGCTGTCCAACAGCATTAAAAAACTAAACATATTTTGTGTAGAAGAAGTGTGACCACACTAAAAACATTTTTTTTAATGTTATTGGTGTGACGTAATGGCCTCAGAAGACGATCAGCGCTGGTGAATACTACCAGGAAATGCTGAGCTGGGACCAATTTAAGACAAGTATTACAAATATTAAATTAAAAAAAAAAAATTAAGTCCTAAATAAATTTATTTTCTTATTTTAACGTGGTAGACATGTGAAGATATGCAGAATAATGTCGACCAAAGAAAATGAAGGTACTACGAGCAAGATGTCTAGGGAAGGCATGTTCTGATTGTCCAGTTGTCCATCCACTTCCACATAATTTAAGATATATGTAGGAAATAAAATACTGTTCTTCTCATTACACGGGATATTTAGAGCCAATCACGGAATAAGCCCTAGAATAGTTTCTAGATAGCTGCTAAGTTTAACACAGTTCTCTTGATTAATATTTTAAACGTAATAAGAGACAAGTTTTACGTGTGTATAAAGATCTCGGAAAGTTTTCGTTAAAAGTTGTGCTTACTCCGTAGTGAAAGGCGCGTGTAGTTATTTTGTAATACTTAGAAAATGCAAATTTGTACATTTGTGTATTTATTCTGTCTTTCGATTGCACTGTGTGAGGCGTTCTTTATTTTTTCTGGTAAATATAAATTAATTATTTAGATGAATTAAAATTTGCTACCTAGGCACTTTTTTTTTTTTTTGGTGTCGGGGAAAAACCTCTCTTGATGGGTTCCCCCGGCCCGGGGGGACCGAGGGATATGTGGGACTCCGGGAAAGATGTTCGAACATCCGACTACCCACTAAAAAACCCCGCTGTTCTCCTATCGCCTACGCCCGGGCCCACGGATATATGGCCAGCCGATCTCGTGGCCCGGGCCGGCGCCGGCCCGCCCTTTGTCTTGAGGTGGGCCCCTTCTAAAGTGTTGGCGCCAGGGGGTCAGGATTTCGTCCCCCCGGTGCTCTCCTAACAACTCTAGGAGTTGAGGGGGGCCGCGGAACAGCACGCAGCCCTCACCCTCGCGGCAATGGTGCGGGCGGTGGATCCTCCCCCAAGGGGCCGCCCGCGGCCGCTTTTTACGGCGGCCGGAGGTCGTTATTTGACCTCCGGCGCCGCCGACGTGGCCTGCCTTGGCGGGAGGGGAGTGTGGTGGTCGACTCCCGCTCCCGCTCCGCCGCCTCCTTTGCGGATACCTAGGCACTTCGCACAAAGGTAGCCAAGTCCAATTCATAATTTAGGTAGTAGTTTTACAGCGGGTTCTATGTGGGTGTTTATACATAATATTTATTTATTTACAAAAAAAGTATATATGTAGTATCTATACCAGTTGTCTAGTACCCATAACACAAGTGCTATGCTACTTAGTTTGGGACTAGATGGTGTTGTGTGAATTGTCCTAATATATTTATTTATTATGGTAGCTGGTCCGTGGGTTCTATCACCATGGGAGTTAAAATATTTATATCTATATCTAGATATCGTTAACAGCTCCACCCCCTCCAATTTGTGAAATATTTCTAAATTTAGACCAAATTTTCAGTTATTACAGGGCAAATGTGTTTAATTTTTTTACTATGGTATTCAAGACGATAATTTCCATAACAGTGTGCACATCTTAGGTAGTTTTTTTTAATTATTGTCACTTACTGATGGTGAGGGATAACAGCGTCAGGAAACTTCTAACCGTATTTGTCAAGTATGTCGAGAATATAGGTTACCTTTAGGAGAAAGCCGAGATCCTAACAGTAGCATACCCTGGGCAATTGGCAATACACGAAGTTGCCATATTTTTAAAATAAGATTTATCTCAAATTCTCATCTCTCTGATAGAGCAATTTTTAATAGTACCTAGATTATGACAATCATAATACACAAAATGAATCCAGGATTTTAGAACACGTATTTTATAGCAGGATATTGCGCTTTGGTTTCCATCGGTGCAGTTTTGTATACATACATTCGTCAATTTGTCTGCACAATCCAAGAAAATACGTGGAATAAGTTTTAATTATGATCGACTTAATTATATTTGATTTTAAATTCGAGAATTCGTGGTATGGAGTTTTTAAAAAAGACGGTATAAAATTCGGTAGTGAAAAAAGACGGTAATAAAAAATATAAAACGGTTGTAATTCCTATCATTAAAAATAAAACAGGCAATATAGGAGATAAAAAAAACTATCGGCCCATCTCCTTAGCTAGTGTTGGCAAGGGTACTGGATAGGCTAATGGATGTGCGCTTGGAGGATGTACTGCATCTAAATGATGCCCAGTTTGGGTTTCGCCCTAGACTGTCAACTGAAAGTCTTATGCCTGAGGGATATAGTACATTATTATACGCATGCTTTACGATCTACGCATGCTTTTTAGATCTCTCAAAAGCTTTTGACTTAGTCTCCTACGATTTACTTTGGGAAAAGCTCCGTGAGAGAAAAGTACCGTCGGAGCTTTTGCGTATCTTCCAGTACTGGTACCTTAATCAGGTAAACAACGTGAGATGGGCTGATAAGTTGTCCGAACCCTATTCCCTTGAGTGCGGTGTGAGGCAGGGTGGAGTAACCTCATCCAAGCTTTTTAATTTATATATAAATGCACTGATAGATGAGCTCAGCAGCAATAAAATAGTATGTTGAATAGATAATGTTAGTTGTAATAATCTTAGTTACGCCGACGACATGGTGCTTTTGAGCCCATCGATCAGAGCTCTAAGAGACTTATTGAAAACTTGTGAGATTTATGCTAACTCCCATGGGTTGTCGTATAATGTTAGCAAGAGTGAGCTCATGGTTTTCAGAGCTCCTGGCAGATGCCCTGTGAATGTGCCCGATGTCTGTCTGAATGGTATTCCCTTAAAAATTGTTAAAAAAAATTTCAAATATCTTGGCCACTATGTAACTGATGACCTTAAGGATGAAACAGATATAGAGAGAGAACGCAGGGCATTGGCGGTTCGATGTAACATGTTGGTCCGTCGATTTTCGCGTTGCAGTGGGCAAGTAAAGTTAACGTTATTTAAAACATACTGCCAAGTTTTTTATACGTGTAGTTTATGGACCAAATGTACGCAGAAAGCCGTCAGTGCACTGCGTGGGTTCAGGATGCTGATGGGGTTGCCACGATTCTGCAGCGCCTCGGGTATGTTTGCCGAAGCACGCGTAGATGATTTTTATGCCATTACAAGAATGCGGGCTGCCTCGTTGCTTTGCAGAGTTTGGGTCAGCTCCAACAGTATCCTGAGCACAATCGCTGCCAGAAATGATTCTGTAATACTCAATTGCTGTGTTAGGAAATGTAAGACTGACATAGCAATTGTAGCAAAATTATAGGATAAGACTAACATTAGATTTAAGACATTATGTATTTACTAACCCCTATGAATTATGTGAATGATTCGAAATAAAAAGATTATTATTATTAAAATTTATTCAAGGTCGGCAGTGCGTTGGTAATGCTCCTAAAGTTTCAAACGTCCATATACGACAGTGACCACCTGTTATCATGTGGGCCTTTAGCCCGTCTTAACTGCAGCTATTAAAAATATTTAGAATTTAGTACCATCTTCTTTGTATATTTTTGTTTCTCATAAATTATATAAAGTGTCACAGAAATAACATGCAATAATTCGTATTGCTTGTAATGTAAAGGAATGGACCGCTGGTAAGAAGCTTTTTTGTGCCTATACCGACGGTATGTTAACATTGTAGCACTCGAATCTAATATTGTTCTGAAGCCCTGGGGAAATCGGTCACCTAATGTAATCATTGGTTACGAGTCCCCAGGGGCTATTTTCCCTATTGTTGTAAATTCACATGATTATTTAAAACAACACCGTCTTCTTTTAGTTAAGTTTTTATCCCAGTTGTATCGGATTCTTTATTTTACTTGACCAAAGAAAAATGTTTATTGTTAGATAATATCTTGACGACCGCCGTGGCGTAGCTGCTAACGCACTTTGGAGGTCAAGAATTTAATTCCCATCTCGCGTTTGGGTGTTAATGTATTTTTTTGCAAAAGTATATATTTAATATATCAGTTATCTAGTACCTATAACATTAGTATTATGGTACTTTGGGACTAGATGTCACTATGTGAATTACATACGTGCCAGTATATTTATTTATTTAATTTAAAACTCTATTCAAGAATTTTCGTAGAGCTATGTGTTATAACCTCTCAATCGACCGGCGGAGAGCGCGGCATTGGCAACCGTCTGAACTGTCAAATTTCGCTCCATATGCTCGTAGTGGTGTGCCCACTTTTTTAGTGATAGGAAAATCGTAATCGATGTTTATTTATGTTCTCGATATCATTATGTATCAATATATAGTTTTAACTATGTACTATGTGATTATTGCCTGTGCTGGAACGGAGTAAGAATACTGACCCCTACGACCGGGGGTGGCCTACGCAAATATGATATCAATTTCACTGATATCGCAAACATCTATAGGTAACTGCTTACTAATAAAAGTGCCATCAGCCTGAGCTGTCCATTGTACCTCAACAAAAAAAATGTAAAAGAAAAATTTAATGATGCATAATTATCATTATAATCGTTGTAGTTAATTTAGGTTTCATCCAAAGCTTGCTTATGGAGCCTGGGGTCTGTTGAATACTGTTACAGGATTTGCTAGTGATTTTTGCGTCCATACGTTTCGATGGTCCTTTTCTTGAGCAATGCGGAACAAGAAAACAACCTGGAACTGATGTGGAAAGAAAGAAAGAAAAGAAAGAAAATATTTATTTGTAAAAATAGCGACGCACTTACATTACTCACAAGAAAAATATTTATATAGACACAGACACACAGACACACACACACACATATACCTATATATATATATATATATATATATATATATATATATATATATATATATATATATATATATATATATATATATATATATATATATATATATATATATATATATATATATATATATATATATATATATATATACCTAGTCAGGTCATAAGTATTGTCACACAGTAAAAACTTTTCTTTTAGAATGCTGGGCACAAAAAAGTTTATTGAATTCGAATTTCGAATTGTTCATGAAAATAAAAAAGGTATACTTTTAGAATTTTACTCATTTTTAAATATGGAGTGGACGCTTAAAGAAGACCGTGTTGCAGTTATTGCGTTGCATTGTTGCAGTTACGCGCCAATTCAAATTTTTAACATACTGAAAAATTTGAATATAACCAAAAGATTCGTTTATCGTACCATCAAACGATACAATGAAGACTCTAGTGTAGATGACAGGTCAAGAAGTGGTCGCCCTCGGTCTGTTAGGACTCCAGCAGTGATAAAAGCTGTGAAGGCACGAATTCAAAGAAATCCCAAACGTAAGCAGAAACTGTTGGCCCTTCAGATGGGGTTAAGCAGAACCACGGTGAAAAGGGTGTTAAATGAAGACTTAGGGCTTCGGGCATATCGAAGAAAAACAGGACATCGTTTGAATGCTCGTCTAATGGACCTGAGACTGAAGAGATGCCGCGCTTTGTTGAAGCGGTACGCGGGAAAAAAATATCGGGAAATTCTTTTTTCGGATGAAAAAATGTTTACCGTAGAAGAGAGCTACAACAAACAAAATGATAAGGTGTACGCACACAGTAGTGAAGAAGCGAGCAACCGTATTCCGCGTGTCCAACGAGGTCATTTTCCATCCTCGCTCATGGTATGGTTGGGAGTTTCTTATTGGGGCTTAACAGAGGTACATTTTTGTGAGAAAGGTGTAAAAACGAATGCTGTTGTGTATCAAAATACAGTCCTGACGAACCTTGTGGAACCTGTTTCTCATACCATGTTCAATAACAGGCACTGGGTATTCCAACAAGATTCGGCGCCAGCTCATAGAGCGAAGAGCACACAAGACTGGCTGGCGGCGCGTGAAATCGACTTCATCCGGCACGAAGACTGGCCCTCCTCCAGTCCAGATTTGAATCCGTTAGATTACAAGATATGGCAACACTTGGAGGAAAAGGCGTGCTCAAAGCCTCATCCCAATTTGGAGTCACTCAAGACATCCTTGATTAAGGCAGCCGCCGATATTGACATGGACCTCGTTCGTGCTGCGATAGACGACTGGCCGCGCAGATTGAAGGCCTGTATTCAAAATTACGGAGGTCATTTTGAATAAACTTTATATATATATACCTTTATATATATATATATATATATATATATATATATATATATATATATATATATATATATATATATATATATATATATATATATATATATATATATATATATACCTAGTCAGGTCATAAATTCTGTCACATGTTTAATGTAAAATAATTGTAACAAGTTTATTCATTATGTAACCATTCATATACCAAAATGAACTTAACAAAACATAGATTCTTATGACATTAAAGTTTATTCAAAATGACCTCCGTGATTTTGAATACAAGCCTTCAATCTGCGCGGCCAGTTGTCTATCGCAGCACGAACGAGGTCCATGTCAATATCGGCGGCTGCCTTAATCAAGGATGTCTTGAGTGACTCCAAATTGGGATGAGGCTTTGAGCACGCCTTTTCCTCCAAGTGTTGCCATATCTTGTAATCTAACGGATTCAAACCTGGACTGGAGGAGGGCCAGTCTTCGTGCCGGATGAAGTCGATTTCACGCGCCGCCAGCCAGTCTTGTGTGCTCTTCGCTCTATGAGCTGGCGCCGAATCTTGTTGGAATACCCAGTGCCTGTTATTGAACATGGTATGAGAAACAGGTTCCACAAGGTTCGTCAGGACTGTATTTTGATACACAACAGCATTAGTTTTTACACCTTTCTCACAAAAATGTACCTCTGTTAAGCCCCAATAAGAAACTCCCAACCATACCATGAGCGAGGATGGAAAATGACCTCGTTGGACACGCGGAATACGGTTGCTCGCTTCTTCACTACTGTGTGCGTACACCTTATCATTTTGTTTGTTGTAGCTCTCTTCTACGGTAAACATTTTTTCATCCGAAAAAAGAATTTCCCGATATTTTTTTCCCGCGTACCGCTTTAACAAAGCGCGGCATCTCTTCAGTCTCAGGTCCATTAGACGAGCATTCAAACGATGTCCTGTTTTTCTTCGATATGCCCGAAGCCCTAAGTCTTCATTTAACACCCTTTTCACCGTGGTTCTGCTTCACCCCATCTGAAGGGCCAACAGTTTCTGCTTACGTTTGGGATTTCTTTGAATTCGGGCCTTCACAGCTTTTATCACTGCTGGAGTCCTAACAGACCGAGGGCGACCACTTCTTGACCTGTCATCTACACTAGAGTCTTCATTGTATCGTTTGATGGTACGATAAACGAATCTTTTGGTTATATTCAAATTTTTCAGTATGTTAAAAATTTGAATTGGCGCGTAACCGCAACGATGCAACGCAATAACTGCAACACGGTCTTCTTTAAGCGTCCACTCCATATTTAAAAATGAGTAAAATTCTAAAAGTATACATTTTTATTTTCATGAACAATTCGAAATTCGAATTCAATAAACTTTTTTGTGGCCAGCATTCTAAAAGAAAAGTTTTTACTGTGTGACAATACTTATGACCTGACTAGGTATATATACATATATGTGGCATAATTTAGTTTTCACCGGAGCTACCGCTTGAAGTTCCAAGCTCAAAAAGAAAAACTGTTTTATTGCTATAGGCCAGCAGATAGGCTGACGGCCCGCTTAGAATTTAGCAGTTACCGTCGCCTATGGGTATGGGCAACGCCAGCGGCATCGCGAACACGCTGCAGTCCCTTAAGGGTACAGGAACTTGGTCACTAATGCCGTAACACAACACAAGGTTACTATGGCGGCATACTTGAGACCAAAGGTGGTCGCCGTTTAGACGGGGTTGAGGTATTATTAGATTATATATTATTATCTGATTTTAAATGTGCTTAGTAATGTGGTGTCCAAATTACAGGCTATGCCTAGTTTGGAACCATGAGGTAGAAAAGTTTAGTAAATATCTTATAATTATTTTTACATTAAACATCTACCCGCACTAAGCGCGTCAATTGTACGCTCGTAATAATTAATTAATTTAAAATATTCTACCTAATAATCAGTATTATTAGTGTTATAGTTGTGTGCTTTATAGTGTGATTTGCAAGTGGTATCGTTATCAAAACAGTTCGTTCAGTTCTAGACATATAAAAGCTATAATAGTGCTCGTTGGGAACCCGTTATTTCTTAAAGTATCCTTTATCCATAGACTTAAATCATTCTAGGGCCCGTTAAAGTTACTATACCATTGTAAAAACATAATCACATAAGCAATATTTATATAAATAAACATACTTAGTTATTCTCTAATTTTAACTTTTGACGGTAACTACACTTAAGTTAATTGTGTATGTGACGTATACTTCGACCGCTGTCAACATTTAATACAACTGATCTGGATGGCTTATTTCACGAACAGTAAGTGCGTTCGCCGTAGTCTAATGGTATGGTTCGAGTCACGGCGTGTTCTGATTGAAATATATTTGTTTTTTTTAATCAACAATGCCGACTATTAACAAATGTGGAGGATGCAATAATACAATTATTGGCAAGGAATTTCTTACGTGTTCTTTGTGCAAAGCGAAGTATGACTTGATTTGCATTAACCTGAGTGAGAGGCGCTTTGGTCGCATGAACGCTGATCTAAAACGTAACTGGCAGTGTCCTGAATGTCTTAACAAGCTACCCAAAGGAGACAATACCAATACACCTGTACGACCGACGCGTCCTAACTCGCCCACTGACAATATTAACGACAGACCGTGTGTTCCAACAACCAGCGTTATCGCGATAACTAAACCCCAACCTCAGCAACAGATGGCGCCTAGCATGGATTCTCATATCACCTTGGACGATATAAGACGTTTATTCAAAGAAGAAGTTTCTGAAATAGTACGTAAAGAAGTGACTCAGGAGTTACAGGCCATAAAGGATTCATTAAATTTCTTTAACGACAAATATGAAGAATTAAAAAATAAATTAGAAGATAAAGTCGACATTATATCCAAGCTAGAATCTGATAATGAATCCCTGCGTACTATGTTAAAGGAGGTTTCATCCCGTTTGAGCACAACAGAGCAACAGATGAGAGAAAACAACCTTGAAATTAATGGAATTCCTGAAAATCGTTCTGAGAACTTAAACAGTGTATTTATACAGCTTACGAAAACTATTGACTATCAAATTGATGACAATGAGATGATCCATATTACTCGAGTAACGAAAGCATCAAGAGATAATGATAAACCCCGTACTGTGATCGTCAGGCTCCGTAGTCAACGTAGTCGTGATTCTGTTCTGGCCGCTGTTGCTAGGTTTAACAAGAAGAACACTACTGACAAACTTAACTCCCACCATCTGGGTATAGGTGGTTCTCGCAAAGCCGTCTTCGTAGCTGAACATCTTACTCTTGAAAATAAGCGTATCCACGCAGCCACACGAATTAAATGCAAGGAACTGAATTATAAATTTGTATGGATTCGTAATGGTAGAATATATGTTAGAAAAGATGAAACCCACCAGGCTATATTCATACGAAACCTAGACAGCTTAAGAATGATTAATTAATGCTAATTCTCAACATATTTTGGTTAAATTGATCAACGATTTGGTTTTTATTTTTTAAAATTCAATCATTTAAATATTTACTACCAGAATGTACGCGGAATTAGAACTAAAACAAATGAAATTTATAAAAACATTTTGCTATCAAATTATCATATTATAGTATTTACAGAGACATGGCTAAATTCAAGTATTAATAGTAATGAATTTATTGACTCTAGATATAATGTTTATCGAAGAGATCGTGACTGTAAAGGTGGATCCAAAAAAGATGGTGGTGGTGTGATGGTAGCTATTTCTCGCGACCTACCTTCTCATAGACTCGAATCTTGGGAAACTAGCTGCGAGGACTTGTGGGTCATTGTCAGCTTAAGTATGAACAACACTATTAAAAAAATAGCTATCAGCGCTGTTTACCTACCTCCGCCTCTTAGATTGGAACGCCTCAATGAATATTTGGATAGTATTAATAAGGTGACGTATGAAGTGGACGACGTGGTTTTGTTGGGTGACTTTAACTTAAATTTCATCAAATGGTCAAAAAGTCATAACAATACTTATACCTTGCCTTCTAATTATAATAATGCACTGGGTCATTCAATTGTTGATTTCATGTCGCTTAATAATCTGTTTCAGTTTAACTGTGTTTTAAATAGTGATGAGAGGACGTTGGACCTAGTTTTCAGTAATGTGCTTGGCTTATCAGTTGTTAACTCTCCGGATCCGATAAGTAAATTGGATATGAAACATCCTAACCTATTGATTACATTTTCATTTATCGAGCCTTACCAGTTTATGAAATCAAAGAATAGTAATGTGTACAACTACTTTAAAGCCAATTATAATGACATTAACTCCCAACTCAAATCGATAGATTGGAATGAAATCTTTTTAACCTCATATGATGTCAATCAGATGGTCTCAGCACTTTACACTACATTGAACCAAATAATAAGTGACTGTGTTCCCAAGCGCAAGATTACTAAATCTAGATTTCCACCATGGTTTAGTCATGCTCTCATAAAGCGTCTCCAAGAAAAAGATAAGCTGAGGTTAAAATATCAGAAGTACAGAAACCCCAGGGACTTACTTACATTTAATGTTCTGCGCAGTCACTGTCACAAGATATACCAGACCTGTCTGTTGCAATACAAACAGAGCATAGAAACGGGTATTAGGAAAAATCCTAAAGCATTTTGGAGATACATAAAAGATAAAAAGAACAATAATTCAAATATACCCACCGAAATGCATGACGATACTAAAACTGCAAACACTAGTCCCGCAATAGCTAATCTCTTTGCAAATCAGTTCTCTTCGACTTACAGTAATTCGGAGAGGACACTTGATTCATCCTACCCTAACTTAATGCCGAACAGCGGATTCATATCTACACTACGTTTCACTGAATCGGAAGTTTACAGGAAAATTAAATATTTGGACATTTTCAAGGGTGCTGGTCCTGATTGTATTCCTGCTGTTTTTGTGAAGCGATGTGGATACTACATTGCTTTGCCATTGTGTATGATTTTTAATCGTTCACTGCGCGACGGATGTTTCCCAGAGGAATGGAAAAGGACGCGCATCATTCCGCTTCATAAAAAGAATGACTTGAAAAACGTTAGGAATTATCGTCCCATTGCAATATTGTCCTGTTTCTCAAAATTGTTTGAGTCTCTTGTCGTCCCATTTTTAACAAGACACGTTGAACCCATGCTGACACCACATCAACATGGTTTTCGTTCCGGATGCTCAACACAAACCAATTTAGTTGACTATACTTCCTATCTTACTAGACAGCTTGACCAGGGTTACGAGGTCGATGCTATTTACACAGATTTTTCCAGCGCCTTTGACAAGGTAAATCACAACATCTTATTACAGAAGTTAGGACATTTCGGTGTGCATGGTTCACTTCTGCACTGGTTCCGGTCATATTTAGCAAAAAGACTTCAAATTGTGGTCGTTAATGGTAGCGAATCGCAGCCATACATCGCTTCATCCGGTGTACCGCAGGGTTCTCATCTTGGCCCTGTGCTATTTTCTATCTTCATCAATGATGTCGTTTCTAAAATTATTCACTCTAAGGTCCTACTGTTTGCTGATGATATGAAAATATACAAAACTGTACATTGTGCTGCAGATTCTGCACTAATGCAAGAAGATTTAGGAAGAGTTGAGAAATGGTGTATAGATAATCACATGAAACTAAACATTTCAAAATGCTACCACATCAAGTTTACCAAAAAGAAACGACCCACAAATTTTGCTTATGTACTTGATAACTCTAAAGTACATACCACTAACTCGATAAAGGATTTAGGTATTCTGTTTGACAGCTGTCTTACGTTTAATCTTCATATTGACTCCATTGTGCAGAAAGCAGCAAGGATGTTGGGATTTTTAATAAGAAATACGAAAGATTTCAAACAACCACTCACTAAAATTATATTATTTAACACTTTAGTACGTTGCCATTTAGAATATTGTGCATGTATCTGGAGTCCATTCTATAGTGTCCATTCTCAAAGAGTGGAAAAAATTCAAAGATCCTTTACAAAACACTTAGCATATGTCTCGTCTGGAATCTCACATCGTTGTCCCTACTTTATGCGGTTGTCATATTTTAGAATGCAGACGCTTAGCAATCGCCGCATGATGTTTGATGTTTGTTTTTTGCATAAGCTTCTCAACAATAGCATAAAGTGTACAAATCTTGTCCAAAACATAAAAATAAACGTGCCTCGTCTGATTCCACGGCATGCTATAACGAAAATCTTTTACATCCCCCCGGTTAAAACCAACTTAGGCCTCAGCTGCCCTATCACAAGAATGTGCAATACTTACAATCGTCTTAACTCTAATTTCGAAGATCTCGATATCTTTCACAAATCTTATGATTGGTTTAAGGGTAAAGTGTTGAGCTCAGTTGCGACTGTAAAATGATTGATATGCTGGTTCATGTTTCCGCTTATATTTTGTATTTTAATTCATTTCATTGCCTTGATTCTTTTTACACTCTTTTTGTTTTGTTTTTATTGATTTTGTTAATCTTGATAATACCAAATTGATTCATGTTTGACTGTGTTAATACTTGAAATAATAATTGTGACTATGTATATTATCGACATTAATTATATTATTACTCCATTGACGACATTTGTATTGTAAATGCTGTGCACTCCTATAATGGGTCCACACATCAGAACTTTTATATTAAATGATTTATTGTAATGTGACTTAATAATGTGTGTACTGTTGGTGTGCCATAAATAAATAAATAAATAAATAAATATAATTTTGGATTGAGGTGAATATTTTTCTTTCGTAGAAAAGTTTAGTAAATATCTTATAGTTTTGGATTGAGGTGAATATTTTTCTTTCAGATAAAGTGCCTGTATTGTGTTTCAAAATCTGTCCTCTTTACTGCTCATCGCGACATAGACGTGATGTTGGTATGTATTTTATTGAAGGAAATTACCGAGGGTTATGAGTAATGTATACACTATTACTATGGGTATAATGTACACATTTTTGGGTGTAATTTTTTTTAAATAATTATTAATATTAGTAGGACAATTCACTCAGCCTCATTTACGCCGCGCCCTTGTCGCCCAAATCCCGGTCCTGGTTCTGTCTATGGTTGGAGGCAAACCTGGATGGACGGCCGTCGTCTCCTACGAGACAGTTATGTCTGCAAAGGAGGCGGTGTAGTGGGAGCTAACTAGCACACTCCTCTCCCGCCAACGCAGGCCACGTCGACGGCGCCGGAGGGCGTCTAATGACCTCCTAACTTTTTTTTGGAAGGTGGAATTGCTGGATGAATGGACTCCTTGTGCCATGTGCCCGTACGTCCTCATCTTTACGCTGGGGGACGCACGTCGCTGGTATACCCGTAACCCTGGTGTTGCTTTACCCATTTAAACCACCCTGGTGTTCTTTCACACGCCTTAAGTGACGAGGTCACGGGACGCGATATATCGCGTCCCGTAGCCTAAATAATTCTTAACGTAAGAATAAAATAACTGACGAGAATTTTATTGTCACTGTTCTAAAAAGGCCTCATGCTCGATATAAATCATCATATTTTTTTTACTCGTGTCATTTCAAAATACAGAGTTAGTTTTAAAATATCGTACAAAGCACTCTACGCTTTTAGAACAGTGACATTAATTTCGACAGTAATTTTATTCTTATGTTAAAAATTATTTTTTGCTTTTTAGTTCGATTAATTATAAAAGCGTGTTTTATAGTTTTTCTAAACAATAATTTATTTGTTTCAATTCCAAATCGGTAAATGTTTTTATTAATGTGACGCCATCTTCCGGTAGTTTTATTAATTTAAAGCCATCTTCCGGCAGTTTTATTAATTAAACGACAGAAGGAGAAGAAAGCGTTAATCCTGATGATCCTGATAAGGATTATGGGACAAAATTATTAAATTTGTATACTGTCATCAAGTCTTGACAAGTGCGCAAAAATTTTGAATTTCTTTGACCTTTCAAAGTGGGTAAAATTAAATCCAGAATTTCCGTTACACACATACACACGTTACAGGTCAAGTTAATAAAAGTGTGGTAAATATTAATTACTTACAGATGCTGATCTTACTTACTGGGATAATGTAAACCATTACACAGAAGATCATTTTTTGGAACCACATGCTATACATCACCACCATCATTACATTTGGCTGAAATGGCCTGAAGTGACCACCATGAAACCCACCACCACCACGATGAAGACAACCACCGAAGAGCCAACTTTCATCTGTCAGCAATGTATGAAGAATTGTAAAATGGCTGAATAAATATCGGCATACATTATACAAATTTTATATAGTATCATATATTTAACTAGATGACCCGTCAAACGTTGTTCTACCACATATAAAAAAAACATTTTATATTGGACCGATTTATTGAATTGAAATAATTCTCGAATCCATCTCCGTGTAGGGGTGGAGTAAGAATACTAACCCCTGAGGCCAGGTTCGGCCTTTTTTGCTGCTGTCGGACAGCAAACAAGCTGACGGCCTACTTAGAATTTAGCAGTTAACATCGCCTATTGGTGTTTGCAAACTCAGTGGTATCGCGGACACGCTGCTGTACCATAAGGATACAGGAACTTGGATCACTAATGCCGGAACACAACACAAGGTTCTTATGGCGGCATACTTAAGACCAAAGGTGGTCGCCATCCAGACGGGCTTGGGGCCCTACCATGCAGCTAAGGTGGGTTGTTTTGTCAGCTTTTACGACAGGCCGACTCCAGCCGCAGAGGTTAGTATTCTTTCTCCGCCCCTGCACGGAGAGGACTGCCTGCACGGCCTGTCTGGATGGCGACCCCTTTGGCCGCCATAATAACCTTGTGTTGTGTTCCGGCATTAGTGGTTCAATTCAGGTTTCTGCACTCCTATGGGACAGCAGCGCGTTTGCAGTGTCTTTAGCGTGGCAAACATCCATAGTCGACGGTTACTGCTTATTATTAAGTGGGCCGTCTGTCTACTGTTCCTCACCAATAAAAAAAATCCATTAAAATACAAACAGAAAACATAATTAAAATCATACATATAAAAATATTAAATTAAATTTAAAAATATGCTGGGGAAATAAATTACTTAATTTGGGGCTAAATGGCGCTAAAGACAATGTTTTGTGTTATAGACACGAGACAACTAATATACTTTTATTTTGTAAATTGAAACATACTCGTACTTAGACTGGAACTGGAATGAAACCCATCACTCTGGCAGGCGTTCCGATGGGCGAAAGTTATAGCGCCATGAAGTTGGTCACTATTCTATATTGTTAGCCATTAATTATTGTTAGTCGACTGTTTAAAATAATACTAGTGATACATACTGATTTTGACTTAATTTTAATATTATGACAGCCCTACTATAAATTATGTCTATGCTACTATTATATTATTCAGTCTGGTATTATTTGTAATATTCAGCCATTATAATAAATCGAATTTTTATAATAATTGCTATTCTTTATTTTACAATTTTTTATATTTTGTACAATACCATAAATATACATATATTTTGTATAAAAACAGTAACATAAGATTTTTATAAAAAAAAACAAGAATAAAATGTCCTAAAAAATAAAATAAAAATTCATCTTCCAACAGCAGCGAGTCCTTATGGTTCCAAACTACCGGTGGTCAAGGCAACAGGAAGTGCTAGCTATTTTTTTGCCTAAAATCTATTAGAACTACGTTAAATTAATTAAAATATACATTACGCACACTACTGCTCGAATAAAACACACACAGGCATACCTTACTTACGCTTTTGTTTTTTTACAGGCGTTTATGGCCGGGTAAAGATCAATAAGGTTAATTTTATAATAATAATACATACATACATAATAATCACGCCTCTTTCCCGTAGAGGTAGGCAGCGACCACTTCTTTCCACTCGCTACGATCCTTACATACTTGTTTCGCTTCGTCCACTTTCATTATTCCCTTCATACATGCTCTTCGGTTTAGGGTACTCTTGACCTGGCCTTCTTTCAAGACGTCCCTGATTTGGTCTCGAAATGTGCGCCTAGGTCTACCCCTTCCAAAACTTTCATTCACACTCGCCTTATATACTTTTTTCGTCAATCGTTCTTCGATATGGCCAAACCATCTCAGCAATTATATAATAATATAATATTTAAATTCATTATAAAACTCCCTCTAGATTTTTTCTCCCTGTAGATTTTTGCCTAGGAAAAAGGAAGTGAAAGCTGACGAAATTGGTCTTATTAATTTTGTTAATGAGTAAACAGGGGCAATTATAAAACCTATAATTAACTTTAAACAATAAAATGATTAAGAGGAAAATCCAATTTATTGTGCAACGATTAATAAATTAATTACTTTTACTCTTACATTATAATCGACGAGAAAGACGATTGCGGCAAAGTCTCGCTTGTTGTACAGATCAACTGGCAGGTGGGATCAGACCCCATCAGTTTTGGTGGGACCAATTACACCCCAAATATTATATTATTATATCGCATACATGAGTTACGGTTTAAAATGAGTAATTGTTTATGGAAGTTAATTTAAACATTAAATCTATTGTTTTATGAGGTTCATAATATTATGTTAAAGTATAAATACTTTAAAATAATATAATTTATATAAATTTAACCACAGACTGGTAAATTTAGACGAACAAAGGAATTGTTTATCACACATATTTTATTCAAACAATGGACTGGCCGCGATACCGGCCTAAAGCAAAAATGGACCCCATCACTTTCTCAAGGATTCATAAATAAGTGCCCTTGGTCTAGTTAACAGGAAAACCATAAAAAATAATAACGTCCTCCTGCATGGCTTGGGTCTCTCCCTAGAGAGAACGAACAGTATACCCGCTACGCTTTTCTACGGAGGATTGGCAGGTTACACAAACCGGTGATCTCACCATGCAGGTTTTCGTATGATGTTTTCTTTTACCGTCGGCACGGTAATTATATTGAAAAATGTATTAGATGAAGAAAAACTCCCTAAGTGGTGCATGCTGTCGTGTGATTCGAACCTGGACCTCAAGACTGGTCTGCGATTGTGATCTTTCTTTCTTGGTTAAGAATAAAAACTAAATTAAAACAAAAACAAGAAGAGAATCTATAAATAAAAATGGAATGCAACATATTATACTCGGTTTGCGGAAACGTTTCCAGAACATTAGCCGCATTGCTTCTCTGTATAGCAATATTTCTACGCGTTTTATAGGCCAGGCCTCCGGTTACGCGAGACTAACCAAAATTTTGAATAGGTCTCGATAACGTTCATTAGCGTTGGGACTCCCTGGACCAAGATTTTTGACCTCAAACATCGCAAAAGTGTTCTATTACCAATGGTAGCTATTTGCGTCGCTTTAGGTACTTCTGTTGTGTAGCTGCAGCTAGCACCAGCCGCCATGCTTGTCCAATAGCTTATTCGGAACCATAATATACAAAATAACCACAAAACGTTTCCATAATTTGATTTTATATTTAAGTTTTTATGTAATAATGTATTTGATTAGTGTCGTTTTCTTTGGCAAATAAATGTTTTTCTTTCTTTTTTCTTTTTTTCTATAATTACTTTGTTAAGAACCAAACGTTTCATATAGATCTAGTTCGGGATGGCTTGGAGCTGTAAGAAGGCGTTAGCGACGAAAACGTATAATATTTCGACAAAATGTCAACGCGCACCCGAGGCGGACTGTCCTTGATGGCCAATACACTATGACACTTCCTAAGTTCCTATTCCGAAGTAGTTACCGAGGGAGCACACACGTCGTGACCCTAAGAATCTAAATCCAAAAATCTGTTCATGACTATAACGCGAATAGAGGTGTTTAATGGGCCAGAGAGGTCGTTGCACGTATTGAGTGAGATTATCGTTCATGTTACATCATAAGGTATTAAGATATGCAAATATTCCACTCTCACTCGCAAAGATTAGCTTGCACGACAAGTTCTTCAGGACTTCCCAGAAACTGGTCCGAGATAATATTATAACATAATTTTCTTGCATAATCCAAGCGACAATTTTTATAAATAAATTTTACTATCTCGTGAAGATTAGTATCCGATTTATGTATATTGTGAAATAATTGACATCGTTTGTCATACATATATTAGGGGAATGTGTAACTATAACCAGTACAGCTCGTGCGTCTGGGAATCAAATTGTAGATAGTAGGGTAATTTCTAGGGCATTCTGTAGCGGGCTGCTTTTGTACTACAAATTTTTAAGAATAAGTTATATGTAATAATCCTGTAATTAAAGAGAAAATAGGGTTGAAATTATATTCTTATCATAAAAGTAATTTAGATGATTAAAGAAAATAAAAAGAGTTAGAGTAAATAAGAAACCTTAACCTAAACACAAAATTTGCTTTTACCTCAGGATATTGATGATACACGACAGTTGATTCTGCAAAAACCTTTATTTAAAAAGCATCATGTGCTCAGTCTGTATCACTTCAAAAGCAGATCCCGAAGTCTAAAATGAAAACAAAAGACTTAACCAATTTTTAACGCTTGAATGTGATATGATTCCAAAAAGTTAACACTTAAATAGTTCGTGAGAGGTTTATTCTTTTAGTTAAGTAACAGGCAAAGGTTAACTCTGTAACAGGAAAAAAGCGCGTTTTTCTGCGTCACTTTTTCTAGATATTTCCATTTCTTCACCAAAGAGGCACAAGTAAAGGATAAATTGTAACCGACATTAGTTTTATATAGACCATTACTTAATCCTGTAACCCCGAAAAGATAAGCTGAGTGATAACCTAAGTATTTGGCTTTTAACGACATCAGCAATTATATAGGTATGTAGTGCTCCATTTCAGTAAATATCAGGCAAAGTGCCTGTATAAGTCTAATTCAAACTTTGCAATAAATCCAGTAAAATATTTCGCCTTTCAAATCGCAAATTCCGAACTTCGAAAGTATGCCTAATAATCTGTAAACAGGCATTCAGAGGCCGGATGTTTATGACGGAGAGTTGGACTTCCGTTCTCGAAGCTTACGTAAGTAATTATAATCCACAATTATCGTTTTAAGCAGTAAACTTGAGAATTTAGAGAAAATTCCGATATTACTTTAATTTTGTTTTAAAATATTTAACAGCCTATATCGCCCTACTGTTTGGCATGGGTTACATTTACCTATGAAAGGGTTTAAGAGGAAAGAAACCACTCATACTTTTCTTTGGTATTTATTAGTGTGTTTTTAAATCAATTATGGACGCGGCGTGTGAGAGAGCGATGGACACGTCAGAGTGCGATGAAGTGACAAACGTGACTGACTGATTGTCACTTGTCAGGCCGGGTCGAGATTTATCGTCTCTCCTGCGCATCTCGTTTCGTATTCAGGCGGTTGCGGTAATGCCGCCCCAATTGTAAACACGGTGTACAGATGTTTTCAGAATGTTTCCTCTACCGGTGTGTCGTAATTGTGTTATAAAATACACAAATAAATGTATGAGTAGTAACAAAAACTTACGATTCACAACGAACTGTTCGAACCGACTTTATAGTGGGAAATCACTTGCCCACCACATTTTTTTTACATGTTATTTACTTAATATTATAAAGTCTGATTCTCCTATAAATTACGAACAATGTTGTAATAAATACTACGCATATTTAAACAAACAATAACAGGAAATTATTCTCAATACAACACATGTCATGTTATGTAAGAGATATTTTAAATGAGAAAATCGGATAATCCGTCTTGTAAGTTTTTTATATACACAGTTTCTTGTTCTATGTGAAAATGTGAATTTTAGGAGAGTTTTCACAAACATACATATAACAGACACGACGACGCCGATCAGAACAAACTATTTCCAGATGATGGAAATATTTTGCTTTCTATGGTCGAACCCGTATACGATAAGCTACTGAGTTTCCATAATTTCAGTTTTATCATGAACTCCTCAAGGTTTTTTATTTCTTTTATTCACTTCGGACGGATTTTGGCATATACGTAGAAAAAAAGATTTTTTTTATTTTGGATATAATAAAAATATTTGTAATATTTTTTCATAATTAACTAACGTGTCCTAAATTGGACCCAACTCAGCATAATGATGGCTTGGGTAAAGCCACTGCTGTAATTCCGTCAAGCTCATGGAGTAACAACGAAAAAAAAGTAATTAAGAATAAATTACATTAATTTTTTTATTGCTGTAGGGCAGCAGACAGGCTGCGGTCCGCTTTAAATTTAGCAGTTACCGTCGCCTATGGGTGTTTGCAATACCAGTGGCATCGCGAACACGCTGCTGTCGCATAAGGGTACAGGAACTTGGGTCCCTAATGCCGGAACACAACACAAGGTTATTATGGCGGCATACTTAAGACCAAAGGTGGTCGCCATCCAGACGGGCTTGGGGTCCTACCACATAGCTAGCGTGGGTTGTTTTGTCGCCTTTTACGACAAGCCGACCTCGGCCGCAGAGGTTAGCATTCTTTTTCCGCCTCTGCACGGATTAGGTGGCGTAAATTTATCACAAGTTACATTTATTATTCTCCTAACATCTTTCCCTATTTATCCATCACTCTGCAGTAGGGATCCAAGGTATCTGAATTCGGAACTAGTTGGTACAGGGCATAAATCTAAATTCAGGGTATTCGCACAAAAAGTTCCACCAAAATCACAGAACAGATACTCTGTTTTGGATCTACTTATCTTTGATCCAGCCTCCTCCAGAGCCCGCCTCTACTTCTGTAATCAATTCTGAAGCTCGAATCTATCCTCGTCAACGAGAACAATATCGTCTGCAAAATGCATACACCAGCCTCTTGTAATGTTGCTTCGAATGTGATACTACCTGTCTACTACGTGCATTGACACCTTCGTGGCTTAACGGCTCATGCTCGGATCACTTACGGAGGTCACGAATTCGATTCCCGTCCCACACCTGGGTGTATATGTATTTATTTACAAAAAAAAAAATAAAAATATATATATATATATATATATATATATATATATATATATATATATATATATATATATATATATAGTATATATATATATATATATATATATATATATATATATATATATATATATATATATATATATATATAGTATATATATATATATATATATATATTATATATATATACATATATATAAGTAATAGATCAATTGTCTAGTACCCATAACGCAAGTGAGATTGATTTTAGACGAAATAAATATGTAGATTTTTTTGCAATAGTGATGCCGTGATGTAGTAATGCCGTCAGTAGTCTAGCCTATTAGGATGAATGTAGCAGGTGTATGTATGTATGTTTGTACCAACCAGGTGACAGCATCCTTTGTTCCCCGAGTAAAGATGGATTATCGAATGCTATCTATACAAATAAATAAAATTGGACGGTCTGTTTGTAATATTAAAATAACTGCTTTTTACTTAGTGCATTAGGACGTATACACGGTACATATACCAAAACAAATTACTTTACAATTTTTGTCTGCCTGTCTGTCTGTTTGTTCCGGCTAATCTCTGAAATGGCTGTAACGATTTTGACGGGACTTTCACTGGCAGATAGCTGATGTATCAAGGAGTAACTTAGGCTATTTTTATTTTAAAAAAAAAAATAGTTTTTGTTAAAACTGATAAGTTTCGAAAATTTTATTTAAGTTAATTCAATTAAGTTCCACCAAGATGTCAATTTAAGTTGACTTCAGATTTATATCAACAATCATATGAAACAGGGTTCAGCTTAGGCTGGACATTGTAGGTTTTATTTTTAACTAGCTGTGCCCGCGACTCCGTCCGCGTGGATTAGTGACTTAGGGCAGCATTTTTGGATATATCTTATGGTATAGTTTGGATTACAAACCCTGTTAACCCTAAAATATAAATAAATGAAATATGCAAACAGTCAGTGTTATCGAATGCAACTGTTACGCCATGCACCTCCGGAATACGTACGATCGAACCTACAAAGTCCTAAGTACTCTTACTGTTTGCATATTTCATTTATATTTTAGGGTTTATAGGGTTTGTAATCCAAAATAAAGCATAAGATATATCCAAAAAATTCTGCCCAAAGTCACTATTCCACGCGGACGGAGTCGCGGGTACAACTAGTTTCATAATATGCTTGATGATAAATCAACTTAAATCTATACAAATAAATAAAATTGGAGGGTCTGTTTGTAATATTAAAATAACCGCTTTTTAGTTAGTGCATTTGGATGTATACACGGTACATATACCAAAACAACATTTTTTAAAATTTTTGTCTGTCTGTCTGTCTGTTTGTTCCGGCTAATCTCTGAAAGTTGTAAATAAATCTGCTCTTAACCTGACATCGACTTATTTTAAGCAATACATATTCAAATTTTGAGAGAATATACTTGATATCCCGAATCCCTCACCTATTTTCCAGTAGATTTAACCTTTTTATATCGAAAATTAATAAAAATTTAAAGCTCTTTCGTATTCAATTCGAATAAAACCGTTTTAACCAGTGAAGCGGAGGAATGAGCTGAAATTAAATGGATGATTGAAATCTATCGATTGATTTTAACACAATTTTATAAGATTCATTTGTATTTATTGAACTTAATTTTCAGTATCTTAAGACATCAAAATTCGAAATTGAAAATGAGAATAAATGAAACAGATTATTGAATTTATAAATAAAAATACATTTTGGTATTAGTATTTGTATTAGCCGGGTAGTATGTGTAATAAGTGTAGGACCAATTTTTTTTACCCGTGTTTAACAATATGAAAAACTAAATTTTTTACCTTCATAGTTAAATCGAAGTTTATATATAACACCGATGTAATGTTTTTAGCAATCAGAAGGCAATCGTTTTTTAAAAAGTATATTTGACTATTGTCATTGGTTATTACCAAAACTGATTACTATTTCAAAATATGAATTAATTATATAATACAGGGTAACTTTAAAAAATACGTCCCCTCAGCTCAAAGTCTCGACCATGGTGCCGGCGCGTGTATTTTTTGTGTTTTTTTAAAAGCTAAAGCTGTTGTTGTCTCAGACGACTTCACAGCGACTAAGGATGTTAAGGCATTCCTACCCCGTGGGAGCGGGGTCGATCAGCCGTGGCAGCGTGCTCGGAGACGCGCCTCCTGTGAGGTGCGTTTCCGGCTCGACCACTGCATGGGGACAATTGAGAACTGCCACGAATGGCAAGAATATTATTAAATTGGGGACTATCGGCTTCACCGGTGAAGCCGATCCAATTCTAATCTACTACCATTTCGGAGTGATTGAAGCTGGGGGAGAAGAAACGGCGAAAGAAACTCCCCCGCAACACATCTATTCTGCGTGTATTTTTGTACTGTGTGATTGTGAGTTTATAGGCTATGGGGGGCGGAAGGCATCGCTAAACCTATTCCGTCGGGCTGGTGGTGCCGGTGCGCGACATATGCTTCGCTTTTTATATTAATCCAGCGCTTGGATCGATCTACCATTCCAATAATATAATGTTTATAAATATTATATTGTAATTTATTTATGGCAGTCTGATGTCGCATTTAGTAATAAACAGTTACCGTCACCTATGGATGTTTGCCCCTTCAGGGGCATCGCTAACACTCTGCATCTGCGTAAGGGAACTAGAAAACAATATAAGGTTATGATGGTGGCATGCTTAGAGATCTGGGATGGTTGCCATCCAGTCGGGCTTGGAGCTCAACTACCTAACTAGGGTTATTTTGTCACCTTTTACCACAAGCCGCCTCCGATCGCAGGAGTCGGTATTCTTATTCCACTCCTACACGGAGATGATGTCTTTTTTAATGAAACGAAGTACGACACGGTTGCTTCAGTGGTAAACAGTTTGTTGCAGTCGTTTCTGTGGATTCAATCCAAATGGAGATTAAAATTGTTTAGTTTTGGTCTGGGTGTATGTGTTTGTAAATTGAATAATGAAATTTAAAAAACAAAAACTAAAAAACACGCTTTTATAGAAAATGAAACTAAAAAGTAAAAATTATTTTTAATAAATTTAAATTAAGGGTGTTTTATTAATTTAACGCTATCTTCAGCAGAATTTTGAATTTTTTTGATTGTTCAAAGTGGGTAAAAATCGAGTTTCCGAGAGTTTACATACAGATCAAGTTAATATAAAGAATCATTCTTTCGCAGGCTAAAACCTATTTATGAATATGTTTGATCCTTTTTGGTGTAACTTTTTCGTGTCATAGAATTTTCAAATCCCAACGGTGGTAAAGAAGTTTCACTTAAAAAAAATTAAAAAGCACGAGCAGCTCCACGCTGCATTTATAGAATTATTTATGAGTATTGTAAAGTAAACTTTGCGCGTTGGTATAATTAAATTAATAACTTATTTTAATCTAATATTTCTCGTATTCTTATTTTAACTTTGGATTGTTATTTAAACGTTTTGCTAGAATTTTTATATAAACTTCTTTAGCGCTTTGTAATCTGATATTTGTATACAACTGCCTCGTTCAACGTTAAACCAAGTGAAACTTTTAATTGGTGTGGTTTTGGAAGAGGTTGCCAGTTGGTTCACTTTGCTACTCATCAGATTTCGTTTTGCTTTGAAGACACGATTTTACTTTAGTGTTATAATTTAATTTAGTTAAGACAATAAAAACCTTGGTTCCGGGTATATAAGAAGAGCTAGAGAGAGAAGAGCTTTACTGTTATTTAGCTGATTAATGAATTACACATGCCTTCGAAATGTGGTGCTGGAGAAGGATGTTGGGCATACCCTGGACGGCACACCGAACTAATGTGTCGATCCTGAAACGGCTGGGCATTGTGACTAGGCTCTCTACCATCTGCTTGCGAAGGGTCCTAGAATACTTCGGCCACATCGCCAGAAGGGATGAGGACAGCCTGGAGAGACTGATGGTAACAGGGAAGATGGAGGGAAGAAGACCAAGAGGAAGGAGCCCCATGCGATGGACCGATCAGATTCGCACTGCCCTGGAAACTACTGTCCACGACGCTTTACACTCTGCTTCCGATAGGGGCAGATGGCGGCAAATAATACGCACCAAAGTACTCCGTCGAGATGATCACGACCCTCAGCACTGAGGAAACCGACGCGAGGAGGAGGGAATGAATTACACATTTTAGTAGATAACACGACGTCATTAGCATGTCGAATAGGACCCGTTTGCATAAAATTAAATCAGACTCATATTATCCTTTTTATGCTTCTTTGGCGAAGAAAAGAAAACGCGTTGTCGCAAGGAGGCGGAGTTTGACCTGACTGGCGGAGAAAGAATACTAATTTCTACGACCGGGGTCGGCCTGTCGTAAAAGGCTACAAAACAACCCACCGTAGCTACGTGGTAGGGCCTCAAACCCGTCTGGATGGCGACCACCTTTGGTCTTAAGTATGCCGCCATAATAACCTTGTGTTGTGTTCCGGCATTAGTGACCCAAGTTCCTGTACCCTTATGGGACAGCCGTATGTTCACGATGCCACTGGCGTTACAAACACCCATAGGCGACGGTAACTGCTAAATTCTAAACAGGCTGTCAGTCAGCCTGTTTGCTTTCCTACAGCAATATATAATTACGTCACGTAATACGCACAATTAAATGATTTCCTTTTCAAACTGCTACGAACTTGAACAGGAAGGTAAACCACAAAGAGTTATTAGACTCTCTGAACTCGAGTTCCCAATTACGGAATTAGGAAAGATTAATGCAATCCGTGATTCATTTTGTTAATATAAATTATATTATTGTAACATAAAAAACACATGTATTTCCCCTGACTTTATAGTATTTATTTTTATAAAAGAACTGCTGAGACAAAAACAAACCATGTCGAGAAGGTAACTAGTGAACTCCTCCGTAATTTAAAAACAATTATAATTTATAATTAATGTCTGACGTTTTAAGGAAAAGACCCGCTAGTACCATAAAAACAAAATCGTATGTAAGTTAGGGATGTCGCTTGCCATCTATTTATTTATTTATGGCACACCAACAGTACACACATTATTAAGTCACATTACAATAAATCATTTAATATAAAAGTTCTGATGTGTGGACTCATTATAGGAGTGCACAGTATTTACAATACAAATGTCGTCAATGGAGTAATAATTTAATTAATGTCGATAATATACATAGTCACAATTATTATGTCAAGTATTAACACAGTCAAACATGAATCAATTTGGTATTATCAAGATTAATAAAATTAATAAAAACAAAACAAAAAGAGTGTAAAAAGAATCAAGGCAATGAAATAAATTAAAATATAAAATATAAGCGGAAACATGAACCAGCATATCAATCATTTTACAGTCGCAACTGAGCTCAACACTTTACCCCTAAACCAATTATAAGATTTGTGAAAGATATCGAGATCTTCGAAATTAGAGTTAAGACGATTTTAAGTATTGCACATTCTTGTGATAGGGCAGCTAAGGCCTAAGTTGGTTTTAACCGGGGGGATGTAAAAGATTTTCGTTATAGCATGCCGTGGAATCAGACGAGGCACGTTTATTTTTATGTTTTGGACAAGATTTGTACACTTTATGCTATTGTTGAGAAGCTTATGCAAAAAACAAACATCAAACATCATGCGGCGATTGCTAAGTGTCTGCATTCTAAAATATGACAACCGCATAAAGTAGGGACAACGATGTGAGATTCCAGGCGAGACATATGCTAAGTGTTTTGTAAAGGATCTTTGAATTTTTTCCATTCTTTGAGAATGGATACTATAGAATGGACTCCAGATACATGCACAATATTCTAAATGGCAACGTACTAAAGTGTTATATAATATAATTTTAGTGAGTGGTTGTTTGAAATCTTTCGTATTTCTTATTAAAAATCCCAACATCTTTGCTGCTTTCTGCACAATAGAGTCAATATGAAGATTAAACGTAAGACAGCTGACAAACAGAATACCTAAATCCTTTATCGAGTTAGTGGTATGTACTTTAGAGTTATCAAGTACATAAGCAAAATTTGTGAGTCGTTTCTTTTTGGTGGTAGCATTTTGAAATGTTTAGTTTCATGTGATTATCTATACACCATTTCTCAACTCTTCCTAAATCTTCTTGCATTAGTGCAGAATCTGCAGCACAATGCACAGTTTTGTATATTTTCATATCATCAGCAAACAGTAGAACCTTAGAGTGAATAATTTTAGAAACGACATCATTGATGAAGATAGAAAATAGCACAGGGCCAAGATGAGAACCCTGCGGTACACCGGATGAAGCGATGTATGGCTGCGATTCGCTACCATTAACGACCACAATTTGAAGTCTTTTTGCTAAATATGACCGAAACCAGTGCAGAAGTGAACCATGCACACCGAAATGTCCTAATTTCTGTAATAAGATGTTGTGATTTACCTTGTCAAAGGCGCTGGAAAAATCTGTGTAAATAGCATCGACCTCGTAACCCTGGTCAAGCTGTCTAGTAAGATAGGAAGTATAGTCAACTAAATTGGTTTGTGTTGAGCATCCGGAACGAAAACCATGTTGATGTGGTGACAGCATGGGTTCAACGTGTATTGTTAAAAATGGGACGACAAGAGACTCAAACAATTTTGAGAAACAGGACAATATTGCAATGGGACGATAATTCCTAACGTTTTTCAAGTCATTCTTTTTATGAAGCGGAATGATGCGCGTCCTTTTCCATTCCTCTGGGAAACATCCGTCGCGCAGTGAACGATTAAAAATCATACACAATGGCAAGGCAATGTAATATCCACATCGCTTCAAAAAAACAGCAGGAATACAATCAGGACCAGCACCCTTGAAAATGTCCAAATATTTAATTTTTTTGTAAACTTCCGATTCAGTGAAACGTAGTGTAGATATGAATCCGCTGTTCGGCATTAAGTTAGGGTAGGATGAATCAAAGCACGAGATCGGCAGGCCATATATCCGTGGGCCCGGGCGTAGGCGATAGGAGAACAGCGGGGTTTTTTAGTGGGTAGTCGGAAAAATCCCGGAGTCCCACATATCCCTCGGTCCTCCCGGGCCGGGGGAACCCGTCAAGAGAGGTTTTTCCCCGAGACCAAAAAAAAAAAAAAGTGTGCTTTCCGAATTACTGTAAGTCGAAGAGAACTGATTTGCAAAGAGATTAGCTATTGCGGGACTAGTGTTTGCAGTTTTAGTATCGTCATGCATTTCGGTGGGTATATTTGAATTATTGTTCTTTTTATCTTTTATGTATCTCCAAAATGCTTTAGGATTTTTCCTAATACCCGTTTCTATGCTCTATATTTGTTTTATTAGTGTATGCGCCGGGCGTTGAGCATGCACCGGTCTTTTCCTTTTCCGCTCCTACACCCGCTTCCGTAATCCGCTCCTATACCCGCTTCCGCTATCCGCTCCCGCTCCTACACCCGCTATGAGAGGGACGGATACCATGCTGCTGGCGAGGAGTGCGGCCGAGCTCTCGCGGCGATCGGCCCCCCGCGCCACAGTCCACTTCGAACCGCGCTTAGAGGCAACCGCTGCCCCCGGCCTTGACCAAGTGAAAGAAAGGGGAGCAAGATCCCGTAGTGCCCGCTTCCGATACGAACCAGTGCACGGGGTCCCAGTGGCGGGTGAGTAATCCTTTAATTTCCCGCTCATCCATAAAAGTCTGGTACGCCTTCGACCGGATCGCAATATTCCGTTTTTACTCTCCGCCATATTGCCACGCCCGCGTTTAAATCGCCCGCTGCCGTTAAATTATATTTGTTATTTTAATATATTTACATTTATTTATATATTTACTTTTATACTTAGTATTTATATTTAATATTTAAAATGCCCAAAGGTAAAATCTCTGAAATGGTGTTATCTCCAAAGGCCCGAATGTTAGAAGCACGTGTGCAGGCCTTTTTTAATATTTTACAGAAAATATATGACGCATCTTGCAATATATCTTCTCAAGAAACAATAAATAATTTCTTAAAAGTGTCCGCCAATGTCCAGCAACTAAGATCTGATTTTACTAATTCGCTCGACGAGCTAAATATCGAGAAAATTCAATTAGATCCCGATTTCATTCCCGATTATAACGCATTTCTATCATTTGAAGAAATATTTTCTTGTATTAAAAATAAACTTAACGATTTAAAAGACCAAAAATTTGAAAATCAGTCGCTAAATAACGAAAAACCTAAACTTAAATTACCGCCTATTAATTTACCATCTTTTGATGGAAGAATAGAAAATTGGCCTTTGTTTTATGAATCTTTTAAATCAAATATACATAATAATTTACATTTAAATAATTCCCAACGAATTCAATATTTACTCGGAAAACTAACGGGACCCGCATTAAAATTAACTGCTGGTATCATACCCTCTGGGGAAAATTATACCACGTTATGGGAAAGTCTAGTCCAAAAATATCAAGATCTAAGGGTACTAGGCTCCCATTATATAAATAATTTAATAAACATTAAAAACGCGAGTCATAATGCAACCTCATTAAATACTTTCATCGAATGTTTTAATTCATCCGTCGCCTCGTTAGAGCAGTTAGATATTTCAGACTTAAAGGATTTTTTACTGTTACATTTAGCCCTACGAAAAGTAGATCAAACTACAATTCAAGCCTTTGAGATGTTTATGAGACATAAAGATATTCCATCGTACAAAGACTTTGTCGAATTTATTAAATCTCAAGTAAAAATACTTGAACGTTCCATACCTACCGTCTCATATCGTAATAATACAAATAATTCACTGCTCAATACAAATTCAATTAACCGCCCAATATCTCTTGTTACCCGCAATAATCAAAATAAATGTGTATTTTGTAATAAAATTGAGCATATTCATTTATACAACTGTCCGTCATTCAAAATATTAGACCCTAATTCTCGTTTAAATTTCGTCAAAAACAAACGCGCGTGTTTAAATTGTTTAAGTTTAACTCATTCTACGTTAAACTGTAAGTCGAATTTTGTATGTAAACATTGTAATAAACGTCATCACTCCCTATTGCATTTATTTGAAAATAATAGTAAGGTAGTTTCGGTTGGAATAAAACATTGCGAGTCATAAAAGCAACAACAACCCAATCAAGTAATGAGTACAAGCGAGACCGCTGCATGCGTGTGCGCAACACGCGCAGGTGCGAGCGAGACGTCTACTCTTGCGGCGACGCCGCCCACTCATGATTCACTGAATGTATTATGTGATCGCCCGCGCGTACTCACGAATCGATTGAGTTTGCCACAGAATAGCGCAACATACAGAAATATTTTGTTGTCAACCGCTCAAGTATATACAAAAAATAATTTTAATAAATACGTATCTGTTAGATGTTTAATTGATAACGCTTCACAAAATAATATTATTACAATTTCTTGTTGTAAACAACTAGGTTTGAACATTATACCTCTTTCTAATTCTTATGTTAGAGGGGTCGGTTCCGTAACACAAAGTATTTTAGGATATGTTCAAATAAAAATAACTAATAAAAATAAATCGAATTATTTCGACATCGTTGCACTTGTTGTTCATTGTATCACGGATAAATTACCATCTGAAAATATTGACGTTTCTGTTATGAAACATTTAGTTAATTTACCGCTTGCTGATCCTTTGTGGCATGTGCCTGGTGACATTGAATTACTCCTAGGCGCACAGTTATTCCCTTATCTATTATTAGGAGGAAAAATTATTTCTCCACCCGCTTCCCCTGCGCTTGAAACCGTATTCGGGTATATACTCATGGGAGATATTCCCACAATTTTTAATAAAAATAACGATTTATCCGCAACTTTAAATACAAAATCTTTTTGTATCAGGCAAAATGATCCCGCTTCATTAAACACTGCTCTTGAAAAATTCTGGATTCTCGAAGAAATCCCCGCACAAAAATTTATAAGCCCCGCCGACTCAGAATGTGAACAGTTATACTGTACTTCTGTATCTCGTGATTCTACGGGCAGATATTGCACCGCTTTGCCGTTCTGTAAAGAACCCTCGAATCTCGGCAACTCTCGGTCTATGGCGCTCCGTCGTTTATTTACCTTAGAAAATAAACTTAAAGATCGAGATCTCCGCGAAAATTATAATAGCATTATCAAAGAATATATTAACAAAAAATATTTGTCCAAGATACCATACACCGACACCGATAGTGACGTAGGATATTATATTCCGCACCATCCGGTTTTAGGACGTGACAAAGCAACAACTAAAGTTAGAATCGTCTTAGACGCCAGTGCAAAGTGTCATAACGGGGTGTCACTTAATGACATTTTACATTCTGGCCCTAATCTTCAGTCGGATATATTTGTTTTATTACTTAATTTTCGCTTATTTCCTATTGCTCTTACCGCTGATATAAAACAAATGTACCTTCAAATCGGAATTAATGAGGAACATAGAAAATATCAAAAGATATTATACCGCTTTAACACCGATGAGCCTGTACGTGAATTTCAATTTAATCGTGTTCCGTTCGGATTAAAATCTAGCCCATATTTGGCAATGCGTACAGTGCGTCAGTTATGCATGGAAGAAAAGCATACCTTTCCCCGCTCCTCCAGTATAGCTTCTCGTGAGTTATATATGGATGATTTAGCGACATCTGTCACATCATTAGAGGAAGCCAAAACCTTATCGCATGAACTCATCGCCTTCTTTAAGGCTGGTGGTTTCGAACTAACAAAGTGGGCAAGTAATTCGAAGCAATTGCTTAACCATTTGCCGCAATCCTATTGCGCGTCAATTGATTTCTCGAATAAAGATAATTTAAATATTTTAGGTCTAAAATGGACCTTATGATGATATCTTTACTTTCGCAACTTCTGCAATAGATATAACCTGTACAAAACGTTCCATTCTATCAGCAATTGCCCGCTTATGGGATGTCCTTGGTTTCGTCGCTCCCGTAATATTATTCGCAAAATTATTAATTAAAGAATTGTGGTCACTTCGCATTGGTTGGGATGAAAATCCACCTCAAGATATTGTTCTTCTTTATCAAAAATTTACGCTACAATTATCTCTTCTATCTTCATTAAATATACCGCGACACGTTGCAGTGTCAGCCGAGTGCACCGTAAACCTTGTTGGTTTTTCTGACGCCAGTTTAAAGGCATATGGCGCAGTAATTTACTTACATGTTACTGATACTTATAATAATATTTACATTAATTTAGTGTGCGCCAAATCCAAAGTGGCACCTGTAAAGGTGGTATCTCTGGCTCGGTTGGAGTTATGTGCCGCTTTGCTGATGTCCAAACTCTTAAAATTAGTATATGACTCGTATAACGCTCGTACAAAAATCAGTAATATATACGCTTTTTCTGATTCAAAAATCGCACTATCCTGGATTAAGTCATCTCCACATAAATTGAGTGTTTTTGTTTGCAATCGTATTGCCAAGTGTCAGCGAAGCCTAGATCCTAGATATTTTTATCACGACAGGGGTAAGGAAAACCCTAGCGACTGCATGTCAAGGGGGATTTTACTCGACAAATCGTCAACTCAAAATCACAACTTATGGTGGCAAGGTAGGGTCCTAGGTGGCTCCGCCATAAAATATCTGAGTGGCCTATTGCTCAATTTCATCCTGAAAACTGTGAAGACTTGCCAGAATATAATAATAAATCTTTAATTTGTATTACGACCGCACCGCTAAATAATAATATAATTTATGACTTTTTTTTAAGAATTTCATTTTTTAATAAGTTATTAAATACAATTATATATATTTTACGCTTTGCAAAATTTTACCACGATCAGTTAAATGTTACTGTCTTATATACCGCCCAACAAATTAATAATTTTAGTTCAAATTATTTATTTTTCAAAATACTTTTAAGTTTGAAAAATAATACCGCTGCCCGCAAATATGTAACGCCTTAGTCTTTGTAGATAAAAATTAATACGCGTTGGAAGAAGGCTGTCTAACTCCGACTTGCCTTTCGAGGCACAACATTTAAGTATTTTACCAAAGAAGGCCCGAGTAGTCGGAAATCAGCTTCTTACATATGAAGAAATGTTAACTGTGCTGACGCAGATAGAATGCATCCTTAATTTCAGACCGCTATGCGTCCTGTCCGAAGACCCTTACCCGGAAGCATTGACTCCAGCGCACTTTCTAATGTCCACTTCACTCCAATTTCTTCCCGCAGTTGATGTCTCTTCCGAGCGTAAATCATTGTTAGATCGGAAACGGATGTTGGATAATTTGGTGCAACACTTTTGGAAAAAGTGGCGCGTGGAGTATTTACATAATATGCAAGTTAGGCAAAAATGGACAGATTCTTCTGAAAATATTAAAATTGGGACTGTAGTGCTCATTAATAAAGATAATCTTCCCCCGCTTCATTGGCCATTGGGCATAGTCACTGCTGTATACCCTGGCAAGGATAAAATAATTCGCGTCGCATTAGTAAAAACATGCAATGGGACATTTAAGAGGCCTGTTATAAAGCTATGTCCCTTGCCAACGCAATAATATATATTTAAATATGTAATTTACGCTTTATTTATATTTATGTAATTTATGTAATTATTTTATGCTATGTATTTATTTATGTGTAATATTTGAGAATACTACGTATTCTCAAGGCGGCGGAGGATGTATGCGCCGGGCGTTGAGCATGCACCGGTCTTTTCCTTTTCCGCTCCTACACCCGCTTCCGTAATCCGCTCCTATACCCGCTTCCGCTATCCGCTCCCGCTCCTACACCCGCTATGAGAGGGACGGATACCATGCTGCTGGCGAGGAGTGCGGCCGAGCTCTCGCGGCGATCGGCCCCCCGCGCCACAGTCCACTTCGAACCGCGCTTAGAGGCAACCGCTGCCCCCGGCCTTGACCAAGTGAAAGAAAGGGGAGCAAGAGCCCGTAGTGCCCGCTTCCGATACGAACCAGTGCACGGGGTCCCAGTGGCGGGTGAGTAATCCTTTTAATTTCCCGCTCATCCAATTAGTAATTTATTCTATTTGATAAACAGAAAACATTCTATGTTTCTATAAATATAATTGTTTACAGGAACAATTATATTTGATCTTATTAAGTTTGATCTTTTGTTTAAATTCATATCGAATAAAATAATATGTAGGTTTTTATTTAATTTGGCACTTTCTTCTATAATTACATTCAAGTAACACTCATAGAAAATCATTATCATTACATTACTAGTATGGAGGATAAGAACTTTTTTGTGTTTGAAGTGTCCACCGATATGCGTTAAATGGAGGTAGCTCCACAATAATATCATCTATTCGATACTTGCCTAAAGGGTGATTGCAATCTCGCCTCCTGATTTTTGTTATCTACCCTCACTTTCGGTGAGGTAATGTGTAAACCTCTAAACGCACGGGACGGTTGAAGTTCTACCTCCCTGAAGACCAGTCTCTGCGCCGAGTGCAATTTCAGTTACTCCAAATTAACTCCCATTGGCAGTAACATCGTGTGTTGAGTGTCTAATTTATGACAGCAGTTGGTGCCATGCAACAGTTCCTCCGTGAGCGGATTTGAACCGAACCGGGAAGGGGTGGAATCAAGGTCAGTGCGAATTTCTTTGCCCACTGCAAGGTATCCCTTATCCCTAACCACCGCTCCTTTCCTCCCCCCTCTCATACAGTCCACTGCTCTCGAGCTATCGCTCTCACCTTCTTGTACAGTGCACTTTCTGTCTGTGACCGGCATCGTACAGCACTAAATTTTATAGGCAAGCGCCAATAATTATTAGAGGGGGATAGAGAATGTTTATTTCAGCATACTTTAATTCGTCAACAACAGTTATATTCACACCATACATTGACGACCTCTGTGGCGTAACAGCTAATGCACTTCAATACGCTTGCGGAGGTCACGGGTTCGATTGCCGTCTCGTGCCTGGGTGTTTGGTATAATATGTATTTATTTACAAAAATAAAGGACTATATAAGTATTATATTAGTTGTCTAGTAGAATAGAATAGAATATTCTTTATTGCACACAGAAAATAATAAAATAAAATGAACATAGACTTAAACTAAACAAATGTACAATTGGCGGTCTTATCACTAACAGTGATTTCTTCCAGACAACCGTATTAATAACAATCAATATGATCTGGAATAGGTCGGTCATTGTGCGCATCAGTATAATATAAAAAAAAAATACAATTAAATAAATAAAGGGATAATAAACTACATAGAATGGGAAATATATAAGAGAAAAATAAAATAAAATTATATATACCTATACATACATAAGATCAATTATAAATGAAGATAGTGTTCTTTTACCAGTGAGTTGAAGGAGGTAAGAGATTTGGCCCTTATATTCTACGGGCCCCGCCAGAGGCCGCCACCGGGCCTGAGCATAACGGTGGGAGGCGTCCGCATCGCCGTCGGGCCGTCCATGAATTATCTCGGACTGGTGCTCGACGGGCGATGGGACTTTGCGGCGCACTTCGAGCGCCTGGCGCCGAGGTTAGTTCGGGCGGCGGCGGGACTCTCCCGTCTGCTGCCGAATATCGGCGGGCCGGGCGCAGTGTGCCGCAGGCTCTTTGAGGGAACCGTGCGGTCGATGGCCCTTTACGGGGCCCCGATATGGGCGGATCGCCTGACGGCCAAAACGACGGCGCTGCTTCGCAGGCCGCAGCGCGTCCTGGCCGTCAGGGCGATAAGGGGATACCGCACGGTGTCCTTCGAAGCGGCCTCCCTGCTGGCCGGATCCCCACCATGGGACCTCGAGGCTCGAGTCCTGGCGCTATTGTACCAGTGGCGCCGGGATGCGGCCGAGCGTGGCTCTCGCCCCGCGCCTCGCGAGGTGGAGGTAAAGCGGGCGGAGCTGCGCGATGAGGTACTCATGGTGGAGTGGAAGGAGCGCCTCGCGCACCTTAGCGCGGGCCTCGCCACCATCGAAGCGGTGAGGCCCGTCCTGGCCGAATGGGTGGAAAGGCGCCACGGCGCCCTGACCTTCCGCCTGACGCAGGTCCTCTCGGGGCACGGTTGCTTCGGGAGGTACCTGTGTCGCATAGGGCGGGAGATGACGTCAGGGTGCCACCACTGTGGCGCGGGCGACGAGGAGGACACGGTGAACCACACTGTCGCCGTGTGCCCTGCGTGGCGCGAGGAGCGCCGCGCCCTCGTCGCCCAAATCGGCGTGGACCTGTCGCTCCCGGCCCTGGTTCTGTCCATGGTCGGGGGCGATCCTGGATGGACGGCCGTCGCCTCCTTCTGCGAGGCAGTCATGTCCGCAAAGGAGGCGGCGGAGCGGGAGCGGGAGTCGACCACCACACTCCCCTCCCGCCAACGCAGGCCACGCCGGCGGCGCCGGAGGGCCAGTAACGACCTCCGGCCGCCGTAAAAAGCGGCCGCGGGCGGCCCCTCGGGGGAGGACCCGCCGCCCGCACTATTGCCGCGAGGGTGAGGGCTGCGTGCTGTTCCGCGGCCCCCCTCAACTCCTAGAGTTGTTAGGAGAGCGCCGGGGGGACGAAACCCTGACCCCCTGGCGCCAACACTTTAGAAGGGGCCCGCCTCAAGACAAAGGGCGGGCCGGCGCCGGCCCGGGCCACGAGATCGGCAGGCCATATATCCGTGGGCCCGGGCGTAGGCGATAGGAGAACAGCGGGGTTTTTTAGTGGGTAGTCGGATGGCCGAACATCTTTCCCGGAGTCCCACATATCCCTCGGTCCCCCCGGGCCGGGGGAACCCGTCAAGAGAGGTTTTTCCCCGAAACCAAAAAAAAAAAAAAAAAAGGTAAGAGATTTGGCACTTCTGATTTTAAATAGCAATGCATTCCACAATTTCACAGCCATAACTGTAAAGGATCTGTCATAAATTTGAGTAGTAAGCATTGGAGTGGTGAGTCGCAGGTTTGCTGATGATCTTAACAACCTTGAGCAACTTTCCTGAAGAAACTCAAAACGCTCTTTTAAATAATGAGGATTGGAAAGAATATTATATAGAAGAGAGAGGATTCGAGCATTCCGGCGAAGGCGAATAGGGAGCCATTCGAGCTTACGACGAGATTCGGAAACATGGTCATATTTGCGTAAACCAAATACGAAACGAATACAGAAGTATTGGAGTCGCTCTAACTTATCTCGTTAGCTTTCATTAATATAGAGATAACTGACGTCACCATAGTCAAGGATGGGAAGAAGCAAGGATTGAACAAGCGCTACTTTAGTGGCATATGGTAGAAATTTTTTTAGTCTTCTAAGAGAAGCTACACTAGCAAATATTTTTCGACTAATTTACTGAACTTGAGGACCCCAGGATAGTGATTTGTCAAAATATACTCCAAAAATTTTCACTGTGTCACTTAAGGCTATGGGAATATTGTCAAAGACAATTTTAGGTAATTGAGAAACGTCAAGCATTGAAATCATCCTGGAGCTACCCATAATAATTGCCTGGGTTTTGGACGGATTTACAGTTAAACCGTATTCTTTGCTGCAACTTGATATGGTTGATAAATCTTTATTAATAATACTAATAGCGTTATTAAATTGTGTAAGTGGGGCACTAGTACCTATAACACAAGTGCTATGCTAGCGATATGTGTATTGTCACAAAATATTTATTTAATTTATTGTACTTACATTAGCGCCATTATGGCGAGTTTTTAAACTGTAACTTACAGCATATTCACTTCTCTTCCAGCCCCTCACTTGACACTTCAACTTCTCTCCCATGTGAGATGGAAGTACCATTAGCTCTATCCGCCATAATTATTTATTAGTATAGCTATGTAACTCTGGTCTCTAATTTTATTACTACACAATCGAAATTAAGGATAGTAAATTATCTGCGTTTGACTAGAATAAAATAATATTGAAACAATGAATGAAAAGCTCTTTATTGCAGTACTTAAAACTAACTTAAAATATACAGAAATGTAATGCTGTATGACAATGGGCGGCCTTATCACTTAAAGCGATCTCTTCCAGGCAACCCGCTATATTATATTTAACTATTAGAGAAAATATCCGATAATAAATCGGGGTTCTAAAGCGTTTATTCAAACACATCAACATTTTATTCAAACATATAAACATCTACTAGTGTCCGATGTTGTATATCGAATATAAATATCGTCCAATTTTTATATGGACATCCCTAACTTAAGTATCCAGAAGTACCATAACTTGCATATATTTCGAAAACTTTAAATTGGATCGGTTACACAAGTGGAACACCAGATGGCGTTTCATTAACTTTAGGGCACGTTTTGGATATACATAAACGTATGGCATATTTCGATGTGAAATAGTTTAAATTTTTGTTTCGTTTATATATAAAAGTTGTTGGTTAGAAACAAAATTAGGGTAACTAACGATAAATAAAAATAATATTTTTTTATATACTGTGACAATTCATACAGCGCCATCTAGTTCCAAAGTCAGCAGCGAAGTGCTTGTGTTATAAAAACTAGATCGGCCTGGGCCACAATATTAGCCAAGTCATCTACCCGTTCGGCTTGGCAATAGGCGATAGGAAAAGTGCGTAATTTTTTAATATATTGTTTCGAAGAGTCCCATATACCCGCCGGCTTTCCCTTATTTCCTCTTAGTCAGGGATGGGGGAGGGGGGTCACAATGAAGATTCCTAGAATCATAGACAATTCTTCTAGAATGAAGATGAATCTATTCTAGAAGAGACTGAATGTACATTTTTAGGTATAGTTTTTGACAAATATTAAATGTTTGTTGAATAAAGTTTGTAATAAATTAAATAAATTTGTATATGTTTTACATACTTTGAGGAAAACTTCATCGCAAAATACGGCCTTGATGGCTTATCATGACTATGTGGCGTCCACTCTGCGATATGGTACTTTAGGGAAACTCCACTGATATGGAGAAGGCTTTCATTGCGCAATAGAAATGTGTAAGGGCTTTATACGGAATACCTTCTTGGCGCTCTTGTAAGGGCGTTTTTACTAGACTGAAGTTGTTAACTCTGCCAAGTATGTATATTTTAGAATGTGCGAAATATGTTAAAGCGCATCCTGAATTGTTTACAAAAGCTAAAGACCTATTCGAGAAATACAACGAACCCAAACAGGATAGTGTTAAGCTTTGCACCAAAACCGGCGATGATAAATAAACATTGTCACTCTTTGTGTGGTAAAATATGTAATAAATTGCCAAATAACATTAAAGATTTAAATATTAATGTATTTAAAATTAAGCTCAGAGACTGGTTACTAGAAAAATGCTTCTCTACTTTGGGTGACTTCTTCAGATGTTTTTTTTTTTTTTTTTTTTTTTTTTTTTGGTCTCGGGGAAAAACCTCTCTTGACGGGTTCCCCCGGCCCGGGGGGACCGAGGGATATGTGGGACTCCGGGATTTTTCCGACTACCCACTAAAAAACCCCGCTGTTCTCCTATCGCCTACGCCCGGGCCCACGGATATATGGCCTGCCGATCTCGTGGCCCGGGCCGGCGCCGGCCCGCCCTTTGTCTTGAGGCGGGCCCCTTCTAAAGTGTTGGCGCCAGGGGGTCAGGGTTTCGTCCCCCCGGCGCTCTCCTAACAACTCTAGGAGTTGAGGGGGGCCGCGGAACAGCACGCAGCCCTCACCCTCGCGGTAATAGTGCGGGCGGCGGGTCCTCCCCCGAGGGGCCGCCCGCGGCCGCTTTTTACGGCGGCCGGAGGTCGTTACTGGCCCTCCGGCGCCGCCGGCGTGGCCTGCGTTGGCGGGAGGGGAGTGTGGTGGTTGACTCCCGCTCCCGCTCCGCCGCCTCCTTTGCGGACATGACTGCCTCGCAGAAGGAGGCGACGGCCGTCCATCCAGGATCGCCCCCGACCATGGACAGAACCAGGGCCGGGAGCGACAGGTCCAGACCGATTTGGGCGACGAGGGCGCGGCGCTCCTCGCGCCACGCAGGGCACACGGCGACAGTGTGGTTCACCGTGTCCTCCTCGTCGCCCGCGCCACAGTGGTGGCACCCTGACGTCATCTCCCGCCCTATGCGACACAGGTACCTCCCGAAGCAACCATGCCCCGAGAGGACCTGCGTCAGGCGGAAGGTCAGGGCGCCGTGGCGCCTTTCCAACCATTCAGCCAGGACGGGCCTCACCGCTTCGATGGTGGCGAGGCCCGCGCTGGGGTGCGCGAGGCGCTCCTTCCACTCCACCATGAGCACCACGTCGCGCAGCTCCGCCCGCTTTGCCTCAACTTCGCGAGGCGCGGGGCGAGAGCCACGCTCGGCCGCGTCCCGGCGCCACTGGTACAACAGCGCCAGGACCCGGGCCTCGAGGTCCCATGGTGGGGATCCGGCCAGCAGGGAGGCCGCTTCGAAGGACACCGTGCGGTATCCCCTTATCGCCCTGACGGCCAGGACGCGCTGCGGCCTGCGAAGCAGCGCCGTCGTTTTGGCCGTCAGGCGATCCGCCCAGATCGGGGCCCCGTAAAGGGCCATCGACCGCACGGTTCCCTCAAAGAGCCTGCGGCACACTGCGCCCGGCCCGCCGATATTCGGCAGCAGACGGGAGAGTCCCGCCGCCGCCCGAACTAGCCTCGGCACCAGGCGCTCGAAGTGTGCCGCGAAGTCCCATCGCCCGTCGAGCACCAGTCCAAGATAATTCATGGACGGCCCGACGGCGATGTGGACGCCTCCTACCGTTATGCTCAGGCCCGGTGGCGGCCTCTGACGGGGCCCGTAAAATATTACGGCCTCCGTCTTGTTCAAGGCCACCTCCAGGCCTAGTCGCCGGATTCTTGCCACTGTGTGCGCCACCCCAGCCATGCCCAGAAGGCACGCCTGGCGGGGGTTCCTCCCGCGCGCTGTGACGAGCGTGTCGTCGGCGTAACAGATGACGCCGACGCCGGGGAGGAGTGCCCCCCTCAGGACCCAGTCGTATGCGATGTTCCACAGCAGGGGGCCCAGGACCGACCCCTGTGGAACACCGCACACGACGTCTCGCCGACTTTGCCCACCCTGGACCGGATAGACGACGGCACGATCACTCAAATATGCCCCAACTATGCGACGGAGGTAGGGAGGCACCCGATGGTACTTGAGCGCCTCCCGCACGCAGCTCCACGGCAGGGTGTTGAAGGCATTGGCGATGTCGAGTGACACCGCCAATAGCACCCTACCTCGAGCAACTGCGTCCCCCGCCTGGCTCCTCAGACGCGTGATTGCGTCAATAGTGGAGCGCCCCTGGCGGAATCCAAACTGTTCGTCTGCCAGGTTCGGCCCCTCTGTCTCTAGGTGCCGGACGAGGCGGTCTGCGAGGATCCTTTCGAAGATCTTCCCCACCTCGTCCAGCAGCACGATGGGCCGATAGGCAGACGGTGAGTCCGCCGGGCGCCCCTCCTTCGCGATAAGGACCAGCCTCCCCGTCTTCCATCTGCTGGGAAACCGGCCCGATCGCAGACACGCGTCGAAGAGCCTCAATAGTCGGGGCTCCAGGACGTCGTGGGACAGAACCCACGCACGCCCCGGTATGCCGTCGAGGCCGGGGGCCGTGTTCTTGGCCTTCAGCCGCAACATCGCTGCCCCCAGCTCTGCCCGGTCCACGTCGGGTACGGGGTCGTCGTCCGCGCTAGGGTCCCTCTCATCCCAATGAGGCGGGACCATGGCAGGAGGCGAGTGCTCAGCCCTCGTGGGGAACAGAGCGCCGACAAAACCATCCACCTGGCGCGGGGGGAGACTCTCGGTCAGCGGGGGCGCCCACGGGCGGAGCTTGCCCCGCACCGTTTTGTAGGGTCGCCCCCAAGGATCTTGATCTAAGCTGGCCAAGAGCTCCTCCCACGCCGCTGCCTTTGCCTCGCGTATAGCGAGATGGAGGTCGTTTCTGGCGCTCCGGTACTCCCCGTAGAGCTGAGCCTCCGCGGCCGCTCTGTCCGCATCGCGGCGACTCCGTCTTCGGAGCCTGGTGTACCGGCGGTGGGCGTAGTTGCACGCCCTGCGGAGCCGCTCGAGCTCCGCATTCCACCAGTACACCTGGCGCGGGGGTCGGTGTGGCCCCCGCCTCGGCATCGCCGCGTCGCAGACGTCGGTCATAAGCGACCGCAGGTTCTCCGCCTCCTCGTCGACGGACTTCTTCAGATGTAAGATATGATATTTTAAATAATAAATTTTTAGTTAACATGTAACATTATAAGCTGGATATTGTATTTTATTTTGTAAATTTTATTTTAAATTTAAATGATTGTAATAACTGTAATATTTATATAATTATAAATAATTATTGTACGTTTTTCCAATTGTAAAATTGTATGCCATTATGTGATGGCGGAAAATGTGGCTCTCTGTATATGCTTTTTGTAATGCCGTTATTTAACTACCATGTTTCATGCAATAAATTATTATTATTATTTTATGTTTCATGATTTTTTAACCGGTTTATTGACCACGGGCCTAAGCCAAGTGACTACCATGGGATTTATTTATCTAAGTAAAAATTTGACATCTATTTTCGCTTTCAGATGATAAAAATTTTCGGACTAATTCTGCAGTAATAAATGTAACTGATTTTTGCAAATTGCGAAAGAGATATGATCGGAGATTAAGGGTTTTTAATTATGCTTGTATTTGCTCAGGTGTCGTCTGTAGTCGAAATTACTATAGGTACAATCACCACTTTCTGCAAATGCCATATTCTTGTAATTTCGGTTTTTTATTATTACGAATCCGCAGACGCTACGACGACCAAGGAGTTCGTCGTGGAATGTTACTACTATTGCTTGTACAAAGCTCAAAAATTAAGGGAAAATAAAAGTCAAATTATGGTCATATTTATTTTCTTGTTCTTTGCCCAGGAAAAACTTTAGTGATTAAAGACCACCGATGCGTACAGGCAGAAGCTCCGTGACTGTGCTCACCACTTACTTCTTTTTCCGAATGGTGGATTTTATTTTTAATCGGAATAAAACAGTAAAATTTGACTCATTCAATTATAATACATACTTCATCTATTGAAAAAAAATACATTCACAATTTGAAAATTCTGATAAAATATTAGACTGTTAATCAAATCAACTGTTAAAACGAACCACTAATTTATAAGTCAATGGTGATATATGCCTTATAGTTGACCCAGCAAACGTTGTTCTGCCTTATGAATTAAAAAAATAGCCTTTGTCTTTCTCAATTTCAAATTGTTTCAGCAGTTTAGACGTGAAAGCGTAACAAACAAACTCACATTCGCATTTATAATATTAGTTAGGATAAGTAAACAATTACTAAATAACAATTTATCATTAAAGTGAAACAATTAATTAAAAATCATACTTACTTCATACTAATATTATAAATGTGAAAGTAAGTTTGTTTGTTAGGCTTTCACGTGAAAATCATCATGATACTTTGTACATATATTGTTGGGGGTATTTGAAGTAACATAGGATACTTTTTCAGATTTTTTTAAAATGAAGATATTACCCTCTCACATTTTTTTCGATTTCATTTTGCCTGTTAATCGCTCATCAGAGCGGGCGTGATCGGCTAGTATAAAATATACATAATTTGTATATGACTTATAATATAAGTAAATAATTACTCAATAAAAATTCATTTTTACGAGGGTAAGCTGAAAAGTTCTCAGCCTAATACAGAAATTCCGTTCTAATCAGCAAAAATTTATTATTCCTGACTGGGTGCATGTCTCGCTAGTTTGTATGACCAGCTTCAACTTGTTCTCTTAAGTAGTTTGTTTACACGAATTACCGCAGTATACAATTACAGTAATCTTCTTGACTAGCCGGAGCCAAAATTCCTGAGAAAACGCCTGGCTTGAAGAAGAAAAAATAATTTTTCATCAGGACAACACACCTGCTCATAAAGATGCGATGGCAATGGTAACTACTACGAGATTTGGGATGAGATTTGCTCAGCCATGCCCCTTATTCCCCTGATTTGGTACACTCAGACTTCTATCTGTGTCCAAATTTGAAGAAATTTGTTTCTGTTAAGCGCTTCGTGCCCGACGAAGAAATTGAGAGGGCCGTAGATGTATATTTTCACAGCCTTCCAGACTCTCACTTCCAGGAACGAATACTGATGTTGGAGAAACGCTGGACTAAGTGTGTTGAAGACAAGGTAGAATATGTAGAAAAATAAAATCATTTTTCAACTGAAAATTGCAGTCTTTCATTTTCAGGCCGAGAACTTTTCACCTTACCTTAGTAAAGTCAACAATGACTTACAAATCACTATATATTTATATTATAATCACTATATACATATTTCAATATAAATACATTGTTTTATCAGATAACCCTTCAATACGAATTCCCCCGATTGTGTAAATGCCTATTTTTAGAGGATTTATGTTATTACACAGTGTAAATAATCCTGAAATCGCATAAAGGCCGGCCTACTAAAGGTTTACTGCCGTTGCCATGACAACGGATGTATTTCATTACGCCGCCCGCCCACAGATTTCGGTACAATAACTCCAACACCTAATTCTTAATGTTAAACAATGGCTATTATACTTTATGATACGAATAAAAGCGTATTGCACGAGTAACTGTAAGTGAATAATTATTACGTAATTTAATCTTATATAGATATGCCTTCGACTTCGATTGCCTGAGTTATGGATGATATAGGGAACTTTTCTTTTAGCAGAAGTATTGCATTACGACGACCTATTTCGCACATAAGAATACCGGTGGAACTCTCTGGTTTGATTCTTGACCCGAGGTTAGGTATTTATGTGTTTATTTCGAAAAGAATAAATAGTATACCAGTTATCTAGTAACCATAATACAATTTTTATCCATGAAGGGGCGATGAAATAATACTGACTTCTGCGACCGAGGTTGGCCTGTCGTAAAAGGCAACAAAACAAAGTCTGGATAGCGACCACCTTTGGTCTTAAGTATGCCGCCATAATAACCTTGTGTGTGTTCCGGCATTAGTGACCTAAGTTCCTGTACCCTTATGGGGCAGCAGCGTGTTCGCGATACCACTTGCGTTGCAAACACTCGTGGGCGACGGTAACTGGTAAATTCTAAGTGGGCCCTCAGCCTGTCTGCTGTCCTACTGCAATAAAAAAAACATAATACAAGCACTTGCAGCTTACTTTGGGACCAGCTGTGTTAATCGTTCTTGTAACAACATATTATATTTATTTGTTGCTTTCAGCGCTACTTTACAGCGTAGCAGTCACAAGACTGCTATTAATCCATACAATATTATAAATGTAAAAGTAGCGATTTCGTACCCACGACATCGTACATGCGTCTGGGTGTTTATGTGTAGTATGTAATTATTTACAAAAAAAGTATTGTTATACGTTTATACGTATTAAAGACTGAAGAAACATTTGACTGATATTGAAAGAAATTCAGTACTGGCTACTTTTTATTTGTTTGGAATACCGGTCAGTATTGAAGAACTTTTTTAATAACGACAAAATAAAATGAAAACTTCTCAAGTGAGCCTTATTCCTTTTCTATTCTATAATAATGTTAAATCATTTACTAAATCTTCCCCCGAAGTTCCTTGCTAGGAAACAATATCAAGTAACTTTAGCTAAAGCATCGTTTACTATTCGCAAACTATCGCCCATCGATCATATTATGGCCACGTATAAACCATTTTATTTGACGCGCTGTTGATTTAATATGGAAGATAATATTCTAAGAAAACATATTATTTCTAGTAAGTACATATACTGAGTAATATTATGTATTGATATTTAGTTTAGTTACGAAAGCAGTTAAATGTAATTATTTGTAGAACTATAATAATATAATTATTTAACTGCTTTCGTGGCGTAACGGGTTTTACATCTCTGAATGCTTGGACGAGTCAGGAGTGCAATACCCGTCCCGAGTCTGAGTGTTTATGCATAAGGTTGTTCGGAAAGTAGTTTCGTTTTCCCTGACAGAGGGCCTAATTGGATTTTTTTCCACACCCAACTTCACACTTGAGCCGCAAGATCAGGCTATAGGATGTTTCTACGGAGGTTGTCAGGATATAGTCTTAAATAGATGGTCTTAGAAAACTACCCACCCTAGCTACGTGGTAGGGCCTCAAGCCCGTCTGGATGGCGACCACCTTTGGTCTTAAGTATGCCGAAATAATAACCTTGTGTTTTGTTCTGGCATTAGTGACCCAAGTTCCTGTACCCTTATGGGACAGCAGCGTGTCCGCGATGCCACTGGCGTTGCAAACACCAATAGGCGACGGTAACGCTAAATTCTAAGTAGGCCGTCAGCCTGTCTGCTGTCCGACAACAATAAAAAAGTCTAAGTTATTAAAATTATAATTTAATGTATTCCTATTGTTCATTATTTTCGTATATAAACGAATAGGTTGCGAAAAACTCATCGTAGACATATTTGCAGATCGTTAGTTTGAATGGGCACGTGACACCGAAGGTTGTATAAATATTCGATAACATTCGACTGGGTCAAGTGGTGCCGAAACAAACGAGTTGTTACCCGAGAAGGGTCTTTTATAAAATTGTTTGCAGAAACAAACAAAATAATGCTCTTATTTTTTTTCCTAATTTAACTATAGAATAAAATTCTCGTGTCACAGTTTTCGTTGCCATACTCCTCCGAAACGGCTTGACCGATTCTCATGAAATTTTGTGAGCATATTGAGTAGGTCTGAGAATCGGCCAACATCTATTTTTCATCCCCCTAAATGTTAGGGGTGACCCACCCCCATATTTTCTTTTTTAATTTTTTGACATTTTGTTATTTATATGACAGAACAACGTTTACCGGGTCAGCTAGTTTAACTATAGAATTGTGTATGCATGTATATTTATTTATGTAATATACGTGTATATAAATATGCTAACCGACCGTCCAATACATTATATATATATATATATATATATATATATATATATATATATATATATATATATATATATATATATATATATATATATATATATATATATATATATATATACTACTAGAAACGGGGATCTTTAAGGGAACGAACAGTATCTGTCCTTGACCAAGGTGGATGTCGCCTTACATGTGGTAATGCACGTTTCGTTACATTTTCCTTCCCCGTTGGTATTTCATCTCGAGATTAATTTACAACAGAATTTCCGCGATTAAATGAGCAGAGTACACAGATCAAACATGCACAACATAACCTAATTGCCACATGTAAGGTAAAAAAAACATCGTAGGGAAACCTGCATATTGAGATCATCGGCATGTGTTACCTGAGAATCTGCTATTACTAAATTCATTACGTCTTTTCTTTAAATTGTGAGATGTGAAAGTTACCATTGCCTATGGGTATTTGCAACGCCAGTGGCATCGCAAACACGCTGCTGTCCCATAAGGGTATAGGAACTAGCGTTACTAACTACTTAAGAGCAAAGATGGTCGCCATCTAGGCGGGCTTGGGCGCCTCCCACGTAGCTAGGGTTGTTTTGTCACCTTTTACGACAGGCCAACCCCGACCGCAAAGGTCAGTATTCTTTCTCCGCCTCTGCATGGATAAAAGTACAAACAAAAACAAATATGAATAATTTTTACTCATTATTAATTAATTAAATGTGTCTTTATAATAGATATTATTCAATTTTAGACACAAAATTCGTGGATGAAAACATTATTTGAATATTTTACCAAGCTTCACAAAACGCTTTGTTCTTTTGTTGACGCGATGTATTGTATCTATCAACATTTCAGTCACAACGATTCCAGATTATTATTTGAACATTATTGTTATATGATTTATGAATAAAATTGTGTTTTACATTTATGGTTATGAGGAATCCAACCAATAACTTTGGGTCTAAGTAAAAATAAATGAATATACTTATATATAGATTATATATATACTATATATCTAAGTAATAGAAATGTAACGCACCACTTAGCCTTCACTAATTCTAATCCATCCTAAGGTTGCCTGGAAGAAATCGCTTCTAGCGGTAAGGCCGCCATTTGTACAATCTTTGTTATTTGTTTCTCTCTTGTGCCGTATAGTTTATGTTTATTTTGGGTATATAAAAAAATACATTAATTTATAAAAGAATACAAACAAGTAAATTACATTAAAAAATATAAAAAATGGCACTTAGAGACTGGAATCTCCTCACTATGCGTGCCGTGCTTAGGAGAACCGCCTTCTGCCTCCCTTCGCCAATTTAACCAGCGAAAGCCTCTCTAGGAGTTTGTCGAGGCTCTTCGCTATAAGTCAGTTCACTGACACCACTATCAATTCGATGCTCATTGACTCCATACTCTAAAGAACATATTTTCAGGGAGTTTTAATTCGTTTGAATTGACAATTCGCCCCTGCTGTACATGCATAACCGCAGATTTGTCCACGCCAGGCTACATTCCTATAGAACTACTGAACCTTTCGGTTAGTTTTAATAGTTCTAGTAGGTCCGTTTTTTTACGCGAACTGTTTGAGGCCATCCATGTACAGCAGGTGCGATTATGAGTTCACCCCCTCTGCGAAGTTGAAAACCTAGTTTTGAATCCTCAAAGGATTCAGTGCTAGGCAATGGGCTCAGGCTATCACATTGAAAAACCCCACGTTCTATTCTTATAAATCCGTCTAAAAACTGTCCTCATCTTGGGAGGCTAAGTCTTATGATGATGCGCAGAACATCATCAATTTTATACAACTCTAACACCCTCATAAGCCATGATTGCGGCACTGAGTCATAAGCCTTTCTATAGTCAACCCAAGCAGTGCAGAGGATTTTTCTGTTTAGACGGACCTGTTTATTAATAGCCATATTTATGAAAAGGCGCTCTTTCATACCACGGCCAGTAACTATTTTTTAAAAAAAGAAATACATTTATGCTTTTTTGTAAATAAATATATATTCATAAACACCAAGACTCAGGATGGGAATCGAACCTGGAACCTCCGTGGCGTAATGACTAACCCATTTCGGTGTTGTTAAATTTAATGAAGATAATTTCGCTGGTGCATGCCACTATAAATGAGACTGAAAAAAGGTTTTTTTAAGTAATGGAACAATACGAGCGTGGTCTGAAAAGTTTCCTACCTCAACATGAAGATAGCAGCAATCGTAAATAAAAGCTAGTGGATTTCGTTGTTCATCTGTTGACAGTTACTTACTAAAGTTTCAGCCATTTTGGACGCGCAGTTGGTATGTAATAGTTGTTTGAGTGAGTTGATGTGAGTATTGTAATGAAAATGGACAAAATCGAGTATCGAGCTGTCATTAAATTTTTGTTTTTGAAAGCCTACGCAAATCATAGATGAGTTGGATTCTATGTATGGAGATTCTGCATCATTATTTACCACAGTGAAATTTTGGCCAGCTGAATTTAAACGTGGCCGTAAGAGCTTGGGAGACGATGAACGTTTTGGACGTCCAAAAACTGCAACTACCGACAAAAACATTGCCGAAGTTCACCAAATGGTGCTTGACGACCACCGATTTAAAGTGAGAGAGATAGCAGAAGTTATGAACATGTCAAAAGAATGTGTTTGTCACATATTAAATCAAGATTTAGACATGAGAAAGTTGTCCGCGCGTTGGGTACCGCGTTTGCTCACTTTAGACCAAAAACGTGTTTGAATGAACATTTCTAAGGCTCTGTTGGCGCAGTTTAGGCGCAATAAATATGAGTTTTGGCGCCAATTAATTACTGAAGATTAAACTTAGTACACCATTATACATATAAACAGTAGACTGCATCGGGGGAACCGACTCCAAAAAAACAAAAACTGTTTTTTCGGCTGAGAAAGGGATGGCGACTGTTTTTTTGGGATAGTCATGGAGTTATTTTAATCAATTATCTTCAAAAAGGAAAAACCATTACAGGAGCATACTACGTATCATTATTTGACAAGCTGAAGGCCGAACTTGCGGAAAAATGGCCATATTTGCAGAAAAACAAAATCAACCACCAAGACCACGCATCGTCTCACACCTCAGCAGTTGCCATGGCGAAAATCTACGAATTACAGTTTGAACTGCTTGACCATCCGCCTTATTCACCAAATCTAGCCCCAAGCGACTTCATTTTGTTCCCTCATCTACAAATTGTGCTCGGAGGATAGAATATTTGGTCAAATGAAGAGGGAATCACTTTTGTGAACAATTATTTTGCAAAGAAAAACGCCGAGAACTATTTAGATGGGTTACAGAGATGGGAGCCTCGCTGAGAGAAGTGAGTAGAGTTACAAGAAGACTATGATGAAAAATAAAACTAAAAAAATGTCTTGTATCTTTGTTAGGTTGAAACTTTTCAGACCACCCTCGTACAAACAGCGCGTTACGAGTCCCAAAGTAAGCAGAGCGCTTCTGTATATATCAATACATTAACACCCAGACTCGGGACAAGAATCAAACCGGTAATCACCGTAGTCGTCGTAGCCGTCGACAATTTTGCAGACAAGCGGACGGCCCACTAAGAATTTAGCAGTTATCGTCAGCTATGGCTGTTTGCAACGCCTGAGGCATCGCTAACACGCTGCTATCCGCGTAATGGTACTGAAACCTGGTCACTTAAGCCGGAACACAACGCAAGGTTATTATGGTGGCATATTTAAAAACCTTGGTTGTCATCCAGATGGGCTTGGAACTCTACCACTTAATTTGGCTTGCTTAGACTCCAGCCGCAGAAGTCAGTATTCTTTCTTCCGCCCCTGCACGGATAAATATTGACCATTGAACCACGGAGGTAGTCCACGTTAAGTGGATCAGAAGACAATTGTCCCTAAGTTAACAAGATGTAAACAATGATTAATTACAAAGGGTAAATCCATTCCGTGTTATCGAAGAAGTTTGTATTTGAGTTTGTTCTCATTTACAGTAGGTTGATAATGAGGGCAATTTTGAACAACGACTTCCTACTCATTGAACTTATTGCCGCATGCTACTGTCATTTGCAAGAACTACGGTTTACTACTCTCGGTGGATTTTTAAAGTATTCGACGTTCCCTGTCTAGGGTTACACTGCATGGTATAAAAACAGGTGTGCCTGAGAATAAAGCAGCGCAATCGCTTGATTTTTGATGATCTTCATGCTTGGTTTTTTTTATTGCTGAGTAACAGCACACAGGCTGACAGCCCGCTTAATAATAAGCAAGTCACCGTCGCGTGGATGATTGCGACGCTAGGGGCACGGCAAACACGTTTCTGTCCGCATAGGGGTACTTATGCAAGGTTATTATAGTAGCATACTTGGTTGCTACCCAGACGTACTAAGGGCTCTAGCACCTAGCTAGAAATATTTTGTCACCTTCATGAGTGAGTATTCTTATTCCGCCCCAGCACGTTTTTATCCGTGCAGGGGTGGAGAAAGAATACTAACCTCTGCGGCCGGGGTCAGCCTGTCGTAAAAGGCGACTAAACAACCCACCCTAGCTACTTGGTAGGGCCCCTAGCCCGTCTGGATGGCAACCACCTTTGGTCTTAAGTATGCCGCCATAATAACCTTGTGTTGTGTTCCGGCATTGGTGACCTAAGTTCCAGTACCTTTATGGGACAGCAGCGTGTTCGCGATGCCACTGGTGTTGCAAACATCCATAGGCGATGGTAACTGCTAAATTCTAAGCGGGCCGTCAGCCTGTCTGCTGTCCTACAGCAATATAAAAAAAACGGAGGTTTTTGTGAGAGGTCTCAATTTACCGTTTTTCTGCTTGCAGGGTTGGATTAAGTATACCTTGCGGCCGTATTTAAAACTTAAACAACGAATAAAATAAGAGTGCGCTAAAAATCAATAGTAAAAGTAGGTTTTTTATTTACTTAAATTGTCGGAAAAAGTTAGGAAAGAAAAACATTCTTAATTGCCTAGCTTTACAAAATCCGATAAAAAATTATTCGCTAGCCACGTTCTCGTTCTGATGTTTGTTGATGCAAATATTGTTTTCTCTCCTAATATTTTTTCCTTAATATGAATCAAATTTTCTTCCTTTAGTTATCATCAAAGTATAAGTAAGCCAAAAAATATCTAAGGATAAAATAATTTACTAATACAAGAACTGTGTTGGTAAATGAACCGAATAATTCATCGATACCTATAAATTTGTATCGGAACACGAATTTATTGTCCTGTTAACAAGGACTGACCCAAAAAATGTCCTTAACCTATTATAGCATCGTAAGAAAAGCTATTGAGTGATTTCTATTACAAAACCTTCTCGCATAATAATAAAACACATGAAAATGTATTGATGTCATATTTATGGATAACTGAAATTGAAATAAAATAAGTAGTAGCAATAATTCCAAAGAAAGCAATACGCTCGTGTTATGGGAACTACCTATGTGATTATTATTATTTCGAAAGGTGGCTATGCCAGTTTATCAGTGCGTCTAATTTAATTATCTATTGCGATCACCACATTTAATATATCTCATTGGCAAAGCCTGCCTCGTTGATGTAACGAAACAGTTTTATGAAAGGCAAGGCAAGGCTCGTATCGCATACGATCCAGCATGTGCTTTCCTAGTATGAGGTTACGATTACGTATCAGGGTACGTAGTGGCATAGCAGGTGCAGAGGCGTTTCATCTGCCTCGTTACAGAATTTGCAGGCTTTGCTATCCCTGATCCTTAGGTGATGCTGAGGTGCTTGTTTAGGCAGCAATGTCTGGTTAGCGCTCTCGGTAAGATGCTTATCTGATTCCTGTTTAGTGCTACTACTTCGACCGCAAGTTTTTCTAGCACTTTGGAATGATTTAAGCCAGGAATTGTGTTCCAGCGCTTAATAGATTCACTGGTGCATTGATCCCCGGAGGTGAGCTGGATCAGGCTTTTAGGTACGCCACAGTACGGTTCAGGTCCGTACTGTACCGTAGACGGGTTTCGTGAATAGGCTTATAAGCTATAAATTTCTCTCTTTATGTGTCGGTCTAGAATTTTTTCTAGTGTCTTCAGAAGAAAGGAAGTCAGGCATATTGGTCTGAAAGACTTTGGAAGTGAGTAGTCTTTCCGAAGAAAAATACACGATAATTTAATGATGTTATGTTATAGATTACAGAACTTAATTCAACCTCACCTACAAGGTAGAGTGTTAAATTGTGTAGGCTCGTCCGTAGGTATTTTCTTTCAACTCGCATTTACGGTATTCGTCCAAGCCAAATTCAGTACTAAACACTATGGTATAACGTAATTAAACATTTTGAATTGAAGGTAAAAACAATCATAAATATATGCCAGCAAAGTATTTTTCGCGTAAATATTTTAGAACTATGTTGTCTAAAGATTCTCTTTAAGTGATAAGTCCGCCAGTTGTTATACGATGCTCTTTATGTGATTAATTTTAAGTATTTGTATGCTATAAAAAGTTTTCCATTCATTCACTGTTGTATTACAGCGTCAAGAAATACATGCAAGTAAACTCAAATTAATATCTTATATACCTATATATGTAATTTTGATAGTCTATAAATATGCCAAGAACTTCATATCAAGCGAGAACAGACAAACAATTATCCGCTGAGTCGGTTATTATTATGGATTTACGGTCACATTTTCTTTTATCTTAACTATTATAGGAATATATTGCTATAATCCTAATTGAGGCAAATAAAATATGGCTTCTCGTTTATTTAAATGTCTTGTCCCGGTTGCGTCCGATTTCAATTCAGGGTCTGGGGTTCGGTGGTGAGTATTATTATACGGTGAAACTATGTATGCCTTATTTCGTTGTATTGTTACTTAATCAAGATATATGGTTTAGTTACAGCTTAATGTGCTTTAAGGGCGGAACTAACTTTAAGGCTGGGGCTTCACCCAGCGCCATCTAAACCAAAAGGAAACAGCATATCGCTTGTGTTAGGTACTAGACAACTCCCCTTCAGGGGTGCTTCTCTGTCCGAGGAGTACACGGGTGTGCGTACTCGAGGTGCCCGAGCATCCACCGCCTTATTCCTCTTGCATTCCGAGGTAGTAGTCCTTTTACCCTTTATCCTTTCAATTTCCTCAATCCTTCCCCATCTCCCACATCTTGAGTCAGGTGGGTTGTATGTCGGCGTAGCTAGGGGTGCTAGATTTTGCTCTGTGCCCCAGCTCCGAGCGGCGTTTGGCACTCACGGCCACGCTTTCACTACAACCACTTTCGACCGAAAATGTAACGTATCTGTCCAGGGTTTGTGGTCTGGGTCTGGAGTGGCGCTTCACAGCCACCTGCGTTCCGATCTACGTAGTAGAGCGCTGTACGCTAGGATGAAGGGATTCTGCGAGGCTGAGCCGGCGGTAGATTGCTTCGACATGTCCCCGGCAATACACCCGTTCGGCCCTGATTTACAGCTAAAACGGCAGCTCCGTGGAGTAGCCAACCACGGGGAAACGGTCAGGGTGGCCCGGCATCTCTAGATACCTGGTAAGGGGCGGGGTGTGGATGGTGGCGGTCATGCTAAAGGAGCAATAGCTGTGTGGCCTTAACAGCTGCGCTTATTGAGTCCCCGATGTCGCACCTAACCACCGCCCCCCGTATTTAGGTGCGGGGGGGGGGTGGCTACCACTAGCCAGGGCTACCAAAAGGGATATACCCTTTCGGTAGCCCAGCGCCTCGTGTGTAGAGTTTATTGACCTGTTATACTATGGACACAAATATGACTTTTTCTTTAAATTTAAATGACGAAAGGCCCGCGAAGGGCGTAGCAGATGTAAAGCCTGTGAGAGGCGTGGAAAGGACTCCTCATATAGTGCTCAATAAGCTGCTGTCCCAGGAAGACAGCATCGTAGTTCTGACCGAAGGGCGATCCAAAAAGACTGCCTAAGAGGTAAAAAAAGGAGATACAGTGGTCGATTCAGATCACTCCGCCCATTCGAAAACCTCTTTTCATCCTATAGTGAGTCGGATGCTTCACTTTCTGACATCGCCACGGATTACCACAAGTACCTGCCAAGTAAACGGGGCAGGAGCCGCCCGCCATTAACTGGCGAATACGTGGGTAAACGGCGGTCTAAGAAAGAGGCGGAGGAGGATGGACGTCACCTCAAGGGAGAGGAGCGGGACGCTGACCTGTCCGAATCTGAGTGAATGACCCGACGAGCGGACAAAGTCTCTGTGAGGCCCGCCCAGTTCCTGGCCCACGTTCAAACAGCGGAGGGCCTCTCCAAAAAGATTACCAATAGCCTGGGGACTGTCGTTAAAAGAGGTGGGTCTTCCTTTGCACGAAGAATAATATCGAAGTAGCGTAGTGGCTCCATTATGTACCTACGGATATGTATTAGAGATTGTTGTTAATTTCTAATGGAAAGGACCGTCACCGTATTAATTAGGGCTTTCAGGAAATTTCTACCAAAATAAAAAAAGGGTAGAAATATTGTAAATAATAAAAGGGTTAGAATCGAAGGTAGAATTTTTATTAGATTAAAGGTTTTTAATAATAACTTATAAATCAACAATGTTGAACATACATCGACAGATTTCCAGCATGCAAATATTGTGCAGCAACATTACTCTCGACTCGACGGGCGCCTTGTTAATTAATAGAATTAAAAGCAGACTTGATGAACGGCTCAACAGCGTGCCAATTATCTGTGAGCGAGTTTTAAATTTATTCTTTTATTTTAATTAAATATCCTCAAAGGAATGTAATATTTGGATTTTGATTTTTTATAAAAATATTTAGTTGATCTTTTATCTGAAGGCTTTTGGGAAGCCTAATAATATAATAATACCAACATATATTCACCTTAAAACTGTTGTTAAGGAAACACGTGGATAAAATTGATATTGTGATATAAGGCAATTTTGAATACCTATATATTTTTTGAAAGACAATATTGATAAAGCAAGTTTTAATTAACTTTATATAGTGTATGTAACACACAGACTGTAAAAATACTATTTAAAGTAAACCTTGGACTTACGATCTTTCAAACGAAAAAGTAACCATCTTCTAAACCAGTGACCAAAGCTGATGAAAGTAAGAAGAATGGTTTCTTCTTACTTTCATCTAAGTTAGTTATTATTAGATTAAGACAAAGTTTTTATTAGACTACCTCCGCTAGAATTTGGCAGAAATATTGGCCCATGAATTTGAAATTCTTAAATCTAAATAAGTAAAGGAAAATATATTATTTTTATTTACAGAAACAAATCAATAACAGTAATAATAATTCTCCTACGGGATACAAACGAGACTGAATTGTTAGATGGTACACAATACTTTAAAATGTGAAACAGCACACGTGCGCTCATTCCTCGCTTCGCTCGTTGGCGGGTTGTCCGTGCGTAGGCCACCCCGTAGACAGCGGCTGTGGGGGCTCGTCGGGAGAGGTTCTACTACCCGCACATTAGCCACGAAGATATGGTGATTAACCACTTGAATGATAATGATTAGCTATGAGCTCTAATTAGCTCTTATAGTCTTTTTTATCATTTATATTTTTATTATTCTAGGTCTTGCTTAAAGAAATCTAATTCAAAAATTATTTCAAACATTATATTTGACGAAAGTTTTGTAAATATTTGACAAAAGTATCCTATAGTTGAACTACCAACACAATACTGTTAACGATTAATAGAGGTTGGCGAACCATAAAAGATGGAAAGCACAGAAGTAAAGTTTCATACTTCATATTCATAAGCAAAGCGCGTGTGAGTGCTTCGCTGAAAACGCAACGCTCTCAACGATCTCAAAAATGGATACAATAAAATTGTTATAGTGATTGGTGGCACCTGCACTTATAGTACTGGACATAAATAAGAATGCAGCTTCTCAATTTATTTAGAGAGACATAAAGAAGTGAAAAATGGATAATCCATTTGTCTTTTATTCGCAGATCGTAAAAATAGTGCATTGGGTTTTCCTTCGGGAAATTAAAACAACAGTAACACTCTAAAAACCAAACTTAGCCATATCTATTTCATGTATTTGGTTCTTTGCTTAAGCAATGTCATATTAAGACGCCGATGCAATAATACGGGCAGAAAAGTTGACATGTGTCTTATACAGCTACCATGTTTTGTATAAGCACACTGTAATCACACACACAGTGTAATCGAATGCCAAAATTACATAAACGAAGAACAAGATGTTAATAGTGTATTACATCCTGTATAATTAATTTTACATATATATTTTCACTGCAAGATAAATAAACTTTAATAGCATCTATAATAGACCTATCACTATCATAACGGTGGGCTTAAAATTCAAGTTAAACCTTAACTTCTTTCTCTCTTGTTTTCTGTGATTGGACACAGATTGGCTACATGACTTGCTATTTGTATAATTAATCCTATATATTTTTCTTGAATGTATTGTTGTTTGTATTAGTTTGTAAATATATTGATAACAATTAAAATAATCTAACTATACTTGTTAGACATTTCAGTCTGAGAGAATGTATACCAATCGCAATATAGTGGACCATTTTGAAAAAGTGTCAATTATTTTTTGTTTTTGGGTTTTTATGTCATAATCTTTTTTATGAAGTGGAAATGCTTATTGCACACCCCACCGCTTAGGGGTGGCGGCGTGGTAGTGTGGGACTCCCGAACAGTACGCCCGTGCGCATCCGACATGAGTGGAAATTACAAAGATTATACCAAGAGGATTGACCAAAAGGAGAAGATGACCTAATTTTTTTTCAGGCCACCGTTTTTTTAACAAATTATTTTTCTTTAATCTATTACTAATTCTTTCTCATCCTCAGTATGTCTTTCCTTCGCTTGTTATTTAATGTTGTTCATAATGTCATCTTCATAATTTTAATATATCTATACTACTATTATAAAGAGGAAAGATTTGATTGTTTGTTTGTTTGTTTGTTTGCTTTGAATAGGCTCCGAAACTACTGACCCGATTTAAAAAATTCTTTCATTGTTGGGAAGCTACACTATCCCCGGGTGACATAGGCTATATTATATTTTCCAAAAAATTAGGGATCCTTACTAAAACTCTAATAATGTAACCCAAAGTGTAAAAAAATTACCTAATCGCGTGCGTTGCGAAAACTATTGATGATAGAATAAAATAATGTACTACAACTTTGCAGAACACGTCATTATTTACAAAAAGTGTCGCGACAGTATATGTCTAACTATTATAGTTATGCCACAATAAGTGTTCTTTTATTTTAAAAAATTAATTGAAATGCCGCCCCTAGAAAATGCTCTTTATTTGGATCTTGGTATTAATCCTTATCAAAATAAATTACTTAATATTCAAAACTGTTTCAATACCTTTATATAACTTTTTGAATTATTCAATTCGGATATTCCATTCGAAAGATATCACGAGTTTAAAAATGTAAGTATTAGAAAAATGTTGCGTGGTAGCCGCTCACCCTGTTCGGCTAGCTAGGCAGCACCTTATGCAATGTAGGCGTGCGTCACTGGGGTTTTTACAAAAATTAGAATACTTATTAAAAAATAACGAAAAATAAATAAAAAGTAATAGCAAAAAAATCATTAAAATAAAAGCTCATAGAAATAATAATATTCAAACTTTCTTTATAATTTTATTTTTTTAGTAACCTGACGCAAATAGAAGGGTTTGCCCCCAGGGGCGCTCCTCTGTCCGAGGAGTGCACGGGTGTGCGTACCCGAGGTGCCCGAGCATCCGTCGCTTCACTCCCCTCTCCGTTCGAGGCGACAGAGTCCTACCTTTCTTTCCGTCTACCTCTTACATCCTTTCCAACTTAGCTCTCTGTTCGTGGCGTGGTCCCCGATGGGATGGTTGCGAATACTGATTGGAGTCCCGGGTTCTACCCTGGGACCTGATTTGGTAGTCAAAACCATGCCTATTTCGACTGCGCCTGCACAGAGAGTGTTCCCGGGGCGGGAATTGCATCCTCGCTATCGGTTGGTCAGCCTGGGCCGGCTACGACGTCAGGCGACTCTGCTTTTTCTGGAGTGTCGTCTGGTAGTCGTACCCACGCCTGACTAGCACGCGACGGGGATGCGAGTCCCGTCCGGAATTGGCCGCGGACCTGTCGCTCCCGGCCCTGGTTCTCTCCATGGTCGGGGGCGATCCTGGATGGACGACCGTCGCCTCCTTTTGCGAGGCATTAGTGTCTGCAAGGGAGGCGGCGGAACGGGAGCGGGAGGCCGCCACCGCACTACCCTCCCGCCAACGTAGGCCGCGTCGTCGGCGCCGGAGGGCGGGCAACGATCTCAGGCCGCCGTAGAAAGCGGCCGCGGGCGGCCCCTCGGGGGAGGATCCGCCGCCCGCACTATTGCCGTGAGGGAGAAGGCCGCGTGCTGTTCCGCAGCCCCCCTCAACTCCTAGAGTTGTTACAAGAGAGCGCCGGGGGGACGAAACCCTGACCCCCTGGCGCCAGCACTTTAGAAGGGGCCCGCTTTAAGACAAAGCGTGAGCCGGCGCCGGCCCGGGCCACGAGATCGGCAGGCCATATATCCGTGGGCCCGGGCGTAGGCGATAGGAGAACAGCGGGGTTTTTTAGTGGGTAGTCGGATGGTCGAACATCTTTTCCGGAGTCCCTTATATCCCTCGGTCCCCCCGGGCCAGGGGAACCCGTCAAGAGAGGTTTTTCCCCGAGACCGAAAAAAAAAATAGAAGGGTTTAATTTTTAATTTTTTGTTAAATACCCGTGCGAAGCTGGGACGGGCTGCTAGTTACATTATATATTTGAAGACATCTTTTTGTCTAATTTTCATACTTAATCTGATAATTGAAAAGGCTGCCTTAGTTTCCTACCAAAAACACATTATTAGCATTCCACCTCTCAAAATATTCCCTTTTACATACTCCTGAAATAATATTTGGGGTTCACATATGAATTTTGTTTACGGAACCAAAGCATATTTTCCTTTAGTCTTATATTAATTTATTTATAAGGTTTGCCCTCCGATTACCCTTCAGCCCTTTAATACACCTGGTTTCTATGGGGAACGTAATCTATGTTGGTTTACTGTTTAGCAAAGATTTACTTATACATACTTTTATATTGAGAAGCAGGGGTGTTCCGCTCGCCCAGCTCACCCTGCGTGAGACAGAAAATGTCGGCAGCATGCTGGCTTTTATAAGGCCCGCATAATATTGTTTCTCACTTATTTTCTTTTATCAGATTAAAATAGAATACTTTTAATCAATAAAAAAGTAACATATTAAGTCTACTAAATACAATACATTTCAGTTCCAGCAAGAAAAGTATGGTAATAATGAAGTGGTAATAATAATGAAGCTGAACTGGCTCTCGGGGTGGGTATGCCAGCGAAGTGTGTCTCCCAGGTTAGAGAAGGGGGAGTACGGGCGCATGTCACAGGAAGTCCCACACTACCTTGCCGACCGTTTGTACCGTTTGTACGCAGCGAAGTACGCGTCAGGAATTTCCTCCTTCAAAAAAAAAGAAGTGTGGTAAATTTTTAATGATCTTCCAGGACCAGGTTTCAGATGTTATTAATTATAATGTTAAATCTATTGAATGGTTAAAGTTGATTGATAAAGATAATGGATGAGTGCGTGGAAAGCGGAGCAAGAGGAATTAAAATTGTATCTTAAATAATACGAGTAGACCAGTCACATACTTGTTTGTGGTGAAAAATACCAGCTCCATAAAGGTAACTCTTGCGTCTTCTTTTTAATATAATTGCCTATTAGGACACATTATATCGTCCATTAAAGGAAATGCGTGTACCTATAGAAAATGCTGTCATTTTTTAGCCTAGTGGGTCTTAAAGGCTATGCTAGAAGTAGCATATCCTCAGAATTAGTATCGAAAGACCATTTGATTTATTTATTACAATGATTTTTTATGCAATAAATGATAATGTTTAATTTAAATAATCAATAAAACCTATTCTCTGTCAACAAAAAAATCCACTCGTGAATAATAAAATTCCTTCAATGATATCGACATCAACTTCATTATGAATTTATCTTCATTAGTGATGTTTGTAAATTCCACCAGTAAAGTGTTATACATTACATATTTTAGATATTGCGTATGGAACAAAAATAAACATTGCTAAATTTGGAGACTAATATATTCTGGTATTACTTAATATTGGCTGGGCGTTCATCCCCCTTTCCTGGAGCCTCTTCTTTTCTGTACAAAACGGTTCTAAAATACGTATTTGCTGCGTTTTTTCCGATTTTGGGATGAGTTTTGTTTGAGATTTTTTCATCGCAATACTATATGGTGTCTTAAAAAAATAATGTTATATGCTTTTTCGAGAGCGGCAGTGCTTGGGCGATATCTCTGGTTTTACAAACGTTCATAGGCGACGGAAACATCGCGTATGGACCAGAGCTGGTATTGCTAAATTAGATGAATAATTTATTCCAGTACTTCGTGCCTTATTGTTTAAAACTTTCTTTTGCTAACTCCCAGATAGCATAGCTCATATCAGTATATTTTTAAAGTTTGGGGGTTGATGTGGCATTCTCCCGTGTAAAAGTCACAAACATTTATCTAAGTCTATCGATATAGTAACTATTGCAGACGTTTCTCTCTATAACACTCAAGCGTACTTCGGGTTTCGATTTTATTACGACTAATATCGTGCCTTTGGAAAAACGTGTTAAAAATATCGCATATGAAAAAGTTAATCGTAATTGTGATAAAAAAAGCTCCCGATTCAAGTTAAAATTGCCTTATCAATTATTTTTTTATAACATTTGCGCTGTGACTAATAACGGTTAACGAATAACTTTGTATACAATATAATAACAACTTGTAGTCATTATCTTTTTGAGCTGTTCACTTGCTGCCAACTCTAGCATGATCATCTCTAGACGTGGCATAAAACGTGGCCACTACGTCGAAGGCGACTTTTTTGTACAGCACACAGGTGGTCTACTTAATAATAAGTGTTTACGGCGCTAGCGTCACTGCTAACACGCTGCCGTGTAAGGGAAATGGAACCTGGATCATTCACCAACACAACACAAGGTTATTATGGCGGCATTAGAGACCAGGCGTGGTAGCTATCCAGGCGGGTTGTTTTGTTACGTCAAACGATAGGCCACCCCCAGCCGCATGGTTTTATATTCTTACTCCGCCCCCGCACGGAGAAATGCACGCCGCTACATGTAAATATATAGGTAATGTAAGGTTATTATGGCGGCATATTTAGATACCTAATACGTTACATTCCATGCGGGCTTGGAACTATACCACCCAGCTGGGTAGCTGGGATTGTTTAGTCGATTCCATTATTTTTACTCCGTCCATGCACGAACAATACTTACCTGCAGTTGTTTTCATATTTTGGATATGAAGGCTTCTGCGTACGCAGGAATTTCTAACTCACTTTCTTGCCTGTGTCGCTTTAGCACTGAGCATGTTTCACAATTGTAAATGATAAGATAAGATATATTTATTTGCTTTAACATGTTGTGTTACAGGTTCACAATAGGTACAATAAACACACATTTTTTTTAATTATAAAACTATACATGGAGATTTTGCAACAATAAGTAGACATGTTATGCCACAAACAGCATGCGAAACAATTGTAATGACTACTGCTTCCCTATAGTAAAAAGTAAAAATAAAATTCAAATTCCATAAGCTACAAAAATTTCGATACCTATAAATTAATAAATTTGTGATGTTATCAGCTACATATGTCAACGACTCTTTAAAATTAAAGACGGTAATGATATTGTGGTCTTCGTAGAAAAAATGCTAATTACTTTTGGTTTTAATCGAACAAGGAATTCAAACGGAATTTGAATTTGTTTTAGACTAATTTCTTTACAATTACATACATTATCACTGTATATTATTCAAATGATGTTTTTTTATTGGACTGTAAATTGACAGATGCCTAAAAATATTCAAATCGAAGGATTTCTTAAAACTGGATAAAATTCCATATTCTCAAGGTGTGCGAGAAAGAATCGTCTAGAAAGACTACGAAATGTCTAGTAGTTCACAATCTAGTAGGCCATGAATCGATAATGCAAGCTTTCAGTCATTGCTTGTTGATTTATCAAAAACTAAAAAATAAACTTATGTACGAAAGCAACCTTAAGTGTCTGGTGGATCAGTGGTAGATGATTACTCGGAGACCAATTTTAAGGTCCTGGGTTTGAATCCCACGATAGTATGTACAGTTTAAGCAGTTTTTTTTGCCTAATGTGCGTGTTATATTATTGTCGCGTACCGACGATGAATGAACGCTAATCCTTCTTGGGCAAGTGTGGCGAGCATATTCTGCTCCCTTAAGGGAGAGGCTCGAGCCCAACTCTGGAACGTTATGGACTGGTATTAATTTAACCCTAAAATAATTTTCTTTTAGCAAATCGTTATATAATTAGAAAAAATAAAATATAGGGAAATATTGACAAACAAACACATACATACTTATATATACCTAGTCAGGTCATAAATTCTGTCACATGTTTAATGTAAAATAATTGTAACAAGTTTATTCATTATGTAACCATTCATATACCAAAATGAACTTAACAAAACATAAATTCTTATGACATTAAAGTTTATTCAAAATGACCTCCGTGATTTTGAATACAAGCCTTCAATCTGCGCGGCCAGTCGTCTATCGCAGCATGAACGAGGTCCATGTCAATATCGGCGGCTGCCTTAATCAAGGATGTCTTGAGTGACTCCAAATTGGGATGAGGCTTTGAGCACGCCTTTTCCTCCAAGTGTTGCCATATCTTGTAATCTAACGGATTCAAATCTGGACTGGAGGAGGGCCAGTCTTCGTGCCGGATGAAGTCGATTTCACGCGCCGCCAGCCAGTCTTGTGTGCTCTTCGCTCTATGAGCTGGCGCCGAATCTTGTTGGAATACCCAGTGCCTGTTATTGAACATGGTATGAGAAACAGGTTCCACAAGGTTCGTCAGGACTGTATTTTGATTCACAACAGCATTCGTTTTTACACCTTTCTCACAAAAATGTACCTCTGTTAAGCCCCAATAAGAAACTCCCAACCATACCATGAGCGAGGATGGAAAATGACCTCGTTGGACACGCGGAATACGGTTGCTCGCTTCTTCACTACTGTGTGCGTACACCTTATCATTTTGTTTGTTGTAGCTCTCTTCTACGGTAAACATTTTTTCATCCGAAAAAAGAATTTCCCGATATTTTTTTCCCGCGTACCGCTTCAACAAAGCGCGGCATCTCTTCAGTCTCAGGTCCATTAGACGAGCATTCAAACGATGTCCTGTTTTCCTTCGATATGCCCGAAGCCCTAAGTCTTCATTTGACTCCCTTTTCACCGTGGTTCTGCTTAACCCCATCTGAAGGGCCAACAGTTTCTGCTTACGTTTGGGATTTCTTTGAATTCGTGCCTTCACAGCTTTTATCACTGCTGGAGTCCTAACAGACCGAGGGCGACCACTTCTTGACCTGTCATCTACACTAGAGTCTTCAATGTATCGTTTGATGGTACGATAAACGAATCTTTTGGTAATATTCAAATTTTTCAGTATGTTAAAAATTTGAATTGGCGCGTAACCGCAACGATGCAACGCAATAACTGCAACACGGTCTTCTTTAAGCGTCCACTCCATATTTAAAAATGAGTAAAATTCTAAAAGTATACATTTTTATTTTCATGAACAATTCGAAATTCGAATTCAATAAACTTTTTTGTGGCCAGCATTCTAAAAGAAAAGTTTTTACTGTGTGACAATACTTATGACCTGACTAGGTACAATATACAACAACCTCCGTGGCGTAGCGGCTTACGCACTTAGTTACGCTCGTGGATCTCATAGGTTCGATTCTGTCTCGCGTCTGGTTGTTTACCTATAATATGTTTACCTATTTATTTACAAAAGAAAAGTATATATGTCAGTTATCTAGTACCTAAAACACAAGTGCCTTACTACTTACTTTTAGATTAGATGGCGCTGTGTGATATTGTGTAGTATATTTATTTACATTACATGAATACATACTTTTTATTACTGCCATGTTTCAACATCCGAGCTGCCGTTATTCGATTTTATTATACCGCCGTTTACCTTTACGAAGTTTGCAAGTATAAATTGAAGAGCGTTGAATATTCAACAGGCTCTGAGAAACATTCGTGGCACTTGACACTGAAAGTTTCATTTTATTTATCCACAATTACCATACAGAGTGTTTGAAACTAATTACGGCGTAATTGTAAGCTTCCAGTTTTTGCATTAAATTTAATGATCTTCAGCATTTGCGGCCGTTATCATTGTGGGCCATCAAATGTGTAATCTTACATGGTAGTTTTCTTAAAGTACTCTATGCAAGGATCAAAGAAAAATTGAAATATAATTCAAGGCTATATTAAGGATATAAAACGGAAAATACTTAATTAAAAAGATCATGAAATATAATTCTAATAATTATTATATATTAATATAATTAATAAATAATTTTTAATATAATTATATTAAAAAGCTAATTACTCAGAGTAAACAGTTCAATGTTAAACGAGAAATTGTATAAATAAAAATATACAAAAGAAACGAATAATGTGGTCAATAGGTTGCGCCCTTTATTGACGTAATTTTATTACGGCGTTATTCTCATTTAACATTGACCTATCTTTCATATTTACCTTGATTAGTAGTATATTACATACAATACATGTTTATCTATATATAAATAAGCAAAATACAACTCATATGGAAATCTCTAAAACTATACACCCGATTTCGTCGGCTTATTGCAAAAAGTCATTATGTGACATTTCATTATTTTGGGAAAACAGCATTTTAGTTGGAATTAGTTAGTGGTTATGTTGATTAGCCAAAGACGTAACGGCTAAAATTGGCCAGCTAGAAATTAGTGCTTTTGCATTTTGTAGAATATGTAAAAATGAGCCCATTATAGATAAAAACGTATTTAGTGATTTTTTGCAGTTAATGAGTACTTGCAATAAGCCGACGATTTACTTCAAATTTTGCATAGTTACTCATTGTGCTAGTTAGCTAAGTAGAATTATGACGATAAATTAGCAATTGTGAGTTCTTTTAGTGTAAAGAAAGACATGGTATGCATTTTTTTATTGCTGTGGGACAGTAGACAGGCTGACGGCCCGCTTAGAATTTACCAGTTACCGTCGCCTCAGGGTATTTGCAACGCCTGTAGCATCGCAAACACGCTGCTGTCCCATAAGGGTACAGGCACTTAGTTCACTAATGCCGGAACACAACACAAGATTATTATGGCGGCAAACTTAAGACCAAAGGTGGTCACCATCCACTGGGTTGTTTTGTCGCTTTTTACTATAGGCTGAACCCGGCCGCAGAACTCAATATTCTTTTATTCGCCGCTGCACGGATAGGGATAAAGATAAATTGAAAAAAAAAGAGACGAAGTATATTTTATTATACACTCTTAATCTCCTTCATTAAAATTATCTTTTGTTTTGAACTTCCAAACACAACAATTAATGCTATGTAGATAAAAAAAAACATGCGGGGCAGTCTTTGGGGACTGCCGATAGAAGTGAAAACTAAGTAACTTGTGAATTGTAGCGTTGAGTTATTAGATTATTATTTTCGGTTTTTAAAGAAGTATATATGATTAAGGATTAAAGTTTAAATTGGTCATTGAGTTGATTATTTACAAACAGGAAAACTAAATAACAATGAAATGCTTTAATAATATAAATTATACATTTGTTCACTATGTATATTGTTGTATATTCCTGTATTAATGTATTTTATCCTGAGTATCAAAAATAATGTTTGTAATATACAAAAAATAGTGTATAACGCAAGTAGTGTGTGTAAGAAGACTTACTATGATCTCAAGCACCCAATCTAATTGAATAATTTTGAACGACTCTGATCCTAGTTTATTTTGAGGTATGGGAGTCAAACTGCAGTGTTTTTCAAAATACTCCAAATTTAATTCGTCCTTACGTTACTTCACGTAATTCGCCCTTTTTCTATTAATATATTGCTAGGTATGGGAAGCCAGCGTAGTTATGTCAATCTTAACGTTCTAACTCGTTGTTTGTGTGGCTGTTGATGGCCAGCGGCGGCCGGAATGGTTTAGCGATTAAAACTCCAGTCGCAGCCCCTAACTTTATGTTGTCACAGGATCAACTTTTAGTCATTGCTCTGTGACACCTCCGGCTCGTACGTCACCGCTGTCTTCACTAGCTAGCTCCCTTAGCTCTTCCGCCTAGCAAACCATATTTCATGAGGGCCGCCAACATCCTCTATTCGAGGCAGTCTTTCTGCTGAGATGCGTGTAGCATTGCCTTACTCATACGTTCTACAGTACACTGTAACGTAATTTTACACTATTTTTTAAAATTAAGTTTGCCGCGCTCGTTTGTTGCGACAATCGAGCGTAACGCTGTAATGGCGGTGGCTGCGAATATGAGTCGAAATATGGCGAACCTACGTCAGACGCAGTTCCACCAATCAGCGCAACGCTCGATTGTGGCGGCAAACGAGCGCGGCAAATCTAATAAGATAACATATCTCCCTCGCCTACAAAATAATTTTATTCCTAAGAATAAAATTATTTGATGTACTCAATAACACATTCGTCACCTATTCGCCACGAACAGGTGGCGTTGGATACATCGATGCACATCTACTAGAGAATTCATATTTCATTTTCGCCACGAAGTAAATAAACACTGAGGTAACGTGTATAGAATTTAGCGGAAGAAAATTACATTTTTTCGTTCCATTCAAGACTATGCCTTATCGAGGTTTATGTTATTCAAAGCCCTGTGTATTTTCATTAAATCCTTTATTATAACAGTACTATATAATATTCAATAAGAAAACAAGTATAAAATAATTTTAGATTTATTTTAAATTGAGGAGACGATATGCAACTCCAAAATAATATGTATTATATATCATAATAAATATTACTTACATCTATTTATAATACTTCTTACAGACTTACTAGAGAGTAATTATTTAAATGTTCAGTTGATTTCATAAGAATTTAAATTATAAGATTGTATGTTCTAAGAAAATAAAATAATACTTAAAGCAGTTTTACTGTTTTTGAAATCATAATAGTGATTTATTTAATTTAAAAATTGATTATTTGGCCACAGTAGAAGTTGTAGACTCAGTAGTCGATGATGTTGATACAGTTGATGATGATGATGGTAGAACTGTAGTAGGAATAGGTCGCTGTGATGGAATAGTGTAGTGTATTGTACTCGTCGAAGTTGTTGGTGTAAAGCATGATGGATCTAGGCCTTTACAGAATATGCAGATTACCTGAAATATAAACAAAATGTTTGTTTCAATATTTGGCTCTATTAACTGTGCGTGGTTGTAATGCTGGGTAAAATAAAATATTTCATTTCAAAAATTTCAACTGAGGAAAGAAATTTAATGAAGTTTTTTTGTTGGGAATGTTCAGTATATAAAAGATATGAAGAAAAAGTGAAAAAATAAAAAGCGGTCACAAAGTTCCGTGGATGCAAACAATATGCTAACGATGAACGAAAACATTTGATGCCTTCTGAGTTATCTACCTTACAAACAAGAAACCGTGTGAATTCTAACTCTTTATTACCTAACTCTTTACCCAAGTCTATTTAATATATTGCGTTAAATGTTACTCGTATACTATTAAGCTATAGCCATGCTATGGCGCGTTGATGTGTTTGTGGTACTATCGTTCACAGACGATTACAGATACGTAGTATCTAGTGGGTTTCTAGACTATGGTATTTGTTCTTCATACTTCTACTTGTAGTCACTTATTTCTAGTCATGTTCTCTCTTCTTTGTTAGCTATCATGTATATTCATACCTTTCTAAGCATCATCTTTAGCACAGTCTATTTCATCTTTTCTTTGATCTCACCTTCTTTAATAATTTAATACTTATATAAATAGTAGCTAAATATTTTAAAGAAAACCGACATCTTCAAAAGTTTTTAGTCGTGGATAGTATTTTATTTCTTCAACCATTTCTCAAAGTTAAGACAAAACGAGCAATACAGTTGATTTTACATATTAAAAAATTACCTTTCGACTTCTCCCATGGCGTATATTAGAGCAGAATTCTAGTACACTGGAAACTCCACCTCTAACCTCTGGCGCTTAAATAAATAGATAGATAGATAGATAGATAACACTTTATTGTAAACCAATTATATAAACACAATGAAACTTATTTACACAATCAATATGTACTTGACTTACAATGGGCGGCCTTATCGCTACAGAGCGATCTCTTCCAGGCAACCCGGAAATATATAAATAATATCATTTCAATTCTTATTATATAAGCTATACTTAAATTTGAAATAATAACTGAAATTTTGTTCTTAAGACGCCCCAAAAGGCGTCATCGAGCATCTTTATTCAGGTTTTATAAGTAAAATGACATCGTCAGTCTAATGAAGTCCACAGCTGGACATAGGCCTCTTACAAGGTATACCACAGAGCCTTATCTTCGGCTCGTTGCTTCATTCCTTGCCAGCCATTTAATACAAATCGTCGCACCACCTCACCGCTGGGCGTTCTACACTACGATTAACGAATTCTTGAGTGAAGACGCGGTCTCCACTCGAGAATTCGTTTACCCCATTGGTTGTCGGTTCTATAATAGATATGGCCGGCTCTCTGCCAATTTAGCTTGCTGATTCGAAAAGCGATCTCGGCGACTTTGATTTTCTGACGGATGACTACAATACGAATGCGATCTTTCAGAGAAACTCCGAGAATGGCTCTCTCCATAGCTCGCTGAGCGAATTAAATTTGTGGACCAGCTCTAACGTATATACGAGAGTAATTACGTCTCGGCTTCGTACGGCATTACTCATAGGACGCATTGGTTACGAGAAGACCGTTGTAATACGGATATTAATACAAAATAATGTCTAATATTTAGTAATAATATCACTTATAGGGTTTGACATACAGTCAACGGTGTCATAACGATAATGGCGATTTTACGTCACATTTATAAATAGATGGTTTATCACCTGAAAGAGAATATTAACTAAATGCGTATCAAAAATGTTACTGATTTCATTTCAGTTAAATTATTATAATAAAAATAAAATAAGAAATGTATTTATTTAGGACATTAAATATTTTCAGCAATTAATTTATATAATTATATCCAATATTAATGTCCCAAATTGGTCACAGCTCAGCATTTGCTGGTAGTTTTTACCAGAGCTGATCTTCCTGGATTGCTTATTTGCATATAGATTTCGCGCCAAGCTAGGTTTACAGATAGAACAAGAAGGAAAGCATCCAGCTATTATTTCGGAGAGATTAGGAATGAAAGCTTAAAATGCTATTTATAACACTTGTAAGAAGTGAAAGGAGATTTAAATCTCAAATTGTAAGGATCTTTAAAATTGTAAAAATCATTACAGTGGTTTTAACTACACGCCGGAAATACGTGCATTTACAGACATAATTGATGTCACCAGACGCATGAAATAATTATTCAATATTTTTCAATTATTCAATAATTATATTGAACCACATTGTCCTCAACTTAGTCAGTCTGTGTTGAAAAGCTGTTTAAATATTAACAATTTAACAAACTTTCTTGCATTATATTTACCACACAAACTTTAAAATACATTCATCATCAGACCTTAACGATTTGATTCCTGATTCAAACATAAAAATGAAAAGCATAAAAAGAAAAAAGGCGAACCTAAGGTATATAATACTTAAATTGCCTACCGTTTCCCCTTTATATCGTCGCAGGCACGATAAGGACTCTTATTGTAGAGGAACATGACCTTTGACAAGGGTCCCGTGTAGTCAGATGTTTATATATCCAAGTCATACTGAACTCGACCGCAGCATAAAGCTCGTAAATTCTTTGTACGTGTTAGACAGATGTTATTTTTTCTTTTCATTCTATATTTTTATGTAAATTATGAATGAGATTATTCTGGTAAACATGGGGTTCATCCCACATTTTTGTTTCTTAACAAATATGTTTATTTTTTTTATTTTGACGACTCTGCTGGTAAAGTTTTATCAGTGCGTTCGACATAAGACCAAATATTTATTTAATGTCTTTTCTGCTACAGTAGTGTAGTAGACGATTCCCGAGGTGTAACGGCTAACGCACTTCGGTATGTTTGCGGAGGTTACGGGTTCGATTCCCGTGTCGCGTCTGGGTTTTTATGTATTGTATGTAATCATTTAGAAAAACAAAGTATATTAGTTATCTAGTACCCATAATATAAGTGCTATGCAATTTACTTTGGGACTAGATGGCGCTGTGTGAATTGTCCGAGTATATATTTTATTTATTTATGTTTTGAATAAAGCCGATACAAGTTTTTATCTAGTGCAGGGAACTGTTAAAAATAAATAATAAAAGAAAGCGGTGCTTTGAAGACGATGTCCAGGTGTAATTGGCGCCTCACTCCCCTCTCCGTCCGAGACGACAGAGTCCTACCTTTCTTCCCGTCTACCTCCTACATCCTTTCCAATTTCGCTCTCTGTTCGTGGCGTGGTCCCCGGTGGGATGGTTGCGAATACTGATTGGGGTCCCGGGTTCTGCCCCGGGCCCTGATTTGGTAGTCGAAACCATGCCTATATCCACTGCGCCTGCACAGAGAGTGTTCCTGGGGTGGAAATCGCATCCTCGCTCTCGGTTGGTCATGCTGGGCCGGCTACGGCGTTGGGCGACTCTCTGGTTTTTCTGGAGTGTCGCCTGGTAGGCGTACCCACGCCTGACCGGCACGCAACGGAGGTGCGAGTCCCGTCCGGAATCGGCCGCCGACCTGTCGCTCCCGGCCCTGGTTCTGTCCATGGTCGGGGGCGATCCTGGATGGTCGGCCGTCGCCTCCTTTTGCGAGGCAGTATTGTCCGCAAAGGAGGCGGCGGGGCGGGAGTGGGAGTCAACTACCGCCAACACAGGCCACGTCGTCGACGCCGGAGGGCAAGCAACGACCTCCGACCGCCGTAGAAAAGGGCCGCGGGCGGCCCCTCGGGGGAGGATCCGCCGCCCGCACTATTGCCGCGAGGGAGCGGGCCGCGTGCTGTTCCGCGGCCCTCCTCAACTCCTTGAGTCAACAGGAGAGCGCCGGGGGGATGAAACCCTGACCCCCTGGCGTCCACACTTTAGAAGAGGCCCGCCTTGAGAAAGGGCGGGCCGGCGCCGGCCCGGGCCACGAGATTGGCAGGCCACATTTCCGTAGGCCAGGGCGTAGGCGATAGGAAAACAGCGGGGTTTTTAGTGGGTAGTCGGATGGCCGAACATCTTTGCCGGAGTCCCACATATCCCTCGGTCCACCCGGGCCGGGGGAACCCGTCAAGAGAGGGTTTTTCCCCCGAGACCAAAAAAAAGGAGTTCGACTCCCGTCCCAAATCTGGGTGTTAATATATAATATGTATTTAAAAAAGAAAAATATATAATTAGTAATACAGTTGACTAGAAACCATGATACAAGCCTCTTGCTGCTTTAGGTCTAGATGTCGTTGTGCGAAATGTTACAGTGCTTCTTATTACTATTAATTAGTTCAAACACTGTTACTAGAAGTAGTTAGTAACAAATAAAATACGATTTTGAAATAAAAATATTACTGCTTCAAAATTCATCTTATAACAATATGTTTTTAACACGCTTTTACTAATAAATAAATTAGCCTGGTATCTATGTATCCATATAACGGAATCTTTGAACGTGATTTTCACCCCTTTCAAAACGACGGATTGATTTGAAACTTAGCACACTTATCAAGAACCGATAACAATGCAATAATCTGTATAGTTTTTATCATTATCCTTACCAGGATTAATGAATTTTCGGAGCGGTTCTCGTCCGATCACCGAAGTTAAGCACCGTCGGGCGCGGTCAGTACTTGGATGGGTGACCGCCTGGGAACACTGTATGACGGTGGCTATTTGCTCTTTTTTTACACGCTTTATATTAACTTGACATGTACAAGTAAAGAAATTTTCGAACAAAAAAAAAATCAAAATTCTGCCGAAACACCATCTGGAGTTTAATTAATAACACTGCTGTATATATATATATATATATATATATATATATATATATATATATATATATATATATATATATATATATATATATATATATATATATATATATATATATATATATATATATATATAATCAAGTAAATCGTAAGTGTAGTGATTTCCTCCTAACAAGATTTAACTGAATTGAATTATATTTGGTGTAGCACATAAAAATAATTCTGTTTCGTTATAGTATATACAGTAAATATATACAGCAAAGCATCAGCAATAATATTTTTAGAAGTTATTGAATTATATAGATCGAAAACCTCCAAAATTTCTCCGCTGGAAACTTGCGACGGTTTCTCAAAAAATTCCATTATTTCAAACTTTAAAAGGAAATACTTCTGTTTTATAAATACATCTTATATTAAATAAATAAAAACTATTATAAAAATATACAAACATACCTGAGATTTCATTATTTGTTCGACAATTAGACGAGCCAGTAAAATAAAAGAAAAGTATAAATAAAACTAAACGTGGAGCGAACATTTTACAGCCAACTGTGCAGTTAGTGGGAAAAATCAAATATATTTGAAGCGTGAAGCTTTCTACAACTTTGTTTTATACGTTTTAGGGTTACGACAGGAAATGGTGCGAAATAAAATCGCAATAGCGGGTTTTTATATTTGCTAGCTTTATCCCCATTATATTGATATGTTTCTTCAATAACATCGTTCTACGAAGCAGTTTTTTCTCTGTAGGGGTGGGTTAAGAATAATGATCCCTGCGGCCTGCCGTAAAAGGTGACAAAAGGTGTAGTTAGGTGGTAAGGATGTCTGGCAAGCATGTCTGGATGGCAATCACCCATGTTCTGAATATGCCGCCATAACAACCTTGTGGTATGTTCCGGTTTTAGTGACCAGTGTTAGTGACGCAGGTTCCTGTTGTGTTCTTGTATCCAGCGCCCTAGCATCGCAAATAGGTGACGAGAATTGGATACTATCAAGTAAGCAGTTACCTGTCTGTGTTTAAAGAGCAATAAAAATATAACTCATTTTTCTTTTCTCAAGCGTTCTCAGTTGTTTATTGCCTAAACCGCTGGACCAATTTCGATGAATTTCTGTATAGTCATAGATAGGACCTTGGAGAAGGACATAGGCTACTTTGTTTTTAAATTCATATGGCAGAACAACGTTTGCCGGGTCGACTAGTTAACTATATATTATAAAATAAATGATATAGATATGACTTATTATTATTATTGCTTAAGAAATATTAAGTAGTAGTATGTTAATATGATTAACGGTGTGACATTGCCGCTGGGCGACAAAACACTTTTCAATGAAAAAAATTATTATTATATAATTTACAAAATATAACCTATTACTGTAATTTTTATGAATATTGTATATTAGTTATTGTGCAAAAGATTGTCTGTAATGCATTATTGTATAAATTTTGAAATAAAAAAATTGATATTAAAATGAAATTAATGCTTTATGATGTATAACTACTAAGTGATGTATTATGTAACATATTTAATTTACTACTGAAGTATAGCGAAAGTACTCGTAGTATACAGAACCCATCGCTGAGTCCTACTTAGAACTTGTTTATCTATAATATTTTAACTTTATCGCACTTTTATCGCTTCTTTAAGTTTTAAATATGACCTAAGCTTAACATTACCTGCATTTTGTAATAAAGTTATATCTTACACGGTTTGGTACTTTAAAATGTTTTGAGTACTGTATAGTAGTTATGTATGTTATTTCCGTGCAGGGGCGGAGTGGGATTTGCGGCTGAAATAAAAACTTTTTATTGTGCTCCAGTTTCAGTAACCCAGGTTCCTGTACCCTTATGGGACAACAGCGTGTTCGTGATGCCCCTGACGTCGCAAACATCCATATGCGCTTGTTTACTATTAGATGAGCCGTCAGCCTGACCGCTGTTTCCCAGCATTAAAAAAGTCGATTTTTGGACGACCTCCGTGGGGCATTGGCTTTCGCATGTTGGAACGCCTGTAGGGGTCACATTTTTGATTCCCGCTCCGGGTCTAGATGTTTATGTTTAATATGCATATATTTACAAAACAAATAAATAAGTAGTATATCAGTTGTCTAGTATCCAAATCACAAGAGTTTTGCAGCTTACTTAGGACTAGAACTGAGGCTTGGTAAATTATCACAGAATATTTATTTACTTATCCATACTAATATTATAAATGTGTAAGTAAATCGGTCTGTCTGTTATGTTTTCATGCCTAAGCCGCTTAACCAATTTTGATAAATATCGGTAAAGAGAAAGATTGGACCTTGGAGAAAGATATCGGATACTTTTTTTAAATGACAGAACAACTTTTGCCGGGTTAGATACGAGTAGAATAGATAGATTCTAAGAAGTCAAAGTTGCTTATACCTATATAATATATGAGCAACACTATGACTTCTTAGAAGGGTTTCCTGTCGGTTGTATCCATATTTAGGAAATTATTGTCACATGAAACATGTGTCGATGCCTTTCCGCCCCACTGACTACTTCCTGTTCCTTTTCCTGACTAAATCTATAAAGAGAATTAGATTTTACACGAGCGCTATAAAATTAGCCCCCGAAAGGATGGGAAAATTAGTTTATTTTGCCTGTTTCCTGTTTTTCTTGCTCGAATAGGTTGTCGATCAATAAAGTACGATTTTTTCGGAAAATAATAATAGTGAACGTATAACAAAATTTTTTTTATTGCGTTGGACAGCAGACAGGCTGACAGCCCGCTTAGAATTTAGCAGTTACCGTCGCCTATAGGTGGTTGCAATGCCAGTGGCATCGCGAACACGCTGCTGTCCCATAAGGGTACAGGAACTTGGGTCACTAATGCCGGAACACAACACAAGGTTATTATGTCGGCATACTTAAGACCAAATCGCCGTGTGGTCCCGGCCGAAGAAAGAATAGGGCCACCCCAAATCATCCCAAGGGAGTCGTAAAAGCCGACTGATGGGTTACTCCCTCTGCCAGCTTGCATGCGGCGAGGGAAGAACACCTCTAGGTTTCCCTTTAGAGGTTGGGAGGTCGGAAGGCAGTCGCTCCCGTAAAAACCATAACAAGCCAATTAAAATATGATTAGAACAAGGAAAGGATGTGTCACGGATAGGGCGTCGCCGCAAAACGACGCGCAGGAACTTCGCCCGACTCCTGTGACAAGTGGACTAGGGCTGCCGTGGCGTGGGCGAGCACGGCTAAAGACACTAGCCCCACCCAAAAGGAAACTCCGCTTCGCAACGTGGAATATTGGCACGCCAACCGGACGCGCGAGAGAGTTGGCCGATGTGCTCTCCAGGCGGAGGGTGGCCGTGGCATTCCTGCAGGAGACTCGGTGGAAGGCCAGCAGATCCCGGTCCATTGGGAATGGCTACAAGCTGATCTACACAGGTGCACCTGGTGGGGAGAATGGGGTTGCCATAGTGCTCTCGGAGGAGTTCCAGAACGACATTTTGGAAGTGAAACGTCATAGCGACCGGCTTATGGTCGTTAGGGTGCTTATCGATGGGGTAGTTACCCACTTGATAAGTGCCTATGCGCCACAGGCCGGTTGTGACGACGCCGATAAAATGGCGTTTTGGAATCAACTCGGAGAAGTGCTCCGTGGAATCCCATTACCACAGGGGATCGTTTTGGGGGGTGATCTGAACGGTCATGTGGGTGATAAATGCGGGGAATTTGAGCGTGTTCACGGTGGATTTGGGTACGGTAGCCGCAACGCGGAAGGGGAGGAGATCCTCAATATGTGTGCGGCTGCCGACCTTGCCATCGTGAACACGTATTTCAAAAAGAGACCCGAGCATCTCGTCACCTACAAGAGCGGGAGAAATGCAACCCAAATCGACTTCCTACTCAATAGGAGACACCAAATCAGCAAAGTAGCCAACTGCAAGGTCATACCCGGTGAGAGTCTCACTGCACAACACCGTCTTCTTGTCATGGACCTCTGCGTGAAGCCCAAAGGCAAATGTGTTGACCGCCTTCAACGCCGAATCAGGTGGTGGCTGCTTGATGAAATCAAGTCCCAGGAGTTCGCCTCTGCCATCGGCGACAAGTGCGCCGGAGGTGAGGGCGAACCGGTTCAAGCTTACTGGGACAGGATTCAGGCGGCTATCCTTGGGTCGGCGAGAGAGGTGCTTGGCGTGTCCAAGGGCGGACGCAAGTGTGACAAGGAGACTTGGTGGTGGAACGACGCAGTCCAGAGGGAGACCACCGCAGTAATTACCGCGGTATAAAGGTCATGTCCCACACCATGAAGCTCTTCGAGAGGGTTATCGACTCTCGGATTCGACAGGAGTGCACTGTCTCGGAATGTCAATATGGGTTTCGCCCTGGTCACGGGACAATGGACCCTATTTTTGCCCTAAGGACTGTCGCAGAGAAATACAGGGCGAAGAATACGCCTCTGCATTGTCTGTTTCTTGACTTGCAGAAGGCCTTCGACTGTATTCCTCGCGCGATAATCTGGTGGGCATTGCGGTCCAAAGGGATTCCAGAGGCCTATATTGAGATCATCCGAGACATGTACCGTGATTCCGTTTCCGTAGTTCGGACCGCTGTTGGCGACACAAAACCTTTCCCCATCACCGTCGGTGTGCACCAAGGATCCGTCCTTAGTCCGTTTCTTTTTAGCGTGGTATTAGACGTATTGTCAAACAGCATCAGAAACTCACATGAGCAGCCCCCGTGGCTGCTCATGTATGCTGAAGATATCGCGCTAGCAGATTCGGACAGGGGTAGGCTGGTGCGACGTGTGAAGGTGTGGAAGGAGTCGCTTGAGAACGGTGGTCTGAAGCTCAATGTGGCGAAGACCGAGTACTTGGCCTGTAACTCCACAGATCCCACACCCGTACGCATAGACGGCAACACGGTCGAGCGCACGGACCATGTGAAATACCTGGGATCTGTGTTTCATGCGTCTGGTGACATCGATTGCGACGTCAAGGCACGCATTGCTGCCGCGTGGGCCAAATGGCGTGAGGTAACTGGTGTCATTTGTGACCCCAAGATGCCGGTAAAGTTGAAGGGACAGGTCTATAAGACCATCATTAGGCCCGTCCTTTTATACGGCTGTGAAGCGTGGCCGGTGTTAGAGCGACACAAGCAAGAACTGCGTGTCACGGAGATGAATATGCTGCGGTGGATGTGTGGAGTGACGCGGAAGGACCCCGTTAGGAACTCCCGCATTCGCGGTAGTCTTCGTGTCCGTGACATTGCAGATAAATTGCAGGAGTGTCGGCTCCGTTGGTATGGCCATGTTTTACGGCAACCGGATGCTTACGTGGGAAACAAATGTCTGGCCATGCCGCCTCCGCCGGGCCCCGGCAGGAGGGGTAGACCCAAAAAGTGCTGGCTTGACGTCGTAAAGGGTGATATGCGTGCCAATGGGCTCACTACCAGGGATGCTGAAGATCGCGCGTAGTGGAGTAGAAAAAGTCGGAAAGCGGACCCCGGGCACCGAAACGAAAGTTTGGGTGGCAACCGGGACTAACGCTAGGATGATGATGATGACTTAAGACCAAAGGTGGTCGCCATCCAGACGGGCTTGAGGCCCTACCACGTAGCTAGGGAGGGTTGTTTTGTCGCCTTTTACGACCGCCCGATCCCGGCTACGGAGGTTAGTATTCTTTCTCCGCCCCTGCACGGATAGAATTTTTTTTTAAATAATGTAGGTAAAACTAATTAAAAATAAAAATTTCTTAAAGCTATTAGAATACATGTATCATCATCATCATCCTAGCATTAAATGCCGGTTACAACCCAAACATCCGCTTCTATGTCTGAGATCCGCTCTCCGACTTTTTCTTCGGCACGGTCTTCAGTGTCCTATGTAGAGAGTCCACGAATGTCGCCCTTTACGACATCTGTTGTAATGTTCATGTACCATGTCGATAATTAAATGTGACTCGGTAATGATCTCAACAAAACTTTGGACTCAGTTATAATTCTAAAATTTGTATTTAAAATTATTCAGCGTCTAAAATAACAACAATACAAGCCATTTTCCTTTATTCTCTTTTTAAAAATACAAAGCACACAAAATTTCGTTTTCACAAAAGGAAAAATAATAAAAATAAGCAGGAGTATGAAGAAAATAACGGATATACATTTAATACACCAATCTGTTCTTGTTATCTATTCAGTATTTTACGCCGGGCTGTAAATTTGATAGCTGTCGTAACTCGACCAATGAACAAAGACCTGTTACTTTTCGACTTTACTGTACTATAAAATAATAATATGAGGATAGTAAGTGTCTTCAGGAACTAGTGGAGGTGTGCTTCGCGACAGAGCTATTTCACAACAGGTTTTCAAATATTTCCACGATAACTTGCGTACCTAATTTTGTTTTTTTATGATAAACCACTGTTTTGTCTCAGTTTGTAACTTTTCGTTGATGTTCCTTTGATTTTATCTACCATAGTTTTTTTTTGTCTCGGGGAAAACCTCTCTTGACGGGTTCCCCCGGCCTGGGGGGACCGAGGGGTATGTGGGACTCCGGGAAAGATGTTCGACTACTGACTACCCACTAAAAACCCCGGTGTTCTCCTATCGCCTACACCCGGGCCCACGGATATATGGCCTGCCGATCTCGTGGCTCGGGCCGGCGCCGGCCCGCCCTTTATCTCAAGGCGGGCCTCTTCTAAAGTGTTGGCGCCAGGGGGTCAGGGTTTCGTCCCCCCAGCGCTCTCCTGTATTGTAGGAGTTGAGGGGGGCCGCGGAACAGCACGCGGCCTTCTCCCTCCCGGCAATAGTGCAGGGGGCGGATCCTCCCCCGAGGGGCCGCCCGCGGCCGTTTTCTACGGCGGCCGGAGGTCATTGCTTGCCCTCCGGCGCCGACAACGTGGCCTGCGTTGTCGGGATGGGAGTGTGATGGTGGACTCCCGCTCCCGCTCCGCCGCCTCCTTTGCGGACATGACTGCCTCGCAAAAGGAGGCGACGGCCGCTAGAAAACGGTTCGACTCAATATCATCGAAATTTGATTTATTTTGTATGTTTAGTTAGAAACTGATTTTTTATAAATTGATTGTTGAACTCTTTGATTCAGTATAAAATATAACCACTAAACCACTTATAAACTTTTATTTCCGAGGGTAAACATTGCGCGCCTTTTTTCAGCGATCAAGCGAAGTAAAGAGAGATAACAAGGCTTTAGGATTCCACGCAATCGGGTCTCTATTCGTAACGGTGCGAACGAAACATACCTGAAGTCGGATACATAGACTTTTTCTGCCAGCATGTAACTTCTCAAGTGGTCGAGATATCGTTATCATCATCATCAATAGCCTTAAGGCACCCACTGCTGGACATTGGCCTCCCCAAAATCTCGTCACATCATCTGATTCTACTATCCGTGCAAGGGAGGAGAAAGAGACTAACCTCTGCAGCCGGGGGTCGGCTTGTCGTAAAAGGCGACAAAACAATGGGTTGTTTTATTAGAGTGGGCCCTAGCTACGTGGTAGGGCCTCAAGCCCGTCTGGATGGCGACCACCTTTGGTCTTAAGTATACCGCCATAATAACCTTGTGTTGTTTTTCGGCATTAGTGACCCAAGTTCCTGTACTCTTATGGGACTGCAGCGTGTTCGCGATGCCATTGGCGTTGCAAATACCCATAAGCGACGGTAACTGCTAAATTCTAACGGGCCGTCAGCCTGTCTGCTGTCCTACAGCAATAAAAAAATTCTCCGCTTTTCTGAGCTACCTTTTAAATGTCATCTGTTTACCGGGCTGAGGGTGTCTACGTTTACCAAAACGCGGTCTTCACTCAATGACTAGTTTACTCCAATGGCTGTTAATTGTGCGACTAAACAGATGATATGTAATAATAGGTCTTTACCTATGAAATTGCCGTTCTGCAGTACTGGCCGTTTCAAATCAAAATAATTTTTGTTTGGCTAAGAATTCTAATTTCAAATAAATTTTATTTTAAAAACATGGAATTCTTTTGCCAAAAGTAGTCATTTGTTTATTGATTAGTGTTACATTTTCATCGCATTTCAATCTTTTTCGTTATCATGGATACGTTAAAAATTCGAGTAATTATGGAATATGAGTACCGTCGTGACAGCAACGCGACACAAGCGGCACGCAACATCAACGACGTTTACGGAGCTAACACTACAAACCAACGCACCACCTGTTATTGGTTTGCTCGCTTCTGTTCTGGGAATTTCGACCTGAAAAATAAACCTCGCGGTCGTCCGAAGACTGGTCGACAATGACGAATTAAAGGCGATTGTGGAAGCTGATGATACACAATCTACGGCTGAATTAGTAGCAGCTTTCGACGTTAGCATCAAAACAATATCGGTCCATTTGCGTCAAATTGGTAAGGTAAATAAGCTTGACAAATGGGTGCCCCACGAACTCAATGATCGCCAGCGCGAAGTAAGCGTCGAGACGTGCCTTGCACTGCTCAACAGACACGAAAATAAAGGAATTTTGAACCACATTGTTACCTGCGATGAAAAATGGATTCTGTTTGATAACCGCAAGCGCTCAGCAAGTTGGTTGGATCCTGGTTCAGCACCTAAACAATGCCCTAAACGAAAACTTACCCCTAGAAAAGTGATGGTCACTGTTTGGTAGTCTAGCGCCGGTGTGATTCATCACAGATTTTTACCAAACGGGGTGAGCATTACTGCAGATGTGTACTGTGAAGAACTGAACACAATGATGGAGAAGCTGGCACATCTCCAACCAGCATTGGTCAATCGCTCGTCTCCGCTTCTCTTGCACGACAACGCGCGACCTCATACTGCACAGCAGACGGTCTCCAAGTTGCAAGAACTGGGGTTGGAAGTTCTCCGTCATCCGCCCTACTCACCAGACCTTGCGCCTACAGACTACTACTTTTTCCAGAATTTGGATAACTTCTTGGCGGGAAAAAAATTCAATACCCGAGAGGCAGTACAAAATGCCTTTGAAGAATTTGTTGCCTCCCGTCCAGCTGATTTCTTTGAGAAGGGCATCAATAAACTGCCACTGTGTTGTAAAGATGCATTGATTGCACGGGTGATTACTTCGATTAATACAAATAAAAAATACATGAAAAAAATCGTTTAAGTTTTTCATACAAAACGGCAATATCATAGGTAAAGACCTAATATATTGAAAATAGGAGAAATATACTGAAAGGAAATAAATATAAGAAAAATACTCACTGAAATATTTACAAAACAGATACTTAAGTAATAACGAATGCAATGATACTCTGACGAATAGACTAGCATGTATGTTGCTCTCGTAATCAGGCTAATATATAAAATACTAGCTGACCCGGCAAACGTTGTTCTGCCATAAAAATAATAAAATGTCAAAAAATAAAATTTAGGGGTGGACTACCCCTAACATTTAGGGGGATGAAAAATAGATGTTGGCCGATTCTCATAGATACCGGATAAGCACAAAAAATCACTAACTCAATTTAGTTATCTGCCTACTGCCTACCCCCTAAGAACGATGGCGTGATTATTTATAGCCTATGACCATTTCTAGGTTATCATCTATCACCATACCAAATTTCATCAAAATCCGTTCAGCCGTTTAGGCGTGAAAGAGGAACAGACAGACAGACAGACAGACAGAGTTACTTTCGCATTTATAATATTAGTATGGATTTGTATAACTTGTCAAGTATAATTGGTACTGATCGCAAAACAGGTTTTCACTTACTGCAGATGGACACATTCTACAAAATAAGGCAGCAGTCCTTATTGCACAAACTGTAGAAAAATTGATGATATGCACCATTTCTTGATGGAATGTGTCCGAAAGACAGTAGGGAGCGACTTGTACGGTCTCTGCGAGTCAATTTGTGGGAAGTGGGTGTTTTCCAGAGCATTCCTTCGAGGCTACTCTCGGCTGCCACTGTTTTCATTTACAATAATTTTAAGATTTAGAAATTAGAAGTTATTAGCAATATGTAATTAGGATAAAATAGGGTTGACATTACATTTTTATCAAAAGCTCTTAAATAAATTAGATAATAAAAAAAACTTATTGCAGAAAACTGTTTTGAAAAAAAAGGTATAATTTTTCATATAATCATAAAAAATCTACAGAATCACCTTTTTCTCGCAGACAGTTCAAGCTTTACTATGTAAATATTAGACCAACTTCTTAACAATTCAGTTAACGAGGTCTCCACTTTGACAGAGTTAAAAATTCATGCATAAATTATGCTAAAAAGAATAATTAAATATTTCTCAAGTACTCTTTGTCAACCTATAATATTATACATAATATTTAAATCCCGCCTTTTTCTGGCAAGTGTTTCATACTTTTTACATGGATGATTTTATAATCTGGTGTCCGTGGTTAAGTATTTATAACGTTAAATTATGTGCGTGCGCTGTTTTAGTCCCACGATACTAATATATAAATAAATAAAATAAATATATTGGGACCATTCATACAACGCCATCTAATCTCAAACTAAGTGGAATAGCACTTGTGTTATGGGTACTAGAAAACTGATATACTACATATATACTTCTTTTTGTAAATAAATAAATATTATATATAAACACCCAGACCCGAGGCGGGAATCGAACCTGTGCGTTAACCGTTACGCCAGGAAGATCGTCGTATGTTTTTAACTTACCTCAAAAAATAAGGAAGTTCTCAAGTTACCTATCATTGATAAATTGTAATTCTGAGATCAGAATTAAATTATTCCATGCAATTGAATTATTTTAGAGATAGGAGAGGAATGGGATTATTAGGATGATATTTAAAACATCACTGTCTGTTAAAAGCAATGGATCAAGCATGTGATGAATAAGGTTTTAAAGGTCATATTGTGCTAGATATGTCACGCCTTAATTGTTATTTGTCTTAATATCTATAATTTCTTACTGTGTATTACGCTTATTAAGGCAATACCTTACCGCCTATCATGCCTTGGTGTACCATGTACGAGACAGAAATGACAAAAATAACCTTAGCTATACCAAACCAGGGCTGAGTAACTGCAGCGTCAATTAAATGAGTTGAAGAATATCACGCACGAAGTGATTCTACATTATTATACATGCTTATCGGTGTAAAATTTGTATCCATGGGTGCACTCGAATTAGAATGTAGCCAAGTATGCAGATCACAGACATTGAGATTGCTGAACCATAACCGCACTCGTCCGTTCATCGTTAGCATAGTAATACTCTAACGCTAAGATGAAGAGTGGGGAGTTAACGTTTGGTTTGGAACATCTCAGTCTCGTAGTCTACACCTCCTAGTTACATTCCAGTCAAGTATAATGCACTATTAAATGATAGACGAGATATACTACTATTCGGACTCCAGCTTGGTAGCCAACAACTCCTTGTTTAATTCTGATTCAACCAGAAGTGTTCAAGGAACTTTACAAGAATCTAAATCCCGTGAAATAACATCATTACAATCTTGCGTTAAATCCCGATTACAACCTAAACTTCGCTTTGGTGTCCTGGGTCCATTTTCCGACTTTTCTTCTCCACTTCGCTCGATCTTTGATATCCCTGATAGTGAGTCCATAGGCACCCACGTCACCCTTTACGACTAATATTTCGTATAAAATATTTCGAATAAAATAATAAAGACGAATATTTCGTATAAAATGGAACAAAAGAATCGGAAAACCTTGAAGTTGATAAATATATTAAACTTTCGGCTTAGTTAGTCCAAGTCTGTCCAAGTTCAAAAGTCCCATTTTGAACTGAGCCGCACTGATTCTAAACTAAAACCTATTTCTGAATTACACAAAAAATAAATGAACCATCTAGACTTACTCCCGTAATAGCTATCCTAATATAACACTGATTTTACTGGACCCTAGTTCGAGAAATAACAAGTAAAGGGTTAGGTAAACCCGTGAATTATTATTAAATTAAATCACGGAATAAGAAACAACATTGACTAATACCTAGTCAGGTCATAAATTCTGTCACATGTTTAATGTAAAATAATTGTAACAAGTTTATTAATTATGTAACCATTCATATACCAAAATGAACTTAACAAAACATAGATTCTTATGACATTAAAGTTTATTCAAAATGACCTCCGTGTTTTTGAATACAAGCCTTCAATCTGCGCGGCCAGTTGTTTATCGCAGCACGAACGAGGTCCATGTCAATATCGGCGGCTGCCTTAATCAAGGATGTCTTGAGTGACTCCAAATTGGGATGAGGCTTTGAGCAGGACTTTTCCTCCAAGTGTTGCCATATCTTGTAATCTAACGGATTCAAATCTGGACTGGAGGAGGGCCAGTCTTCGTGCCGGATGAAGTCGATTTCACGCGCCGCCAGCCAGTCTTGTGTGCTCTTCGCTCTATGAGCTGGCGCCGAATCTTGTTGGAATACCCAGTGCCTGTTATTGAACATGGTATGAGAAACAGGTTCCACAAGGTTCGTCAGGACTGTATTTTGATACACAACAGCATTCGTTTTTACACCTTTCTCACAAAAATGTACCTCTGTTAAGCCCCAATAAGAAACTCCCAACCATACCATGAGCGAGGATGGAAAATGACCTCGTTGGACACGCGGAATACGGTTGCTCGCTTCTTCACTACTGTGTGCGTACACCTTATCATTTTGTTTGTTGTAGCTCTCTTCTACGGTAAACATTTTTTCATCCGAAAAAAGAATTTCCCGATATTTTTTTCCCGCGTACCGCTTCAACAAAGCGCGGCATCTCTTCAGTCTCAGGTCCATTAGACGAGCACTCAAACGATGTCCTGTTTTTTTTCGATATGCCCGAAGCCCTAAGTCTTCACTCCCGGGTTGCCTGGAAGAGATCGCTCTGTAGCGATAAGGCCGCCCATTGTAAGTCAAGTACACATTGATTGTGTAAATAAGTTTCATTGTGTTTATATAATTGGTTTACAATAAAGTGTTATCTATCTATCTACACTAGAGTCTTCATTGTATCGTTTGATGGTACGATAAACGAATCTTTTGGTAATATTCAAATTTTTCAGTATGTTAAATATTTGAATTGGCGCGTAACCGCAACGATGCAACGCAATAACTGCAACACGGTCTTCTTTAAGCGTCCACTCCATATTTAAAAATGAGTAAAATTCTAAAAGTTATACATTTTTATTTTCATGAACAATTCGAAATTCGAATTCAATAAACTTTTTTGTGGCCAGCATTCTAAAAGAAAAGTTTTTACTGTGTGACAATACTTATGACCTGACTAGGTATTTCCCTACGTCGAATTTCCACGCCATTTCATATATCGCGGGTCGCGGGATAGGAGATAGGAAATATACCAAGCAATCCACACCATGAAAGATCAGAACTGGCCATATTCAGAACTAACAAAATGCAAACCACCATAATCAATCCTCTATATAGAAACAAATATCACGCGACACGAAGCCTGGAGTTTATCTCCGGCTGTTGTTATTCTCTTTGAAACGTGATTTCCATGATCCGCTCTTCACGGCGTCCCCCGCGAATTCTGACCTCATTCCTTATATGATTCGCCTAATACAATCCCTTAACTATATTTCAAATTTCGAATTGCAGTATGTCAACATTGTCATTTTCATTAAGAAAAACTAAATAGATAATGTCTACATCGTAGTTATTAAAGTATAAAGAGTTGTTAACATATACACATCTGATACGACTTAGGCTTCAACCAAGCTCTAGATCTGCAGAATCGTCGCCCCATCCTTCCACACGAAGCCGCCATATCGTTTCTCGACTGCGTCCCACAACAACAAGCACACGTTCAGGAATCTCAAGTGCTGTTGAGATATTAAAATTGTAGAATATGTGAGTAACCAAAGAGGACATCCTTAAAGTTTACTGCCTACTTACAAGTTTATCAAATAAAATCGACTTATCCTTAATTTTATAATTACACGCTTTATATATCGCTTAAGGATAAAACAGTTGTATTAACTTGGTACCGTCACAGTATTTTTGCTTTCAAGGATAAACATTTTCAGACTATTCGGCATGTATTAAGTATTACTGATTTTTGTAAATTACGAAAGAGATACGATGGGAGATTAAGGGTTTTTAATAATGTATGTATTTGTTCTGGTATCACGTCTGTAGTGGAAATTGCTATGATACAATCACTAATTTCTGCTTATGATATATTCTTGTTTTTCGAGTTTTAGATCTACATATTTTGCTAATTTTCTGCTATGGTATGTCTATGATAAAGGCGGATTTGTTGGCTTTGTCAATTAATACAATGTCTAGTCATATTATTATTATTATATATGGTACAAATGTCGCTCCGTGGGCCTAACGGAAGACAAGCGCTGGTTTTATAGAAAACTAGCATATTATGCTGAGCTAAGACCGATTTAGGACTTCATTAACCATTTTAGTTTTTATATAATTATTTAACATTTGTGTATTTTATGTGATGATATGTGTCCTAAAAAAAAAATTATTTCTTTCTATTACTATCTATTTACCTAATGAAATACTAGATAAAGTTAAACAACATTATTTTAGCAGTTTGTCTCGCCTAATGTGCATTCGGCGATGAAAGAAAACATCACGAGGACACCTGCAAACCTAGTTCACCGGTGTGTGTAGCCTGCCAATCCGCTTTGAATAAATGTGGAGGGTATACTCTCCGTCCCTTCGTCCTTTCTAAGTTCAGAGGTCCATAATGTCCTATGTATTCCAATCTGTTACGGGCTGACATTATCCTTATATTTAGATGACCTCATTATACCTTTAAATACAATATGTACTAATTTATAAATGAGAAGTATAGTAGTCCGTGCAGGGGCGGAAAAAGTACTGACCTTTGCGGTCAGGGTCGGCCTGTCGTAAAAGGCGACAAAACAACCCAGCCAAGCTACGTGGTAGGGCCCCAAGCCCGTCTGGATGGCGACCACCTTTTGTCTTAAGTATGTCACCATAATAAGCTTGTGTTGTATGCCGGCATTAGTGACCCAGGTTCCTGTACCCTAATGGGACAGCATCGTGTTCGCAATGCCACTGGCGGTGCAAACACCCGTAGGCGACGGTAACTACTAAATTCTAAGCGGGATGTCAGCCAGTCTGCTGTCCTACAGATATAAAAAAATAGTACAGAAAAGTAAGAAAAGTAGTCATATAGTATCCATAACATAAGTGTAATGCTACTTGCATTGGGACATTTGGGACTAGATGGCGCTGTGTGAATTATTCTAGAATATTTATTTAGTAGTTTAGTAGTCTAGTATATTTATTCTTTTGTGCCTGCAAGCGCATTATAGTGTCGAGAGTAGACATTTTAATGGATACAGTAGAAAGTATGAAGTGACTTTTAAAACCAAGCGATTAAGGACCCCTAGTAATAAATATTACGTAAGCATGTCCACTTGAAGTTGAAAGGCTAAGTGCGCTGTAATACTAGACCTTGGCCTAATACTCGCATTAGCCTTAAAATACAGACGATTGAACCTATATTCATATAGAAGCGTAATAACTGTGTCGGGGTGTTACCTTTAGTAAAGATCACACAATTATGAGGATATTTGTTTGGTCTCTTAAATGTTTAATTAGAGGATTAAACAAAAACGTAGAGTAGTAAAGATGTGCCTATTGGTATCACACTAACGAGGTAACGAGGTACAGCGTCATGTACAGTTTAGGCAGTTTTTCTAATTTAATGTGCAATTTGTAACATTATTTCCACGTACTGATGTTGAAGAAAATTATCGCGAGGAAAATGGAACACTAAACTCATCAGTATGTTAAACTAGCAAATTATCCTTGCATAAGCCTGAAGAGTATACCGCTGAGCATTCACTATAACAGGCGGCTTGAACTCAGTTGTTGTAACTATTATTATTACCACCGACATAATATATTTAGAAATTATTAGATCATATTTACAGCGCCTCTAGCGGTATTGCAAGGAAACAATTTTTGAATTTCACCTAAAACTTCAATCATTTTATCGTTGGATAAAAGGCTCAGCCGTTTTATCTCATTGTAATAGCATTGTCAAAGAAAGGAATCACAATTGCACGCCTAGCGCCACGTAGCGAGCATTCAAATATTCTACTATACTAAACTTATCTATGAAATGAAAAACTTGAAGGATAATATCATTTTAGCATTAAGTTCTGGTTGCAACACAAACGTTTGCTTCGGTGCCAAAGTTCCGTTTTCCAGCTTTTCTTCTCAACTTCACACGGTTTTCGGATCGATTGACATATAATATCATCCCTTAAGACATCAAACCAGGGTTGGTTCAGGGACTTTTCCTCCTGCTAGAGTCCGGCAAGGGAATTGGCTAGATATTCCCCATTTAACAAGTTGGATATCGAATACATGGCCATACCAGTGAAATTGACACACCTGCAATTTATCCGCAACGTCACGTACATGAAAGCTACGGCGGCTGGGAGAGTTCCTGAAACTTGAAAGTTTTATAGTTTTTAAACTTAATGAAAAGTGTATAAGACGAGTGTAATTGGAAGTGTGGGAAGGGGTAGACCTAGGCGGACGTTTCGAGACCAGATCAGGGACGTCTTGAAAAAAGGCCAGGTCAAGAGTACCCTAAACCGAAGGGCATGTATGAAGGGAATAATGAAAGTGGACGAAGCGAAACAAGTATGTAAGGATCGTAGCAAGTGGAAAGAAGTGGTCTCTGCCTATCCCTACGGGAAAGAGGCGTGATTATATGTATGTATGTATTAAACTTAATTTTCATAGTTTCGTTTTTATGGCCGCTATCACGTAGCTAGGGTGGGATGTTTTGTCGCCTTTTATGACAGGCCGACCCCGGCCGCAGAGGTTAGTATTCTTGCTCCGCCCCTACACGGATAACTCTCTCAATCCTTAATTCAGTTTCAAAACGAGTACCTTTTGGTAGGTCTTCTTCCCATCTTTTATTTGTCTTTTCCCATTTCTGGGATACTATTCCATTACTTCTTTTGTCTATTTTTCTTTGTTGGTTCTCATGATAAGTTCAGTCCAGTTCCTTTTGACACGTTTTATTTTTAATAGTATATATGAACTTTTGTTCTTTTCCTTATTTTTGATATCTTTCACCTATCACTTAGCTTTGTATTTATCATGCTCTCCATACTGCATTAACAAACCATCAGTTTTTGGTTATTTTTGATAGTAACTGGCCCAGTCTGAGACCTATATGTGAGACATGTAAGTATGCACGTAAAGTTTTCTTTTCACTGACATTGATATAGTTTTATTATTTAATATCTCTTTTAGAGACCAGTAGCGTTTCCAAGTGTTGTATATATGTATATACTCGCCCACATACCCTATTGTCTAATGTCCGATTATTTTATTTTCTTTTTTGTATTTGTCATTATTTTAGTCTTAGTTAGGTTCATTGATAATCAGGCTTTTCTGCTTTTATTTTCTAGTTCCTGTAACATCGTTTGTAGTTTATCTGGTCTATTTGTAAATATTACAATGTCGTCACCGAAACTTAGATGGGTTAAGTTTTGTCAGTTTACATTTACTCCATAATCTTACCAATCCCTATTTCTAAAAACGTTTTGTAGTTAGAGTACTGCAGTGCAAAATTTTGGGGAAAGCGGATCTCCCTGTTTGACGCCTTTCTAAACACTAAATTCTTCTCCCTGTTTTTCGAGTTATATACTCCAAAACTCCACAGCAACGGTACAACTCAAGCCTTAAGGGATCGCGTTAAATCAAATGTTTTGAAGAAAGTTACATTATAGAAAGTATTAATTTTGGTATTTTAACTAGAAATTGATATTAAGAGTTATAGGGCGGGACATGAAGAGCCTACAACGTCATTATAGGAGTTTAAAGGACGAGAGCTGGTGAGACCCAAAATTTAAGCAATTCATATACATAGGAGTTTTGCTATTTCATCAATAAATTAAGAATTTTTACCTAAAAAAAGGAGAATTTGGTGAATTGGAATTAATTGACTAAACAGGCTTCAAAATTAGTTCATGTTAAGTAATTAATGGGTACTAATATCATTTAGCCACAGATTACTTTCCTTGGAATGCATGCGGAGTACACGGTGAGATGTTTTATATAATATATAGTTTTTTAACTAATTATATACTAATTAGTACCCATTACACAAGCGCACATTATATACCATACACCAAAGATGATGAATTAGATAGATATAATTAAAAACTTCGATATCAAACCACAGACTCTTTAAATTAAAGCAATAAATATTCTATATAAGATTCTTCCCAAAAAGGGGTTAACGTCAGGCAGGAGGCCGGTTATAAAAACTAAGCCACAACTATTGCAACATGTAATATGTTGTGCCGACCCCATATAATGTGGGATAAGGGCAGGAGGAAGAAGATTCTATGTAACTCATTTACAGACTACTTGTTATTTTTGTATTGGATTAATGATAAGATTTCAGGTAGCCTCTTAAAGTTACTTGATCCAGACTCATGGTCCCAAGAGGGTGTAAATCTAAGTCAAGAGTTATTAAGAGCTCTTACAAGCAGCCGAGTCTACATACAGAATTATTCAGTTAAAACTTCAAATATGGGTCTCAAAGGCCGGTATAATGTCCCCATTAAGAAGAAATGACCTAAATTGGTTTTTGATAGCGATAGGGTTGGATATTCGTAGGTGAATAAATCTTGATGAAAAAGGTTTAATATTTTTTAACGACAATATTTTATTATTATACAATGGGGTGTAAGGGGGCACCCAACAACTTTAGCCCAATTGTGAGCCTCTCCTCTCTGACTCTAGCGATCGTAGTCTTGACGGTATACCCAAACCAAGTGATTTGCAGTTCTAAAAATACACAGGCTGATAGTGGGCAGCAGTTGCGCACTTGCACAGCGTGGCGATTATCGGCAAAATCTCCCCCCCATATAGCCTTGGGAAAGGCCTATGTCTAGCAGTAGACTTTGATAAGCTGATGATTACAATGTTTTATCTAAAAATATCATATTTAAACGTGTACATAAATAATGTTACATATTTAAACAATACGTAGTTAGAATGAAATAAAAGCGTAGTAAAATAATAACCGTGCATAACTTTTTTTGACGAGGAAAAACTTCTTTTCACGTCTCACCGACCTTGAGTGTCGGGTTTATGGGACTCCGTAAGACTACCTACTAAAGAACTCTGTTCTTCTATGGCCTAATGTGGGGTCGATAAGCAATTGGCATGGCAATCTCGTGGCCCAGGCCGGCATAGGACTGCCCCTTATTGTATATGCCTATACCGCAAAAAAAGACAAGATAATTTTCTAATCTTTAAGTGAATTTAATAAATTCATATTATACATATCTAAGTAAATATGCTAGTTTAAAGTAATTTTGGAAATAAACGAACGCGATTGCATTGAACTAAAAAAAGAACATGACACATGTCAGTATAAACATTTTGTACATTATCCAAATGGCAATGATAAATAATCAGTGAGGGAGCGGGTAATATCATTATCTTGATTATCAGACGCCATTTGATTGTTTGAAGGCTGCGAGGGCCCGTGCCTGGCGCTGACTGATAATGACACGGCACGAATTGAGTCATGGCCTCATTGAGTTTAGTTCAGACTATTTTATATCATATAATATATCCTTTAACCTAAATATAAGTAAAACCAAGTAAAGCACAGAGAAATCAAGTCAAATTGTACTATATCTGATGCCAGATATATAATGTAGAAATGTTAATTTCAAACAAAAGATAATAGAAAAAAGTCAAACAATATTTTATGACATGATAAAACAGGTATTATGAGCGAAAGTAAATTCACTTTATAGGGTTTTGAAATTAAGCTCTTGTTTTAGCGGGTTTTGATATTGACATCTCTCATTTTAGCGGGGTTTGCAAAGATGGCTTCAAATTTTAACATTAGATGATGTTATGATGCAAATGTTTCAAAATCATAATAAAAAAGAAGGAACATTGAATCAATATAACACATCAACGAAGTATGAAGTTTATTTTCATAAACCAGTACTTATTTTCATTGTTAGGTATATCTATTGGGTATAGGTATATTGAATAGTGACAGTTACAAAATCTGAAGTAAATTAATACAACATTATTAGTAAATCGGCACAAAATCTGAAGTAAATTAATACAACATTATTAGGTTTGCTTGTAATGTAAAGATTACATAGACATTACATAAAAATCTTTTGTAATAGCTTGGCTTGTGTTTACACATGCGAAGCGATTTGTTCAAACTCTCCTTCACACAAATCACATATGTTTTCTGAACAACCGTGTTCTGTATGTTTGGTTGATTGGGATGACATTCTTTCCTCAACTCGTTTATAAAATTCCAAATTGATTAAAACTCGCCATCTTGTAGTTTTTCTCGTCAGATCATTGTAATTTTTTTCTTTTTCTTTATAATAACTTTTTTATCGCGCCTTTCGCTCTTATAACTATTTCGCCTTGTACAAGTACATTTTCCTTCTTTTTTCTAGTTATAAAAAATCGTTTGCTCTTCATAAATTGATAATGCCAATTGGTAGTTGGCTTGATAATTGATTTGTATCTTTTTTCCAGTTGTAAATTGGAATATCAGCGCGACTGGCATTACGCATTTTCTTCCAATACATTTTATTTATCCGTGCAGAGGCGGAGAAAGAATACTAACCTCTGCGGCCGGGGTCGGCCTGTCGTAAAAGGCGACTAAACAACTCACCGTAGCTACGTGGTAGGGCTTCAAGCCCGTCTGGATGGCGACCACCTTTGGTCTTAATTATGCCGCCATAATAACCTTGTGTTGTGTTCCGGCATTGGTGACCTAAGTTCCAGTACCTCTATGGGACAGCAGCGTGTTCGCGATGCCACTGATGTTGCAAACATCCATAGGCGATGGTAACTGCTAAATTCTAAGCGGGCCGTCAGCCTGTCTGCTGTCCTACAGCAATAAAAAAAAATACATTCACATAATCTAAGGGCGAAGGACCTCTTTCGTCTTGAGAGTTTTAAAGTGAAACTTTTATTCTATCGCCCCAAAATTTTTCGTCCATCTATCGCATGTCGCATTACTCCGGCGCATTCCCATGGGAGCCAAGGCTAATATGGCGACGCCCATAGCTCGCATCAGCTGCCCGTGTTTATATTCTCAATTATTCGTGCAAGTATTCCGCAGTATTTCTGTGTTTTGATCTGTACATTAATCTAAATGTTTTTTTTTATTATTCACTTTAACTTGATGGATAACGATACAGCTAATGAGTTAAATAAACCGGTCAACAAGGGAAAAATCAAGAATAGTGCGAAAATATTCGACGATTGCCTACAAGCCGAAAAAAAGTTTCACTTGCATCGTGGTTTCATAAAACCACACAATATTAGTTTTTTTTAATTTTCGCAAATACTCGGTGCAGTGTGATAAAGGAGTAGTTGACAACAGGAAATAATAATTCCACTCTTTTCATAAGTCTTATCTTATAAGTCATATTCTTAAAATTTTTGTCGTCTTTTATTTCCATATTCTGCAAAAAAAATTTACTGCACTAATTATTTCATTACTTCCTTTTGCATATATAGACTCGTCCCAATAATGAGACATTTTCTGTATTTAGTTTGGTTTTTGAGTTCCCCGTCACTATGGCAAAATGGAAAAAATGAATTGTCGGCTATAATACGCAGATTGATCTGGCAATTTTGGTATTGCTTGGTTATTTTGACAGTCAAATGTAATAGTTTGTATGTCTTGTCTGTCAGCTTGAAGAATTTTGTAATAAGCTTTATATCTCAAACGATTGATTCTTTTCTACGTCATCAACTAAATTTTTATAAAGCTGTCTAATTCAGAGATCTCACTCACTCATCTAACGCAGTGCAGGTAGAGCAGACGTCAGTTCTAGGTGAACCAAAACCAATGTTATACCGTGTATTAAAAATATTTATAAAAAGCTTTGCTTTACTTTCAAATCTTGGTTTTCTTGGTTCATGAACCTGATTGTAAAGGCGCTACATCTTACGAATATTTAATTCTGGAGAACGGTACTGCCTATTAATACTTTTCGATCGGCAATAGTGACTTTCTAGTGCCTTAAATAATTCTATGAACCGTTGTACTGAAACTCTTTTAGCTTCAAAAGCTGTCCGAAGGGAACTTTACCGGCATCTTGGGGTCACAAATGACACCAGTTACCTCACGCCATTTGGCCCACGCGGCAGCAATGCGTGCCTTGACGTTGCAATCGATGTCACCAGACGCGTGAAATACAGATCCCAAGTATTTCACTTGGTCCGTGCGCTCGACCGTGTCACCGCCTATGCGTACGGGTGTGGGATCTGTGGAGTTACAGGCCAAGTACTCGGTCTTCGCCACATTGAGCTTCAGACCACCGTTCTCAAACGACTCCTTCCACCAACCAGTAAAAAAATTAGCAGTAAGTAATTTATACTATATTTTTTGATTAGTTTATAAACTAATCAATGATTTTTGAAGTGAAACTTCTTTGGGCGCATGAGCGTAAAATTTTTACGGATGAAACGGAAATTAGAGTCACATTACGGATTAAACGCAAACTAGCGTCACGAAGATGTGAAACGTTTTTTCTAATACTTTCATTTTTAAACTCGTGATATCTTTCGAATGAAATGTCCGAATTGAATAATTCAAAAAGTTATATAAAGGTATTGAAGCAGTATTGAGTATGAAGTAATTTATTTTGATAAGGATTAATACCAAGGTTCAAATAAAGAGCCTTTTCTAGCGGCGGCATTTCAATTAAATTTTTAAAATAAAAGAACACTTATTGTGGCATAAGTATAATAGTTAGATTATGTGTTCAGTAAAAATTATTTTATTCTATCATTAATATTTTTAGCAACGCACGCGATGAAAAGAATATTTTAGGTAATTTTTTACACCTTGGGTTAAATTATTAGAGTTTTAGTAAGGATTTCTAATTTTTTTTTAAAATAAAATATAGCCTATGTCACTTGGAGATAATGTAGATTCCCAACAGTGAAAGAATTTTTCAAATCGGTTCAGTAGTTTCGGAGCCTGTGCAATGCAAACAAACAATCAAATCTTTCCTCTTTATAATATTATATTATTGTACCAAACATTTCCGTTCGAAGCGCAGTCCATTTATAGAAATCGAATATATATATGTATGTGTGTGTGTGTGTGTGTGTGTGTAATGCTGTTGGATATACGGGCATAAATATATCATTTCATGTTTTTTCGCACTTAGTATAGTTATTTGAGTTTCGAAACCGAGATTAGGGCCCGTGGTTTAGCAAAGGGTTGCTTGTTTAGGGGTGCGGTGAGATGTACGTCACTTTTATCTCAGCAAAATGGAAGGTTCATTAAAATATTCACCAAACATATATTGCTTTAGTACGTCTAATTTATTTAAATTAATATAAATTGTAGAAATATTCACGTCTCTTTATGTCTATCTAAATTTTCTCGTTGTATTATGTTTAGTAGCAAACAAATATAATAATCTATCGATATTTTACGACTTCTTAGGTAAGTAATTAGATAGTTCTACTCTTGTAATTGATATTATTAATACCAAACTACTATGAATGTAATCAATATATTAATACGTGAAGCGAACATTTTGTACCCCTTTTTACGAAAACTGTGTGGATGGATGAGTATGAGATTTGGCACAGTTAAAGTTTATATGGAGGAGAAGTGCAGAAAACAATTTTTTGGCTAAAATTCATTAGAAATACATAAAAATAAACATTACTCTTACGATATCCTCTTCTCTATTTGTGAGTATAGTGTTCACAAAATGTGATTATATAGTTACGACACGGATTTAAAATGCAGGTCTTGCAAACAGATATGGAAAAATTGCAAATTAACTGAGTAGCAATGATGAAACCTTTGATAATAGAGGTAGCTTTTGACAAAGAAACCTTAATAAAGTTCAAACTTAAAAATTAAATGAATTATGGTCGAATTTTAGACCCCTGGGCGACCACTAATCTATATAAATATCATATATTTAGTTAGCTTATTGTTTAGTTTTATATTGATTCTCATGTAGTGTATATTGTGTACATGTAAACTCATGTATATGTAATAATATATATGTTTATTTCTCCAGGATTAAATGGTTGTCTGAAAGATGCAGCCTGTCTGCTGTCCTACAGTAATAAAAAAATATACTGGAATCATCACCTTGGAAAATAAAAATATGATTTTGATAGAACTGCGATGACATCTGTGGTCGCACAATGTTTCTTTCTTTCGTTCTTATGTTGAAATCAAACTAGTCTTGTTTTACCAATAATCGAAAAATGCAACTAAATACAATAGAAATCAAAGGAATATAATTTCTTTATATATATATATATATATATATATATATATATATATATATATATATATATATATATATATATATATATATATATATATATATATATATATATATATATATATATATATATATATACCCACCCAGGCACTGCATAATAATTAACCCTTTTGATTCTTGGTGAAAAAGCGCGGCGACTTTCGTTTTCGCTATCAGTATCCCAATCGGGTAATTGAGATAACACTTCCACATCACTATTATCACTATCACTAAAAAATTTTAATGATGATGCTATATTTCTTCTTATTCCGAAGTGATCTGTGACCGTAATCCGAGGTATTCGGGGGATTGCAATCGAAGATTGTTTACCCCGATCGAACGAAACGTCAAACTGCACGGATAGGTTATTGGCACGCTCAAACTGTCATTTCCATACAAAAGTCAATCTTTAATCTTATATTAGATTGACCCTCCCAAGGATAGATTGGTTTGAAAGATAGAAATTTCAATCCATGGATTGATTATTGGCACGCGTTTTGTTAAAAATGGATTGAAATATCGATCTTAGATAGCAAAATTTGGATTAGGATTGGTTATTAATTTCGGCCGTAAGTGGGCCGTCAGCCAATCTGTTTTTCCTCAGCAATTAAAATACATTCAAATGTTATAAAAATATGATTTACAATGAAGTTTAGAAACTTTAATTAAATTTTCGTATTTAATTCGTATGTAAAATTCAATTGACAAATTTATTTTATTGATTGATTTTTTTTTTCAATAAATATTATACCATACTTAATATTATAAATGTGAAAGTTTGTTTGTTATGATTTCACGCGAAAACTTTTAACCGATCATCATGAAACTTTTGTACACATTCTTGGAGGTTTAAAAGTAACATAAGATACATTTTAATAAAAAAAAATTTTTTTACTAATTTTTTACCCTTTCTCATTTTTTTCGATTTAATTTTGCCTGTTAATCGCCCAGCGGAGCGGGCGTGATCGGCTAGTATATATATATTCTTTATTTTAATCTGAATTTAATGTTCTTTTTTAATAAGTAGGGCTAATCATATTATTATCTTTAAACAATAAAAATGACCTTAAAAGTAAAATTTTAGTATCTCTAAAAGTAAATATGTTGAACGACATTGATCCTTTTTTATTCCGTGGAAACTATACCACGTTGATTCTCCGTGGTATGTCGCCGATATTATGTCGGACTCACTGTATCTACTCTACAGCGGCCGCCTTTCTGGGCTTCTGACCAGATGGTGATGGAAAGCGGAGGCCGAAGCGTTAAACAGACTAAAATCTCCGGTTGTCACCCTGTCTTTGAACATTGCTCTGCGACAGTCTAACCCATGAAATCAACAACACTGTATCCAACACTGTAACCACACCCAGTTATATTATTATTTATCTCACCAATAATAGCAGGTTATGAACTGTTATTACATAATTATATATAAGTCAACTATTGAAGTAAACAAATAACGACAGTGAGAGCATTAACATAAATTAGCAAACTTTTGCTTCAATTACTTTTAAAAGTGGACTAGGCAATAATGCTTACCGATAAACAATACAAACACACGCAAAATCCGTAGTACGTTTCCGTAGTAATGGGGATGCATCAAAGGCTTTTCTATAGGTTATTCCCGTTTTCTTAGCCCCTTGCGCATTCCATCCATCCCATGTACAGAACACCAGTCTACATTGTGAGACTCCGCCGCGCGGCCGCCTCCGGGAACGCGCCATAACTTCGGACACATTCGAAATTTATTTTTATCGTCTGTTTTAATCTGAACGTGCCAGTATTGTGTATAAAAAGTGATATGACATTTAAAATAAACTTTTTAAATAGTTTTAAAATTAATAATAGTAACTTTTAAATACTTTTAAATTTAGAGATCACTGTTTATCTGGGAAGTTTTATCGCTTATATCTCTGACGCTTTAACAGATCAAGTGTTGAAAGTTTTTATGATTTACGATGATATGTGACGGTTCGGAAGATTTAAATATAATTTAAAAGTTGTGGATTCAGGTGAGTTACATAAATTATATCTAAAAATCCTAATCGAAGTAACTGTTATTTTAGGAAAATAATATGCATTATTTTAAAAATAATGAATTTATAGTACGATTTTTGAGTGTGTAAGAGAAAGCATAAAGAGTTAAATAAAATAATTGTCATTACTGAAATACATACTATTTTGGCATTTATCCAAGCAATTACCGACGCAAATGAGATATTTTAGTTTTAAATTTGTCGCGATAAGAATAAGTATATCGCGACAAATAGTTTATGCTATTATTTAGTATGCGAAAAATTAATTAATTAATAGTCTTTGTATAATGTATTGGTTTTTATGACTTTTATGGTTAAGTTTTTGTAGTATATTTCAAGGTAAAATATTTGTTTAAACCTTTTTAAACAGTAGAGTTGGGTTTTTAAGCCACAGGTTTTTATATAAACATCGTAGAAATAAGGCTTCCAACTTTTAGAATCTCGAACTAACTTTTACCTTCAATCCGGGACCGCCGGGCTCCAGCTTGCGGCACTTTCTGACATTTCCGTCATATTCTATCATCCGTACAAAAGCTGTTCTTTTATAAGTTACCATACAAAGAAAGGAACTAGCGCGTTCTAAATACCTCCCGCTTCCCTACACATTGTCTATTGTAAATGTTTAAAAAAAATAGCAGCCCATAACCCCCACAGCTGGGCTCAGGTCACCCCTAGAGCGGTGGGTTACACATACCTTAAATCTCGGTACGCAGGTTTCCTCGCGGTATTCCCCTTTACTCCTATGGTATATTAGTATTACACTAGGCGGAAAGAAAACTGCCTAAGCAATGCACCATTCCTGTATATTATTAGTAAGATTATTATTTTGATAGTTCATAGATAACAAAAGAAGGACTAGCTTCTATTATCCATCCAGAGACCATACGGCAGTATCTCTTACAATAATCGAATTCAGCGAAATCTGTTTTAATCTTCATCTTCATCCAGACACGGATTGGGAATCGAATCCGTGATCCGCATATAAATTTCGACCTACGAAAGCCGTTGCGCCACAAAGGTCAAATGACACAAAAAGACACGGACGCTAAAAAGGCGTAGACATTTAGTTCTGTACGATAATCAATAAAGGACATTGGTCCCTAAAATAATTAAAGCAAAATAAAATCCTTGTTGAGTATAACATATCTCATTATTTACGCAATTTCACGCAATATAACGATAAAAAAGTATTATTGCAGAACCCATTAACGCGTTTATTTCTGACACAAAACCTTACGGCTCATTCAGCACACTATCTTATTGATATTTCTCATTCATCGGCAGTTGATCAACACAGTTCTATAATAGACTTATATAAATAATGAGCAACTGGTGCGTACTGACGGCCTCATTATATAATAGCTAAATACCTACAGATAGCTTTGGAAACGGAGTGTATCTTGGTCAGTAGCTGGTTACGTACCCAGTATCCTGTGAGGTTGTTTCACAAGGATGTTTTTCCTTGCCGTTAAAACGACGAAACTTGTTTAGAGGACAAATAATACCAACTTGTATCATACCACTGCTGGATTCGATCCTTTCCATACAGATAATAAATAAATAACTAATTCGCTTAGAATAATAAAAAACGATTAAATTCCATTTTCATAGATTTCAAGAGTATACATACAGTGTAATGATGAATAAAAGTTATAATAACGAAAATCTTCAGGTTAAATACCTGATTTCTGTGTTTTACGCGTCTGGTGATATCAATTGCAACATCAAGGCATTTTTTTTATTGCGTAGGACAGCAGACAGGCCTTCGCCTATAGGTGTTTGCAACGCCAGTGGCATCGCAAATACGCTGCTGTCCCATAAGGGTACAGGAACTTGGGTCACTAATGCCGGAAACAAGGTTATTATGGCGGCATACTTAAGACCAAAGGTGGTCGCCATCCACACGGGCTTGAGGCCCTACCACGTAGCTAGGTTGGGTTGTTTTGTCGCCTTTTACGACAAGCCGACCCCGGCCACAGAGGTTAGTATTCTTTCTCCGCCCCTGTACGGATGAAAAGATGACGGTTAAGTTGAAAGGACAGGTCTATAAAACCATCATTAGACCTGTGCACATTGTGACAATTACATAGTAGAAAATTGGTAGGAGTGTCACCTTTAGCGACATGGCCACATTTACGGCAACCGGTTTATTAAATGGCGAATATATATCCAGCCATATTGCGTCCGCCGGGCCCCGGCAGGTGGGATAAATCCAATAAGTGCTGGCTTGACGTTGTAAAGGGTGTGTGCCAATGGTCTCTTTATGGGATGACGAAGACTGCAAAGTAGATAATAAAAAGTCGGATAATAAACGCTGGCACTGAAGCGGACGTTTGGTTGCATCCGGGATTTAAAATTATATGGATATTAATATATTTTTTATCTAATAAATAAATAAATAATATATTAATATATTGCCCGAGTATATTCATTATTATTACTTTTATCTCATTACCAGAACGGAAGTGATAAATTATATACACTGTTTCAAAATTTCGCATGATTTGCAAATCGTGTACAATGCACTTTTTGTTGATTAACAAATTATGAAAGTTAATATATACAAAAACCAAATACTCGCTCATCATGCGATCTCTAAATTTTAGATTATACACCCTATACACCCGACTATACACCCGATTTACTTGAAATTTAGCTTATTTACTCATTTCGCAATGTAGACGTTCGTATAAACGGATGTTACGGAAATCGTATCCAAAAAATATATTTTTTAAATTATTACCCTAAATAAATTAAAATTGTTAAGCATTTGCCTCCAGAGAGTGTTGGTATATTTTAGCCATATTGCCCGAAAACCCTCCCATAACTTGGAGAAATTAATAGTTACGGGAAAAGTGGAGGGGAAAAGACCCCGAGGTCGCAGCCCTACAAGATGGTCCGACCAAGTGGCCAAAAGCTGGGCACACGGATCACAGACGCCTTGAACCACGCCAAAGACAGAGAGCAGTAGAAGCGGTGCTGTCGTGATATCAGCTGCTATGCTTCCGACGAGCATCACGACGCTCAGCAGTGAGCAAACGATTGGAGGAGGAAGAAATAAATTAACGGTTTGAAATCTTTACGCTCTTTTTCTTCATGTAAAGCAATACGTATCCAATGCTGGTTTGGTTTAAATTGGTCAAGAATATGTCATGCAAAGGTATTTCTAAAACTGCCGAGCTTGAAGAAATTTCCAAATCCGGAGAGTAATAATAATAACATGTACGTTCTTAAAAACCGTTTCGTACGAGAATAAAGAGACTAGGAAATGAGGACGAACACCCAACCGATGGTTAGCGGGCGTTTAATTATGTATAATTTATTTTAGCAACTTTGCACCTTGTACAACATTTTAATTAATTATTTCATAGATTATGATTGAAACAACATTGCTATTTCGTTAAATAAAATATTATTATCACTTTCTTAAATAATAACTTAGAAAAACGCTGGTCAGGTAAATTTAAGCTGACTATTTTCTTAGTTTACAAATAGGAAAGGCATGATTCGTTTTTTTTGGTTTTGTGGATACAGATGTTAAATGTAGCGTCTTTAAAATATTGCAATATAAATGTAATTTTCCGTATGTTTAATTATTAATATAATTTCTGACTCTTTGCTCGGAAAAAAGAAAAGAAAACTAACTATCGTATTTATTTATTTGACAAAGAGTAAAAATCTAATATATAAAATTCTCGTGTCACAGTTTTCGTTGCCATACTCCTCCGAAACGGCTTGACCGATTTTGATGAAATGTTTTGTGCTTATCCGGTATCTATGAGAATGCCAACATCTATTTTTCATCCCCCTAAATGATAAGGGTGACCCACCCCCAAAAATTTTTTTTTAATTTTTTGACATTTTATTTTTTATATGGCAGAACAACGTTTGCCGGCTCAGCTAGTGATACATAAAATTAGTAAAGGCCTTCTCCTGTTCTGCTCAAAAGGCGTACACATTAAGTATATTAGTAGTACTAAGCTAGCTGCTAGTCGATACAAAATAGCGCATGGTTAGTGGCGTCCTATATACTAGACTTTGGACCAAACAATTACCTATACAATATATGAAAGTTAATTTTAGGATATCATCATAAAAATCTTGAAACAGTAAGGCCGAAGTTCGGTGACGTCATGAACAAATGATGCCATTTATTTACATCACTAGCCTAACATACAATTTTATGAATGAAATATTTACCACCGGCTTCTTTCGCGTGGAAATTATGTTTCCGGGACCAATGATTTTAAAATACGATCTGTCTATGCCAAAATTAAATATTATATTGAAATCCGGTCAGTTCAGTCAGAAATCCATTAATCAAAACTTTTACGTTTGGAGTACTAACTACATTTTCAAGGTTAACTCAAAAGACACCTGTTAGCTTATATTGGAGACCAAGCTAGACTATGGGTTCGAATATCATGATGGCATACATTTCTTTATTTCGGCTTCAATGTTTAGTACTCACGGTGAAAGTTTGAAAACTTATAAATAAATGGAAGTGATTATTTTATGAAACCTATTTATAGCGCACATTTACTTATGTATAAATAATATACGCTGTTAAAACAAAACAAAAATGATTTAGATCAAAACATATGGAACCATTTATTAAAACACTGATGTGTATCTAAAAGGCTAATTTTATATCTTATAGCAGAGAAGAGCGACAGAACAGAAATTAATAATGTTTGGTGCACAATTCGATCTAGGGAACGTATTCATAATATTGTGATAAAGAAAGATGTACAAAACTTACATAGTGAAACGTTATGATGTAATTGTTTTAAGTTTTGCACCACAGGATGTGTTATTTTTATTAATGTGGAATAGCATAAGTTTTGGATCTATACAGTTTATATTGGTATCAAGAATATATTCGTCGGCTTATTGCAAGAACTCGTTACCTGCAAAAGTCACTACATACGTTTTTATCTATAATGGGCTCATTTTCACATATTCTATAAAATGCAAAAGCACTAATTTCTAGCTGGCCAATTTTAGCCGTTACGTTTTTGACTAATCAACATAACCACTAACTAATTCCTACTAAAATGCTGTTCCCAAAATAATGAAATATATAATGACTTCTTGCAATAAGCCGACGAATATGATGTATGCATACCTCGGGAAGCCCGACTGGAATCGTTTTTTGAACAGTTCCCATGTTCTTGTAACATGGGACTGCAGCGTTTTCGCGATGCCACTGGGATTGCAAAAATCTATAGGTGACGGTAACTGCTAAATTCTAAGCGGGCCGTCAGCCTGTTTGCTGTCGTACGCCAATAAAAAAAGTATTTTCTTAGAAAAGTCTATAGTATTATATAAATTATTTGTTTTGTATTATAATAACAGCGTATAACATCCCTACTGGTCACGGGCCTTCCCCTAGAGGGAAAGAATAGTTAGTATATCTGATAAGATTTGGAAAGGTAGTTTTTTTTGTAGGCCTTTCTTATCTGCTGGAATAGCTTTTTTTTTTTTGGTCTCGACCTCTCTTGACGGATTCCCCCGGCCCGGGGGGACCGAGGGATATGTGGGACTCCGGGAAAGATGTTTGGCCATCCGACTACCCACTAAAAACCCCGCTGTTCTCCTATCGCCTACGCCCGGGCCCACGGATATATGGCCTGCCGATCAGCTACACCAGTAGAAAAGAACGCTTCTTATTCGCTATGCCGTATATTTTTTCCCCTATGGCTGGCTCTCTTTTTTTTTCTTTTTTTTTTAAATTATTTAATGTTTATTGAAATATTTATAGATTTCATTTTTTTATTCTTTGTACATATAGTTTTATTTTTCATTTTTATCTTTCATCATTTACATTGTTTAGGGTTTAATTATATTTATCGTTTTTAATTATATTAATTTTGACATTTTTATGTTGGAACAATCCTTAACCTATGTTTTAATATGTTTATATTTATACATATTCTTTTTATATATTTTTAAAGTTGACAATCAGATTAAACAATATTGTTTGACAATATTAGGGTCATTAAATAAAATTCTTTATACTTATGCTATAAAACAAAAAAAATACATCAGCTTCAGCCCCCAAGCTAGAAAAATATCTGTGTCTTGGAGGCCAAAGCAAAAATTCCCGTTGTATAATCCGTGCGGTGTGGGTGTGAGTGCATGTGGGTGTGTGTACAACGTGAGAGTGAAAATATATGTTGTGTGTACATTACATAAATGTATATACAAATAAAGAAAAGTATTTTATTTTATATAAACACATACTAGGAAATAAAATATGATGAAAATTATCATGTCATTGGTTTGATTAGATTTTCAGTGTCATCATAATTAAGTTTTTGTAACCAGTTTGAAACAATGTTCTTACATTTTGATTTAGGGTAGGAATAAATTTTTATTTGTATGTTTAATTTATTATATAGATATATGCCCAAAAAATTAAAAAAGCAATGGGAAGAGTGTTTTCACAGGCAGATTGGCAGGTTATACATACCGGTGATCTTGGTATGCAAGTTTCTTCACCGTTGATACATGTCAATTATGCTGTAATATGCACACAAGGTGAGAAAAACGGCCTTAGCGATGCATGCCACTGTAGGATTTGAACCTCTGGACTAGAGGTCCATAGACTCATTTTCTCATAGACCACTTCCAAAATTTAGCTGGTTCCGGTGAACCTCCTGTAGCTATATTTCTACCATATTCCCAAAACTCGATAAAAAATGTGAAGATTGGAAATTTACGGTATTTACGTTACGGCTGAGTTCTAACAATAAATTAATAGTTTTCCAAAAAAAAAGTGAGAATTGATTAGTTAATTAATTAATTGATTGTGCTGTGAGTGGATGTTAAAAAAGTAAAGTTAGCCAATCAAAAGAGTGATTCCATCCAACCTTACTTTATTAACATCTACTCACAGCACAAGGAACCAATCAATTCTCACTTATTTCATTTCGAAAACTCCCCAGTCGGAGTGGTAAAAAGAAAAATAGTATATTTTTTGTGTTGTATTTATTCAAATATGTAATTATTAAAATATTAATTATTATTGTTATCACATTACATTGTAATATGATAACAGTCGCAATATAATTAAAGTTAAACATTAATAACGTAAAGTAACTTCTACAGTAATAACAACAAAATAGTTATAATTTTAATGGGGGGTGGAGGAGTACTAGTACTTGATGGATTGACAGCAAATATTTAATATTTGTCTTCAGTTTTGTTATGAATAACCACAAATCTCCTCGTGATATTTAATGTGCTTCTTTTTTTATTAAAAGGTTTGTAACGACACTAAAACTATTTTTGATAACACATGACGAGGGAAACGCTATCAAAAGCTTTCTCGCAATTCCCTACAGTCCAGGGTATTTTTCGGGTATTTCTGTTTGTAGCGAATATGTTTGATACCCTCTTTTAAATTTTACCTTCAACTCCTTTAGTGCTAAACTCTCCTCTTATAATATCACATACTCCACGATATCGCCCGATCATGGTAGAATCTCCATCTGTTGCCACCGAAATAACGTTTGTGAATGGAATCAATCTTTCCCTAAAAGAAATCCACTCAGGACATTTAATATTGATTCACCTTAAGTGTCTGTCTCCAAAGTTTTATGAGTTGTTTGCAGATAATTACACAAGAAACTTTCAATATCAGAGCTCAGTTCATCAATACGTCTTTGTACAGTATTGTGGTGTGCAGTGTCTTTGTGTAGTGTTATGTTAAATGGAGATTTGTGCTGAACAGTTTTTAAAATCTCTTCAACAGCGGGTAAAATTAATTGTTCTCCAATGGTGTGTGGTTTTTAAGATTTCGCTATAAGTAATGAGATATTGTCATCTGACAGAACAGGTGTCCGCAAGCCATCATCGTTACTTTCACGTGTTAAAGTGAACATACTGTGCACGGTGGGTCTCTTTTCATATTTTTCCTTCAAAAATTGAAAATATTTAAAATCTTTACACATTTTATCAGGATGATACCTTCTTAGATGATCTTCGAGCTTCGATGGTTTCATAGTTATTGCTAAAAACTTTGTTGCATAATAGGCATATAGGCAATCGCTTGTCTGCCTTTGATGGAAGAAAACCAAATTTTAAATAATCAACTATACTGTCGATATTTTTTCTTAGATTCAGCCATGTTTCGTATCAGTTTACCTGTAAATTAAAAACAACTTTGTTTTAGTAACCATAAGGCGGTCTCACTCAACAATATATGGCTATTTTTACAGAATAGAATTACCTAATTAATTATTGCAATGAAATAAACAAAGTACCGACGGCAAACTGATTCTTATAATTAAAAGCAATAAATCGCTTCATGAAACTCTAATCTTAATCCATAATAGAGTTTTATGAATACGGCTGAACCAATTTTAATTTAATGTACAACATTTTTTCATAAATATCTTTTGATGTTATGTAAATTCGATAGAAAATTCTTTAACCGACTACTAATTTTAACCGACTTCAAAAAAGGAGGAGGTTATCAATTCGTCTGTATTTTTTTATGTTTGTTATCTCAGAACTTTCGACTGGGTGAACCGATTTTGATGATTCTTTTTTTATATGAAAGCTGGTGCTTGCCGTGTAGTCCCACTTCAATTTGGTCTCCATGAGAAAAACAATGGTATTCATGAGAAAACCATATAAGTCTTATATTTGCATTATGTGCGCAACAAATGGATGAATAACAATATCACGCCAACCGATTTCGATGATTCATTTTTTATTGGAAAGGATGTACTTCAAAGGTAGTTTGATGAAAGTTTGGTTAGGTTCTGATTATGGGATCTATGACAAAGTAACGGAACTCTTCAATTCTTAGGAGCAAATTAACGATACTCGGCCGAATCTTTTATAGGCTATCCGGATATTTGAATCATCTACTGTAACGTCGTTATGGTCAAGTAATTGTCGTAGTCGAATATGATGATCAATGGAACTCCTTAACGGCTTACAGTAAGGATGCGATCTGTGGCAGAATTTCTATCTGTCTCTAATCAAATTGCAATGCGCTTACGTTCGTTGCTGCATTGCAACATGACGCCAGCGTTCTAATTACATTACTTAAGGTGTATTATGTGTGAAGCAGTGGTAGCCGAGTGGGTGGTAGAAGCTTTTGTGTGTTATTCATGAGCTTTATTACCATATAAAAGACTGGTGGTAGCGGAGTGGCAAAGTAACCGACCTGCAACGCATGAGGTTGCGGGTTCGATCCTAGGTGTGTGTGTGTGTGGGGGGGGGATGTGTTAATTATACTGGTTATATACAACATAACCACATCTACCGACAATCTGACGACGAAATATCCACATACCGATGTAAAAAAATCTGAGTCTGTGGACATGTTGCTCCTCTGTCTCATTAGATACCCGTCCATGGATTAATCCGAGACGGTGGGCACGTTGCTCCTCCATCTCATTCGATAGACGATCGTTGATCAAGCCGAGACGGTGACTACGTTTTTCGATATTTTCTCTTTTCAAAACTTTTTTCATGTAAAGCCGAATTTACGAAAGTCTATTTTTGCGTTCTTTGCAAGTCTCTTTTGAAATTGTCCTCGAAGTAGATTTCCTCTGTTGAGATATAATAGATGTTTCTCCCTGACTTCGTTTGTTTCATTTAAACGGCGCCGTCTCATAAGAGCAGTACGTTTAGTAGGTCTACCCATATTCAGACAAATTAGTTAGTGTACTTCAGATTCACTAAAAATCAAAAAATAAACAAAAATTTTAACAAAAAAAACAACCGCCTTCGATGAAAAAAACTATTCCAAAACAAATTAATTTGCACTAAAAAGTAAAAAAAAATTTGCATATTCTTCTATAACTTAATAATCGACTTACTTTTTCTACTCATCAATATGTAGGTACGATCTATATTTCGATAATATAATGTAGTTACAATTATTGTTATTTTTGTAGTCGGTGTCAGCCAAGGAAACACTACAATATACCTAGCAATAATAATACACAAGCACATCTTATTATAACTATGTATGTAGTTCCAAACCTACCTTGGCTGACACCGACTCCAAAAATAACAATAATTGTAACTACATTATATTATCGAAATATAGATCGTACCTACATATTGATGTGTAGAAAAAGTAAGTTGATTATTAAGTTATAGAAGAATATGCAATTATTTTTTTACTTTTTTGTACAAATTAATTTGTTTTGGAATAGTTTTTTTTTTTTATTGAAGGCGGTTGTTTTTTTTCTAAAATAAAAGTAGCCTAAGTTACTCCTTGATACATCAACTATATGCCAATGAAAGTCCCGTCAAAATCGGTGCAGCCATTTCAGAGATTAGCCGGAACAAACAGACAGACAGACAGACAAACATTGTAAAAAATGTTGTTTTGGTATATGTACCGTGTATACGTCCGAATGCACTTAGTAAAAAGCGGTTATTTTAATATTACAAACAGACCCTCCAATTTTATTTATTTGTATAGATTTAGTCTTGTGGCTGTACCGGCAGGCGATGGTAATCAAAGGCAGCTGGTCTCTTTAATAGATACGTTTGATATAGAAAGAAAGAAAGAAAGAAAGAAAAGCATTTATTTAGGAACAAAATATACATATGATACATATTATACATTTAAAAAAGTTCACTATAATAATAATTTTGTTATATAAGATAATATAAAACAATAAACGGCTTATAATGTATGTTTAATGTTCGATAATGGTTTGTTGGAGGCGTTTTATTGATGATAGTGTAATAAAATTAGAATAAATATTATATCACAATGTTGATAAATTTAAAGTTTCTAAAGCTTTCATGCTATTTATAAACTCACATAGGTAATCACTTTTTTACTAAATTTATTTTTATTCTGCAAATTTGTTGCGAACAAAATGCGGAATTTTGTTTTTAATAGAGCAGTGCAACTCCTTAAATTGACACACAGTCGACTGGTGAAAGTCCCGTCTATTATTATTATAACGTGCTATTTGGTATTTCTGTCATGGTGCGGAAGTAACCAAAGCGGAAAACTAGTTAATAAGTTATGTAGCAGAGTAACAACCAGTTTTTTTTTAGTTTTTTTACCGACAGCTAAGGAAGGTAATCGTATCAAACTGTAAAAAACTCAAAAAAAATCTCATGGAAATGCTTTTTGAACCCCCGCAGCTTGTATCGTGAAACTCCCTGTGCAATTTCTCCGTATCTTGACTAAATATCGCTTGTATATCAAACTAAACCACTCCGGTTTTCGTCCATTCTCTTGAAAAACCGGGGCCGCAAGACGTTAGTTTGACCACAGTCTTGTAAAATAAGAACTAGATTAATAATACAAAATTACTCTTTCTAGGACATAGATGGTAACATTTTATGTGTTTAGCGATGTTGTAATTCGTTAGAGACAGGAATAGGGCGCCATATTGTCTCAAGAGATGCTTGACACAAACCACAACCCTTCGCTTTTGTGTACACAGTCTAATAAGACAGTGGAAACGTTCTTGTACAGTTTCATCTGGCGTAATTAAATCAATCTTCAGGAATATTAAGGTTTTACAAACCGCATTTCCTATGCCTTAATAGTACAAGTGATGGTCTTGGATCTCTTTTTATAAAGAAAAGACGGTATACTTACGCTTTTCCAAGATCGATTGTATCAGACAATGGTTCTCATATATTGATCTTGATGTGAAGGCTTCCTAATGTTTTAATTCTTATGGCATTTGTCTTAAAATATACTGAGTAGTAAAAAGTATTGCCTAAAAACCATGCCATTGTGTGAATCGATTGAATCAGAGGCTAATTTGCGAGAATCTGCTGAAAATATTAAAAAAGGTCAGTTGTTGTTGTCTCTTAGATTGGGAGGTGAATTCAACCTTATCGCTGCTATCAATCATCAACTATGAAGGATGCTGAAGCCCGTGCTGTTATACCCCGTCCCTGCTTCCCAGAAGTGCTGATCTCAAGCTGACATTCCGACATTCCACACCTCTATCACAACATCCTGCATTCCTTAGGCATCAGCATTCCTCACATCCATCCATATACAAGCATCCTCGCCTTAGACTCCATATAAAGTTCTAGTCCAAGTTTCGTGCAACACAGTTCTCTTTCTACTCTCGTCCAATTCAGTCTTCAGGTCCAAGTTTTAGTGCTAAGTCTATCTCTAATTGTTATTGTAAATTGTGTAATAAATAAGTTAGTAATAAAAATGTTTTTTTAATACAAATCCAAAGTGGCCTGTAACAGTGCGAAGCGGAAGTTTGGGCTACAACCGAGATTAATTACTCTAAGGTGACGATGATGCCATAATAAACCAATCGTACTGCAGTTAGCCACCATACATTTTTTATTGCTATTGAGAGAGCAGACTGACGGCACACTCAATAGTTACCGTCGCCTATGGATACTTGCGACGCCTGGGACATCGTTAACACGTAGGGACCGAAATACTTATGTCGAGCTACTTACTGACTGAGTTACTTATGCCGTAAAAACACAAGGTTGGTATCGCTATAACAACCTGTGTAGGACTACACAGCCACAACAGGGGTTGTTGTCATACAGGCTTAGTGCCTTACCATCTAGCTAGTTGTTTTGTCGTCTTTTACGGTAGGCCGCCCAAGATGCAGATTTTGGTATATTTACTCCGTCTCAGCACAGTTAACATGTAACGTAAGTATACCATAACGTATAGTGTTCAGTATTAGACATTAAGAAAAATACAAATAAAATCAGGAGTGTTGAAATTTTCATCAGAAGCCCTTGGTTGCTACCATGGTAAGCCCCATTACTAGTCACAATAGATAAAAGATAAATGCCGGTCGTGACAAATGGGAATGTAAGGGCCCTTTGCCGTCAGACCGTGTGATTGCAAAGTCTTCCAACTGTAAGGATTAATCAAAAGCTAGTTTCAGATAATAGGATTAAGTCACTTTCATCTGTAGTCAGGATCAAATAATACGGAGGCAGTATTAATTTTAACTACCTCCGTGTCGTAGAGGCTAACGCACAAATTCATGACTTTCAACTAAATAACCACAGGAAAAAAATGGAAAATTGGAATTGTATTACAGGGTGATTGCCGACTTATCCCTTTAATTAAAAAATAAAGAAACGAATTGCGATTAAAGTCAAGCTTTTTTTTGCAGAGTGCAATGACGGTGTAGATTTCAGTCTTGAAGATCTTGCTAGACCTTTAAACAGTATAAATAATATATGTAGTTCAATATCCGTGCAGGGGCGGAGAAAAAATATTAACCTCTGCGGCCGGGGTCGGCCTGTCGTAAAAGGCGACAAAATAACTCATCTTAGCTACGTAGTAGGGCCTCAAGCCCGTGTAGATGGCGACCACCTTTGATCTTAAGTATGCCGCCATAATAATCTTGTGTTGTGTTCCGGCATTAGTGACCCAAGTTCCTGTACTCTTATGGGACAGTAGCGTGTTTGCGATGCCACTGGCGTTGCAAACACCCACAGGCGACCGTAACTGCTAAATTCTAAGCGAGTCGTCAGCCTGTCTGCTGTCTTACAGCAATAAACAAAATAGAAACTGAGTTTTACATAATGATTGAGAAAATCTTATTAATGTTTTTTTTTTGAGAGAGAAACAAGGCAACAACAATTAACAACGTCAAAAGAGGTTGGAAATTTAGAGACTTTTCTCTCACTCACCTATACCTTACAATCCTACTGAAATAGAAATACTGCTCAACTCCGTGCAGGTATGGTGTAAGAATACTAACCCTCGCGGTCGTTACTGGCTTGTCATAAAAGGCAACAAAACAGCCCTAGCTATGTGGTAGGGCCCCAAACCCGTCTGGATGGCAACCACCTTTGATCTTAAGTGTGCGGCCATAATAAAATTGTGTCGTGTTCAGCATTAGTGACCCATGTTCCTGTACCGCTATGAAACAGCAGCGGGTTTCCGGTGCCCCTACCATCGCAAACATAGAACTAATAACTTGCTCAAAAACCAACTATATCAACTTGAAATCAGAGTTTCATACATTCCTCTACTACTTACTAGAATATTATGTTTCAAGTTTAATTACTAAGAGCACAGTGACTTAATTAGCAATTAACACCTCATAGGACCTAGACATTAGTGACATTAGGCACTTAGTTTCCTAACTTTGCAGCCGCCTATTACTAGACGTGATTTAAGTGCGACAAGGGACATACAGAGTGTAATATTTTGTGGGTATTTTCGAATTTTATGTTGATCACTATTACTGTTTTCGTAATTTCAACCGGCTATGGCAACGTTATATAATAATTGATTCCATAACAATTGATATCGATCACTTCGTCTCTAAAAAGTCGATGTCAAATTTGACAATACTCTTCGAAAATAATATTGTCAGACAAATGAAATTAAATCCCTTCTTCTTCCTGCCCTTATCCCAAACTATGTGGGGTCGGTACAATATGTATGTTCTCTCCTTCCACTTTCCTCTATTAGCCGTCATCTGAAAATTCACACCTTTTTTCATATCATCTTTTACACAATCCATTCATCTTTTCTTTGGTTTATCTCTCTTCTTGCATCCATTCACTCTCATTTCTAGCATCCTCCTTGTTACATGACGCTCCTCTCTTCGCATTATATGTCCATACCAAGCTTTAACCTATTACTTTCAGCTTCTCAATCACTGGCGCTACTTTCAAACTTCCCCTAATATACTCAATTCTAATTTTATCAATTTTTGTAACTCCGCTCATCCATCTCAACATTCGCATCTCTGCTGCACGCAGTAACCTTTTATCTTTCCCCTTTGTGGCCTAGCGCTCTGATCCATACACTATGGCAGGTCTTACAACGGACTTGTAAATTTTACTTTTAAGTCTAAACGGCACTTGTGGATCGCAAATTGTTCTTGAGACCTGTCGCCATTTCATCAATCGTGCATTCACTCTGTGTTTCACATCTCGGCCTATCTCACCGTTATTCTGGATTAATGATCCGAGGTATCGCAAGTTGGAGCAAGTTGGCAGAGACACACCTCCTAAGGTAATCGGGGTAATGGCGGAATTTCCACCAAAGTCGCAAAATTTATGTTCAGTTTTGATTATACTTATCTTCAACTCAATACCCTCCAATCTCTCCTGCTATTTAGCCAATCTGCTCTGAACCTCGTGAGCATTTTCTCCAACCAGCACAATATCATCGGTAAAGAGCATACATCAAGGTGCCTCCTCCTGTATTTCTTACGATACTGAATCTACCACCTGGAGGAACAGATAAGGGCTAAGAGCCGATCCTTGGTGTAAACCTAGCGCAACATTGAACTTGTCTGCGACGCCAGCTAGGGACCGGACCGGCGTACTTGCCTTATTGTACATCACACGAATAAGATGCAAGTACTTCACAGGCACTCCTTTTGCTTTCATGGCTCACCACAAAACCTTTCTAGAAACCCGACCATATGCCTTTTCGAGGTCAACGAATACCATGAGCAGGTTCTTATGAGGACTTCTGTATTTCTCGCACAGTTGGTGAAGTGCGAATATAGTATCCGTAGTAAATCGCCCGGGCATGAAACCAAATTTTTTCTCCCTTATTTCGCTCTCCTCTCGTAGTCGCCTAGTTATTACTTTCTCCCAAATCTTCATGCTGTACAACATGAGGTTTATTCCTCTATAATGGTTACAAACCTTTACATGCCCTTGTTCTTTATTGTACTGTTGCACCATTCATCAGGAATTGCTTCATATTACAACAACTTATTAAAGAACAAAGTCAGCCACTTCCAACCATCTGTTTTCAAGAACTTCCATACTTCCACAGGTATTTCATCCGGACCTACAGACTTGCCTTTTTGCATAATATCTACAGCCAATCTAACCTCAGCCATACTCACTTTACAGGAGCCTTCTGTAACATTCCACTCCAGATATTCTCTTCATTCATCAATTCACAGAAATAATTTTTCCACCTGCTCTTTATTTCTTCATTGTCTCTTAAGACCCTTCCACTATCATCTTTTATACATTTCATATGGGTTATACCCCTTGCATTATTTTCTGTATCATTCACCATTCTGTATAGACGTTTCTGACTATTAAAGCTTCCTAAAAACTCATACAGCTTGGCATGTTCCCTGGCCTTGGAGAGAGCAACTGCTCTTTTTGCTCTCTTCTTACATTTTAAATATTCTTTTTTCTTACTTTTCATTTTCATAGCATTATCCTTAACAGCACTTTTCCATTGTTTCCTGTACTTCTTCATTCGACTACCAAGATTCTTTCTCAATTTTACCTTTCCTTTTCGTTTCTTCAAAAACATCCTTTGCTACACCTCTAATGCATTCCGCTATTTCATTTCAACATTCATTTACAGATTTTCTAACCATTTGATCCATCTCTACCATTTTGACTACCACTATTTGTTTAAATTTACTTGCATACTTTTGCTTTTCCAGAAAATGCCATTTAATTTTAGTAGCTGACTTTGTTTTATGTTTTGTATTTTATCGTTACATAAAATAAGGAGTCAATATTGAGAAACCACAGTTTCATTAGGGATCACTTCGTAATCGTTAACTGGTTAAATTTTATTTCTTCTTATAAGAAAATAGTCGGTTTGTGTGTTGTAGTTTCCGCGGTTATACGCAATCAAATTTTGATCCCTTTTTTGGATAAATGTATTCACTATCGTTATATCGAATGCCAAAATAGCTTGTAATAAAGCTTCCCTTCCTCATTTCTATTCCCAAATCCCAGTCTCTTAGGAATCATATTCCCCATTCATTATTTCCATGTCATTCTTCACATGTCCATTAAAATCACGACCCACATATACGTCTTCCTTATCTGCTATGTTGATCTTAACTGTATCAAAATCCCTCCAAAATCTTTCTTTCACTCTGTCGTCACATTAAGCCTGCGGGGCATAAACACTCACTATGTTTAAGGCACAATCGCCCACTGATATTCATAGTCATAACACCGACATTCATAACAAATTAGATATATTACTGTAGGACATACGAAGTGCTGATTGCATTAAAAGTCTTATTTCGATATTTTGTGGAGTTACGCATTCTATTAACTAAGCCGACGACATACGAGTACACTATGCTCACTATTAGATATATCAAAATAGAGACTTTTAAGTCGGTCTTCAAATGATATACCATATTTGTACCACGTGCTAACCGTGATTTACAGCTATAAAACTTAGGCAAATATTATTTTATATTCATTATGTACTTATTTTACATTCCGAACTTACCGTCTTATACAATTAAAAAATCAACCTTGACACGAACTTCATGTTTTCATAAAAACACAAATTTAAATAATTTTAATCATTACTTATTGTGTTTTATGTGAATTTGAATTTCCGTGGAGCTCATGTGATATCGTGCCTACTTGTCGTTGATAAAAGAAAAACTCCATTTAATCTGCTTTCAACACGCGTTTTTTAATTGTTTTAAACTTATAAATTATATATTAAACAATTTGGATTTGGAAACGAAAATTTATTATATTAGGTAAAAGCCTCGCGTGGGTAATTTTTCACATACAACAAGAACAGAACAAACTATTTGCATCATAGAAGTGTTTTGTTCTTCGTGGAGATCAAATCCATTACGACCACTCTCCACCCATAACGACCTCCATGACGCATCAGATAACGCAATGCGGTACGCTTGCGGAGGTCACGGGTTCAATTCTGGGTGTCTATGTATTTATTTACAAAAGAAATGTAACTTTGGGACTAGATGGCGCCGTGTGACTTGTGATAGTATATTTATATATTACCAATGTATCATGTAGCCAATGAGCCAGCGGTGTAGTCTTCATCGTCATGATCGAAGTAGTATGTGTCTCATTGAATCTTTCGATGAGACACTTGGCGCAGAAGGCACTAGAAAATAACTAAATTAAAGGCAAACGTTTTGACCGCATAACCCTGGATAACGACAGTGGCCTTCGTTTGCTTTATTTTAATTACGAGAAAGAGTCCATTAATTGCCAACAATCCCTAAAAAATATGGGATAGTCTACGGTACCACACAGCGTCAACAAACCATTAATATTTATAAAGTATATTTGCCTAACTTTTCCGTCTTTTGTTCTGAATGTAGAAAAATATCCTTACGTACTTTCTACCAAATGGGATCGCGACAATTTCGTACGCCTCATTTTTCTTCAACATTCTCAATTTAAGAGAGCACGCGGCTGGCATGAGCCAGCAATGCTAGCAATGATTCTAGACTATGCGGTAGTGACGCGAGACGATTGTCGTCACCTCGAGTGAGCCAGGTAGGAACATAGGCTGATTTTTTTATATATAGAATACAGCAGACAGGCAAAGGATCCACTCGATAGCAGGGGAATCGTATAGTAGAGTATAGTATAGTATAGTATAGTATAGTATAGTATAGTATAGTATAGTATAGTATAGTATAGTATAGTATAGTATAGTATAGTATAGTATAGTATAGTATAGTATAGTATAGTATAGTATAGTATAGTATAGTATAGTATAGTATAGTATATAAGGGGAAGTTTGAAAGTAGCGCCAGTGATATAGAAATTGAAAAGTAATAAGTAAGTTAGCCTGGTATGGCCATATAATGCGAGGAGAGGACCGTCATGTAACAAGGAGGATGCTTGATGCCAAGATGACGATCTCTTCCAAGTCATGGACTGTTTTTTCGTTTCCGAGTCATAATGGTGAAGCCATGTTTTGTCTATAGTTATCAATCGAGCCAAAAATCATTCTGGGCACCCAGCGCCCTGACACTTTTTTCATACCCAAATGGTTGTGTATAATATTATGAATACTTCCTATATAAATCTTTATTTCTTCTGCTATAAACCAAACAGTAACACGACAATCTACCAAGACAGTGTTTTCAACTTTTTTAATCATTTGTTCAGTAATTACCGATGTAGGGCGTCCCGTGCGGGGGTTGTCGTTAATGGAAGTTTTTCCTCGTTTGAACTAAGCACACCAACGCGCAACCGTAGAATATGGAGGAGCATGAACCCCCATTGTTGCTCTCAAGTCTTGATTTACCAGCGCCGTAGTAAATAATTTCAAGCAGAGATATTTTATTACCGCGCGAACTTCAATTTTATCCATTTTTAAGAACACGTTCCGACACGACACAAACAAAATATGACTTCTATTTTTAAAAACAAAAGAGAATTGATTGCTTTTTTATTATTATTATATCTAATGTTCTGTGCCTGCCAGTATTAATTTATTTTCTTTCCAAGGAGAATGTATCGCAGTATCACTATTTATTAATTATCCCTCGTATTTAATTTCTATAGTGATTGCGTTGGCGTTTAAGAGGCCAGAGACGAGATGCACTCTGCTGATTGCATCGAACTGCACTTATGTACTATTCGGGTTTTGCTTTAAAAACAAATGTAACTTAATCCACGCCATCTATTTATATACTGAATTACTACAAGTGTTACGTATGGGCACCGTCGCCTAAGGTGCGCGTTATTTTCTTCCTGTGAAAAACCGCAACGTGAGACGGGCAAAACCTGAGCTGCAAAATTTTCCCTTAAGAACCCTTGCAGCCTGAGTCATACCACCTGGAATTACAACTTCAATAATAATGAATGATATAATATTCTTAACTCTATAAATCTAATAATAATTTATTATTATAAATTATGCATTATAATAAAAGCCCACAATGTCCCACAGTTGGACTCGGGCCTCTCTTTAAAGGAATGGACAGTATACCTTTCACGCTTGTCCAAGGGATTGGTGGGTAAAATATAACGGTGATTTCGGTAAACAGGTTTCTTCACGAAGTTTTCCTTTACTATAATAAGCACATTAGACAAGAAAAACTGCCTAAGCTATACATACTACCGTAGGATTTCAACCTGAGACCTCCAGATTAGTCTCTGAGTATAATACCACTGAGCTACCAGGTACCATGAAATCATGCATTATGATATTAGAATGAATAACGTAGTTTAGTTGCAAAACATTTGATTAGCATAAAAATATTTCAAATACTTAATTGAATCATTCATTTTCTCCGTTGTTACGACAACCTGACGGTGCGCACAATTTCATAAAAACGGCTACTGAATATTACTAAAATTTATTATAAAAAAACGTAGATATTATGGATTAATCTTTATAATAAAATGAATTTAAATTATATTAATTAAGTAAAAACAAAAAAATGTTAAAGTCTATTATACCTGAGGCGTGGGTTCGCGACATAGGGAAGCCTTTCGCTACCAAAAGAAACCTATCAGTGTGCTGGTCACTTAACTCAAGACTCTTGTTCTGCGCTTGGAGGGTCGTCTTGTCAGCCTTCGCAGGCTTCGCGGGGTCTCGGCGTAAGGTGGTAGTGCAGCCGGTAGTTCACCAGCCCGTGGAGTGGGCGGCCAGCTCAACTCCCAATCGAGACGGTGGGTGGCGGCTTGCAGTTTCTACGGTGGACAGGCTGCTTTCAACCCGAACGGTGGATAGGCAGCTTCCAGCCCGAACGATGGACCCTCAGATTCTGGAATGCGTCGAAGTGACCCTTGTAGCGCGAAAGACTCGATACCCAGGCACTCGGAGAGATCAGGAGTGGGCGTCGGTATCTTTCGCGAAACAATTAATTAGTACACGAAATGGAGTGGTGATATTTAGGTCCGGTTGAAATATAGTACAAGAAAAACAAAATTTTAAATAAATAAATTACCTAACCCAGAATCAAACCTCAACTGCTTATAGTTCGGACTACCACCATTCCACTACGCCATGCGACACAAAAGAAAAGATTACATTTTAAATTTAACAAAAATATAGGTAGTTTTTGATATTATTTCGATAATAATTAAGTAATGACCTTTGATATTTTGTTTCGTCGGTACTTAAAGAAATTCGTCTTATCACGGTATTTTAACAAATTAATCTATGTGCATAAATTACAATATATGAAATAATACAAGGTTATTATTATTCATACAACAAATTTCTAACTATACATCGATGGCAATCTTTATCTATCTACAAAAACCAAGGCTTATTATTTTTAAATACAATATTGAGAATTAACAAATTAACACTATATTTATAAAAACTAAGATACGTAAAAGCCACGATGTCTACTCACATACGCGAGGAATACACAATGGGAACGCGGTCATATCTCTCCTGGTTCCTTGTGGAGGCAGAATAATTGATTGGATTAAATTATTTAAGATAAATTAATGAAGAAAAACACCGCGGCGAAACACATTTAACTGAACACGGAATGACTAAATAACAAGGTTATAATTTACACTCGTTGTCACATTTCGGTACGTTCCAAAACACTATATATACTATAAGAACTAATTAGCAAATTTTAACTTTTGAAAAATAGACCCTATCGGAATTAATTATGTAAACTCACCAAGGGATTGAACACGGTTACTACACTATTTAAATAATTATTAGATTTTAAAGCACCACTATGCACTGGTTTAATTTTTCGTGATAATAACGGCTTGTAGCTCTTCTGGTGTCAGAATTCTTAGCGTCTGTTCCGGCTTCGCCTTTTTATAATGGCCGTGGAACGACGTACTCCCACTCTGAGAGGAACACTGCCACTGATCGAAATTTCTAGAAATTGGTTAATGCTACTGCGGCATGGAAATAAACGAATAGCGTCTGACCTTTGGACCCACTACTAAAAAAACCGGCTGACAGTGACAGGGCAATGGGTCTGAGCGGGAAAGAATTATTATATGAAGTGAGACCCTAATGACCTGTCATTCATTCCGATCGTTCGTTCTCGAATTTCGATGATCCTACTCAACTGAATGATTTCTAGAAGGTTCGATTCTCGGCAGCCGCATTACAATATAATGGTCGTATTAATTTATTTCGTTATTACCTACTTTTTAAGGCGCGCGCGATTGAAACAATTACTTGTTCTGTTTGTATGTAAATACCCTCAATATTAGATATTAGGTATTGAAACTAATTAGATATTATTATTAAATATTAGGGATTAATTATTTGACTCTTGTTACCACGTATCACCGTGCAGAGGTGAAGTAAGAATACTAAACTCTGCGGCCGGAGTCGACCTATTTTAAATGACAATAAAATAAATAACCTTAGCTGCGTGATAGGACCCCAAGTCCTCCTAGATGTCTACCACCCTTGGTTTATAAGTATGCCGCCATAATAATGTTGTGTTGTGTTCCGGTATTGGTGACCCAGGTTGCAGTACTCATAAGCAGCGAGACAGCAGCGTGTTAGCGGTGGCCCCAGTATCGCTAAAAGGCGACGGTAACTGCTTCTATTAGGTGGGCCGGTCAGCCTGTCCACTCATCCTAATCGATAAAAAAATATTTTGGATACATGGCTACGTAAGTCCATATTTAATTCTTCCGGTCATGTCCTTTTAATTCATATTCAAAATATTTATTTTGATTTATCCTGATTGTACGTGTCTATTAATTTAAAAAAAATGTGTGCGTCTCGGGATGCCCAACAAAAGTGATAAACTAATCTAAGTTGAACTATTTAATATTGAAATTGTTTTAACTTGAGAAAAGCTTAGGTTACTACTTAAATTTATATATATTAATATGATGTAAGAAAAGGTTATTTATTAATTAAACCAAAAATAATTAAAAAAAAACTACAGTTTACGCATTTCCCATTTTTCCAAAAACTGTTTCAAAATTATATTAAATTAAATTATTCCCTAATGTACATTTTTTATAAAGAAAAAAAACTGTATTTCATTGTAATAAAGTCGCAATTCAAATAGATAGATTCAAATAGCGCTGTAGGTTAGGGTGAGAGAGAAGGAGCCAGCCTACCTCTGCCGTATGCGTGAGAGAAGGGAAGGCAGTCAGACGGGCGCCGTAACGCGTTACGTAACGAAGCGGTTTACTCTCCCATAAGAAGATCACTACTACAGATATCACTTCAAAATCCCTAAACAAAATAATAAATACTAAACAGAGATTCCTATATTATTTAATTAGGACCCAATTCAATAAAATAGGGTGTACATTGTGCCTTTTAAGTGTCCCTTTTAAAATGTAGATTATGACATTTTTTTATCCCTGTTGCTATTGATTGGGCACCCTAAATGGGCGGATAAGTGTACCGAACAATTGGGTTGGCATTTTAAAGCGTCTTTTAAATTATACCCTAAGTTTCTGTCCAGTACGCAAAATTTGAGGGTACTTCATAATTCTTGATTATGCATTTTACGCTCGACACTTTGTAGCAAAGGCTATTGAAATATTGAATGCTGTTTAATAATAACAGTCTACAACCTCCCTTGCTGAGCATGCGCGCGCTTGTGTTTGTGTGTGTGTGTGTGCGTGTGTGTGTGGGTAATACTATCTTCATCTAACTTCGTTTGCTTACTGATTATTTTCACGTGAATAAACTCCTGTTACGTAGTGGCTAAGTGGTATAGTAGTTAAAGGCGCTGATATCGTGATAGGTCTTATGCTGTGGTGGCATGGCCCAGACATTTTACATCGTTGTGATATTTATAAAAAGAGCAAAGATTTTCTACTACCATGGAGCAACGATCCATTAAAACTTTAACTGCTGTCGTAAAAAATTAAGAAGAATTCATATGGTCTACGTTTTCATATTTAACAAAAATTTTGAGAATATTAGCATATTGTAGAAGATATATTTGCCAGTTAAAAATAGAAAAGGAAAAGGGAATATTATTAAGTAAAGAACAAAGAATTAAAGATTTTAAACCTATAAGTGTAAACGAAATGACTGAAGTACTTGGAATCATAATAAGAAGAACACAAAACTACCACTATCAGGAAGAAATACAGCAGTTAAAGTCTTAAGGAGATGTTAATAAGAAAAGCCCTCTACACAGTCTTTGTCCAATTTTTGATAAGTTATCTCTTAATTAATATCTCAAGTTAATATCTTATTATTATTATATGTATGTCTACTAAAGCGATACATATAGAAGCTGTTTCAGATCTGACCTCAAAAGGGTTCATTGCCGTATTCTGTAGATTCGTTTCGCGACGAGGCCAGTGTGTCGAACTATAAAGCGACAATGGAACAAATTTTGTAGGAGCCCATAAAGAGTTACGAGATATGTTTAATAATGCGAAACCTAAGCTTCCTAACGAAATTGCCGAGACCTTAACCAATGACGGGACGACCTGGTATTTTATTCCACCGCACGCTGCTAACTTCGGAGGACTGTGGGAAGCCGGAGTGAAATCGGCGAAGTCACACCTGAAACGAGTGATCGGAAATTCAACTCTAACATTTGAAGAACTATCAACAGTGTTGAGCCAAATTGCAGCGTGCCTCAATTCACGCCCATTGACATATTTGAGTGAAGACCCTAACGATCCCCAGCCTTTAACGCCTGCACATTTTTTGATTGAAGAGCAATTAGTGGCGATCCCAGATGAAGAATATTCTGATGTTCATTTAACTGGCTTAAAAAGATGGAAATTGACACAAAAAATCGTGAATGACTTTTGGAAAAATTGGTCAGAAGAATATGTAGTTAGCCTGAATCAACGTTACAAGTGGTTGACTAAAAAACGAGAGCCAGAGATAGGTGATATTGTAATTATAAAGGATCACAACCTACCTCCAACTAAGTGGCTATTGGGCAGAGTTGATCAGAAGCATCCTGGCCATGATAGGATCATTAGAGTGTTAAGCATAAGAACTAAAAATGGGGTCATCAAACGTCCATTGAATAAAGTTTTTGTTTTTCCTAATTAATTTGCATTAGAGTACATTAGAGTCACCTTCTTTTGTTAATGTTGTGTCTAGTTTATGACGGTGGGCGGTTGTTATAAGCTAAATTTTATGTTTTGTTTGTATTACATTATCGCGTTTCTCAAAACTGTTAATTTCAAATTATTTAAAGTGTTTAAAGGACGAGTCCTTTGGTGGGCGGAATGTCTAATAAGATCCTAACATATAACATTATCAAGTGAGTTCAATAATTGTACAAGCAAAATTAGTTACATTCGAGCGCACTAGAGCGTCATTTACCTAAGGTCGCTTATGTTTTTTAATACACGAGTTTCATCTGCAGCGTTGAGTTTTATTTTAGTGTTGTTTGCTCGTTTTAATAATAGTTTGAGAGGTCTTTGTTGTCGTTTTCATTGGTGGTCGTTTTGGTAACATTTGGTCGTTGGTCGTAGTTGTTGCGTTCAATCTAATGGTCGGATGCTATCGGTAGTGCCATCGATAATTTAAAATATTTAGAGTCGCTGACAGTTTCTATCCAGGAAAGTATTAAGAGAAGTCTAGATGCGTGGTAACGGAGACTATGCTCGTGAGACATTACAGCAAGACGGGACCACGAACAATCTACGTTTTCTTGCTCGGGAATAGTTATTAGGGACGTATAGTCTCCTTAGCTCGTTGTGGAGGTCCAAAGCATTTATTTTCCTATTAATAACTTTGCACATTGTTACAACTTGATGAAAAGAACGTCTCACCTCTAAGCTTCTATAGCCCAGGCATCGCATAAAAACGTTGTAGGTACTCAATAGGTCAATTATGCTGCATTGATTTAAAAGCAGAAAACTACTAAAAAACCAAAGAATTATTGTCAGATATCATAATTTTATTAAAAAACATATTTCATACCGAACAGATGAAGTCATACGATATAACTAGTGTTCAATAAGCTGCCTATCTGGTGGCAGCACATCGTCGATGGTTTTGACAAGTGCGTTCGGACGGAAAGCTTTCTGTAAATATACAATGACATTATTACGCCTATCGCTCACCACATTTCTCATTATAATAAATAAATCAGTTCTTTGTTTTTAAAGGAGTACAGAAAATAGGTCGTCATTAATAGTTCAATGTGAAATATAAATGAACAATTGAATATGATCGTGCGTAAAATATTTCTGCTCGCGTTCTTCATTTTTTAATACCAACTAATGTCTGTAGCTAGAACAAATTATGCCTAGACAGGACCGCCTGCGTTGCCTAAGAATACGACAATATTAGGTGCTTTCTAGATAACATTTTATTAAAAGAAATTAATTCCATAATTATTTGATTTGGAATTTTATTTATTTTCATTAACGTATCGATACATACAGATATTCTAGTATCTAGGGATATTCAAAAGTCGATTTTCATTATCGAGGTTAAAAAAGACAATCTATTAAATCTAGTTACGTCTAAACTTAAGTACTATATTGAAATTCAATTATATATTAAAAAAAAACATTGATAAATATTGCTAAATAGATAATATTAATAAGGGTTTTTGGCGTTATATACATTGCCGTGATTGAAATTCCATTTTATTATATATAATGTTTCTACTCTTCTCTTCTCTTTATTTCTGCTCTTTATTTCTTCATTGTCTGTTAGGACCTTTCCATTATCTTCTTTTATACATTTTATATGGGTTATATCCTTTGCATTCTTTTCTGTATCATTCATCATTCTGTAAAATGTTTCTGACCACCAGAGCTTCCTAAAAATTCAAACAGCTTGGCATGTTCCCTTGCCTGAGAGACAGCAACAGCTCTTTTTGCTCTCTTCTTACATTCTAAAAATTATTTCCTCTTACTTTCTTTTATCATAACATTCTCTTCATCGACACTTCTCCATTCTCAAACCATTTTTCTTTTCTTTCAGAATCACCTGTACTTCATTCACCAATATTCATTCCCAATTTTACCTTTCCCTTTCGTTTCTCCAAAAACTTCCTCATTTTGCTATTTCATTCCACCATTCATTTACAGATTTTCCATTCATTTCATCCATCTCCACCATTTTGTCTACCACTCTTTGTTTACACTTACTTGCATACTCATCCTTTTCCAGAAAATGCCATTTAATTTTGGGACTTGACGGTGACTTTGTTTTGTGTTTTAAAATTTTTGGCGTTATTTATAATAAGAAGTCAATGTTGAGAAACCACACTTTCACCAGGGATCACTGCAATCTTTAACTGATTTAATTTTATTTCTTCTTATAAGATAATAGTCGATTTGAGTGTTGTGGTTTCCGCTGTTATAAGTAATCAAATGTTGATCCCGTTTTTGGAAAAATGTATTCACTATGGCCATATCGAATGCCAAAGCAGCTTGTAATAAAGCTTCTCCTTCCTCATTTCTATTCCCAAATCTAAGTCCCCCATGAAGTCTTTCATATTCCCCATTCATTCTTTCCATATTAAAATCACCAGCCACATATACGTCTTCCTTATCTGCTATGTTGATTATGACCGTATCAGAATCCCCCAAAATCTTTCTTTCACTCTGTCGTCACAAGCCGCCTGCGAGGCATAAACACTTACTATGTTTAACGCACAATCGCCCACCAATAATTTTATCACTATCAGTTTACCATTTCAATTCGTTGTCTAATATTACACCCACACCGTCCCTCTTACCATCACTTCCACAATAGTAAAATTTATACAGCGCCACAATCGCTCGAGCTCTCAAACTTTTCGATTTCGTCTCTTACAACAAGCTATTTATTCGTCTCCTTTCGAATACCTCTGCTATCTCTCTTCCTCTTCCAGTCATCGTACCTACATTCCAACTTGCTAGTCTCATATTCATTCCAAGTACTTGCGTTTCCCTTTTAATTGCGTACATGTTATACTAATAGTTGTGTCTTGCTTTTTATGACAGGCCGCCTATCTGACGTCAACCCCTTTTTGGGGATTATTCAAATATCTTAAAGCTAATATAATTATATAAATAAATACTCACAGAAATTTGCAACGTAAAGACTATTAAATACTTATATATACTACTAAACTCCATAATTTAGATAACAAAGATGTCCAATGGTCTGGCCTCTCCTTCACAATATACTCGTACATTGACGCTTGTTACGTCTCCATATAATATACTTCTTGTGAATCCGTCCCACAATATTAGATGTTCTTTATAATGTTCCAACATTTTACACTTGACTGATCATTAATTTTCCACTATAATCATAGATTTGTGTTTTATTTTATTATTACGAACACGCAAAAAAACAGATAAATATTTGTATAAGAGTATAGCCCAAACATGGATCTATAAGTTATGTTATTCAAGAAATATATTTGTTGAACAAATTTTAAAGCAGCAATGTGAGTTTAATTGTAATGGTGGAAATGCATGCACTACGCATACCTACCGCCCCCCACGTGAAAACATACGGCAGGGTATCTTATCTTATTTCGGGGCCGAGAGTTATCTCGGACACTTCGACCCAATGGGATCTTTTGTGTTACGGCAGGGTAGAGTGGAACACCCAGTGCAATACGCCCGTACGTCTCCTTCTCTTGGTTAAGGGACGCACGTCTCTAGTAAACCCACTAAAACCACAGCCACGAGCCGTGGTGCTCATCGAACCGTAGCCCCGAAAGACGCTGTCGTAGGCCTCTTCAGAAAATTTTGAGTTTAGCTAATAAGAAAAATAGGATCACCATATCGTATCTAGAGCGTGATACGCTCAAAATCTAGTTTTTAAGTTTCCTGTACTGGTAGAAAATGCAGGTACTGTAGAGATATATAGCAATTCGAAATCTTGGAAAGATTCCTTTGCGTACTTCTAAATAGAACAAGTTAATATACGAGTTTATCATTACCCTCGGGATGAAGGGAAGCACTATAACGCTATCAATTTTCAATAGACTCCGACAACTTTACAGTAAATTGATTAAAAGGAAACCTATCTAGATATATAGGTATAGTACAATTAGCTTAAAAAGAACAAGGCTTTTTCATGTCTTGATAACTCTATCTAGTCATATGCTTACATTTTTACCTTTTAATAGCTTACCGTAAATATATTTATTTGTCTACAACGTTAATTTCTTAGAAAAATGCATTATGATACATTAAACATTATTTAGTTCACCATGTTCTACCAAATCATCGTAGAATAGTGGCAGATCTGACTTATATTAAACTTTACAGCGCAGCCATTTCAAAAATCCACAAGCGTCATTTTACTATGAGCGCCTATCGAACCCGTCATTTTACCGACTGATTAATTTGAAATCCAAAATACATATAATTTTTTCTTTAACGTAGCAATAATATTTAGACTATGTAGTATCCAAGTATGGTAAAAAGTGAAATTCGTATTTTTTCAAAACCGACATTATTCTACGATTTTGGCGAAATGGGTGTACAAATATTGGCTTATAAATTCAAGTCAGTTTTATCATTATAACTATATTTAGTTAAGTATTATATAGAAAGAAATAGTTTTTATTGCTCCCCCATAGCAGACAGACTGATGAGTAAGCAGTTAGCGTTGCCTATGGAAGTTTGCGATGCCAGGGGCACCGCTAAACGCTGCCATCCGGGTGTGGAAACTGGAACCTGTCATTTATGACGGAACACAACAAAAGGTGTTGTGTTCCTACATACCCTACGACCTATCTAGGGTTGTTTTGTCGCCCTTTACAACATCCTGACCCCGATCACAGGGGTCGGTATTCTTAGTCTTTTGTTTTAAATTGGCCCTAATTAGGACTGACACTTTTGAAAACCAATACTGATCTTCCTTTAGACTGATGGAGTAACGTAAAAAATATATGTATATAGATAACCATCCGTGAAATTATATAAAAATAACCATATATACCATAAATCACATTTCCTGATTGAAATATTGTAGCGCTTAGTTTAGTTTTCTTGGACAAAAGAGCGTATTATGGAGTCGATACAAAATAATTTGGTTTTTAAAGGACTACTGTCGAAACCTTTGTTGATTGCGAGCTTGCCGGAGTACCCGATTATTCAATTCATACCGATTAACACACTTTATAGGTAATTAATTGGGTATATCTATTCATATTTTTCATCGGAACCACACAACGAGTTTTATTATCCTGAAATATGAAGCACCTGTACGTACAGGCGACGAATCAGTCGAACGAACTGACCAATAAACATTTATTTTTTTATATTTATATGACATTTGTGAAATTCAAATCAACCCTAACTACGTGGTAGGACCGCAAGCCCATTTGGATGGCAAACACCCCTGGTTTATAAGTATGGAAATAGGAATTAATTATAACGCCAAGGGACTTTCACTACGTAGGTTAAATTGTATAAGGTTGCTAGTGTAATTTATGACCCCAATATACTGGTTAAATTAAATGGAGTTATATATAAGAAAATACATACGTAGACCTATTCCTTTTATATAATTGCATACGCAATTTATTTGTAAGTATAGCTGCTAGATTCAGAGCGGACCTCTCACAAGGAGTTATATAATCATATACGTATAAAAATACTACCAGGGATGCTGAAGATCGCGCGAAGTGGAGTAGAAAAAGTCGGAAAGCGGACCCCGGGCACCGAAACGAAAGTTTGGGTGGCAACCGGGACTAACGCTAGGATGATGATGATGATACGTATAAAAATATTGATATTTATTTGATCAATGACAATTATTTACATTTAATTTTATTCAGTATACCATGATGCAATATTGATCAACGCCACCACTAGGTAATAAAGTTAAAACTCCCAAACTATATAGTGTAATAATATATGTAATAAGTATAATTATAATATAAGGCCTGTTTATATATCCCGGGAACCCAATGACCAGTACCACGACGGAACTCCAGATAGAAGCCGACGACTTAACTACAAAGAAGTAACAGAGAAGAGTAGGAAAGGGGTATGAACCAAAAATGGAGAGACAGGGAGTAAATACAGCAGTAGATTTATTATGACAGTCGTGTATAATTTTAAAACTTGAATAATACGGAAAATTATATTGTACGTTATAAATAATATAATAACTATTTACTACCAGTAAATCATAGAATATCATCAGGGGAAATTAGACTTTAATTACAACCTTTTAAATACAAATTTTAAATAACATTTTACATTGTATTTGAAATATGTATATTGATTTTCCTTAAATTGGTGGAATTAAGTGATGGGTAATATACTGTCAATATATTACTTTACATGAGACCTAAATGACGTGTTTAAAATTAATAGTGAAATGGCGAAACTTATATTAATTTTACTAGTTTTTGTGACTATATCAACGAAAGCTGCGGATTGTAAACGTAAGTATACTATAATAAAAATAAAAACTAAAATATTAATGAATATTTGTATAAATTACTCTTTCACTACAAAAGTTAAATACATTATATGTCGCGTGTAGTTGCAAAACCCGCTAAAACATTTTTTTTGGAAGCTCGTAAATTGAACTAAGCCCATGTTTATTTTGTGGGATTTGATTTGAAACAAAATAAATGGTTGCATATAATATTGGAATTTATAGAATATAGAGGTATTTGTGTAATAAAAAGTTGAGGGCTATGGACTCATAGATAGTTTAGAGTGTTTTTAATAATACGAATATATCGTCATTTTGTCAAAAAATGTTATACCGGGTTTTGCAACTACACGCCTCAGTTGTTGTGATGAAAGGAAAAAATATATTAATCTTTCGGTAGACTGGTAATGCCCTTATTTGCTACCTCTAAGCTTACAAAAGAAAGGCTATCCGATTTTTCTTTCATGGTTTAAGGCTCAGAGTGACTCAAAAATATCTATTTATGTTTGATATGATATATTTTAACCTATTGACGTTATGTATATAAATTAGTAGTAAGTAAGCATAAACAAAACCTATCAATCTGTCCTATCAGTCAAAATTCATAAGTTTATTTTTAATCTAATTGATATTAATAATATTAGAAGCCAAAATATATCTATTATATTCAATACTATTAATTTCGATGGAGTTAAATTTCTGTAATTAATTATTTGTAACCAAAACCCAATGGAGTTGTTGCATAAGAAATAGTTTTGACGTAAAATGTAGCCAATTAGTCATATCTACAAGAAATGTAAACCCAAAGGTCAAACAAGTGCATTACTCATTGTGTCCATTGTTATTTTATTAAAATAGGAATACAATATTTAACACAGAAATTACAAACTACATATCAATTTTAATTGTTGGTATAGTATATTTATACCATGTGGTCCCAGGCAGAAAAAAGATAGCTCCCCCTCCCACATCTAAGGATATGTTCCTGTTCTATTCTGTAGTAAAAAAAATATCATTTAGTAATAAATATGCTATTTAAAATGCCTACATTATCTAAAAGAAAGATTAACATCTAAAACACAGGCTCAACCTAGTTTGGATGTTAATAATCATAAATTTATTTTAGTATAGTCAATAAATTAGTATAAATAAAACTGTTACTTAGATGTACGATTTTTTGGTAAATAAATAAATAATATTTACTGAATGTACGACTTTATAAAAACCAATATAACCGAATATACTCAATTATTTTCTTGTATCATTTTGGTCAAGAAAAAGCCACACAAAAGTATCAACGCAAGGACTGGAAATGCCCTGTGACCATACAATAGTGGGCCTTAGTCTCCAAACTACAACTTTAACTAACTACCTGGTTATTGATATTATATCATTAGATTCTCAGGATTACCGAGCTTAGGCTAAAAAATTGGTTTCATGAAATTACTAATAAGTTTGAATTCATTATTTCATTAACACTATATTACTGATAGTAAATCAAATTGAAATTATATCAATATAACTAAACATAAATTATATTAAATTAGGTTACCAAGTTAAAATCTGAATGCAGTTTATTGATACATTGCGAAAAATAATAATATTTCTTTTTTACAGGTGGTTACAATGAATCTTCTAACACTTCTAACCTATATTGGATTATTTTTATACTTGCATTGATCAATCTATTATTAACAGTAGCTGTTATTATATTAGGATTACTCCTTTATAAAAATAGAAAGATGAAACACAAAGTTGAGTACTGCATACCACATAAAAAAATGAATGCCAATGAATACGTGCGACAAGATTCTGATATCCTGATATCTGATACTTTCAGAGCACAATTACAAAAAAATGAAAGCGTTATATCAATAATATCTGAAAATTTTAATGAAGAGCGAAAGCATAATGGCAAAAATTTTGAAAATATTAAAGAAAACACAAATAAAGAACATAATAAAGAATTTTCTCCAGTTACTGCACCATCTACATTAAGACCTAAACGAGCACTAGAGCCAGTTATAAATAGAGAACAAATGGATGCATTAGTTAGAGATATTTTGCAAAAAGCAAAACGCGTAGACACACATAGTTTGAGTGATTTAAATAGACTTATAACTGAAGGTCGTAAAACTTATGAAAAATCAGATCAAACGGATAAACCATCTGATATAGATCAGTATGATACGTTACCCTCTCCAGTACCGTTGGAAGATACTGAAAATGTTGAGCCAGATATTTTGTATGACGTTATTACAAATAATAGGGAAGTAAAAATGAACGTAATAGTCTCTGAAGAAGATTATGTAATGCCTATTACTTTAAATGATAACAACATTCAAGTTACTGATTATGTGAACGCACGTTCATCACCAAAAAGCACCAAGAGTAATAAGAAACAAATTGAGGATGATAAACAAGAGAATTCGTCAACAAGCGAAAATAATAATAAAGATGAAAATAAATGAAAATTTATATTTAAAGTTTATTTTTAACCGTCTTCATGATTTAGTAATGTAATTCTCTCTGTGCAGGGGCTGAAAATGAATACTAACGCCTGTGACCGGGCTCGGCCTGTCGTAAATGCTGACAAAATAACTTTAACTACATGGTAGGGCTAAAGCCCGTCTGGATGCCAATCACCTTTGGTCTATAAGTATGCCGTCTAATAAATAACCTTGCGTTGTATTCCGGCATTAGGGGCTCAGATTCCTGTAACCCTATGGGACAGCAGTGTGTTCACGGTGCCTCTGGCGTCGCAAACGTTCATAGGTGATGGCAACTGCATACAATTAAGTGGGCCGTTCAGCTGTTCCTCGCCAATAAAAAAAGCATTTAGTCTGACCTAATTAAACAATAATAGAAGTAAATTATTTTAGATGTCAATATTGTGATTGGCTTGTTTAAGACTCAATGGGCCGACTCAGAGTCAGACAGTCATTCTCGGAACTACTTAGGCACATCTATTCCAGATTGCTTTTTAGGTAAAAAGGGATTATACCGTAAAACTTAAAAAGCTGAAGTATGAAGTTTCGGCCTGTAAATGTTACCAGCAGAGGATTGCGGGGACAAAAATAAGACCGCCGATTGTACTATGTTTAATATATATACCTTTTTACTATTGTAAATGATTTTTGAGTGCAATAAAGTATATTATTATTATATGTTTTAATTTGTTTTCTCTCTTACGAGGTAACTAGTAAGAGATTTGGAAACATTGTCTTTTTAGTTTCTTTATAATGTTATACAATTTATGTTGTAAATATGTAAATTTTATACGCATTATATTTATCATTCATAATTGTAAAAATAAAATTATTTTATGTTTTTTTTCTAAAAGTAAGGAATAGTAATATAAAAAAATAAGAATGTAGGAGACATTTTTAATAAATAATTAAAAGTTGCCATGATAATTTTTATATCACGTTGATTATTGTAAAATCGACACCCAAAAAACCCTTTGCACGATTTGTTTACATTTTATTTTTTGGTAAAATGGATAAGGTATAGGTACGTAGTAGGGACCCAAGCCCGTCAGGATGGTAACTACCCTTAGCACAATAAGTGTGCCGCCATAATAAACTTGTGTTGTGTTTTGGCACCAGTGACCAGTGACCCAAGTTCCTTTATTCTTATAGAACGGCAGCGTGTTCGCGGTGCCCCTAGCGTCGCAAACATCCATAGGCGACGGTAATTGCTTACTATTAAGTGGGTCACCAGCCTGTCTGCTGTTCATCAGCAATAAAAAATACAGCAACCCTGAAAGAAACAATCATACAGCTAAATGCTAGACCTTAAACAAATTATAGGTGCGAATGAGACTTGCGGCTAAGATGAAAATAATACCGTTGCAAATAATCTGATGGCTACGTATCTCTGATAAATAATTTATGTATGTGTTCAATAGATTGAGTTTAATAAAAGAAATTGGTTGAAGAAGGTAGAAGACCATAAACGCAATAAAAATATATTCTTTAAGATATAGAAAGTCAGTTCATAATTGTTGATTAGGCGACGTGATTGGTTTAGTTGCATTTTAAGCGGATTTACGATCATGTTTGGGGGTTCGACTTTCAAAAGACTTCACGTTAGAAATCGACGGATAGGCAAACACCTGGTAGTAGGTGGTCATCACAGCCGATAGACGTTTGCAACACCAGAGGCATTTCCAACGTGCTGCCTGCCTCGAAGGGTAACTGGAACTGGAGACGTGTCTTAAAACTAGAGGTGGTTGCTATCCAGTCGGGCTTGGATTCCTATCACCTAGCAATTACTAAACATCTAAATTTAAAATATAATTTCATACAAATATTTGTCACAGAGACATTTTATGGTACTTTAATTGCATCATTAGGAACAGTCATGTCGGGTTTTAATAATAATAACTCAGGATTTCCTTAATTTTCTTTACGTAATAGGTTTTGGAATTTTATGAATAACTAGCCGTTCCCGCCCATGGTCGAATAACAGAAAAAATTTTTTTTCGTGAGATCCACTTTTTTTTCTAAACCTATTTTTTATTTTAAAATAAAAGTAGCCTATGTTACTCCTTGTTACATCAGATATCTGTAAATGAAAGTCCCGTCAAAATCAGTCCAGCCATTTCAGAGATTAGCCAAAACAAACACACAGAAAATCTTATATATAAAATTCTCGTGTCACAATGTTCGTTCCCGTACTCCTCCGAAACGGCTTGACCGATTCTCATGAAATTTTGTGAGCATATTGAGTAGGTCTGAGAATCGGCCAACATCTATTTTTCATACTCCTTAGTGATAAGGTCACTATTCCACGCGGACGGAGTCGCGGGCACAGCTAGTATTGTAAAAAAATTGTAAATCCAAATGCACTTATTAAAAAGCAGTTATTTTAATATTACAAACAGACACTCCAATTTTATTAATTTGTATAGATTACTTCCTTTATTGAAATCAAACTACCTATATATAAGTTTAATAAGAACCCAATAACTTCCCCCTACTGATGCGGGGGTGAGGCGCATTGAGTGCGAAACCAGGTCTGCAACAACATGTCTCTTTCCAGTAAATAATTATACTAGCACAATTTACACAGCGCCATCCACTCCCAAAGTAAGTAGCATAAACACTTGTGTTATGGATACTAGACAACTGAAAAAATACATGTGTACTTTTATTTTTTAAATAAATGCATATTATAAATAAATAGCCAGACGCGAGACGGAAATCAAACCAAGGACCTCTGCAAGGATACCGAAGTATGTCAGCCGTTACGCCATAGAAGTCGTCAAATAATGCGACTAAGAATAATTATAATTCGAGGCAAAAAATCAAATAATTTTACTTGGAGACAAAAATGATTTGAGTTTGTTAAAACCGCCACAATGATAGTTTTATGATAAAGTGACGCTTTATACCATATGAATTGGAGAAAATCTTTCTCCCTGCAGGGGTGGAGTAAGACCACTAACTTATCCGGCCGGGGTCAGCCTGTCGTAAAAGGCACGAAACAATTCTAGCTACGCAGTAGGACCCCAAGCCCGTCTGGATGGCAACTACTCTTAGACTAAAGTTTGCCAACATAGTAACCTTGTTGTGTTCCGGCATAATTGACCTAGGTATCTGTACCGCTATGGTACAGCAGCGTGATCATGGGGCCTCTGCCTTCGCAAACATTCATAGACGACGGTAACTGCAATAAAAAAAATCAGTGCCGCTTTGAACGTGCAGTGTATTGCGTAGCTTGCAGTCACATTGGCGAGTTCCATACATTGACCATATCAGTGTGCAGGTTTTCTTATATTTTCCTTCCTTAACAGTAGGTAGAAATGATGTAATAACTCATGTTCTTTTTTTTTTTTTTTTTTTGGTCTCGGGGAAAAACCTCTCTTGACGGGTTCCACGGCCCGGGGGGACCGAGGGATATGTGGGACTTCGGGAAAGATGTTTGGCCATCCGACTACCCACTAAAAAACCCCGCTGTTCTCCTATCGCCTACGCCCGGGCCCACGGATATATGGCCTGCCGATCTCGTGGCCCGGGCCGGCGCCGGCCCGCCCTTTGTCTTGAGGCGGGCCCCTTCTAAAGTGTTGGCGCCAGGGGGTCAGGGTTTCGTCCCCCCGGCGCTCTCCTAACAACTCTAGGAGTTGAGGGGGGCCGCGGAACAGTACGCAGCCCTCACCCTCGCGGCAATAGTGCGGGCGGCGGGTCCTCCCCCGAGGGGCCGCCCGCGGCCGCTTTTTACGGCGGCCGGAGGTCATTACTGGCCCTCCGGCGCCGCCGGCGTGGCCTGCGTTGGCGGAAGGGGAGTGTGGTGGTCGACTCCCGCTCCCGCTCCGCCGCCTCCTTTGCGGACATGACTGCCTCGCAGAAGGAGGCGACGGCCGTCCATCCAGGATCGCCCCCGACCATGGACAGAACCAGGGCCGGGAGCGACAGGTCCACGCCAATTTGGGCGACGAGGGCGCGGCGCTCCTCGCGCCACGCAGGGCACACGGCGACAATGTGGTTCACCGTGTCCTCCTCGTCGCCCGCGCCACAGTGGTGGCACCCTGACGTCATCTCCCGCCCTATGCGACACAGGTACCCATGTTCTACCGTAATCATCGCGAAGGTCTTTCGTATGAGGATAAACCAAACTTGCAATTGGAACACCTGAGTTTATAATTTTAATATTTAGTTTTGAATAGTAAATTATTCAAAACTGAATAAGAAACAAAGACAAAAGTAATAAAATAAAAAAAGGATGTTACATGTAATTGTAATAAAATTATTATCTATATATTGACAGGCAATATAGGTAACAACTACATTGTAGCTAAATTTTAGTCTTCTTCCTCCTGCCCTTATCTCACATTATATGGGATCGGCATAACATGTTCACTCCTTGCTTAGCCATTAGCCGTCATTCCAACATTCACACCCTTTTTTGCCATATCATCTTTTACGCAATTCATCCATATTTTTTTGGTCTATCTCTACTCCTGTATCCATCCACTCAGTCTACCTCATAGAGCACGAGTAAGTGAGTCAGATTTTGGTTTTAAAAGATATTGCTTATTTTGAAGCAAATGAATAAGCCAAAAAGAAGATAGTGCAGAGTATTCGTCGTAAAATATACAATGTATCACACTTAAATTTAAATATTCCATTTTAAAGGTAGCTCGGATTCGTTCTGATAACACAGCAAAAGCTGTTATTACCTGCATTGAGTATGAGTTTGATTTAGTTGCTACTGAAGCTAAATACCACAATAACTGTTATTTTCTGAGGCCCACCACGGAGCCTACAGTTACAGTTGGTTGTCCCGAAGATGATTCAGTTAACTTAGTGATGGAGGAAATATTTAGATATGTACATTGAAAATAATGATGACTGTCAATTTTCATTTCAAGAATTAAAAGATATTAGAAAATCCAACTATACTTAATAAATGATTTAGGAAAAATTTAACTGAGAAACAGAGAAAAGAAAAATATTAAAACTGCAGAACAATGTCATCGGTTTACAAAAATATCTTCATCTGTTGATATCGTTTCTGATCGATCTATGAAAGTTCCAACAAACCAACAACAATTTCTTTCAAATACAATAAATTTTGCTTCATTTCTATGCTATGTGAAGAATTTACAGCTGCTGGTATTCCAACAAAACAAGCTGATAATGATGCTGATGTCCTCGTAATTGAAACACTAATAAAACAATTCAAAAGACCAAATACAACTGTCTGCATAGACTTCAATTGATAAAATTATTTACTTTTTGAAACTTGGGAAAGCTCAACGAAAATCATCTATATATTCATCACAAAGTCTCCAAAATGTCAAGTTCATATTTTATTTTTACGTGCAATAACTGTTTGTGATACTACATCAGTAATTATTAAAAGAAGTAGGTAAAACGGCAGTATTTCATTTGTTCGAAATCCTTAATGATTTAATTGATTGTGCAGAAGTATTCACAAAGGTTGACTCTTCTCCACGCGATATCGTCGCAAATAGAATTTATTTTCTTCTTGCAATGTATGGTAAAGTATGTATGGTAGTAAAATCGATTCCATAGACAAGTACATATATTTATAAAATCTGCACGGAACAATAAAACAGTACATTTGTCTTGTCTATCTCCAACATTTGCTTGTGCCTTTTAACATTGTATCGTGTGTATTATCAAGTTCAAGTATGGCTAGGCAATGAACTGGATCCAGAAGAATGGGGTTTGAAATTAACAGATAATTGTTTGGAGCCAATTCAAACCCTACTACCACCTGCTCCAGAAATAATATTTTATGTAACTGAAAGTCGGATTGGTAAGAATCGTGGCTGTAAAAAAGTGGGATTATTTTGTTCGCCAGAATTTATCAATTGTCAGGGTTAGAATTACTCCAATATTGAATCAAATATAATAGATGACAATAATTATGATATTAATGAAGAGACGTCTGATGCATATAATTTTTTAGAACAGCGTACATAAATTCTGCAAGGAGAAGTAAGTGAAGATGAAGAAATAATTGTTGAAGTAGATTTAGACAGTTATGTATCATAATAACATTTAGAAAAAATCAACCCATACCACTTTAAATATTAGCCATTCTTTCAATCAATAGAATACGATCTAAACTAAACTCTATTTATGACATCACACTCTATTGATCATGGAGTATGCGCTAAATACAACCTCATAGCTCATTCGAACCCTTGACCTCGAGATTGACCTTTCGATGTGATGCTACGAAGCTACCAGGTAACAGTTACAATTAATTTATATGTTAATAATATATATTATTTAAAATTCTTATTTATCTTATTTTTCTTAAATGAATCACAAATAATTTACTGAATGGATAACTTAGTGCCTTACTTACACCTGCATGAGAAAGAAGATAACGGAGCCTCTTCACCTAGCTTTGAAGAGCTCGCAAATGCGGGCCGGCGGTCTTTAGGCCGCGGCCTGATTAGTTCCACGCATCCTGGTGCTCAATATGAACGAAGGAATACTGGGATAATTTTAGTAGATATACCAGCGATTTGCGTCCCAAAACAGAAAGAAGGGGACATACGAGCACTGTAAGGGTAGCCACACACTAATTACTCCGCCGCTAGTTTCCTCACGGGTAATGCATTTTGACCTCTTCAAAAACGTACCAAATAGTTAGCAATATCTAGATAGATAGATAACACTTTATTGTTATCTAAATAACTTACAAACACAATGACAATTATTTACACAATCAATATCTACCAGACTTGAATTGGCGGCTTTATCGCTACAGGGCGATCTCTTCCAGGCAACCCGGGCTATAGGACATTATTCCTTTTATATTGATGTAGAAGGAAGGTATTATATTCTATATTATATTGTACTATAGAGGTATCTCTGGCAGTGTTTCCATTGACACGCATAATTATCTCTTACGTCGCTAAGCCAGCACTTTTTGGGCCTACCCTTCCTGCCGGGGCACATAATTGGTCGGTAGCCGCCAAGTGTCTTCTAAATATCTGATTCCATCTGGAACATTTTTTCAATTTACTGCGCCTTAACATTGCTCCTATTTAACTCTAAAATAAAAATACTGTAACAAACCATACAGCACCATTTTGTTAAAGGCACTAAACTACTAACATACTTTTCTTTTGTATTGTAAATAAAGACATATTATACATTAATAGTCAAAATTGAGACAAGAATCGTACTCATTGTAGCCATTCCAACAGAAACACATCATATCTTTTATCTATAAGTACAACATGTATTGACTGTTATACTATGCTACACTAGCGCCAGTGACGAGTTCTATAGAAAGTATTACAGCTCCCCGGTGCACAAGTGAGTGTTTACGGAAGTGTAGCCACCGTATAATAGATATATGAAACATATAGAAAAAAGGATGAGCTCTGAAAAGAGTTGTTTGGTTATATAAATGTCGGCCACGTAGCGCGAATTTGCTATCCACGCCTTGAAGCACCACCCTCATTCTTCTAGACCTGTATTACATTTCTCGGAGAAGGCTTCGGGCGACGAGAATAATATCATCATCCGGTATTAGTGACCCAAGTTCCTGTACCCTTATAGGACAGCAGCGTGTTCGCAATGCCACTGACGTCGCAAACACCCATAGGCAACGGTAACTGATAAATTCTAAGAGGGCCTTCAGCCTGTCTGCTGTCTTACAGCAATATAAAAAGGTAACAAAACAAGCGCTACGTACAAAAATCGACGACACGACCACATGAACACAGCGCGGTGTTATGGCTAGGAATGGCGCGAGCATTTTTTTTTTTTTTTTTCTTAAAGCTAAAGCTGTCATCGTCTCAGACGACCAACGACAGCGACACCGGGCGGAAAAGGCATTCCGACCCCGTGGGAGCGGGGTCGATCAGCCGTGGCAGCGTGCTCGGTCACGCGCCTCCTGTGAGGCGCGCTCCCGGCTCGAACGCTGCATGGGGATAATTGATAGCAGCCACGAATGGCAAGAATACTATTAATTGGGGACTATCGACTTCACCGGTGAAGCCGATCCTATTCTAATCTACTACCGTTTCGGAGTGCTTATAGCTGGGGGAGAAGAAACGGCGAAAGAAACTCCCCCGCAACACATCTATTCTACGTGTATTTATGTACTGTGTGGGTTGTGTACGTCTACAGGCTATGGGGGGCGGAAGGCATCCCTAAACCTGTTTCGTCGGGCTGGTCCATGCCGGACTGGAGGGGATTGCGTCCGCGAGAGCATTCGCTTTAGCGTCCTAGAAATGGGGTCGCGTCTATCCGTGAGCACGTTACGCGGGCGGCGACGTGCGTGGGGTGCTCGGCGGTTGGGCGTGTAATTGACTGTCTCCACCACCAGTGGATTGGGATGGTGGGGAGCGAGACCGAAGAAGGATCGCGAAAGGGATACCATGTACTCCTTCACGGGAAGGAGCTCCAGGTCGCGGTGAAGGTCCGCGTTGCGCATGTAAAGTGGCGCTTGGACTGCCATGCGCAAGAACTTATTCTGCAGCCGCTGCATCGAGTTGATGTAGCATTTGCCGGCATGGGCGAAGACTACGCTCGAGTACGTCATGATCGGTCGGATGCAGGTTTTGTAAAGTGTCACCTTATTCCTAAGGGACATCTTACTCTTCCCGCATATCATTGGGTAGAGGCGACCGAGCACAAAGTGTGCTCTGTTCCTTACCGTCCAAAGTCTAAAGTGACTCCTAGGTATTTGACCTCGTCAACCCAAGGGATGACGCGGTCAAATAGCTGTATGGGGAAGAGAGACTGCCGCCTCGTGCGAGTCGGCCGACTCTCATTTTGAGTGCGGGGGCCGCGAGCGAACATGATCGCTGCGCTCTTGTCCGGATTCAACTCGATCCGCCAAGTGCGGAACCAGTTGCCCAGCGTCTCAACCGCCGTGTTGAGACGACTGCAGATCCGATATTGGCTGATGTCGGAAGTGAAGAGGGCGGTATCATCTGCGTATAAGGCGAGATGTACCTGTGGGGTACGGGGCATGTCGCTGGTGTACAGCGTGAAAAGTAGGGGGGACAGAGCCGAGCCCTGGGGGACTCCGGCTCTGATGGGGTGGAGAGATGAGCGCGTGCCCTCCACTTTGAAGCGGAAGCTCCGATCAAGGAGAAAGTCTCGTAAGATGAGCACGAGTCTATCCGGCACTCCTAGTTTGTACAGCTTGTAAATCAAGCCGTTGTGCCAGACCTTGAGTGGCGCGAGCATGCCTCGCGCTCGCGTATTTACGTAGCCAGCGGAAGGAGGCGGCTGCGCGGGGCGAAGCCACGAGCAATAATTTTTTGAAACTAGTCTCGTATACGAACAATAGTATTTTAAACGATTGTGATTGGTCGAACAACTCTAGCCAAACTATATAAAAATAGCACTTATTTTAAATAAATTATACGGTATTCAGAAACCAACTCCTGGTGTTTCATTTATAATAAACACACTCATCCTCAAAGTGGTGACCCCGAGTCACTAAAGAAGTATATGTTTGATATTTTGATACACACCAATTTAGATTAGCAAATAATAATGACCCGTTTACAGGTTAAATAATTTAAAATGTTTGAACATTTTTATTAAATACATCTCAAATGAGAGACCAGGGACTGTTAGAAGTATCTTCTAGTTATGTACTACGAATACACGCTTTTTTCGCTACAGTAGTTATTTTTCTAAAGAGGTTAGACAAGAACAGGTGTTTTCATTAACATTGAATGATAAAAAACTCGAGTTACGGATCAAAGTGTAATTTCTTGTTAAATTTAAAATACTCCGACTTAGTACTATAAATTTTTGAAAGAGGCTTGTGGGGATATTTTTTGTCTAGTGCACGAATTTTCGATTAGTGTAAAATGTTTTCTGAACATCAAGAGTGCAACGAATGACCAACACGCAGATCCATCTGTGTCTATTTTAAATCCGACAAAATTAAACAACTAGATCATGATGGCTGAATGAGTTTCAGAGTGCGAAACTGTAAATCAAAGTTATTATTTAAAAGTTTGAGAATTACTGCCAGAGCAACTTTCTGAGAATCGGCCGGAGTTTTCTTGTTTTTTTTTTTATGAGTGGAAACTAATTTTATAATCATATTTACCTTACTTAATTTAATTAATCGGCTGGAGTTATGGAAAATCAAGTCGTGAATCTTGCACCAGGATTGCCATTTCGTGCTGCCTGTGGAGCGTTATTTAGCTGATAGGAACAAATGCTCGGATACGTGCTGTTATCGGATGATTTGATTGTTTCTGAAATTTGCCCATCTTTCAAGCAATTTACGGATGCCATCCCATAAAAACTGTTTGTCCTTTGAGCAAAACAATTCATTGAGCCATTTTCTTACTTCTTCGAAATTGGCGATGTGCTGCTCTGCAAGCGTGTGTCTCATTGATGGGAAAATCTTATAGTTGGACGAGGCAAGGTCTGGAGAGTATGGCGGATGAGATAATATGTCCCATTAAAGCGCTTCCCTGACCGGTTTTGCTTTATGAGACGGCGCATTTTCGTAAAATCACTTTAACGCGTTTTCTGGCCCATTCTGGACATTTTTCAATCAATTCATGGTTCAAATTTACAATTTGTTGTCAGTAGCGATCACTATTAACTGTTTCTCCAGGTTTCAGCAGTTCGTAATACACCACCAAACAGAACATTGTCTTGCGACCAAAACGATTTGGCCTTGGAGTTGATGGGCCGGCTTCGTCAGGTGATAACCATGATTTTTTGCGATTGGAGTGTTCAAAATTAATCAATTTTTCATCACCCTTCACTATTCGATGCAAAAATGACTTTCGATTATACCATTATTCTATATTATCATCTCTAATTGTTATATTCGATTTGCCTGTCATTCAATTGATGTGACACCCATCTTAAGATGTTAACATCTTGCGAATTTTCCCCATTGCTCGTAATCGGTTGCTAATCGTTTCTTGGGTTACATTTAATGATTCTGCCACTTGCTTTTGAGTTGGGTATTCATCCAATAACTAATAATAAAATAATAACCAGAAAGTTCTTTGTCTTGCACATCGAAATCACCAATTTTGAATTTTCGAAACCACGTCTCACATGTTTTTAAGGTTAGAGCATACTTATTGTAAGTTTCTACCAGCAAAAAAAGTAATGCGTGCCGAAAATGCATGTTTTCAGGCACAACACTTGACATTTTCAAAGAGGTATAAATCTATGACTGTGATACTTACGCAAATCACTACATACATAGCTTTGAAGCTTTGTCAGTAGAATAAAATGACATTTAAGTCAAATACTTAGCCTAGCGACATCTGTTAGAAAAACCAAAAATCAGCGGAAAGAATTTCAACATTGCTTTGACCTGTGAGAAAAAACGAATGGAACGATATGTAATGAAGGGAATTTATAGAACTTCCTACTTGTTCGAAGGGGAGCACTTGAATATTTTTATAGCTGAGGTACAGCAGATAGGCTGACGGCTTACTTAATAGTACGCTATTACCGTCGCCTATGTCGTCTTGTTTGCAACGCTAGGGATACTGCGATACACTGCTGTCTACATAGAGGTACTGGAAACTGGGACACTAATTTCACAAGTTATTATAGTAGAATACTTATTAACCAGGGGTTGTTTTGTCGTCTTTTACGACCGGCCGATTCTGACCGCAGGCTATTCTTACTCCATCTCTGTACGGAGAAAAATTATAATACAAACTACTGTACCAATTATAATTTTTCTACAACTATGTAACGTAGAATAGTTATTAAAATATATTACTCTTTCAAAAGCAGTCTTGTTATTTATCCAGACCTCGTATATAATTAAGGCACGTTTATGCAAAGATCATCGAGATCGTTGTTAACTTTATAACTTTTTTCACAGTGTCCAGAATGCTCAATCAACGCAACATATCCATTTACGACGAAAACTCCACGGATAGTCCATACACACCATACGAAGAGCGCTTGGAGACATACCTGGTGCCAATTCTATTTGCCATCATATTCATCGTAGGCGTTCTTGGAAATGGGACGCTTGTTATAGTATACGCACGGCATAGAGGAATGCGGAATGCTCCCAATACGTATGTATTATCCATACAAGAAACTTTAAACGTTTTAGAATCGTTTGATTAGATTTTTAGAGGAAATCCCTTTTCAAGTCTCTCCAACTGCGAGAGAGTCGCGAGTTACGGACTTACTTTAAAAAATCTCCATTTTTCTCATATTGCCTATCGCATGGACCGACGGATAGGTTGATCCATACCGTGATCCAGTTCAATTGATTGCAATTAGGTTTTATTACAAGTATTTCATGAAATATTGGTGGTTATTTAAAACACTGACATGTATTCACATAAAATTATATTAAAATTTTATTCAAGTGAAACAAAATATACTGTTTGATGTTTTATAAAGAAAGCCTAACGCGGGATTCATTATGGGAAGTTCTTTTTTGACCTTTGAAATAAAAGCTAAACGATAATTTATAAGTATTTACTTGGTAATTATGTCATGACGAATCATGTCAGCCCGTTGTTTGGTTATTTGCATCTACTGTTTGTCAGTTTCGGAAGCCCCACCTCGGTAGAGAGCAACATTTTCCATGGTGTGGGATTAACTTGGGAATAGGTGTAGTCTCATCGTCATCATCTTAGCATTGAGTCCCGGTTGCAGCCCAAACTCTCGCTTCGGCGTCCGGGGTCCGCTTTCCGACTTTTTCTTCTCCACTTCGCACGATTTTCGGCATTCGGCAAGTCGTAGTCTCATCGTTCAGGTTTATCCAGGATGATGATTAACGATACAACGAAGCATACAATATTGTTTACATTAGCAAAGATATGAAATTGTCTGATACAATATAAGCATAAACATGACGACAGATTTTTGTTTACAAATTATGTGTACGGTATATAATATTCACATACCTATGTATATGAAGTTATGTAGGAATCACGACCCATGTTCAAATCAACATTTCTTACAAAGGCCTGACGTATGTAGGAGTGAAGAATGTTTAATCAACAAATAACACAGATTTTAGTGGATTTGCAAGAAATGTATACGTGCAGGGGCGGAGAAAGAAAACAGACCTCTGCGGCCGAGGTCGGCTTGTCGTAAAAGGCGACTAAACAACCCAAGCTAAGTGGTAGGGTTTCAAGCCCGTCTGGATGGCAACCACCTCTGGTTTTTAAATATGCCGCCATAATAACGATGTGTTGTGTTCCGGCATGACTAGGTTCCAGTTCCGATGCCTTTGGCGTTGTTTGATAGGCAACGGTAGTAGCTGTTAAATTCTAAGTATATTGTCAATCTATCTGCGGTCCTACAGTAATAAAAAACTTTTGAAAATGAAAATGAAAATTTATTGTATATTTATTGATGATGTTTTTATGTAAATTAACAATAAAATATTTCTCGTAGATACATCTTCTCCTTAGCACTTGCCGATTTGCTGGTGATACTAATATGTGTGCCATTTGTCTCGATAATCTATACATTGGAGTCATGGCCTTGGGGAGAGCTGATCTGCAGGATATCAGAAGCAGGCAAGGACGTCAGTATAGGGGTGTCAGTGTTCACGCTTACCGCACTGTCGGCTGAAAGATATTGTGCCATAGTGAATCCTTTTAGGAAGCTGCAAGTAAGTTTCTCGAAGTTTTCAATTAGTTATTTATACTACGCTCTCGTCTTAACTGGACATCAATTAAATTATATGCAGATCTTGACTGACTGTTAAGTATTGTCAAAGGTGACAGATATCCTGTCAATTCCGTTTATTATACAGACATTGGAGTTTATAACAACAGAGGGAATATTCCAGAGTTTCACTGTTGAATGTACAAAAGTTAAAACCTAGCGTGCCTTTATGTGTCGAATGTGATCTTATTTTAGGTATAAGGAAAATATGTGCATACAATTAATACTGGGGCAATTAACACGGCTTTTTTGATCCAAGAAAACTGATTTATTATTTATTTCTTTTTTGTGTATATATTTAAAAAAAACCCAGCCCTAGAATGGGAATCGAACCCGTAACCGAACAAACCGATTAAAGAAAGCTCATTTCGACGCGCGAAAGCCGTTGCGCCACAGGGTCGCCATTGTCAAAAATCGTTTTTTGTTTCCACAGAATTCTTTTCATTCTGCCATTTAATTTTCAAGAAAACCTTGACCTGGCCTGAAAAGAAGAATACAAGTGATGCTTTTCTTTGATACCTGTAAATTATAAGGAATATATCAGTCACCTTTACGACTTCCTACAAAAGTGATGGAAGCCATTGTGTTTGCACACCGGGACTAAACGGCTAAGGTTTTTATAAATATTAAGGTCTTATTAAAACATGCCTCATTGTTTCAGCTTCGGAAACTTCCATTAGTATGTGCCACATTAATTTGGGCAGCAGCGCTTGTGTTTGCCGCACCAGCTGCAATTTTCTCCAGTACTGTGACTGCTGTCTTAGATCATAATGTCACCATTGTGTACTGCACACCCTATCCCACAAAATGGGAGAACTATCCTAAGTAAGTTGTGAAATATATGTGTTTTAATTAATACTATTGACTAACTGATTTTCCATTAATCCTATCCTCCTAATAAAATATCCTAATGGATGAAAACTACTTCACTTTACATGTTTCTTTCTTTCTTAAAAGTACTGCCGTTTACAAGGCAGCTGATGGCGCAGCAATTATGTTCCTTTGCTCATCTAAAGGATCCTTAAAACTCTTTAACAGCTTTAACCCATGGGTTGATGTAGTATACATTGAGAGTAGGTGTGTTTGTAGGTGAGTTTGTTTCGCCGTTTCTTCTCTTCTAACTAAAATATTACGATGTGAAGGTTCTTGAAGCTCGCTGCCACGAGCTGCAAGATCCTGCTGAGCAGAGTTGCTAGGTCCTTCGTAAAGCCTCTCGTTATTATAATAAAACGTAGCTGATGAAATTTCTAAAAGGTTTTATGAAACATGACCTAAAGAAATCTAACCTCCGAAGTATAAATGCATTGTTTCAGATGGATGACTCTGATAAAAGCAAGCGTTTATTATGGCCTGCCATTGCTAGTAATAGCGTGTTTTTATTCACTAATGGCTCGGCGATTATTGGCGAGTACGAGAGAGATGCCAGGCGCATTACACGGCGGACAAGGCGAGGCGCAGGCTAAAGCCAGAAAATCTGTGGCGTGTATGGTGCTCGTTTTCGTCATTGGTGAGAAACATAAATTTGACAAATATTAATACAGATATAAAAACGGCTGCGCACCCCTGTAAAAGGGGAAAAAAGCCAATGTTCGTTTTTACTATAAATAAATATTATGACATTTACAGTTTGAATTCCATTTATTTTTTCCTTTTAAAAATAAATATATTTTGATAACTATAAGGAAAGTAAAAATGAAATGTAAACACGACCGTAGTACGAAATAAGGATTACTCCATTGCTTCCAAGGGAATCATATAAGAAAAATGCTTTCCTCCTATTCATCAACAGTAAACATCACTCAGTTTCTTTAAATTTGGAAGAAAATAGCAGCCCACCAGCCAACTATATGTTTCCTTTTTGTTTTTAGCTTATACGCACTAAAGGAAGTTTCACAACAGGGAAGCTAGGCAAACATTCATGAATTTCAGTCAATAACGTCCCACCGCTGGGATCGCTTTTCCAACGCTGGTTACAGAAACCGGTGATCAGTATGCAGATTTTGTCACAATGTTTTTCTTTGCCATTAGTATGAGACAATTATGGTATAATATTCGCAAAATTACTTAAGCGGGTTTATTTAATAAGGTTAGGGACACGTTTGTATGTCGTGACGCGTTCTGTCGTCTGTCCTAAATGTATGAAACCGATATGCTTCTGACGCGTCACGACATGACACGTCAGACAAATACAAATCCACCTTTACATTTACATGCTAACTTAGTTACCACGTACCTAAGATAAACACCTACCTAAAAATCAATGAATTGCAAGTTAGTTTTTCCCGTGCGGGGGCGGAGAAAGAATAACCTCTGCGGCCGGGGTCGGCCTGTCGGAAAAGGCGACAAAACAACCCACTAGCTACGTGGTAGGGCCGCAAGCCCGTCTGGATGGCGACCACCTTTGGTTTTAAGTATGCCGCCATAATAACCTTGTGTTGTATTCCGGCATTAGTGACCCAAGTTCCTGTACAATTATGAGACAGCAGCGTGTTCGCGATGACACTGGGTTGCAAACACTCATAGGCGACGGTAATTGCTAAACTTCTAAGCGGGCCGTCAGCCTGTCTGCTGTCTAGTATCTAGTCTGCTGCTAGAGAAATAAAAGAATTAGTATCTTATACTTTAAGGTTTTTTTTTTAGTTATATAGGTAGGTTCTCTGTGCAGAAGCGGAGTAAGAATACTGACCCCTACAGTCTGGGGCGGCCTGTCGTATAAGGCGAAAAAATAACCCTAGCTAGGTAGGTGGGAGGGCCCCAAGTCCGCCTGGATACTACGTAGCTAGGGTTGTTTTGTTACCTTTTACGACAGACCGACCCCGCCCATACAGATTAGTATTTTCTCCGTCCTTATACGGAGACATCTGCGTGGATCAAGCGCTATTAAGATTTAAGTTTATAATGCTTGAATTTTCATATCTAGAGCATTTTGTAAGTGCCCTTTCTCCGAGGCATCTCTTTCATTTACATTCATCTTTCCAGTGTTCTTTATTTGTTTCCTGCCTTACCACGCTTTTGAGATGTGGTTCCATTTGTCACCGACTGCGAAACATGACTACAACGATTGGACTCATGCTTTGAGGATTATGGGGTTTTGTTTAAGGTACTAGCTATAAATTTTATGTATTACAAAACAAAGTTACTTTACATTATTATTTAATATTTATTAAGACTTTATCTCAACTTTCGTCGATTTTCATGGGCATCTCCCTCCCCGTGGTAGTCCACGAGAAGGGAGATGACGTCTCCCCTAACTAGTAGAATGTTGCTGTATGTTCAGTCCTCCTTATTATTATATCTTAAAATATTTGTTATAATTAATATTAATTATTATTATAATCATGTTATTAATTCACCTATTTTTATTTTCCTTTTGCTATTTTACAAATAATAACGTAGAGTACTTCTGGTATTTGGTATTTCTTTGAGTTAGAAGGTTATGCGGATACCTATAAAAATAAATTTAAACACAATTAAATTATTGTGGCTAAAACTTTTCTTAATTCATATTATTTGTCCTTGTAATTCTCTTTTCTAGAACTGCGCACGCGCGTGTGTGTATATGTGTGTGTGTGTGTGTTTATTACACGTTTACCATTTATTCCACAATTACTTAATTAGGTTAATTTCAAATTGCATATCAACCAAATTGCAAACATGTTGTCCACCATGAGGCTGTCTATTAGATTGCTTTTAGTAATAATAATAAATAATAGTAATAAACCGCCTATTATTTCCTTTTCTATTTTTGTCTGCTATTTTATATATGTCATTATTATATTATTACAGTTCTATTTTAGAAGGGTACCGAGGAAAATATGCGCTACAAACAAAGCGTAATATAGCCGCCATAAGTCCTGTAGCCATTATTCAGTATCGCGCTCTTTCATCGATATCTAATTAGAAACAGAGCGATATAATGATCATTTGCCTTAGTGACAAGCCTATCAGCTTAAATCGTTCACACATGTATGTGTACATGCAGCACCGTGCAAGCGAATATGTTCGTTGACGTGCTAGATTTGTGGTCCAAAACGTAGCTTCAGACACTATCAAGATGAAACGCTAGTTTTTAGCACAATAACAAAACTCTTCAGTAAAACTCGAACGACAAAGACTAAACGAAACGCAACGCGAAGGTGATAGTTTATTAAAAACACTGTATTCGCAACACACTTGTAACTAGCATGAGTAATGTGTTAATCTTATTAAGACCAATCCCGCATCCCTGAACATTCTGATTACATCATACCCGCCGCCTAAATATTAAAAGATAACACAATTCTCTGATTAAATTCTTAAGATAATCTTACATGAAATATGAGACAACAAAATGGAGTAACAATTTGCAGGGACGTAATTCTTGTTATAGAAATTAATTTCTGTAACAATTTAACAACAATTTCTGGCATCAAAATAATAATAACAAAGTTTATTTGCAAAATGTACAGTAATCTACATACAATAATTTTGACCCTAGCTTCTGAACTAGACCAAAGTCTCTGTTACAGAAGCCAGTGCCCACAATTGTTCGAATATTTTACAAAATTAAAAAAAAGTAAACTAACATTTAAATAATATGAGTGTGTGTGTGTGCGTGCGTGCGTGCATGCGTGCGTGCGTGCATGCGTGCGTGCGTGCATGCGTGCGTGTGTGTAAAAAAACAACCCTAACTAGGTGCTGGCGCCCCAAGCTCGTCTCGATGGCAACCACCTTTGTTCTATAAGTATGCCACCATAATAAACTTCTGTTTCGGCATTAGTGACTCAAGTTCCAGTACCCCTTTGCAGACAGCAGTGTGTTCGCGGTGCCCCTAGGGTCGCAAAAATCCATAGGCAACGGTAGCTGCTTACTATTAAATGGGACTTCAGCCTGCCTGCTGTCCCTCAGCAATAAAAAAACAATAATTCTGAGATGTGTTAACATATTCACTATAAGTGAATTAATTACGTCATCACGTTAATGGGTATTATTTTTCGTATGGCGAAAAAGAGTTATGAGCTTGAATGACGTCTTCGTTTCCTCATGACAAAATAAATTTTCAGAAAAAGAAAAACATGACTTATAGAGCCCTCCATTAAAATCGCGCTTTTAAATTGCCATTCATACCTTTTCATTTCCCTTATGGTTAAGGTGTGATTAAAAAAAATGTCGACAAGTAATACATAAAAAAGCTACATAATTAAAACACTTAAATAAATAAATTAACAAATAAAATAAACGTGGGACTAACTTAATCAATTAAGGCATGGCTTCTCAATTTTTATTTTATTAATTGTATTATAATTTAATTGTAAGTAGGTTTGCTCTGTTCAATATAGAACTTACCTACATATTGAACAGAGCAAACTTGTAGTTTCTTACTCGTTCTTCTCCAGAGAAATTTGCCTTTCAATTTGAACGAGCAATAATTGTAAATCTAATGACGTGTTTCAAGTGTAGTATCATTTATCTATGAAACAAAAGTAATTTTAAATTGAATATGAATTATTTAAATCATGTGAAGTTTAATTAATACGCCTATGGAGACAAACGTGGTTTCGCATTTGCGTAATATATTTGTAAAACACACAGGCGCTTATATATTTTAGTGGCTCCCATTGGTTTTTGGTGTTTATTTTAATGATATATTTGACATGTTATTTTTTTTGAAGATCCATAGCGGATCATTCCAGCAGCATATATTCGAATATAGCAGATAATATAGCATAGCAGATATAATCGAATATAGCATAGCAGATATATTCGAATTTCCCTGCAAAGTAATCTATGAAATTGTACTCTTAGTTTCAACCCCGTGTTTCCAATCAAAGTTTCTCAAAGGATTAATATGGGTAAAATTTCTGTCGCTCCTTAGAATTTTGGCACTTGAGGACATAAATATAAATATCATTACAATGAATCATTTTATAAATAATTTAACGCTTTATTTATAAAGTTAAAAATGTTTTACTATGTTTTTTTTATTGCTTAGGGACATCAGATGGGCTGACCATTTAATAGTAAGCAGTTACCGTCGCATAGAGATGTTTATGACGCTAGGGGCGCCGCGAACACGCTGCTGTCCTACAGGGGTTCAGGAACCTTGGTCACTAATACGGAAACACAACACATGGTTATTATGGCGGCATACTTGAAACCAATCAGGCGGGTTTGAGGCCCTACCACGCAGAAAATGTTTATTGGTTTCAAAGAAGTTGTAGCTCAATGTTGAATTTTCATGTCGTTAATAATATTAACAAGTATAATTATGAAGTCTTATAGAATAACTAGATGACCCGACAAACGTTGTTCTACCAAATAATAATAAAAATTTATTTTTAGTCCACTGAATTATGAATTATACGAGTACTTATAATCAAATACTTTGAATACACACAATAAATTTCATCAAAATAAGTTTAGCTCTTTAGAATGCGTTCAACATATACGCACAGAAGAATTATTACATGTATTTTACTTAAGAAATATATAAAGTAACTATCTACTATGTTTAATAGAAAATTAATTTGAAATAAAATATGTTATTTGTTGATGATTAAAATAGAAGTATAATATAAAGATGACCAGTCATTATAATTATTAATAATATTTAAATATTTATAATAATCATTGAGAAATATTCCAGTTTTCTGAACTCATGCGTGAATCCGGTGGCTCTATACTGCGTCAGTGGAGTTTTTAGACAGCACTTCAATAGATACCTTTGTTGCCGGAGAAGCGCTTTGCACCCGACATGCAGCTCCCGCCTATCCAGGACAGCTATCTGTGAGACGTCTTTCAGGAGTACCCATCGCCATCGATGCAATAGGTGGGTCGATGTATCAAGATATATTTATTTACTAGCCAATCACGCCCGCTGCTTTGGGCGAATAACAGGCAAATATAAATAAAAAAAAAATTAGAAAGGGTCGATGTAATCAACCAACGAAAAATTCCGCATCCTCCATCCTGTCCAGATATATTCCGTGACATTCCATATATATATATATATATATATATATATATATATATATATATATATATATATATATATATATATATATATATATATATATATATATATATATATATATATATATATATATATATATATATATATATATATATATACGTATATATATATATATATATATATATATATATATATATATATATATATATACGTATATATATATATATATACCTAGTCAGGTCATAAGTATTGTCACACAGTAAAAACTTTTCTTTTAGAATGCTGGCCACAAAAAAGTTTATTGAATTCGAATTTCGAATTGTTCATGAAAATAAAAAAGGTATACTTTTAGAATTTTACTCATTTTTAAATGTGGAGTGGACGCTTAAAGAAGACCGTGTTGCAGTTATTGCGTTACATCGTTTCGTTTACGCGCCAATTCAAATTTTTAACATACTGAAAAATTTGAATATAACCAAAAGATTCGTTTATCGTACCATCAAACGATACAATGAAGACTCTAGTGTAGATGACAGGTCAAGAAGTGGTCGCCCTCGGTCTGTTAGGACTCCAGCAGTGATAAAAGCTGTGAAGGCACGAATTCAAAGAAATCCCAAACGTAAGCAGAAACTGTTGGCCCTTCAGATGAAGTTAAGCAGAACCACGGTGAAAAGGGTGTTAAATGAAGACTTAGGGCTTCGGACATATCGAAGAAAAACAGGACATCGTTTGAATGCTCGTCTAATGGACCTGAGACTGAAGAGATGCCGCGCTTTGTTGAAGCGGTACGCGGGAAAAAAATATCGGGAAATTCTTTTTTCGGATGAAAAAATGTTTACCGTAGAAGAGAGCTACAACAAACAAAATGATAAGGTGTACGCACACAGTAGTGAAGAAGCGAGCAACCGTATTCCGCGTGTCCAACGAGGTCATTTTCCATCCTCGCTCATGGTATGGTTGGGAGTTTCTTATTGGGGCTTAACAGAGGTACATTTTTGTGAGAAAGGTGTAAAAACGAATGCTTTTGTGTATCAAAATACAGTCCTGACGAACCTTGTGGAACCTGTTTCTCATACCATGTTCAATAACAGGCACTGGGTATTCCAACAAGATTCGGCGCCAGCTCATAGAGCGAAGAGCACACAAGACTGGCTGGCGGCGCGTGAAATCGACTTCATCCGGCACGAAGACTGGCCCTCCTCCAGTCCAGATTTGAATCCGTTAGATTACAAGATATGGCAACACTTGGAGGAAAAGGCGTGCTCAAAGCCTCATCCCAATTTGGAGTCACTCAAGACATCCTTGATTAAGGCAGCCGCCGATATTGACATGGACCTCGTTCGTGCTGCGATAGAGGACTGGCCGCGCAGATTGAAGGCTTGTATTCAAAATCACGGAGGCCATTTTGAATAAACTTTAATGTCATAAGAATCTATGTTTTGTTAAGTTCATTTTGGTATATAAATGGTTACATAATGAATAAACTTGTTACAATTATTTTACATTAAACATGTGACAGAATTTATGACCTTACTAGGTATATATATATATATACATGTACATGTATGTATGTATATATGTATTTGGGAAACAAACAATTAATATAATTCACAAAATAATAAAAAACATAGGTACATCAATTAAGTTTCCACTAATAAATAGTAAGAGAGGGACAGCGGCGAATTTGCGGTGCCCCTAGTGTCGCAAACATCCATAGGCGACGGTAACTGCTTATTATTAAGTGGTCTGCTAGCCTGTCCGTTGTTTTTCAACAATAAAAAGTTCAAAATAACAAAATATATTTCGTTATTCTCCTACGAGGATGCAATACGTGGGAAGGGACCTATGGCCAACAGTGCGCTCTAGCGCACCTTTCAGATAGAATGGGGAATTGTAAGATTCAATCAACTTCGACGGTGATTGTTCTATCAACTCTTGCAGGAACCCAACAGAAAGTGTGGTGATATCCAACTACGACTACGGAAGCACTAAGAAGAAGAGCAACATCATCTCACGGAACAGCGGCGATGGTGTCACCATCGTGACAATGCGCGACACCAACGACTTCCTATGCGGAGAACTCAATGAGAAATATGTAAAAAGATAGGTTTAGTTTTTAATAATGATGTTGGTTAATTAATAATAATAATGATGACTAGATTGGAAATTCAAATACATGAAATATATATTTTTATATATTTCACTTTCCGATCTCTTTATTAAGACTTAAACTATAATATTGTTTAGGAGTAAAAATTATTTTTATAATGTTAGGTACTTTTTCTGTTAGGTTATGTAAGTGTTATGTAACGCAATGGGGGGGGGGGGGGGTATAGAGTCTTATAATAGATTACGATGCGTTAAATGGGCAGGAAGGGGTTTGAAATTAAGCGTTACGTAACATTGCATCACATAAATGTGACTTTTAGGTAAAAATAGTTACGTGGATGTTATGTAACTATTTTCGGTGGCTGGGGTGATACATTACATGGGGGGAAAGAGAATATCCATTAATTGATAATAAAACTAATAGTTATTAAAACTAAAAAAAAAAAAAAGAAATTTATTTAATATTAGACTTTAACAACGTGCGTTGAGAATATAATATAACCTACATGCTAATATAGAGCTAATTGTTTAAACTCATGTAATCAGTTCAGTCGTGTTTGAGGAACAAATTAATAAATTATAGTAAGTAAATTATGTACGCAAGATTATGTATGTATGTGAAGTTGATGCTATAATACAAAATAAATATATGTATTCAAAACATTTTGAATTTCCTAACTGCAGCCTATTTTTGTCTAAATATACTTTTAATATTAGCTAAGGTTAGTACTTACACGGTGAAAGCTAAAACATGTATGGTTTAAATTGATTTCTATTAGTTGAAGTCTAAACAGCTCAATGGTAAGGGGTTTCATCAAAAGTTACCAAAACTCAAGGCAACTCCACCTACCAGATACCCTCCTTCCTATACATCAGTAAGACGGCAGTTGCCTGTCAGATTTGTCAAATTAATTCAATAAATTTTCTTGGTTTGATAATCTCCGAAAGAAAAGGGAATGTCACGGATGGGTACCGAAGTGAACAATGCGCACTAGTTTCACAACAGTTTTGGTGATAATTAGGTGAAACTAACATTGATCATGTACAAAGATTTTGTAAATACATTTTAGGATGTTAGACTCAGAATTATAATAATAACAGCCTCTAGCGTGAAAATAGAATGGGTTATGCTAGATATCTTGGTGAGTAAGTTTCCTAACGATGTTTTACCTTTATCGTCAGTAAGTAATCTTATATAATAAAAATTGATGTATGTTTATCCTATACATGTTCCTAAAGTATTGATAGAATTGCTTTTTAATAAAAAAAAAATCCTGTGCGTGTACTTATGTACACACGTTAGAAGTTATACTTCTTTGGCGTTACACAACAAAATACGAATAGCTAAATATTTCATCGCTTATATCACATTTCTTTGTAAAAGGATAAACTAATAAAATAAAAAATAATACATACCGACAATTAACATCAATCTAATTTATAAATGCAGTTAAAAGTTTTTCAAGATAAAAAACTCACTCACTCAAAGTTTTATCACAAATTTTACAATTTTCTATCATTAACCACGATATGAAATTTAAAATCACAAACACACATGTATTTTCATTTATTAATAAATATTTTCCATTGATATAAAAAACGTATGAATGTACAATAGATTTATGAATATTTGAGAGACTACTGTGAATATAGTTACGAGTTTTTCGGGAACATGAGTGATAGTTATTAGCTAACTTCATCAAGCTGTCGGAGCGTGCGTGTCGGTAACGCACGCGCATCATAAATTTTTTTCCAAACGCGCCAATAGAAATATAACTTCAACTAAAAATTCTTGTATTACGTGGCAATGTAACGCATGCCAATTATAGTTAGGTATATTAAAACTTTTAGTAAACAATCTGCCTGAGGGGTTGGAATCAATTCGACTTCTTTGGTTGCGACTCGAGTTCCGTAACATTAGAATATCAGGTATATCATGTTTGCCGACCCTCGCTTAGACATAATCACTTATTTGAAAATCCATGTAAATATTTTGAATAATCTGAAATGTATTAAGTAAATAAAGTAAGTTATTTTGACGAAATTGGGTTTCTATTCATTCCAAAGGAAAAAATTCATGACCACATCAAATGTATGATGTATAGTTAAAGAAATAGCATTTATCTGACGTACAACTCAACAGATCCCATAACTGGCGGCATAGACGATGACATGGTCGATCGCATGTGTCAGGTTAAATTTTTATAATCTCCATTTCATGCTTCTGATGACATCTCTACAGCATGGTAAGCATCGCTGTCCATTGAGTCAAATTGGGACCACAAAATTCCGACACTAACAGGAGCTATACATTTCACGCTATAAAAATATAAACGTCATGAAAAAAAAAACTGTAGTGGAGCGGTGTGAAAGAAGCGCGTTAGGAACCACATTCGTGACTGCCTTCATGTCCGTGATATTGCAGAGACTGCAACAGAAACTGCAAAAGCCTTCGCGTGTACGTCTACTTTTTACGGCAACTGAGGCAATTACGAGGGGCACAAATGTCTAACCAGGCCGCCACCCGCGGGCCCTGGTATGAGGGTGAATCCCTGGCTTGATATGGTAAAGGGAGCCAATGGCTTATTATGATATTACTAAAAAGTTATGATATGTTAAGAATTAGTGAACGTAAAAGAGATTAAACGAATTAGACGATAGATACGATTTATTAGACATAAACGATATTATATGAATTAATTTTCAATGAGTTTCTTTAATAATGTAAATACATAAATAACTTACATAGATACTTTATACTACACAAATTACGACGAAATACTATACAAAGTAAGACTTAATTTTTTTTTTGATAGTTTAATTGAAATTCAATGATTTCCAAAACCAGCAATAAATAAATAAAAACTGTGAATCTTCTTCGTCTTCGAGTTACTTTTTAAACCTGTCTCGTCTTCATTACAAAAGCCCATGTGAAGGGGACTGTTCCAGAAAGAGTTGAATGATACTCTTCGAATACACAAGTGTTCTTGTATGTGATTCCAGCACTATCACAAACTGGCACTTTGTAAGAACAGTCGTTGGATGCCTCAATGCAAGAAAGCAGCGAGGCAACAATAATTATTGCAACTATAAAGAAATTATTTCAATATACCATAAATTCATGTATATAAGGGAATCTCTGAAAATAGAACTTATAAGTGATAACTTGAAAGGAAAAAGACTAGCATGGTACGGAATGAGAACGGATGCCGATCATATTACCAGATGAATGTTGAATATGAAAGTAGATGGGTACAAAGGCAAGCGTAGACCTAAAAAGAGATGGAAAGATTGTGATGCATGATATGAAGGGTTGTGAAGTGAAAGATAAAGAATGTCATGATAGATTAAAGTAGAAGAAACATTTTTTTATCCTTGCAGGGGCGGAGAAAGATTACTAACCTCTGCGGTGGGGTCGGCCTGTCGTAAAAGGCGACACAACAAACCACCCTAGTTACGTGGTAGGGCCTCAAGACCGTCCGGATGGCAACCTTTTTGGTCTTAAGTATGCCGCCATAATAACCTTGTGTTGTGTCCCGGCAATTAGTGACCCAAGTTCCTGTACCCTTATGGGACAGCAGCATAGGTAGTAACTGCTAAATTCTAAGCGGGCCGTCAGCACGTCTGCTGTTCTACAGCAATAAAAAAAAGAAAATTACATATTGTGGCGACCCCAAATGATAGGCACATGGTCAAGCTAATAATAATTCTACATTTTTACAAACCAACTAATGTAACTGCTGACTTAGACCTAACTTCGACGAAAAGCTTTCATCCATGTTTAACTTGCTCAGGAGGAATGTAAAAGTAGCCTTCTTGATTGCAAACATCGGTTGGATGATTTAAATTTTAACAAAATCAGAAAGCTTCAGATAGAAAATATTGTAAGGAAGTATTAGGGCTATTTCTGTAAGGTATTATACTAAATACTTCGAGAACTAAATATATTGCTTTTTCTATAAACTTCTATTTGCAACTTGCTTCGGATTCCGAACTCCTTATTCATGATATGTGCAAATATTAATGCACATGCTCGTGTCCTAAACTGGAACGAACCAGTAATATAAAATACTCGTACTAGACACTTTTCATGGAAATGTCGTCACATACAATGTACTAAGGTCTAAGGTCCGTAAACTGATCTATATATTTAAAAATCCTAAACAAGAAGTAGATAAGAGAAGATTTAAGACTTTAAAATCCGTGTATTTTGCTGTTGTACAGTCAGTATTAGCTTATTGTATTGTTGTATGGGGTGACGCAGCAAAAAATATGATAAGATTAGAAAAAGCGTACAGAGCGGTGCTCAAAGTTTTTGCAAGCAAACCGCGAAAACATTCAACATACATGCTCTATAATTAATGTGAAGTACTAAGTAATTAAGTGACTGTCAGGCAACTATTCATGCTAGCCACAGTTCTAAAAGGGCAAAATGACCTCCCCTTTGGTATTGTGTCCCTCAGCAAACACCGAGCTGACCATGCCCCTAAAATTGAAATAAGGTGTACAGCCACAGCTTCTCGACATTATCACCACCTTAGTTGCAAAATATACAACAAGGGCAACAAAATTTTAAATATACATACATCCACTTTCTGCATATTCTTGTAAAATCTCACTTCATGGTTCATTTCAGCCGGAAGACGCCCACTGCTGGACAAAGGCCTCCCCCAAAGATCTCCACGATGATCGGTCCTGCGCTGCCCTCATCCAACCTATCCCGGCGATCTTGACCAGATCATCGGTCCATCTTGTGGGGGGCCTACCAACACTGCGTCTTCCGGTACGCGGTCGCCATTCGAGGACTTTTCTGCCCCAACGGCCATCAGTCCTTCGAGCTATGTGCCCAGCCCACTGCCACTTCAGTTTTGCAATCATCCAGGCTATGTCGGTTACTTTGGTTCTCCTGCGAATCTCCTCATTTCTGATTCGATCTCGCAGGGAAACTCCGAGCATAGCCCTCTCCATTGCTCTCTGAGCGACCATGAGCTTTCTCATAAGGCCCATAGTTAGCGACCACGTCTGCGTTCCGTATGTCATCACTGGCAACACACATTGGTTAAAAACCTTCGTCTTGAGACACTGCGGTATTTGGGACGAAAAGATTTTACGGAGCTTCCCGAACGCTGCCCATCCGAGTTGGATTCGACGAGTGACCTCTTTCGCGAAATTGGACCTGCCTAACTGGATCGTTTGACCCAAGTAGACGTATTCGTCAACAATTTCGAAAGTACAGTTCCCAACTGTTACGGGGGTAGGTGCGACATGGACATTAGACATGATTTTCGTCTTGTCCATGTTCATTTTGAGACCTACTCCTTGGGAAGCTGTATTGAGGCCATCAAGCATATGGCTTAAGTCTTCCATGGTTTCAGCCATGATTACGATATCATCTGCGAATCTAAGGTGAGTGATGTACTCACCGTTAATGTTGATGCCCAGTCCGTTCCAGTCCAGAAGCTTGAAGACATCTTCCAACGCAGCAGTGAACAGCATCGGCGATATGACATCGCCTTGTCTGACTCCCCGCTGCAGTCGGATAGGCTTCGAGTTCTGATCCTGGAGACGGACTGACATGGTGGCGTTTTCATACAAACACTTCAACGCTTTGATGTATCGATAATCAATGTGGCACCTCTGGAGAGACTGAAGCACCGCCCAGGTCTCGATCGAATCAAAGGCTTTCTCATAGTCCACGAACGCCAAGCATAGTGGCTGGTTATACTCCTCCGTCTTCTGTATAACCTGCCGCAGCGTATGTATGTGGTCTATGGTGCTAAAACCTTTTCGGAATCCGGCTTGTTCGGGAGGCTGGAAGTCGTCAAATCTGCGCGCGAGACGATTCGTGATGACCCTTGAAAACAGCTTGTAAACATGGCTCAGAAGTGATATCGGTCTAAAGTTCTTCAAAAGGGTTTTGTCGCCCTTTTTGAAGAACAGCACCACTATACTTCCGTGCCAGGCCTGCGGCGTTTTGCCATCGAGGATGACGGAATTAAATAGCTTCTGGAGGATTTTAAGCACAGGAGTACCACCAGCTCTCAGAAGCTCGGCTGTAATTCCATCATCACCCGGCGCCTTGTTGTTTTTAAGCTGTTTAAGGGCCACACTAATCTCGTACAGACTGACGTCTGGGATATCTACGGTGTAGTGTCGGGTTAATTTGGCTCTTGGGTCTTTAGCCTTGTTGTTAACAGGTGCCCGTGTGGTCGTGTATAGCTGTCCGTAGAACTTCTCGACTTCCCTCAAAAGTTCGGGTTTAGACGAAACGATCCTGCCGTCGTCGGTCTTCAGCTTCGTCAGTTGGCTCTGCCCAATAGACAAGTCTCGTGCGAATACTTTAGAGCCCTTGTTACGCTCTATAGCCGCCTTTACACAGTCTGTGTTATGGCGGCGGATATCGCGAGTCAAGGACTTGGAGATCTGTCTATTTAGCTGCCTATACTGGGAAGCATCGTCCGGGGACTGAAGGGTCATTTGACGTCTCACATCCATCAATTTGAGAGTAGAATCTGAGATTTTTCCGGTTCTTTTTGAACGGCTGGCCTTGAAGAATTTAGACCCGGCCGTTTGAACAGCTTCCACGAACCTGTTATTATACTCGTCCACGTCAACGCAGTCACCGAGGCATTCGAAGCGGTTTTGCAATTCGAGTTGAAAGTTTACCGGGTTTTGGATCTGTATGGGTGCAGGTCGGAGCGTAGACTTCACCAGTCGAGACCTCTCCAATTTTGGATTGATATTCAATGTGCCTCTTACTAAGCGGTGATCACTCCCAGTTTTCACCGAATTGATCACAGAGACATCATTGAATATCTGTCTTTTGGTCGACATAATGAAGTCAATCTCATTTTTGGTGGCACCATCGGGACTAATCCAAGTCCATTTGCGTTGTTCTGGCTTCATGAAGAAGGAGTTCATCATATACAGGTCCTCCTTCTCCATGAAGTCGGCCAGCATCTGGCCTCGGGTGTTCCGATTTCCGAACCCAAATTGCCCCACTCTCAACTCATCGCCGCTACGTTTCCCCAATTTTGCGTTGAAGTCTCCCATGACAACGTTAAAGTGGGTTTTAGAAGTGTGGATGGCTGTTGAGATGTCCTCATACATGGCTTCCACCTCTTCGTCAGGATGTGTCGAAGTCGGAGCGTAAACCTGAATGACCTTCAACGAATACCGTTTGGTAATTTTGAGTATTAGGTACGCTACCCTAGTCGAAACACTCCCCACCTCAGTAACGTTGTTCACAAGAGACTTGTGAACGAGAAACCCGACACCACCTTGGGACAGTTGGTCGCCCTCCCGGAAGTAGAGCAGATTTCCGGAATTTAGGATTATTGAGTCCTCTCCCTGTCTTCGGACTTCAGATAACCCCACAACATCCCATCGCAGTCTGCTCAAAACTTCCTCCAGTTCCTCCAACTTCTCGTTGGTCCGCAGTGTCTTGACATTGTATGTTGCCAGGGCCAAAGGTCGTCGTTCTTGGTAGCGAATCCGAACCCGGGGATTCTTCGCACCCCCTGCCCCGTCGCTTATGTGGCTGCTACCGTGACCACCACGAACGGGGCCGCCGGGGACTAGGGGCCGGGGCCTGTGTGTATCTGTCATTTTAGGGGGGGGTTTTGCCATAATCGCCACGCTTGGCAGGCGGGTTGGCGATCGCAGTATTCGCAGTTGGTGCTCTCACGGAAAGATGCTGCTGCCCATCCTCCGTTCTTTCTATCCCTTAGTCGTCTCTTACGACACCCAAGGGAGGAGATGGGGTGGTGCTATTCTGGTGCGACACCACACACTACAACAGTGACAATAAAAGGTACTAATTAATGGGCAACTACAACATAGTTTACAAAGTATTCCAATTTCACACAACTATTTTTAAACTCTACACATATATATGAGCGACACCAATAAAAATTCCAATAAACTAAAATAAACGATAATGATCCATTATAATACATGATAATGACAGTTGATTTGTATTATCTTTAATAACACTATTATTAATGGAGTATGTTTTATAATAACTTATCTAAATTGTAGTATAGTCTTGAAATGGGTTATATTTTCAGATTTCAAACGTTCAATCACACACATAATTATTAAAATAAGTAGTAAACGATGCGCTATTTTTATATATAGCATAAAGATAAGATCTGCTGATCTCCATTTATGAAAATCTTCTTCCTCCTGCCCTTATCCTACATTATATAGGGTCAGCACAACATGTTGCATGTTGCACTTCATGGTTGCTTTATCTTAATTATGATTACACAGAAAATATAATTTCATGAGCTTTATAATAACATTAAATATCTAAAAAAAATATATATGTGTTTAAAACATTATTTTATGTATAGAATCGAAATATTTACGAAGTTTGCCTGGTATATATATGAGTTTATTCTACAAAAAATACATTCACTCAGTCATATGAAGTACACTTAAAACACTGGATAGATTTTTCACAATATTAAAAAAAACTAGATCACAGATGGGGTCTGATTGTGTAAAATGTATAAAGAAATTCGCTAATCTTACAAATACATAAAGATAATGTTTCTGTAAATTATTTTTGAAACTTATGTGAGAGAAATATTGTCTCGTTCTCCAGGAGAAAGTACAAAGTAGGCCTAAGATAGCTTCAATACCAATCATGGTATATGAAAACCATATTTCTCCATGCTGGGGCGGAGTAAGAATATTGGCCCCGGCGGCCGGGCGACAAAACTAACCTAGCTAGACGGCAGGGCTCCAAACCCGTCTAGATGGCAATCGCCTCTGGTCTCTAATATGCTGCCATAATAATACTGTTGTGTTACGCTGACGACAGTCTGTTAGCGGTACCCCTACACAAACAGTCATAAGCGACGGTAAGTTAATTAAGTTACAATTTTTAGTTAAGTTGACCGTCAGCCTGTCTTCTGTTCCATGGTAATAAAAAAAATCAATGTCACAGTTTATCTGCATGACAGAGTCAAAATTAAAAATACAGTTTCCTGCTAAAACATATAAAGAGTCTTTTCAGTTACACAGTTACAAATTATCTTGAAATGATTCTGTAGTAATAAATAACTTAACAAAGTTCTCTCTTTAGACTAAGAACTTAATATCATGTTTTAATTACATAATTAAAACATGATATTAAGTGAACAATAATAAAGTATATATTTTTAATTATAACTTTGCACTACACGCATATTTTATTGCAAAATTACATATTTTCTCCTGACACTAGGGAGCCAGGACGTTTTTTTGGTCTCGGGGAAAAACCGTTTCTTGAGGGGCTCCTCTGGCCCGGCGGGACTGGGGGATATGTGGGACTCCGAGAAAGGTGTTCTGCCATCCAACTACCCACTGAAAACCCCGCTGTTCTCCTATTACCTACGCCCGGACCCACAGATATATATACGCTCTCTTCTATGCATTGCTACAAACTGCACTCCTCATGAGAATGATGAGAATGTTCATTCACCAAATGAGGTCAACCAATGGAGGTACCGTTCCCAGCTGGTTGCTTACATTAACCTAACCTTTGGTGGAGGAAGATGAATAAACACCTATAACTGAGCCATAAGCACAGGAACCACTAAGACAAGACTTCTGAACGTCTACGAGGGACGTCAAGGGAGCGCCGGCCACCTAGTTATTTAAATGATTACATCACATCTTAGCACGTCGGAAGATATGGTATATCTATACCTCCCGTTTATGGACGTTTCTTAGCAACCAATGCATTCTAATAACTATGTTAGCGTTTCTCAACCTTTTTTATGTCGCGACCCACCATAAAAGCCAAAAAGTTAAGTAAAAAGTCTCCCAACCCCGTACTATAAAATTATAATAATATTTTAATTGTTTTTTCATACGTTTAATAACTAATTTTTATTTTATTACGTCTCGATATTGTATCATTTGTAAAAAAAATGTTTGCGCTGGTATTGGGTCCGGCTAGGCGAATAGCTAGCTTATATGAATATTTATATGTATATTTATGGTACTCACAATACTCGTTACTCGTCGTTATTTCACATGGGCCTACTGATGTTACACTCGTCAGAGTATTCAAACATACACAGCTATTTGTATTATTTACACTTTTTACACTCGATTATTAATAAATTACTCAGTTTTAAATCAAATAAGATGGAACCGACTCACTCAAAATCACGATCAAATCACTCGAAAATAATTTACTTATGAGTGTTTGCAATGATGATCCACGTATAGAAATGCTTTTAAGTGAGAAACAATGCCAAACATCTCATTAATTAACTAATCATCATCATCATCTAAGCGTAGTATCCCGGTTGCAACCTAAACTTCCGTTTCGGTGCCCGGGGTCCGCTTTCCGACTCTTTCTACTCCACTTCGCACGGTCTTCAGCATTAATTAATTAATGTTTATGATTAATCATTTTAATTAAATAAAGTAAGCTATAAATTCATGTTTTAATATTACATCCTAATATTTAATTTTATAACATGACACTAAAATTAATTCCTTTAATAAACGAATCTTTTCTATAGTTTGTATATTTCGATGTCTTATTATTTTTCAACAGACTGAGACCCATTTTAATAACAAACGCGACCTTTCTAGGGGTCGCGATCTACCGGTTGAGAAACTAGGAACTATGTCATAGACACTAAAATATGTACCATTAATTTTGTTAATAAAAACCTTCTAATGCGAGGAGAGATATACCTACCAAAGACAAAAAAAACTTTATGATACATATATTCTTCCATTCATTATCATACAGATGCCAGACTTGGCACTAAATGAACAGGAACTTAAAAGAAAATACAAGATTGCCAAAATGGGATGGAAATAAGTGTTATTGGAGTTAGAAGACGAAGCAAGGTGAGATTATAAATTATCAAGGAGAAAACTAAATTTAAATATATATATATATATATATATATATATATATATATATATATATATATATATATATATATATATATATATATATATATATATATATATATATATATATATACCTAGTCAGGTCATAAGTATTGTCACACAGTAAAAACTTTTCTTTTAGAATGCTGGCCACAAAAAAGTTTATTGAATTAGAATTTCGAATTGTTCATGAAAATAAAAATGTATAACTTTTAGAATTTTACTCATTTTTAAATATGGAGTGGACGCTTAAAGAAGACCGTGTTGCAGTTATTGCGTTACATCGTTGCGGTTACGCTCCAATTCAAATTTTTAACATACTGAAAAATTTGAATATTACCAAAAGATTCGTTTATCGTACCATCAAACGATACAATGAAGACTCTAGTGTAGATGACAGGTCAAGAAGTAGTCGCCCTCGGTCTGTTAGGACTCCAGCAGTGATAAAAGCTGTGAAGGCACGAATTCAAAGAAATCCCAAACGTAAGCAGAAACTGTTGGCCCTTCAGATGGGGTTAAGCAGAACCACGGTGAAAAGGGTGTTAAATGAAGACTTAGGGCTTCGGGCATATCGAAGAAAAACAGGACATCGTTTGAATGCTCGTCTAATGGACCTGAGACTGAAGAGATGCCGCGCTTTGTTGAAGCGGTACGCGGGAAAAAAATATCGGGAAATTCTTTTTTCGGATGAAAAAATGTTTACCGTAGAAGAGAGTACAACAAACAAAATGATAAGGTGTACGCACACAGTAGTGAAGAAGCGTGCAACCGTATTCCGCGTGTCCAACGAGGTCATTTTCCATCCTCGCTCATGGTATGGTTGGGAGTTTCTTATTGGGGCTTAACAGAGGTACATTTTTGTGAGAAAGGTGTAAAAACGAATGCTGTTGTGTATCAAAATACAGTCCTGACGAACCTTGTGGAACCTGTTTCTCATACCATGTTCAATAACAGGCACTGGGTATTCCAACAAGATTCGGCGCCAGCTCATAGAGCGAAGAGCACACAAGACTGGCTGGCGGCGCGTGAAATCGACTTCATCCGGCACGAAGACTGGCCCTCCTCCAGTCCAGATTTGAATCCGTTAGATTACAAGATATGGCAACACTTGGAGGAAAAGGCGTGCTCAAAGCCTCATCCCAATTTGGAGTCACTCAAGACATCCTTGATTAAGGCAGCCGCCGATATTGACATGGACCTCGTTCGTGCTGCGATAGACAACTGGCCGCGCAGATTGAAGGCTTGTATTCAAAATCACGGAGGTCATTTTGAATAAACTTTAATGTCATAAGAATCTATGTTTTGTTAAGTTCATTTTGGTATATGAATGGTTACATAATTCATAAACTTGTTACAATTATTTTACATTAAACATGTGACAGAATTTATGACCTGACTAGGTATATATATATATGTACCGTCTATAAACGCCTAAAATAGAGATGGACGGGACATATAGTAAGAGAAAAGGAAGAAAAATGGACAAGAATTGTGATAGAATGGGACGAAAAAAGAAACAGAGGTAGTCAGTAAAAACGTTGAAAGATGACATGAAAAGGATGGCAGGGTCGGAATGGATACGCACTGCCAAAGACAGGACCAAATGGATAGCTTTAGAGGAGGCCTTTGTCGAAGGACAAGCTGTAAAAGGAAAACCAGTTGCAGACGTTAGCTTAATTTAGAATTAATTTTAAATTAGATTAATATTAATAATTTATTATATATCGGGAAAACTTTGCAGCTTCCACCGGCCTCCAGTATTAAGTAGGTCGATGCGATGTGTGGGATTACCCCCCGGTGGGGACGGACGGACGGACTACTCCTCTCGGGTGTGTGCCCTGCCTACTAAAACCCCGATCGTAACTCTCCACAGGACTGCCTTTTTGGCATTGCTTTGCCCCTTAGGTTACCCTAACACAATTGAAATTGTTTTGTCACGATTTACGACAGGCCACTCGGACTCAGTATGCTTACTCCGCCCCTGCACGGAGAAATTTTTTTTTGTCTGAATTTCATACATGTGAATTTTTTCATTTAAAAATGTCGACTATTCGGTAGCAGCTTTTGAAATTGCCAAAAGATTTTGATTGTCCACTACGTAGTTTATTCTTTATACTTTTTATAATTTACAATAAACTTATTGCTAAAGAGTCGTTCTATTTATTTTTTTGTCACCCTAATACCACTAAAAGTCCATGAATGTTTATGGCTACTGAGAATTGCTACGATGCAGAGCCTTTTTTTAATATGACGGTCAAACCGAATGACCAGTATCACGCTGGACTTCGGTGGGAAGCAACGTGGTATATAGGCCTCATTGTTCTAACCCTATGATTGCATTTGTGATAATGGCCGAGATGTTATTGTAACGCATGAGACGTGTGGTCATTCTTGACGACCACACTCTACATGCGCTTCAGATACTCTAATCTTTATTTTATTGGTCGCACCAAAATATTGTGAGTTACAATTTTTAATCAACAGTCCCTCTGCAAGCAGTACTTAACCGAACCGAGAAGAGATAGAATAAGGTCAGTGAGATTTTCAGTGCCCACTGCAAGATACAGAACATCTTTCACTAATCACTCCTTTTTCTTATTCTCATACAGTCCACTGTTATTTTTATCTCCCACTTACCCGTTATAGGGTGTCCTCTGGACCCGTGCCTGGATCGTAAAGACTTCGGCGTTAAACCCCAGTTACAACCTAAACTTCTGCTGCTTTCTGAATTTTTCCTCTCCACTTTGCACGATCTTTGGCATTCTTGAGTCCTGGAACTCAAATCACTAGCTAGCAACGAATCCATATTGGGGCTGAGAAATGCTTTAAATATAATCTCCCCAATACTTATATTATAGTACTATAGCACAAGTGTAACGAAAGGAGGCGTGTTTGATACAATTACTTGCAAAATTAGCAACACCCATTCGTCACAAGTGATTCAATTCGCTTATAACGATAACAATTTTTCGTTGACCTTTTCATGATTTGTTAGTATAAATATTCTGGAGATATTACAACAATAACCTATACGCGCAGAGGTCACAGTTGATTGGACGTCATCCAGTGGGTAATCTCGCGTCATAACGTCATGAATAAGCGTATTATCTAAAGAATGGGTTTTTACGTAGCACGAAGAATCTAATAGATGGGTTGTGTCTATTATCTAACTTCGACATTTGAATATTTGTTTCAGGTAAATTGTGATTTGTACGAGTAATTATGTTACAGATATTTTAATTTGGCTGATATTATTTTTCTATGCTAATAGCTTAACAATTAATTTTGGAATAATACAGTAGTTGTTTGCATTTTTTTTATTGCTGTAGGACAGTAGACATACTGACAGCCCAATTAGCATTTAGCAGTTACCGTCGCTTATAGGTATTTGCAACGCCAGTAGCATCGCGTACATGCTGCTGTCTCATGAGGGTATAAGAACTTGGGTCACTAATGCTGGAACACAACACAAAGTTATTGTGGCGGCATACTTAAAACCAAAGGTGGTCGCCATCCAGACTGGCTTGAGGCCCTACCACGTAGCTAGGGTGGGTTGTTTTGTCACCTTTTATGACAGGCCGATCTCGGCCACAGGGGTTAGTATTCTTAATCTGCTCCTGAAGACTAGCCATAGCAAAAAATCTTTGATCAATGTGCTTCGAGAGAATCCGACCTGGTCAAATCTCCGCTCGATCGAACGATCAGACGAGAAAGTTAAAAACTAAATTTTAATTTCGAACTATATTTTTTAATTAAATTATAAAGCCGTGTCTGTATGCTTCTTTACCACATTAATGGGGACGATACAAGTAACGAGTTAAGGAAATCTCGCTTATAGCTTATTTATAGTGAAACCGACCTCTTCACTTCACAGTCTGCTGCGAGCGCATGAAGCGATAACAGTTGCAGTATTTATATCAACAATCGCATTTATATGGTAAATATATTACTCTAATAAAAACTATTGTTAATTCTGTATTTAACTCCATGTACGTATTTATGTAAATGCTTTTATAATAGTTCATTGTTAAAGATACATATTTTTGTTTAAAATATATTCGTAGTATGTGTACGAATGTATCGTACGTTGGATTGTTATAAACAATATTTCAATCAATAATAATAATTTTACGTTAATATACAAGTTTTTTACAGCGTGAATCTCTTACTGCTGATATATTTTGCAAAATGTTTTTGTATTAGTTTTAGACGTGTAATCCCGGCTAGGAATAATAAAGCTAACCTATATAAGAAAAGGCTTAATTTTAATAGGGGTCGTAAAAGCGGCAAATAGAATACTCCTTTTATTTTCACGGATAGCAAATAAATGGCAACCATTATTTCTTTTTTGGGTCAGAGTATCAAAGCTTTGATCAATAGAAAATTTTACCACATCTTTGTTTCTTGTGTGAAATTATAAATAATTTCACAAGACGCCATCTTGTCTCGAAGTAAACTGAAAATGCTTTTGAAATAAGTAAATATCCAATATAATTTTCTTTTGCAAATACTTAAATAAAATAAAAAATAAATAAAATATACTTTATTGCACACATTACATTTACATCAAGTGATACATATTAATGATACACATTTAAAAGCACTTAGTCGGATCTTAAATACTGTCACAAGAAAATTAAGGTCTTGTTACAAATGGTTTTTTACTATCTAAAATGGTTTTTTAGTCTTTTCATCTTCTCGGTAAGTCATCAATGATAGCATGCACCATATTTATGTAAATATTCAGGTTTTTATGCGGTTTAAAACTTAGTATTATCTCTAAAACATTTCATATTTTGTAATCCAAAGGACCTCAGTTGGAGGAGATCCAATATTTCTACTAGATTAGGCCAATATTTCGGCGCTCGAACCTAGCTTGAGTTGTTTTGGCTTTATGTGCTGGTGCAAAATCTTGTTAAAATACTCACGGCTGTTTTTGGAAGAGCGCCTTGTCCCGTGGTAAACTTTGGCACTTGTTTATTGCAAAAAAATGTACCTTCGTAGGACCAATAACAAGATATAAAAGATAACCAAACCATCACTAGTGATGGAATGCTGCAACCAGAAAACGGCTTTACTAGCTTCTTCTTTTAACCTAACCTCTATCTTCTGTTATATCATTCTATTTGTTGCTAGTTTCTTCAATGATAGTTTTTTTCGCCCATAAGCATAATTTACTGGTTTTTAGCATAATGTACTGTTTGCTCTCATCAGTTTTAGTCACTGCTTTTGAAGATAACCGCTTTTTATTTTCTAAGTGCTTAGTTCAAGATTTACGTTAAGCCATTTTTGTAGTCTTTATGATCAATATCATTTGATCACAACTGGAGCTTTAAGGGAACTAGTTTGACTGCTATTTTCCTGTCATCGACACTTGATCCTTCATCATACCCTTTAATAATAATGTAAACAAACCTTAAAGTGATATTTAGGTATCTCAGAAAATATAAAATGCTACTATGCCTGCTACGTGATCCTCTTTAAGCGCTCAATGTTTTAAATGAATTAATAACATTTGAACGTCAGTCTGTATGAAAAATATTAATATTTACACAAAACTATATATAAGTTAGTTTATTTTTTTAGTTATCATTAACATTATTTAAGGATCGACCAGATAATAAATAATATAATATGCGCAGGAGGGCCTTCACCAGAATTTATTGCACATAGCGTGAGCGTAGGTAGTAATAATACTCGTAATAGTCCAAATTAACAAAAGTTAACATTAGTAAAAGTTAATTAAAAAGCAATTCATCGCAATGCGATCGCGGTTCCCGCTCAAAAAGTGAGAAAAACCAGTTGGCCGCGCGTGATCATAAACGCGACGTTCCGCCAGAGTGAATTTAAAAACTAAGTCACTCTCGAATTTAACATCATTTAAGCGTCGCGCACGCGTGCGCAGCATATATAAACATCTAGACTTAGGACGGGAACTGAACTCGGCAGTACTTTAGTCGTTCAAATTGATCAAGATGGAAGATTTATGGATGAAAAAGGCGCACTAAACTTTATTAATGTGATACTGAATAACGTGGCTTGCCTTCGAAGTGAGAACATTTTTAGAAGTATACCTAACTACAATAAGTTAAAATCATTGTTGTGCTGTAAATGTATCTCACAATTAAGATGATCATTCATTTAATCTAATAAAAGGAAAACAATTCATTGTTTCATATTCTCGTCCAACAAGCTTATTATCGTTGCCAACTGGTTATTTTTACAAGGTGAACAACAAACATTTCAAAATAAGAAAAAATAAAAATATCAGCCGGTTAGATACATTTACTTAGTTAAAATGGTTCTTTTTTCTGCCCTTATCCCTAACTATGTGGGGGTCCGCAGAACATATTCTCTCCTTCTACTCTCCTTTATTAGCCGTCATCTGAACATTAACACCTTTTTTAAACTACCTCTACCTACTTCTCCTCTTATATCCATCCACTCTCATTTCTAGCATCCCCGTTATTACATGACGCTCCTCTCTTCGCATTATATGGCCATACCATGCTAACCTATTACTTTTCAGCTTCTCAATCACTGGCGCTACTTTCAAACTTCCCCTAATGTACTCATTTCAAATTTTATCCATTTTTGTAACTCCGTTCATCCATCTCAACATTCATATCTTTGCTGCATGCAATAATATATTAATACATAAGTATGTATATATTACTACCAGTTGATCACGACCGCTCTGTAAAGAGTGAATCGACTAAGAAAAAGAAGATGTATATATTACAGATAATAAATCGATATAAAATAATAATAGGATAAAATTGTCGTTGAAAGTTTGTTTCTCCATTTTTAGCCCACTTGGCTTCTTAACTTCCAATAAGAAATCTGTTTGCTTTAATATTGATATAAATAATTGAATGATATGAAGAGTTGATACTATTTATTTTTGGTATATATGAATTGCATGTAATTTACATGGATTACAAGACATGTCCTACCAAGAAAATACACCCACTAAATAAGGTGTGTGAATTCCAGGGATATCTGTTAGTGGAATACATACACCACTTTTTATATATACTTATTTGGAATTATGTATATGGCCATATGTGTAACTTTATAAACTCTATCTGGTGATTGACTAGGGTTTATGGGAATTTCAAAATGTTATATAATTCAAAAGTTACAAGCCACGAAGTAAATTTGACGCGTATTTTACATTCTAACTTTGTATAGTAACATAGTTGCACAATACGTAAAAAAAATCACGTAGTTGATAAATATTTTATATAAACCAAATATTTGTTTATTTTTTACCACTGTGTCATAGTCAATGGACGTGCGGTACCAAACGAAAACAAAAATAGCCATAGTGTCCAACTAGATTTTATAAATACGATTAATGGATTTTATATATTAGTGTACCTTTTGGTAGTATTGTTACGATAAATGAACGGTACCAATCGATATTTCTTTCGAGATTGGCAAGATGCAATCACGCCTAAAAACTAACTTTTAACACACATATCCTTTCCACAATCTTTTTTCTTGTGCACTATGATCAACAAAAGAACAATTACCGAGAGGCATAACACAAAATTATTATTATTATTAACTTACTTAAAATATACCCACCATAAAATTTATTAATTGATTCTCCTCCTCCTCGTATAAAAACAACTAATGAATAAATTACAAAATTTCCTTTCAGAAATGGCATTCAAGATTTTCCTACTAATCACAATCGTCGCTGCATACGTCCAAGCGCAGAGGCCATTTTACGCTGGAAGTCTTCCTATTGGATACCCAGCTGTAGAAGAAGATCTCTTACAAAGCAAATTCGGTGAAAATGAACCAGCTGCGATTGATCTCCGGGGAGACAGGAACCTTCAAAACAGATTAGACAAATTGCCAGATAGCCAGAAGCCTTTCTGGTATTTGAATTGGAAACAATATGAGATGTTGAGGAAGAATCCTCAGAGTTATCCGCAACGACCAAATCCGTTCATCAATTCTATATAAGTGTATTAAATTATTTTTAGAATTTTTCGAAGACTGAGTACTTTTAGTGTTGTCTTAAGGAAGTTTAATACTTCACAAGAGTACATCACTATATTCCACATAATTTTATAATTTTATACGCGAAAAGTATTAATATCTGATAAATTTCTGTACTGATGATTAAATAAAATATTTTTTTATTACATTGTTTTTAATTAATGAAATATATATAGATATAATGAAATTAATATATATAATAGAGGTATATTTAACACAAAAGTTTCTTGGATGTTTATGTTTATATTTATTTTTGGGGGTAGGTATTTTCCATTTTGAAGTTTGAGTAGTGCAAAACGGGACATTTAATAAAATTTCCCGTTTTGCACGACTCAAACTTCAAAATGCCTTGCCCTGTGTTATAAAGGCCACCCTCTTTCTTAATCTTAAACTTATAATCGATTTTTTTATTTAATATAAATTTCTAGCTGGAATATATTTCAAAAGGCAGACATGTATTTTATAATAAACATTTTTTTATAATATTCATTACTTAAATTTAATTACCATCGCTTCACAGCGTGTGTGGTCGTTACAAAGAGAAGAGACGGTAAGAAACTCACCAGCAACACGTCTAATTTTAATATTTATTTTTAGTTTCATGTAAATTCTATGTTTTTGAATCACTAAACAATGAATAAGTTGATCAGAATATATAGGATAATATATAAACTAGACAAGCTTACAAATATAAAATAATAAAATAATTGCCTGGAGTTCGCAGCTATGTCAAATTAGCTTCATCTCCAATAAATTCCTTAATCGAGTAGTAGCGCCATTTTTGATCGACGCCCCAAATTTATTATAAAAACGTTTACACTATGCCCGCAAACTTTAATGGATGTAAGTACACCTTTTTTGTAGGTTGATGATACCTTTTTAGTCTGAAAGATATTAGGACCAGTCTTTATGAACATTTTCATATTTTACATAATGTTTAATATGAATGCGAAAATTGTATTGTGATGCACCTGTCACAATCTTTATTTCACTTAAAATATATCTGAGCGAATCCCTAGCACTCAGATTATAAATGGCCCTGACAACCCTTTTTTATAAGATAAGAATAATATCTAAGTCCACATTACCGCAGAAAATAATACAATACGACATGATTCTGTGAAAGTAACTGAAGTATACTTGTCTGTAAGTAGTGAAATGTAGAAGTCTTAAATGTCAACAACCGTGAAATGTTTAGCTCTTTTAATCGTAACATATATCTGACAGAGCTAGAGACATAATAATATATGCGAGCGCCCCACTGCAGTTTCTCATCAATTCATAAATAAATAGCTCATAAATAGCAAATTCATAAATAGCTCATAAATAAATTTGAATGAAGTTATTCCAGTATAGTATTATTAAAGCTGAGTTTGACGTCATATTGTCAAACATTAGACAGTAAATATATCACATTTTTATACACAATATAGTGATGACTTGGCTTGTAATTTTAGTCTAAGAACTGTGAATATAATGGGTTACCTTTACCTATGAAATTGCCGTTCTGCAGTACTGGCCATTTCAAGTCAAAATAATTTTATTTGGCTAAGAATTCTAATTTCAAATTAATTTTATTTTAAAAACATGGAATTCTTTTTCCAAAAGTAGTTTATTGATTAGTGTTGCATTTTCATCGCATTTCAATCTTTTTCGTCATCATGAATACGTTAAAAATTCGAGTAATTATATGAGTACCGTCGTGGCAGCAACGCGGCACAAGCGGCACGCAACATCAACGACGTTTACAGAGCTAACACTACAAACCAACGCACCACCTGTTATTGGTTTACTCACTTCCGTTCTGAGAATTTCGACCTGAAAAATGAACCTCGCGGTCGTCCGAAGACTTTGGTTGACAATGACAAATTAAAGGCGATTGTGGAAGCTGATGATACAAAATCTACGGCTGAATTAGCAACAGCTTTCGACGTTAGCGTCAAAACAATATTGGTCCATTTGCGTCAAATTGGCAAGGTAAAAAAGTTTGACAAATGGGTGCCCCACGAACTCAATGATCGCCAGCGCGAAGTATGCGTCGAGACGTGCCTTGCACTGCTCAACAGATACACAAATGAAGGAATTTTGAACCGCATTGTTACCTGCGATGAAAAATGAATTCTGTTTGATAACCGCCAGCGCTCAGCAAGTTGGTTGGATCCTGGTTCAGCACCTAAACAATGCTCTAAACGAAAACTTACCCCTAGAAAAGTGATGGTCACTGTTTGGTGGTCTAGCGCCGGTGTGATTCATCACAGCTTCTTACCAAACGGGGTGAGCATTACTGCAGATATGTACTGTGAAGAACTGAACACAATGATGGAGAAGCTGGCACATCTCCAACCAGCATTGGTCAATCGCTCGTCTCCGCTGCTGCTGCACGACAACGCGCGACCTCATACTGCACAGCAGACGGTCTCCAACTGGGATTGGAAGTTTTCCGTCATCCGCCCTACTCACCAGACCTTGCGCCTACAGACTACTACTTTTTCCAGAATTTGGATAACTTCTTGGCGGGAAAAAAATTCAATACCCGAGAGGCAGTACAAAATGCCTTTGAAGAATCTGTTGCCTCCCGTCCAGCTGATTTCTTTAAGAAGGGCATCAATAAACTGCCACTGCGTTGGCAAAGGTGCATTGATTGCATGGGTGATAACTTCGATTAATACAAATAAAAAATTCATTAAAATTAGTTTAAATTTTTTCATACTTTCATTTTTTTATCCGTGCAGGGGCGGAGAAAGAATACTAACCTCTGTGGCCGGGGTCGGCCTGTCGTAAAAGGCGACAAAACAACCCACCTTAGCTACGTGGTAGGGCCTCAAGCCCGTCTGGATGGCGACCACCTTTGGTCTTAAGTATGCCGCCATAATAACCTTGTGTTGTGTTCCGGCATTAATGACCCAAGTTCCTGTACCCTTATGGGACAGCAGCGTGTTCGCGATGCGACTGGCGTTGCAAACACCTATAGGCGATGGTAACTGCTAAATTCTAAGCGGGCTGTCAGCCTGTCTGCTGTCCTACGCAATAAAAAAAAATACAAAACGGCAGTTTTATAGGTAAAGACCTAATTTATCCTTATACTTTCTTCTTTAAACTGCAGGAGTGTCGGCTCTGTTGGTACGGCCACGTTTTACGGCAACCGGATGCTTACGTGGGAAACAAATGTCTGGCCATGCCGCCTCCGCCGGGCTCCGGCAGGAGGGGTAGACCCAAAAAGTGCTGGCTTGACGTCGTAAAGGGTGATATGCGTGCTAATGGGCTCACTACCAGGGATGCTGAAGATCGCGCGAAGTGTAGTAGAAAAAGTCAGAAAGCGGACCCCGAGCACAGAAACGAAAGTTTGGGTGGCAACCGGGACTAACGCTAGGATGATGATGATGATGATATCCTTATACTTTCATTTCTAGCATTTTCTGCTTTTCCTTCCTTGCCATACTACGCCAGTTTATCACTTTTCAGCTTCTCAATGACGACAAGTCTTATAAATTTCACCGGTACCCTAAGTGGCACTTGTCGGTCGCAAATTGTCCCTGAGACCTATTGCCATTTCATAGATCTTTAGTCGCATCCTAAGCCAAAAAATTCGGTTACGCAGTAAGCACTTTCATAGGTTTGGCGTCAGAGTATTGCACTTGGCTTTTATGGATGTCCCTTGGTGACCGCCTTTTTCCTAAGCAAACAGGTACAAGATATAAATTTGAATAGACTTAATTTACTTTTTGCAGGAGCAAGAACCGCATGTACCTTACAGCCCTGAAACCTTTCTTTGCATTTTGCGAACGAGCCATAGCCATACTATTTATCACCTTTACGACTCCCTATAGACGTGTGGGCTAATTCAAAGCAAGGCTCTATTTATTTATAAAGAAACCAAGTTAGAACATTTTATTGGATTTTAGTGTCAAATACATGTAATAAAGTATGACACAATTATCCTTTATTAAATGTTATTTTATTTTTCGACGTAGTTACCTTTCACGTTTGTATACTTTGTATATCTTTTTTCTAAAGATAGAATTCCCTTTTTAAAAAAGTCTTCTTCCTGATCCCTTAAAAAATCGTGTACCGCGATGACTACTGTGTCAACATCTTAAAATTTATGTCCCCTGAGATGTTACTTTAAGCGCGGAAATAGACAGAAATCACTAGAGCTAAGTGCGGTGAATATGGAGGATTCCATCAATTCCAAGCCAGCTTCTTGAATGGTGAAACAAAATAACTTTAGCTAGTAAATTTCTTCGGAGTTGGAGATGACGGTCTCTTCCAAGTCATAAACTGCTTTTTCGTTTCCAGGTCATAATGGTGAAGCCATGTTTGGTCCATAGTTATTAATCGATCCAGAAACGGACAAGATCTTGTTGTAACAAACCCAAACAGCTTTGTGAAATTCTCAGTCTCGTTTGTTTTTGCGCGTCAGAAAGCATTCTAGGCACTCAGCGCGTTGACACTTTTTTCATACCCAAATGGTTGTTTATAATATATATTATGGCCACTTCAAATAGAAATCTTCATTTCTGTTATAAAACATACAGTAAGACGACGATCTGTCAAGACAATGTTTTCAATTTTTTTATCATTTGTTCGATGTAGGGTCGTCCAGATAGGGATGTCCCTGCGGGGCTCGTAGTTAATGGAAGTACTTCCGTTGACCATGACCCCCTAATGTTTCTCTCAAGTCTTGATTTACCAGCTCCGTATTAAAAATTTTCAAGCAGAGATATTTTATTACCACGCGTACTTCAATTTTATCAATTTTTAAGAACACGTTCCGACACGACGCCAGCAAATGATTTCTATTTTTATAAAACAAAAGAGAATTGTTTGTTTTTTCTATTATTATTATATCTAATGTCTAGGCTAAGCTTGACAGTATTTACTTGTCTCTTTCCAAGGAGAATGTATCGCATTATCACTATTTATTGAAGATCCCACGTAGATTGAAATTGTAGGTACAGGAAATGGAAAGTGGAACTCCAATATCTAGTTATCGTAACGACCTTTGCTCAGACACGATCGATCTCGGTTTAAGATTAACCACGACATGAAATAAGACAATTTCCTGCTTCATACAGTATATGTCTGTCTTTATCTTAGAAGATATTAAAATGTTATGTCTATGAAAGTTTTCTGATAGGAAAAATAATGGGACGCCGGAAATTTTACATTTGCACTAAAATTTGACCATTAATTACAATAATTACCAAATGTTATTTCATTTTTGTAAATAATATTGAAATGTATATGGTATTATACTAGTATTAGTTTTAATTTAATTATACAAATCAACAATTTTTTGTACAATAACCTACAATCTCCATTCTAAATAGTGAGACTAAAATATTTCATAAGATTTTGGTCAACTAATCTCTTAAAGTTATACTTATCAAGACACTTTTTGGTTTAACAGCGGCTGTATTACTAAAAATCAAAACAAATAAAATCTACTGAAAGAATGCTTCATTTTTATTCAATTGGTTATTGGCGATTTGATATGATTCAGTGGCTACATTATTGGAAATGTACAGTCTTGTCAGTTACTTTAAAAATGTTTATTCCCTGTACAAAATATATTGTTAAAATACTGTGAATAACGATTCTGGCTTTTAAATAAATTTAGTGCATCCATTGGCGTTAACATTTCAAACTGTAATAATCTTAAACAACTAATTCAGTCAAGTTCAAGTTCGCATAAGAACGGTTTCAACACTACAAAAGTCAATCCTGTAGGTAAGTGTAGGTACTCAGGGTCAATGGAAATCACATCTTTATGCGACATCAATGTGGGTGAAACACCTGCATAATATTCCACTGACCTAGTTTGTGATGATTTACCTTTTTTACAGCTAATAAATGCGTACAAAAAGTTCAGTTGAGACTGTCTAAACAATTGTTAAGCAATGAGTATGAATGTATAAAATATATCATTCAGATTAATTATCACGTATGACGGTGGCATCTGTGTCAATGAGGAAGGGCCACTCTTTAATGGATGACAAATAGACGTCAGCACAATAAATGTCAGCGTTTTTGCACAAGACATAAAACGCACAAAAAAAAAAAAACACAGATTAATGGTTGCCCAATGCAGACGCTTGTGTTACGCGATAACCATTTCTACAACAAACTATAGCAACGCTATATAACAATCGATTGCATAACAATGGATATCGATCATGCGTCTCACTAAAATGTCAATGTCAAATATTGGCAATACTCTATATGCAATTCAAACTGTCATATCAAAAATATCATTGTAGATAATTTGGTCCGATCAGTCTGGAACGAGGCCTTAGCAGGTTTGTATCGTCATTTTGTTAATGTGATTGTTTATTTAATATGAATTATTGTTTCACTGTTTAATATGAATGTAATACTTTTATTTACATATAACACTTGTTTATATATTTAATCAACTTGATATCTTTTTAGGTGACTTTTACAATTGAAAGAAGTTAAACGGATAGAAGTAACAATTTGATGCAGTCAAAGCTTAGATATAAGATGAAATAATTTTCTCAAAATTACCAGAAGCAACAAGAATAAAATATTTGGTAGACAAATTTAATGAAGTACAAATAATAACTAACAAAAACTTTTAAAGCCAAACACCATATAATGAAAATATATTTTATATAATTAACCTTAACTGAAATTATGATAATTTGCTTCTCAATTAAGGCGTCGAAGGGTTTTGTTTATTACTGTACGACAGCAGACAGACTGACGGCCCACTTAGAATTTAGCAGTTACCGTTACCTATGGGTGTTTGCAACGTCAGTGGCATCGCGAACACGCTACTGACCCATAAGGGTACCTGAATTTAGGTCACTAAAGCCAAAACACAACATAAAGTTATTATGGCGGCATACTTAAGACCAAAGGTGGTCGCCATCCAGACGGGGCGGAGCAAGAGGAGCAGTAACGGAGTAAGAATATTAATTCCTGCGGCCGGGGTCGACCTGTCATAATAGGCGACAAAACAACCGACCATATATACGTAGTAGGGCTCCAAACCTGTCTGGATGAAAACCAAGTTTGGTCTTAAGTATGCTGCCATAATAACCTTGTGTTGTGTTCCGGTATTAATTACCAAGGTACCCCCCTATGGGAGAGTAGCGTGTTGGTGGCGCAAATATCTATAAGCAACGATAACTGCTTATTAAGTTGACCGTCAGCCTGTCTGCTGTTCCTCAAAAGTAAAAAAAAACTAAAGAGAATTGTATACCCACCGCGCTTTTCAATCAGGGTGTTTGGAAATAACTTTGCGATATTCTCCTTTATATAACTGTCTCAATATTGGCCGTTCCCTCTTAGGAGTACCCTTATGGAACAGCAGCGTGTCCGCGATGCCACTGGCGTTGCAAACACCCATAGGAAACGGTAACTGGTAAATTTTAAGCGGGCCGTCAGCCTGTCTGCTGTCCTACAGCAATAAAAAAAGGGGGTGACCTGAGTCCAGCAGTAGGACGTTGTGGACTGTTATTATTATTCTACTTAAGTTTCAATTCGATACTTATTGATTGGCAGGACACGTGGCACGGCACAAAGACAAGCGATGGACCATAGAAGCGACATGATGGACAGGACCGAATGGTAAAAAGCAGAAATGACGACCAATCAAACGATGGAGTGGCGACATTGTTGGCTACAGCAGGAATCCAATGGATGAGGGAAGCTATAGACCGAGATAAAACTGGAGGAAGCATATACCTGAATAGGGGTCCTATCCAAGAACAATATACAATAAAATAATATAAATAATATAATAATACAAAACAAAGGATTAGTGTATATGATATTTAGTGTTTTTTTTTTTAATAATATTTAGTTGTATTTAATTCACAATGCAGCCAGCAGCGTTTTGGGAACTTTTCCGGCCGAAAGCGATTTGGAATCAATTTATTATTTATAGTTTTCCTGTTATTGTAATTGTAGTATTGTTTTAATTTTAAAATTTATTTATACAAGAAAATATTTCAAATAATTCACAATAATATTATATTTTATATGTAAATTAAGAGATAGGAAATAAAAAGGCTTTATTATTATTATTACTTATCGATTACGTTTAACATGCAAAAGTATTATGACGTAATCTTGGGAGTTACGTTCAGTAGTAAGTAGTGTAAGCATAGGTTTATCGTAGATAATATGTGCAACATCGTCAATAACGATGTCGCACATATTATGCAAATCAAGAAAATCTGCTAAAACAATAATTATTTTAACTTATGTAAGGTGAAAAGTTCTCAAGCTAATACAGGAATTGTGTTCCAATCAGCGAAAATTGGATGTCATGGCCAGTGTGTTTTGGGATGCGAAAGGGATCCTGTTAATTGATTATCTTGAAAAAGACAAAACAATTACATGTGAATATTACTCTAATCTTCTTGACCAACTGGATGCCAAAATTCGCAACAAGAGGCCTGGTTTGAAGAAGAAATAAATAATTTTTCTCCGGGACAACGCATCTGGTCTCAAAATTGCGTTGGTAATGGGAAAACTGCGGGATTTGGGGTATGATTTGCTTGGCCATTCCTCTTATTCTCCTGATTTGGCATCCTCAGACTTCTATCTGTTTCATAATTTGAAGAAATTTGTTTCTGGAAAGCGCTTCGCGTCCAATGAAGAAGTTGAGAGGACTGTAGATGTATATTTTCATAGCCTTCCAGACTCTCACTTCCGGGAAGGAATACTGATATTGGAGAAACGCTAGACCAAGTGTGTTCAAGTCAAGGAAGAATATGTAGAAAAATAAAATCATTTTTCAACTGAAAATTGCAGTCTTTCATTGTCAGGCCGAGAACTTTTCACCTTACCCTTGTAAATAATTTAGAGATCTGGTGATCCATCTCATTTTCAAATATCTATTTCTCTCATGGCAACAGCTCATCAATTTGCGTATACAAGCTATAAAACTTGACATTTCTCCAAAATATTACAAAATCATAAAGGATTTTCCAAGACCTTCCAACTCTTTGGGACACCACAATTTAACCTCATCTGCAAGCTGGAGCAGCCTGATATACAATTAATTAGGTTATATTGTATCCTTTTATTGATGATAGAGACTCAAATATTAAAGGAGTACAAGCCACATTAAATTTTTTGTCCCTCTTTATAATAGATATGTTAGAGATGCCATCTGATGTAAACGATGCGTATTAGTTAAGCCCCAACAGTATTAACTTGTTGCTGTAACAAAATACTGAGAGAAAGAAGTCCCTCGAGCTGACAATACTCAGCAAGAACCTCGGGTTCCTAATAAAAGCTTGTATGTAGTCCAATATCCGTGTAAACGATTACAAAATAGTAAATTAAATACAAATTGTATTGTTTCTTAAGAACTAGTTCTCATTTTATTAAAACCGCTAGTAACAAAATTGTCCGAGAAACCGTTACCTTATTCAATTATAAAAAAAAGCAATTCGTAATTTTCCGGTATTTACATTACAAACCACGCTTAATCAATTTCGGTATTCTGCACTATAAATCAAGTAATAATGTATTTTTTAATGGTTTCTCATGTACTGGTTATTTTGCTTTGTAAGTATTAAAAAAAAATCTATCATTTTAGCCATAGTTCCCAACTTTTTTATAGCTGTTAGCAGACAAGCAAACGACCGACCTGACATCGCTTATAGACGTTTGAAACACCAGGGGCATTGCCAATGCGCTGTTGGCCTCGTATAAATTATGTAAAACTTTTTTTTAATACGAGTAACACCACATAGTACCACTGCTATGGAAAAACTTCAATGGGAAGTTCTTTCCAAATTCGAAACAAAATTAACATGAACGTTTAGGAGAAGTAGAAACGTAGAGGCTTTAGAATATAGGGATGAATGCCCAGCCCATGACGGGTATGGTGGTAGACGACGACGATAGCGCTATTATAAGTATTATGCAAAGAGACCTAAAGTCTCTGAAGACCAACCTGTACCGCGCGATGTAAAGATTTTCTCTATCCCTAATTTGTTGCTGGCAAAAAGCCTTTGGAAGAATCGTTCCTCGGGTTGATTGTCAAATATTATACAAAGCTAAAATGTATTTTAGTAAACAATGATTAGGTGATCTTATGGCTCATTTTGTAATATTTTTTTATATTATGAAAGACGATATACACGCCAGTAAATTTATTACCAAGAATACCGAAGACCGGAAGTAAAGAAGAAATGGAAAGATACCTAAAATCTGACATTTACCACTTGCATATTTTTAAACCATTTAAAACACCGTTCTTCAAACATTATTAATACTGAATTATATAATTATATAAGTAATCTAGATAAAACACTTTTCAATTATCGCGATGATACCGATGTCTTCACCGATGTTTCAGCTAGCAACAAAGCCAATTGCAAACCCTGCAATATCGAATGTCCGTCGGCTAATACTGAAATGCAATGCGGTTTCGACGCTAAAGCGAAAATTTACAAAATGTTTCTAAGTCGGTGTGCCTTTGATGCTTATACACAATGTTACAATGTCCGTAAGTATAAGTGTTTTAAAATTAAAAATACCCATTTTGAGTAATTCATCGTGGTTATATCCAAGTTTTAAACTTATATTTGGGTCACCAGTGTGGTTGTAGCCACTAAAATAGTTGTGGGTATATAGAAACGAAAGTTGCCACTTACTTTGTATTTTTTTAGAATTACACAATTATTTATTCAGACACAATATTCACTTTTAATAATAATACACTAATAATAAAGCCTTTTATTCCTTACTGATACAATTACTTTTTTTAAGCACTTAATACATTTAAATCTAAATATTATTATCAAGTAAGGCCCCTTTTTGGGTATAGGCCTTCTTTTTGGTCTCGGGGAAAAACTCTCTCTTGACGGGTTCCCCCGGTCCGGGGGGACCGAGGGATATGTGGGACTCCTGGAAAGATGTTCAGCCATCCGACTACCCACTAAAAAACCCTGCTGTTCTCCTATCGCCTACGCCCGGGCCTACGGATATGTGGCCTGCCAATCTCGTGGCCCGGGCCGGCGCCTGCTCGCCCTTTGACTCAAGGTGGGCCTCTTCTAAAATGTTGGCGCCAGGGGGTCAGAACTTCGTCCCCCCCGGCGCTCTCCTGTATTGATTCTAGGAGTTGAGGGGGTCGCAGAACAGCACGCGGCCCTCTCCCTCACGGCAGTAGTGCAGGCGGCGGATCAACTGATATGCTACTTGTCTTTTATACATAAATACATATGTATAATACATTAAACCTCTAGACTCAGGATGAGAATCAAAACCGTGACCCCCGCAGGCGTTAAAACGCGAGGAAGCCGTTGCACTGCGGAGGTCAAACTTATGCTAGAAGCCCCACTCCTGAGTGTGATAAGCTCCGCTACTAAATGTTATCTAAGGTCTAATCTTACGGGCGCCTATTTACACGCTGTGCTCTTCTATTATATTTCTTTTCCCGAGAAAACGGCGACTTTAAAGAGAGATGATTGCTTTAGAGTCCTTAAACCGAGAAGGAAAACAGAATTGGCCCTTCTGCTATCTTTGAACTAGCAAAACGATAAATCTTTTCTCTTCTTATCTTTCATTTCGAATTTAATTTGCGGAGAAAGAATCTAGGTTATGAGTAGAAGTTATATATATACAAAATAAATATTGGCGTAAATATTTATTTTGTATAATACCTATATATAACTTCTGATACGCATGTGTTTCATTGATGTTGTGTAACATATTTGCTCCCATGAACATAAGAAATAAATATCCTACTGTTTGCTTGAGCCCTTTAATTAACTTTAACTTTTCTCTGTGTAGAGGTCTGCCGTGGTCGGCCTGTCGTATAAGGACACAAAATAATCCACCTTAGCTACGTGGTAGGGCCCCAAGCCCGTCTGGATGGCTACCACCTTTGGTCTTAAGTATGCCGCCATAATAACTTTGTATTGTGTTTCGGCATTAGTGACCCTAGTTCCTGTACCTTTATGGTCAGCGTGTTTGCGATGCCACTGGCGTTAACAAGACAAGTCAACTTGTCGCAAAGGCGGCAAAAAAACCCTAACTACGTGGTAGGGCTTCAAGCCCGTCTGGATGGCAACCACCCATGGTCTATAAGTATGTCGCCATAATAACTGAAGAAGACTAAGACTAAGAGAAGTGAAGGATAACCCTACGAAATAAAAGGACAAATAATATTATTTCTGCTTATAATACTGCTTGATTGGGGCCTCGCTCTAGAGGGAACGATATACCCAATATATTTTCCAAAAAAAGATTGATTGATATATGTGCTACCATCTACCAAATTTTATTTATATATAACTATTTAACTTTTGTCCGTATTTTATTGTAATTACCTTCTGGCTACCTAAATTTTATGAAACTATAATACAGACAAATGTAGTAATGTCGTGAACACAAGGGACTCGACCCAGTTTTGGCGCGACAATGCATTTGCCAGCTCCACCTTCAACGTGCATTAACATAATTATTGTTCTTACTCGGTGTTTCACCTGCCTTTTTGGGAACGAATTGTGACTGTTCTCAAATGTACTTTAGTATGCGATACTTTTAATGGGACGAAGGTTGCTGTCAAGACCTGCAGTATAACTTGCTTTCATACCTTGTTAAATAGAGTTGATGAATACAATAATAACCCAAACTTATCTACATCAATAAGATTGCATTTTGTACTAACCAAATTACTATTTGATTTCACCACAGTCACGACTAATATGCGGTAGCATGTCTGATAATAATAAATACTTTAAAATACTCTATAAATTTATATGAAAATAAATCATACTCAGGTATTTTGAGTATGTCACACAGCAATTTTTTTTTCAAATTTCAATTTCAGAACTCGTACCGACACACGTTAACTTCTGCATAAAAGCTGCCCAGGCAACTAGAAGATCCTATGGAGAATCGTGTCCAGTGTTCTGCCCCAACCACTATAGACCGGTCTGTGGTGCTTCCGAGTTCAAATATTACTATTATAGAACCTTCACGAATGGGTGCTATTTGGATATGCTTAATTGTCGCGGCGATGACGACTTTTCAAGTAATTGTTTTATTTGTTTTAGCAAAGTATCCTACTGGGATAGATTTTCATCCCACCCAGATCTTTTTTTATTGTTGAGGAAGAACAGACAGGCTGACGGCTCACTTATTATTAAGTAGTTACCGTCACCTATGGATGTATGCGATGCTAGAGGGACCGCGAATATGCTTTGTCCGCATAGGGGTACTTGAACCTGGGCTATGCGAGGACTCGTGGAGTGGAAGGAGCGCCTCGCGCACCCCAGCGCGGGCCTAGCCACCATCAAAGCGGTGAGGCCCGTCCTGGCCGAATGGCTGGAAAGGCGCCACGGCGCCCTGACCTTCCGCCTGACGCAGGTCCTCTCGGGGCACGGTTGCTTCGGAAGGTACCTGTGTCGCATAGGGCGGGAGATGATGTCGGGGTGCCACCACTGTGGCGCGGGCGATGAGGAGGACACGGTGAACCACACTGTCACCGTGTGCCCTGCGTGGCGCGAGGAGCGCCGCGCCCTCGTCGCCCAAATCGGCGTGGACCTGTCGCTCCCGGCCCTGGTTCTGTCCATGGTCGGGGGCGATCCTGGATGGACGGCCGTCGCCTCCTTCTGCGAGGCAGTCATGTCCGCAAAGGAGGCGGCGGAGCGGGAGAGGGAGTTGACTACCACACTCCCCTCCCGCCAATGCAGGCCACGTCGGCGGCGCCGAAGGGCAAATAACGACCTCCGGCCGCCGTAAAAAGCGGCCGCGGGCTGCCCCTCGGGGGAGGATCCGCCGCCCGCACCATTGCCGCGAGGGTGAGGGCTGCGTGTTGTTCCGCGGCCCCCCTCAACTTCTAGAGTTGTTACAGGAGAGCGCCGGGGGGACGGAAGCCTGACCCTGGCGCCAACCCTTAAGAAGGGGCCCGCCTTAAGAAAAAGGGCGGGCCGGCGTCGGCCCGGGCCACGAGATCGGCAGGCCATATATCCGTGGGCCCGGGCGTAGGCGATAGAAGAACAGCGGGGTTTTTAGTGGGTAGTCGGATGGCCAAACATCTTTCCCGGAGTTCCACATATCCCTCGGTCCCCCCGGGCCGGGGAAACACGTCAAGAGAGGTTTTTCCCCGAGACCAAAAAAAAAAAGGACACAATGCAAGGTTATTATAGTGGCGTAGTAATAGACACAGGGTGGTTGCCATTCAGACGCGCTTGAGGCCTTACCACGTTGCTAGAGCTGTTTTGTCGCCTTTTACGATAGGCCGATCCCGGCCGCAGAGGTTAGTATTCTTTCTCCGCCTCTGCACAGATAAATAATGCGAACCCTGCATGCGATTGAAGTCGCGGGTTGCAGCTAGTTTATACAGTATTTATTATACGTCATATTCCAGACTAATCTATTACTTATCTATATTTATTGTATTGTATTGTTTGTGTGTGCGTGCGTGCGTACGTGGTGAGTACTCTCAAAATAGAGTATTTCAGTCCGTCTCTACGAGGTGTTTCCGTGCTAATAACTGGCTGTTCTAGATTATTTGTTGATATGGACACTAAACTTTAGCTTAAACGTGGAAAAAAATTCTAAACTATCTATAATCGATATAAATATACATAGACGCCAAATATCATGGTAAATGGTTACCGTTATCTATGAATATATACACTCCACTCTCGCTAATTCCAACCTGCGATAATTCGAACCTATTTATAATTCCAAGTTGTCGCGAGGTCGAGGTCAGTTGTCGCGAAACGACGTGTTAATTCGACTCATAGGCGTCAAACACTCGACAATTCAGTTATCAGATTGCATATCAGGTGCATTTCGAAAATGTTGTATCATCGTTGCACGAGCATTTCTTATTGTAATAATTAGATTAAAACTCACTTCCACACTAATTTGATTCGATAGTTTCATTTCAATTACTCTTACGTTGTTATATGTATACATATTAAAAGTATGTGTTGGTAAGTTAATCGAAAAAGTAGCTGGAGGTGGTAAGAAAAGTGATGTTGCAAAAGAATCTATGATAATATTACTCAATAATTCGTATGTACAGTGCCGTTCAGAAGTCCATTAGCAATCCTATGAAACTATGGCGTCAACACTAGCTGTACTTATGACCTTCTTCTTTGAAGACAATTCAAACACACACACATAAACGTTGTTTGCTCGCTAGGATTGATATTGTTAATTCCAAGTTCCTATGTAAGCAACGCTGTGGCTTAACGGTTTGAGCGTTACATATGTATGTAAAGGTTTGGATCTGCAATAGGGCTTTGTAATATTGACTTTTGTATTTTATTTATGAGTTATGAATGTTATGTATTGGATGAAAATATTATAACACTACTATAAATTAAAATTAGTTGTTACACTTAATTCAGTAATGGTTATATTTGTTCGATCTTTGCTTATAGGGTACTTGAAATTCCGCCTCCTGATTTTTGTTACCTACCCTCACTCTCGGTGAGGTAAATGATAAAAGCGAGGGTGAGACGAAAATGATGTAAGTAGTATCGCGCAAGGTCCTAAACGCGCGGGACGGTCGACGTTCCACCTCCCTGAAGACCATTCTCTGCGCCGTACGGAATTGGCTTCAGTTACTCCTAACTCTCATTGGCCATGCCATAAGATTGTGTGTTCAGTGTGCGTGACATTTAGCTGGTGCCGTGCAAAAGTTCCTCTGCGGACCTGAACCGAACCGGGAAGGGGTGCAATCAAGGTCAGTGCGAATTTCTTTGCCCACTGCAAGGTGTTGCATCTCTCTAACCACCGCTCATCTCCCCCTCCTATCTCATACAGTCCACTGCTCTCGAGCTATCCTGCTCATTCCTGTACGGTGTAATCTCGGTCCGTGACCAGCATCATACAATATTATTAATTGAAAGAAATATATTATTCGAAAATTTTGTTTTTATTTATTTAAATTTTCGTATTCGCTTGTTTATAAAAGTTTCGTTTATAAAAGTGTCAGGAAATTCAGATTCAAATCCACATGACTTTTGTTTCAACTAACCTTAGCAACCACTTAGCCACTCACTGTCTTACATTTAGTGATATAGATTCAGCGCAGTGCAAGCTAGGACAAGCTAAGACAAGGATAATATAATTCTTAAGTTATGTTATCCTTGTCTCGCATCGATCACACATTTAAACCTTCTCGTATTGATACTGTATGACGATTAAATGTCTGCGTGGAAACATGACACATGCATAGATACGCGCTCAACGAATCATAGTATTATAGATATTACGGCGCTAATAGACTTTTAAACGTTGACTGTACATATTTTTTCTTTCGAAAATTTCGGTCCTTTGATATTTCAAACTCTCGATAATTCGTTATATTTTAAAAGTCCTTTAAGTTACGAATTAACAAAAATCGACTGCAGAATATATTTATTTACAAAAGATAAGTCTATACGTCGTATATCCGTTGTCAGTCACCCATTGCACTGTGCATTGGGGATTAAAAGTCGTAGTGTGAATTGTCACAGGATATATATTTATATCAGAGCTTCTTACTTCTTTGATGTAATCAACATCAAAGAGAGAGGATAAACGCATAAGAAAGGTAGGAAGATGATCTGGTAGTAACTGTTTGTGTAGGGCATTTGTCATAGTAAATGTGATTATTCAACAATTTTACGCAACTTTCCTGCTTGTCACTCAAGCCGAGCTTTTCATATAAAACCTACAAAAAAACCAAAAATAAGAAATTTGCGTAATCGTTAGTGTTGATTTTACTTGTTAATTTATGAAATTTCATCGTTTTTCTATTTGATATGGAAACAATAAAATATATCTCTGTTATATTATTTGTACTGGGCGTTGCATTTAAAGAAAAGAAAGAAAATATTTATTTCCAGAAATAGCCACGTACTTACATTACTTACAAGTAAATAAAAATAACAACATGTTTTGAGAATTTGTGCGCCGCATTTTCAACAAAGAAGGATTGCACTCAGCTTATTGCTGTGCCGGAATTATATCCGACACAACGCTGATTTTCAGTGAAACCCTTCCTTTTAGCGTGATATCAAAACGAACCAAAATATTTATATAAACACACACACACACACACACACACACACACACACACACACACACACACACACACACACATATATATATATATATATATATATATATATATATATATATATATATATATATATATATATATATATATATATATATATATATATATATATATAGCAGTTACCGTCGCCTATGGGTGTTTGCAACGCCAGTGGCATCGCAAACACGCTGCTGTCCCATAAGGGTACAGGAACTTGGGTCACTAATGCCGGAACACAACACAATGTTATTATGGCGGTATACTTAAGACCAAAGATGGTCGCCATCCAGAGGGGCTTGAGGCCCTACCATGTAGCTAGGGTGGGTTGTTTTGTCGGCTTTTACGACAGGCCGACCCTGGCCGCAGAGGTTAGTATTCTTTCTCCGCCTCTGCACGGATAAAAATGGCAAAAATGGAATATGGCGAAAAAGGGTGTGAATGTTGAGATGACGACTAACAGATGAGAGTGGTAGGAGAGAACATGTTGTGCCGGTCCCATATAATATGGGATAAGAGCAGGAAGAAGAAGAATAAGTGATTCAACAAGAAATAAATAGTTATTCGAATGGAATAATCATTCAGTGGAAAGTTCATCAAGAAAGTAGCCTTTGAAGCGTCGATAAGTGTTATATCATCTTTTCGCAGGTTATGTGGAAGTTCCATTAGAATTCTGTCAGAATCATGCCATGAAGAATATATTTAAAGAACAAGTCGTTATATCTAACCTTAATGAATATAATGATTACAATACATAGTTTTAATATTGATAATGACATTGAGCGATTGTTTCAATTATCTAACCCCGGATTTTAATAAGCTATAACAATAGAGTTTGATAAATGTATTTGACAAGTCAATACGTATAAATAATAAGAGGCTCCTAAATTAAAGGTGGATTTATAGTTGTCTGACGTGTCGTGTCGTGACGCGTCAGAACGGTATCGGTTTCATACATTTAGTATGGTAACGTTCATACTTGTAATGCATAATGTGTCGTGATGGCTTGTGTGGTGTCGCATCAGAAACGATCCCGGTTGAATCAGAGCAGTGTAGTAACGATAAGTTACTAGTCGATGTTAATCGATATGACCATAGTCGGTCTATGGTCATAATCCCAATTATCTATGGTTGTTTCGGTACAACACTAATTACTAAGAGATCGGCTCAATGACATCGAATCAACACTACAAGCTGAGGGGAGACAGCGTCGTCATGACACGTCAGACAAATGTGCAAACGCCAGTGTCGTGTTGTGACGCGTCAGAGCGTTTTCAAGCTCTTTAATGAGACAATGAAACTCGCCATTAATTTCTCTTTTTCTATTGACTGGATGAATCCAATATATTCTTCTCTTTCTTTCTTTTGTTAAAAAAGTTATCATTATAAATTATTGAATATCTTCTTCATAATCTGAATCAGAATCGGATAACTCATAGGAGAGCATTGAAAACATGTCACCTTTCCTAGAGCTGGGGCTGTATTGATTCAAAATATCTTCAGAAGGCCTCAGAACACGACACATAAATGTGAAAACTAGCCATCACGTCAGGATACGACACGTCACGACACATCAGACAAATATAAATCCACCTTAATTGCTGTGCTATAGTTGCAGTACGTTTAGCAGCATCAATCGCAGCATGAATATAGAAATGCTATGTGTTTGCAGATGATGAATAAAAATTAAAATTATCTATTGAAGTCCATATCCAAATTAAATAAATACAATACTGGGACAATTCACACAGCGCCATCTAGTTCCAAAGTAAGTAGCCATAGCACTTATGTTATCGGTACTAAACAACTTATATACTACTAGCAGCCCGTCCCAGCTTCGCACGGGTATTTAACAAAAAATTAAAAATTAAACCCTTCTATTTTTTTTCGGTCTCGGGGAAAAACCTCTCTTGACGGGTTATCCCGGCCCGGGGGGACCGAGGGATATAAGGGACTCCGGAAAAGATGTTTGACCCACTAAAAAACCCCGCTGTTCTCCTATCGTCTACGCCCGGGCCCACGGATATATGGCCTGCCGATCTCGTGGCCCGGGCCGGCGCCGGCCCACGCTTTGTCTTAAAGCGGGCCCCTTCTAAAGTGCTGGCGCCAGGGGGTCAGGGTTTCGTCCCCCCGGCGCTCTCTTGTAACAACTCTAGGAGTTGAGGGGGGCTGTGGAACAGCACGCGGCCTTCTACCTCGCGGCAATAGTGCGGGCGGCGGATCCTCCCCCGAGGGGCCGCCCGCGGCCGTTTTCTACGTCGGCCGGAGATCGTTGCCCGCCCTCCGGCGTCGACGACGCGGCCTACGTTGGCGGGAGGGGAGTGCGGTGGCGGACTCTCGCTCCTGTTCCGCCGCCTCCCTTGCAGACACTACTGCCTCGCAAAAGGAGGCGACGGCCGTCCATCCAGGATCGCCCCCGACCATGGACAGAACCAGGGCCGGGAGTGACAGGTCCGCGGCCAATTCCGGACGGGACTCGCATCCCCGTCGCGTGCTAGTCAGGCGTGGGTACGACTACCAGACGACACTCCAGAAAAAGCAGAGTCGCCTGACGTCGTAGCCGGCCCAGCAAGACCAACCGACAGCGAGGATGCAATTCCCGCCCCGGGAACACTCTGTACAGGCGCAGTCGAAATAGGCATGGTTTCGACTACCAATCAGGTGCCAGGGTAGAACCCGGGACCCCAATCAGTATTCGCAATCATCCCACCGGGGACCACGCCACGAACAGAGAGCTAAGTTGGAAAGGATGTAAGAGGTAGACGGAAAGAAAGGTAGGACTCTGTCGCCTCGAACGGAGAGGGGAGTGAAGCGACGGATGCTCGGGCACCTCGGGTACGCACACCCGTGCACTCCTCGGACAGAGGAGCGCCCCTGAGGGCAAACCCGTCTATTTGCGTCAGGTTACTAATAAAAAAATAAAATTATAAAGAAAGTTTGAATATTATTATTTCTATGAGCTTTTATTTTAATGATTTTTTTTGTTATTATTACTTTTTATTTATTTTTCGTTATTTTTTAATAAGTATTCTAATTTTTGTAAAAACCCCAGTGACGCACGCCTACATTACATAAGGTGCTGCCTAGCTAGCCGAACAGGGTGAGCGGCTACCACGCAACATTTTTCTAATACTTACATTTTTAAACTCGTGATATCTTTCGAATGGAATATCCGAATTGAATAATTCAAAAAGTTATACAAAGGTATTGAAACAGTTTTGAATATGATGTAATTTATTTTGATAAGGATTAATACCAAGATCCAAATAAAGAGCCTTTTCTAGGGGCGGCATTTCAATTAAATTTTTAAAATAAAAAAACACTTATTGTGGCATAACTATAATAGTTAGACATATGCTGTCGCGACACTTTTTGTAAATAATGATGTGTTCTGCAAAGTTGTAGTACATTATTTTATTCTATCATCAATAGTTTTCGCAACGCACGCGATTTAAATAATATTTTAGGTAATTTTTTTACACTTTGGGTTACATTATTGGAGTTTTAGTAAGGATCCCTAATTTTTTTGAAAATATAATATAGCCTATGTCACCCGGGGATAGTGTAGCTTCCCAACAATGAAAGAATTTTTTAAATCGGGTCAGTAGTTTCGGAGCCTATTCAAAGCAAACAAACAAACAAACAAACAAACAAACAAACAAACAAACAAACAAACAATCAAATCTTTCCTCTTTATAATAGTAGTATAGACATATATACTTTTTTTCTGTAAATAAGTACACATACATGGATACCCAGACGCGGGACGGGAATGGACCCCGTAATCTCCGCAAACTTATCGAAGTGCGTCAGCTGTTACGTGACGGAGATCATCGAGATCTAAGGGTTGTCACAGAACCCTCTAGCTTGACGCATTTGGCAATGTGACTATTTTATTGAAACTTAATATTTTTACTATCATACTTTTGTTATGTACCTAATTGAAGTAAAAAAACCTGAAAAACATATGCATTTCTTAAGAACCAAATAAACTTTTACCGTTTGTTGTATTTACTTTTTTCTATTGCTGTGGAACAGCGGACCAGCTGCTTAATGACCCACTAGTAAGCAGTTACCGTCGCCTATAGACGTTGGCGACGCCAGGGGCGCCGCTAACACGCTACCGTCCGTGCAGGGAAATTGGAATATGGGTCACATATCCGGCGAACACAACACCAGGTTATTATGGTGGCATAATAAAATTGCAGCAAAATTGCACAGATCTTGTGATATTAGTAATCAAATCTTCTCCTATCTCAAAGGCACGTTGACAATTAATATTCGTGAAGCAACCATACCGTTAGCAATGCAAATTAATTCAGAGCAATCTAGGGTAAAGACATGAGTTGCGAACCAATTATCGATTTTTTCAAGATCTTCGTTGTCACGTTGTATGCGTGAATCCCGGTAATCAATATGTTGTTCTGAAGTATCCATGGAAAGGTTGCAATATTCTGTTATTTGCTCACAAACATTTTGTAAACGAAGAGTCCACGATGCCAGCGTACTTTCAGTAATACCACGGCCGTGAATTAATCCTCCAAATGATTTAAACATTCTCATAAGCGTCTGCTCAATAGTTTGATCAGACATGATCCCAATCCAAAATTTATCCGTTCGTCTAATAGTAAAATAGCCTAAAGCTGTGAAAGAGTGAAATTCTTCAGGAGTCATTATTTTCTCAAGATTCAGCTTATCTTGCAAGTATAGATGACTCGACTTGGCATATATCGGAGCGCTGTAAAACCTTAGCTATTGACTTAATGAAAAAATGTTGCGTATAAAAGTTGTTCCTCAAAAAACGATCTATAAAAATGGTCTGATATTATTTTTTCGTAAAATGATAAAAAAAAAGTTATATCGAAAAATAAAAAAAATTTCTCGAATTTCTGAACGTTTACGCTTATAACTTTTTTATTTATAGTTCTACGACAAAAAGTTACTAAACCAAAGTTGTAGAGAATTTAATTTGCAACAAAAAATGTCAACAAATTTTTTTATCAGATAAATAGTTTAAGAGATATATCGTAAAAACCATTTCAACCCCTATTTTCAAGATAGCGGCCATGGGACAAGGGTGGCGACCCCACAAACTTGGTTTTAGCTTTACACTGACCCCCCCTACACATCAAAAAAATAAAATTGCGTCTAAAAAAAAAAATGTAACTTTTCAATGGACTAACAGGTTTCCTACACTTCACGGTTTTCTTCACCGTCGGTACACAGTAATTATTTGTTATATTATGCACATTAGGCGAAAAAAACCGCATAAGTGGTGTAAGCAATCGTAGGATTTATTGCCGGACCTCTAAGTATGTACACCAGGTACATAAACAATTTGCAATAATAACATTAAAATGACAAATCCAATATCATTCACTAATGAGGATGTGAGAATATCAGATTCACCATCCCGTTTGATGGATGAATAGGAATTAAATTTGGTTTCAATATCTGGAATATCGGGGCGGAAACCAATCTATTTTGTTTGTCAACGTTTCCCGATGAAAACAAGAAAGATTGCGTGCATTTTGATCAAATTATTGTATTACCTAAAAATACTTTCCTAATAATTTGTATTTTTACTTAGTGTTTTTGATTTTATTATTTATTGGCAGTATTTTATGTTTGCTCCAAAAGAACCTTTATCGCTGAGGTATATTTTACAAAATTTATGGTTCTTAAAATTAACACCAGCAAACTTCTTAGTCTCTTTCGACAAATGCCTCTTCTAATCCTTTCCATTTTTTTTTAATGGCGACAATGCTTTTGGCACTGATTTGCCAAGGTCTAAGTATGAAAAGCCAGGTGAGATGGTAAATATCAATTTATTAAAAAAATTTTGGCCGGTATTTTATACAGATTGTCCACTAGCTTGTAAAAATTCAAATCTACTAATAAACTTTGTACAACTAATATAAAAAATATTTATAATATTTAAAAATTTAAAAAAATTTACTTAAATAAATATATACCTGAACGGATGAATACTATGACTTATATATTATATTTATATGGAAGTATATACATTGAGACGCCACTACGACATAATTAAATATGAATGTCATTTGAAGATTGATTTTCTGTTATGCACCAGTTTAATCCAGTAAACTCCAAAAATTTATTTAATGTCATCTTCCCATCTTCGGTGCTGTCATCCTCTTTTTCTTTTTCCATGACCACAAAGTGAATAGTTAACTTTTACTTTGTCTATTAGTTTATTTGATTCACAATCATACATATAGCAATGATTTTAATTTTGCATTTCCTTTTAATATTCATATTCAGCATTTTCGGGGAATTTCAATGAATCGTATATTTTATCCATTTACAAATTCGTTTATGGTTCGATTATTACAAGGTTCGTAAAGCGAAAAGAGGTTGAATAACCTTGCTGTCATTCGTTGTTTCGCGTCGCCTGTCAACGATGACATTGACGGTTGTTTCTTTATTTAGAAGTAAACAATTTATTAAGCGTATCTACTTTCGCCACCTGCCTTTTCTATAAACGTTTATACTTTGACATTGGCAAATCAGTGCCTAAAGCATTGGAGCCACATTAAAAGAAAAAAAAAGCGTATCTACATATCTTCTTAATAGCTTTTGAAAAGTGGAGCATACCAAAATATTTATTTTAAGAGTATTTTTACGGAAAAGCCCTTTGATGCAAGTTTGCGCCTAGTACAGGGAAATAATGTAATAAATTTGCCATAAACTAAAATTTCCATATATTCGGGAAGTTTGTCGAACAAATATAATTATATTGCGTTTATATATATATATATATATATATATATATATATATATATATATATATATATATATATATATATATATATATATATATATATATATATATATATATAAGCCAATCACCCGATATGCTTACTAATTGTTAGTGACTGTAACAATGTGTATGACTGTATTCTTGTTAGTATTAGTGTATTATGAGGATAAGTTGACTGTAACAACGTGTAAGACTGTGTTCTTGTTAGTGCTGTATCATTTCTGAGGCCAGAAATAGCGGCAGGATGGCCGAGTTGTAGGATTAATATTATTAAAGCATTTCTGAACGAAAGAGAACTTTATTTCTGAATGAATGAATGTGTGAGGAGGCAGGTAGGGACCAATAAAGCAAGATGGCGTGGAACGATGAATAATGAGAGTAGAATTTAATGTTATAGGTGAAAATAAAATATTAATTAAAGTGCAATATTGTTTTTTCTGGATATCCCAATTCTACACACACACACGTATATATATATATATATATATATATATATATATATATATATATATATATATATATATATATATATATATCTAGTCAGGTCATAAGTATTGTCACACAGTAAAAACTTTTCTTTTAGAATGCTGGCCACAAAAAAGTTTATTGAATTAGAATTTCGAATTGTTCATGAAAATAAAAATGTATAACTTTTAGAATTTTACTCATTTTTAAATATGGAGTGGACGCTTAAAGAAGACCGTGTTGCAGTTATTGCGTTGCATCGTTGCGGTTACGCGCCAATTCAAATTTTTAACATACTGAAAAATTTGAATATTACCAAAAGATTCGTTTTATCGTACCATCAAACGATACAATGAAGACTCTAGTGTAGATGACAGGTCAAGAAGTGGTCGCCCTCGGTCTGTTAGGACTCCAGCAGTGATAAAAGCTGTGAAGGCATGAATTCAAAGAAATCCCAAACGTAAGCAGAAACTGTTGGCCCTTCAGATGGGGTTAAGAAGAACCACGGTGAAAAGGGTGTTAAATGAAGACTTAGGGCTTCGGGCATATCGAAGAAAAACAGGACATCGTTTGAATGCTCGTCTAATGGACCTGAGACTGAAGAGATGCCGCGCTTTGTTGAAGCGGTACGCGGGCAAAAAATATCGGGAAATTCTTTTTTCGGATGAAAAAATGTTTACCGTAGAAGAGAGCTACAACAAACAAAATGATAAGGTGTACGCACACAGTAGTGAAGAAGCGAGCAACCGTATTCCGCGTGTCCAACGAGGTCATTTTCCATCCTCGCTCATGGTATGGTTGGGAGTTTCTAATTGGGGCTTAACAGAGGTACATTTTTGTGAGAAAGGTGTAAAAACGAATGCTGTTGTGTATCAAAATACAGTCCTGACGAACCTTGTGGAACCTGTTTCTCATACCATGTTCAATAACAGGCACTGGGTATTCCAACAAGATTCGGCGCCAGCTCATAGAGCGAAGAGCACACAAGACTGGCTGGCGGCGCGTGAAATCGACTTCATCCAGCACGAAGACTGGCCCTCCTCCAGTCCAGATTTGAATCCGTTAGATTACGAGATATGGCAACACTTGGAGGAAAAGGCGTGCTCAAAGCCTCATCCCAATTTGGAGTCACTCAAGACATCCTTGATTAAGGCAGCCGCCGATATTGACATGGACCTCGTTCGTGCTGCGATAGACAACTGGCCGCGCAGATTGAAGGCTTGTATTCAAAATCACGGAGGTCATTTTGAATAAACTTTAATGTCATAAGAATCTATGTTTTGTTAAGTTCATTTTGGTATATGAATGGTTACATAATTAATAAACTTGTTACAATTATTTTACATTAAACATGTGACAGAATTTATGACCTGACTAGGTATATATATATATATATATATATATATATATATATATATATATATATATATATATATATATATAAGCCAATCACCCTATATGCTTACTAATTGTTAGTGAAGAAATTATTCATAGTTTAATGATTAAAGTATTTACATTGTAGTCTACTATTTTGCTTCTGTGACAATGTCTTTCCATATTTTCACAATATTGGTTTAAATAATGTTTAATTTTTATAAAGTTGACTACCATTTGGCCTTCATAAACACTTGTCTTTTACTGTAAACACGTCACTGGCTGGTAGTTGAAGTTAATTTGAGTGCAAAGATTGACAAAGAAAATGGTATAAAGCGTTATAAAATATTATTTGTCATTTAATTTATATGAAATACAAGTACATTCATTAATTAATGTATCAATACTGAGAATTTAATGTATTTAGAGTTTTCCGTGAACTTTGTTTATTAGTACAACAAATTGTGCAGTAATGATTTCTATATTTATAATTTCACAGTAAAATAAACTAATTAAGCATTTTTAGAATCAATGCCGTAGTGATTCATTGCTAAATATTATAACATATTCAGTGATTCAGCATTCAGATTAACTAATTAGTTCTACCCAACATACCCTAATCTCCTGAAATGAATCCCTAACACACCGTCGATGAAGATAAAAACTTGCGTTCAAGTTTGTTGTTCTTAGTTTTACCGTTCACTGGACAAACTTCAGTGCCATTTTGTTTTGGTGTCCTCTCGGTGATCTTTACTTTTTTAATAAAATAAGTCCATTAAAATTGGAACACATGTGGTTGTATCTGTTTTGGGAGCGTCTGTCGTATAAATCTCCTAGCCCAAATAGAAAACCGAAATAAAAGAAAATTGTGAACTTTCAATAAACGCCTATCAATTGCCTTAACGAATTTCTAGGTAAATGGTGGGGTACCTATCCCTATTCTTACATCTAGTTACTACAAGACAGTTGCTAGTAGTATTATTAGAAATATTGCCGATAGTGTTGCATACTTTTTTATCTGTGCAGGGGCGGAGAAAGAATACTAACCTCTGCAGCCGGGGTCGGCCTGTCGTAAAAGCTGACAAAACAACCCACCCTACTCCGTGGTAGAGCCTCAAGCCCGTCTGGATGGCGACCACCTTTGGTCTTAAGTATGCCGCCATAATAACCTTGTGTAATGTTCTGGCATTAGTGACCCAAGTTCCAGTACTCTTATGGGAAAGCAGCGTGTTCGCGATGCCATTGGTGTTGCAAACACCCATAGACGACGGTAACTGCTAAATTTTAAGCGGGCCGTCAGCCTGTTTGTTGTCATACAGCAATAAAAAAATACTGCATTATGCACAATATAACTCATATGATGAAAATGGATGTATACAACAATTTCTTCACATTCACTGTATTAAAAAGTGTATTGTTTTCTAAAAGTATTGGTTTACTGGTTTGCTGTATTCAGTTCAACACTTCAAACTTTCAAGCGTATCACATTGTTTGGAATCCGAAACAAACAAGCGCGTCGAATATCGAAGAACATTTCTGTTTGAAACAATTGCGTATGCCTTGTTACTATTTGTTTATTGGAATAAACAATTTTAAAGAAGGTAATGAGTTTTGTCTTTAATTTACATTTTCGTGCCCTTTCTACCAAAGTCTTTCTCCGTCCTCGATTTCAACGTATTATGTAATTTATTAAGCAAAGAGACATTTGGGTCTCATGTCGTTGCTAGTAAGCTTGAAGCAAGATATATATTTGGCCTCTATCTAAAGGAATTGGATAATTTACGAACAGTACCACTGTCTCAGTGTATAGGTTACTTAACGATGTTTTTCCTTTACCGCCAGCACTTCAAACATATTACCTATGGTCTTTACCTATGAAATTGCCATTTTGTATGAAAAAATTTAAACGCATTTTTTTCATGTATTTTTTATTTGTATTAATCGAAGTAATCACCCATGCAATCAATGCATCTTTGCCAACGCAGTGGCAGTTTATTGATGCCCTTCTTAAAGAAATCAGCTGGACGGGAGGCAACAAATTCTTCAAAGGCATTTTGTACTGCCTCTTAGATATTGAATTTTTTTCCCGCCAAGAAGTTATCCAAATTCTGGAAAAGTAGTAGTCTGTAGGCGCAAGGTCTGATGAGTAGGCCGGATGACGGAGAACTTCCAACCCCAGTTCTTGCAACTTGGAGACCGTCTGATGTGCAGTATGAGGTCGCGCGTTGTCGTGCAGCAGCAGCGGAGACGAGCGATTGACCAATGCTGGTTAGAGATGTGCCAGCTTCTCTATCATTGTGTTCAGTTCTTCACAGTACACATCTGCAGTAATTCTCACCCCGTTTGGTAAGAAGCTGTGATGAATCACACCGGCGCTAGACCACCAAACAGTGACCATCACTTTTCTAGGGGTAAGTTTTCGTTTAGGGCATTGTTTAGGTGCTGAACCAGGATCCAACCAACTTGCTAAGCACTTGCGGTTATCAAACAGAATCCATTTTTCATCGCAGGTAAAAATGCGGTTCAAAATTCCTTCATTTGTGTGTCTGTTGAGCAGTGCAAGGCACGTCTCGACGCGTACTTCGCGCTGGCGATCATTGAGTTCGTGGGGCACCCATTTGTCAAGCTTTTTTACCTTGGAAATTTGACGCAAATGGACCAATATTGTTTTGACGCTAACGTCGAAAGCTACTGCTAAATCAGCCGTAGATTGTGTATCATCAGCTTCCACAATCGCCTTTAATTCGTCATTGTAGACCAAAGTCTTCGGACGACCGCGAGGTTCATTTTTCAGGTCAAAATTCCCAGAACGGAAGCGAGCAAACCAACAACAGGTGGTGCGTTGGTTTGTAGTGTTAGCTCCGTAAACGTCGTTGATGTTGCGTGCCGCTTGTGCCGCGTTGCTGCCACGACAGTAGGTACTCATATTCCATAATTACTCGAATTTTTAACGTATCCATGATGACGAAAAAGATTGAAATGCGATGAAAATGTAACACTAATCAATAAACAAGATTAAATGTTTATTTGGAAGAATCTCTCTGACCCAATTAAATATCTAAATAAGTATGGATGTATTTTATTTTTTTGTGGCTCTTTGCTTACTTAAGTGTCGAGAAGGGGCGGGAAGGGACATTAATGGAAATAGGCGCTCAGAAGTTAAGCCCAGTACTGAGCATAGCAGCGTACATGTACACGTACACGCTGCGTCATAAGCTTCGTAACCGGAATGCAATAGTTGTAAGAAGAAGTACGGATAGCGTTTGAGAAGAAGTTGTATTGAGGGAGAAAATTAGAGCCGATGGGTAAAATTGATTTATTTTTGTTGACTACCCTCAAGTCGCTCTAAAGAGACGGTTGATGCACTACGGAGGACGCTATCTAAGCAGTTTTTGTATGACTACGAAACTATAATAACGTAAACAGTGTCATGCGCATCAATGATTTAAACAACAAAATTTTGGCCGCGCTAGGATTTAATTCTTATTTGTTTAATGGTTATTATTAACGCCATGCAAAATTTCCACACAAACTGCACTCATGAACCGATATAAATCAGGAAAGTCGCTAGGTAAGCAGAGTTGCTACATATCTAAAGTCTTTAAACCAGCACATTCTTTCACCTTCTAAGGCCATCGGTAGAATAAAACATTTAGTCAGTGGGGGTGTTTTAGTATTAGTTTTAGTATTAAAAATTTTATAATTATTACTTTTAATTTTACTAAAACTATTGCTAATTTTAATTAGCAATAGTTTTAGTATTAAAAATTCTAACACTATTCCTAAGATATTATCATTTTAACCTCTGTAAAATGTTTATAACACGTCGCAAAATAAAAGTACATAATATTCGATTACACTCCGTTGAGATTCGGGTTACGGTTTTTACATAAATAAGATGTTATTGATACGTTCGGCACCCGAGCACTATTTCAAAACCTTTTCATGTATACATTACACGCCACATAGATAACAAAAGTATCCATAATGCTCTTTTCGCCCCTTGAACAACGTTCAAATGGATACAAGCTATTCTGGATGAACGACGAATTTGCTAAGGTTCCGTAGTAAATATAATTTTTTTTAAATATATCTTTTATTCTATCATACTAATAGTAATTATTATATATCTCAGTATATTTACTACTTTTTAAGTCTACTTACATGCATATTGTGAGTTATCAATTCAGTTGTGAGAAAAAAAATATGTGCAATATTTAACACGGTGTTAAATTTGTTTTTTTTTTAGTAATATAACTAATTGAAATATCTGCAACACAACGTGTTTCATTTGTAAGCTTCTATACCATAAATCAAACCAGAAGAGTTTGTACTGAAGCCGGTTTAACCCTTAACTAGGCTGGGAGTACAAAATTAGGTATATAAAATGATTGAAATTGGTCTCATTTAAGGTCAGATAACATTAAAAAAATAAAATACAAAATCTAGATGTCTTAGGTTTTAAGAAAATCCATACATCGCCAAGTATGCTGAAATATTCTCATTGTAATTTAAGTAGATTTATTTAAAAAACAATAAAAATAATGTTAATTTTTTGTGTGGAAATTACGAAAAAAGTTGCATTTCAACTTACCAACAACAAAACACAAATATATGTTACATTTTATGCAGAAGACAATTGTTCTACCAATTTTACAATATTTACATGGCATAGTTTCGTAGAAGCAGGAGCAAGGCTTCAGGAAGATGACCTACGATTATGTCATCGAATCGGATGCTGTCTGTAGGATTATGAATTTTTAGATCCTCACCTATGTCTTCTGTAATATTAATATTTTTAACTATTTTACCAGACTTACTCAGTCCTTCATATAATCCGAATTTAAAATCTTTTAACGATTTTTTTACCATCTCGTCTATGCAAAAGCCAAGCATTATTTATGCACATGTCAATAAGCTGTGAAAATATTCCCAAGTACCAATGATGACTTTTAAAATGGGTTTTATATAAAGAGATTAACATGTCCGCCATATCAACGCCATATCCCATATGTTTGTTGTAGTGTTTCACAATTTGAGGACATTCGACATTTACTTATTTTTCTGGACTTTATCATTACGCCTTGATACTTTCAATAGTGTGGGAGACTACATAAGAGCTAATCAGAGTGATGACTTTATTGTCGTTCTACTTTACCACCTCCAACTTTTTTTATTGCAGACTACTTGAGCGTTAAAAACTGGTTTTTTCTTCTTCAACTGTTGGTCATTCGGCAATAATTCTTAACAGCCCCTGAGACAATTAGTCCTTACAGTACTGAGACTCAAAATGTCATACTCTTCTTGAAGTGTATGCGTCAATTCAGGTGACATAAAAAACTTATCGGTGTAAATAATCACTGGCTTTTGCTTTATATTTTGACACAATGCGCTCATTACCATGCCCCTTAAACCAATCGAAACTTCCGTGTCCGTAAATCTTATTCTACGAAAAATTATCATCGACATCATCAAGACAAAAATTGTTAATTATACCCGAATCTCCCGCACAAACAAAATTCTTAATTCCCTAGTTTTTAGGTTTCATTTACACATACTGCTTTCGTTTGCCTGCTGAAAAATAGCGGTCCGAGTCTTCGGAAGTATTATCAGCGAAGTGAATATGTCTACATATTTATTGATACCTTTTGAGCAGCATTAAGTCAGCAACAAGTGGGTATCTTGTCCGTTTAGCTTAATAATCAGTATATGGTGCCATCTGCAATATACCTATCAAGATACAGATGGCAAAGAAGTTCTTAATCTCGTCTTCTGTAACCTGTATAGATCGCTCTAGCTGCTGTACTGTGTAGAAATTTGTATTATGCACAATATCTGTAAATATGTCTAGTGAAAAAAGGAATAAAAGTAATCCAGTGCTGTGTCTATAACTGTCTGATGAAGGTCATATAAGTTTTCTTTAAGATAAGCTGAATGATGAAATTTTTGCTTGAAAGCTTTGAATCAATGATAATTTAGAACAAATTTCTTGACATTAACTTTTTTGACCACTACATTTTTTGTCGTCTTTTTGCGTTCATATCTGGTAAACGGTTGCTACTGTAGACTGATGATGGGATAATGAAGCGGTTGTTCAGTGGTTGGTTGGTTGGGGATGATAAAGACTGGATCGATTTCAATGTGGGTATTATATTGTACTTGCTTGGACTTGGCCATGGAAAAATTTCAGTTAGTATTGGCATTTGTGGCAAACCGATATCGTTTTTCTCTTTATTAGAGTCTGTCGAACTATTTAGTGAATTAAGTGCTTCGAGAAAAGAGGCAATAGATGGTGGATCAGAGGTATCTGGAGATGGTGGAATATAAGCATTTACTTCTTTATCAGATGTGGAGCTATCATCAGAGTATACAATTTTTGCAGAGATTAAGCCAATATCTCGAGCGAGTGAGTTAATTTTAAGTTCAGTAGGTAAAATGAAAAAAAAACAAGCTAAAATCAAGCACTTGCACTTATATGCAACAACAATATCTGAAAAGTACCATAAAGCCCACCAAAAACTTAATATTACGTAAACCAGGCACATCACGATGTTCACTAAGAAGACCACGGTCTTCACTAAGTACTTTAGTGGCTAATTGACATGAGCAGTGCAATGTACATACATTTCAATTAATAAAAAGTATGAATAATACATAGCTAGTTACTTAAAAATGTACTTTTTGTATAAAAATACTCTATATTTTCAACCTAAGACAAAAGTTTCGCAACAAAAAGTTGATTATAAAAAATAAAACTTACCCGCTCCACACGTACAGCTTGTTGCTTTTCGGCCATTTTGGTTTTGACACATATTTTAAAGGTATCACAGTAAAATAGTTTTCTACCATATCTACTATATTTGAACATGCGTTTTTGAAAAACTTTACAAAATAAAGTTTTATAAATAACGAGATTTTTTTAAAATTTGTGTATATAAGCTATTTTAATATTGAATTTTCACTAAACAAGATAATAATAACTTTTACCTAAATTTGTCATAGCTCATTTAGATTTTGACTCTAATAAAAAAATATACAGGAAAAATATGATTTCACGGTTGGCAATAGCTATGTAAGTAGTCTAAGGACATATTTAATGTGAACAATTAGTTCTGATTTGGTTGCATGTAACAGTCAATTGTTTGTCTGTAAAAAATCCCTATGATACAATTTTTCAGATATAGTAGGGAACGTTTTTACAAAACTTCCAAGTGATTGCATTCTAGAAGATTAACTTTAGAGATCCAAGATAGAAAAAGAAGCTCTATGAACAAAAGAGCGATTATTTTCCCTGCGAACCCTAAAATCGACAAAAACTTTTGAATAAAGGATAAGACGGCCGAAAGGTTGCTTTATTTTTAGATTTTTCTAACATCTTTAAGAGGTGGGGTAATTTCATTAAACACTTTTTATATAATCTAAATAAATAAGATTTTGATATGTCACTTCAATTTTGAAAGATAATATATATTTATATTTTTTGCGTACTTGTAGTATAAAATTATAATTTTCATAAAGCTGAATCAGCGGACAGACAAATGTCCCACTCGTTAGCAGATGATCACCGTATCCTATGGATGTTTGCAGCTGTAGAGACATTGCCAACACGCTGCTGTGAATGTAAGGCATATTTAAAGACCATGAATTGTTGCCATCCCAGATGAGATCGGGATCTTACTGCCTAGTTTATTATACTTTTTTCTGACCCATGGGATTAATATTGATATTAATATGACATGTACAATGTGTATGTATAGGTATATCTTATCAACTAAAATTATTATTTATAATATTTATTTATTTTTTAAATAATTATTGTATAATCCGGTGAAAGTTAAGATTCTAAAGAGAGTACGGAAAGTAAACAGTCTTACCCCGTACCTAATATCTTTTTAATTATCTATAATGTTCTCTTACCATACTTTTAAATTTCTTATCCAGAAAAATAAATAAAATATTACTAAATTCATATCTGTGCTAATATCTTGAATATAATATTAATCTGAAAAACCTAGCAAACATGAATATATAATAAAACATTACCTACAAAATCCTCTTAGACATACAGGTCGGCACATTTTTTCTTTTTTGTACATATGCACTTGCTACAAGTTTTTGCTTATCTAGGTGTCCGTAACTATAATGGCCGTGTTTACTCAGAAAACGCGGTCCGATAGAGAATTATTGAGAGCTATTTTAATAATGTATATTTTGCATCCATTTGTATTATGCGAAGGACTCAAATGCTTTGCCAAGGTATTTTCGACCATAAAACTTATAGCTTATGGTCTTTCTTTAGATACGTTTTAGATTATTATGCGTCATTTAAGGACATGTTCGTTTAGCTGCCGGCCTGATCAAACGTAAACGTGTTTAACAGAAAAAACTTTATTAAATAAATCTGTTAATCCACAACAAACAAAAAATATCGTAAACCGGAAAAAATGAGCAATGATACTTTTTCCCACTAATAGCGCAAAACGATTAAAGTTTTATGAGTAAAATTATTTTTAACTCCTTATAAGTTACCGTTGAGTTCATAATTAGTGTTATTTATTTATTAAATATAATAATAGCATTACATAACTTCCCACTGCTGGGAGAGTATATACCTTCAGTATATGGCAATTATTCCACATTAGGCGAAAAAGAGTGCCTAAGCCGTGAACGCTATCGTGAGATTCGAATCCAAAACCTCTAGATTGGTTACCGCGTGTAATACCACTGAGCTATTAGGTCATTTGTGATGTCTTTTAGTTTAGACGAATTAAAAGAAGTTTTTCAATTCGAATACTGTCCATGTCGAAACCATTGCAACTCCAAATATTTTACTAGATCTAAAAATCAATGTCATTAACGGCATAGTATGGAGTATGTGATCAATTCGGTGAAAACTGGGAGTGATCACCGCTTAGTAAGAGGCACATTGAATATCAATCCAAAATTGGAGAGGTCTCGACTGGTGAAGTCTACGCTCCGACCTGCACCCATACAGATCCAAAACCCGGTAAACTTTCAACTCGAATTGCAAAACCGCTTCGAATGCCTCGGTGACTGCGTTGACGTGGACGAGTATAATAACAGGTTCGTGGAAGCTGTTCAAACGGCCGGGTCTAAATTCTTCAAGGCCAGCCGTTCAAAAAGAACCGGAAAAATCTCAGATTCTACTCTCAAATTGATGGATGTGAGACGTCAAATGACCCTTCAGTCCCCGGACGATGCTTCCCAGTATAGGCAGCTAAATAGACAGATCTCCAAGTCCTTGACTCGCGATATCCGCCGCCATAACACAGACTGTGTAAAGGCGGCTATAGAGCGTAACAAGGGCTCTAAAGTATTCGCACGAGACTTGTCTATTGGGCAGAGCCAACTGACGAAGCTGAAGACCGACGATGGCAGGGTCGTTTCGTCTAAACCCGAACTTTTGAGGGAAGTCGAGAAGTTCTACGGACAGCTATACACGACTACACGGGCACCTGTTAACAACAAGGCTAAAGACCCAAGAGCCAAATTAACCCGACACTACACCGTAGATATCCCAGACGTCAGTCTGTACGAGATTAGTGTGGCCCTTAAACAGCTTAAAAACAACAAGGCGCCGGGTGATGATGGAATTACAGCCGAGCTTCTGAGAGCTGGTGGTACTCCTGTGCTTAAAATCCTCCAGAAGCTATTTAATTCCGTCATCCTCGATGGCAAAACGCCGCAGGCCTGGCACGGAAGTATAGTGGTGCTGTTCTTCAAAAAGGGCGACAAAACCCTTTTGAAGAACTTTAGACCGATATCACTTCTGAGCCATGTTTACAAGCTGTTTTCAAGGGTCATCACGAATCGTCTCGCGCGCAGATTTGACGACTTCCAGCCTCCCGAACAAGCCGGATTCCGAAAAGGTTTTAGCACCATAGACCACATACATACGCTGCGGCAGGTTATACAGAAGACGGAGGAGTATAACCAGCCACTATGCTTGGCGTTCGTGGACTATGAGAAAGCCTTTGATTCGATCGAGACCTGGGCGGTGCTTCAGTCTCTCCAGAGGTGCCACATTGATTATCGATACATCAAAGCGTTGAAGTGTTTGTATGAAAACGCCACCATGTCAGTCCGTCTCCAGGATCAGAACTCGAAGCCTATCCGACTGCAGCGGGGAGTCAGACAAGGCGATGTCATATCGCCGATGCTGTTCACTGCTGCGTTGGAAGATGTCTTCAAGCTTCTGGACTGGAACGGACTGGGCATCAACATTAACGGTGAGTACATCACTCACCTTAGATTCGCAGATGATATCGTAATCATGGCTGAAACCATGGAAGACTTAAGCCATATGCTTGATGGCCTCAATACAGCTTCCCAAGGAGTAGGTCTCAAAATGAACATGGACAAGACGAAGATCATGTCTAATGTCCATGTCGCACCTACCCCCGTAACAGTTGGGAACTGTACTTTCGAAATTGTTGACGAATACGTCTACTTGGGTCAAACGATCCAGTTAGGCAGGTCCAATTTCGCGAAAGAGGTCACTCGTCGAATCCAACTCGGATGGGCAGCGTTCGGGAAGCTCCGTAAAATCTTTTCGTCCCAAATACCGCAATGTCTCAAGACGAAGGTTTTTAACCAATGTGTGTTGCCAGTGATGACATACGGAACGCAGACGTGGTCGCTAACTATGGGCCTTATGAGAAAGCTCATGGTCGCTCAGAGAGCAATGGAGAGGGCTATGCTCGGAGTTTCCCTGCGAGATCGAATCAGAAATGAGGAGATTCGCAGGAGAACCAAAGTAACCGACATAGCCCGGATGATTGCAAAACTGAAGTGGCAGTGGGCTGGGCACATAGCTCGAAGGACTGATGGCCGTTGGGGCAGAAAAGTCCTGGAATGGCGACCGCGTACCGGAAGACGCAGTGTTGGTAGGCCCCCCACAAGATGGACCGATGATCTGGTCAAGATCGCCGGGATAGGTTGGATGAGGGCAGCGCAGGACCGATCATCGTGGAGATCTTTGGGGGAGGCCTTTGTCCAGCAGTGGGCGTCTTCCGGCTGAAATGATGATGGAGTATAAAACATAAAGACCTTGGAAGCAGCTTACAAGGGCAGCTTGAAGTTAAATCCAACTCCTTTCAAACAGCGTGTGGTTGGCGGAGAGCAGTGGCCAGAAGACTAAAAATAATTAAAAAAAAATTTGTGGTGACTAACAACAGCTATTTTTGTCCAGTACTTGAGAATATACCGGGTATCAATGTGCAATATTTGAATGTATGTGAAATTCACACAATAAACAATAGCTGTTAGGTATACTATACATGTTATCAGAATTTGTTAATTAACAGTCAACTATTAATACACTGTATGTTTGTTCACACAAAATAGCGTCCGTTGTAAGCTCACGTTGCACATTAGTATTAGTAGCTTAAATCTTCCTATAAATGGGAAGCCGAATTTATTTATTAATATGTTGTAGTAAGCTACAAGCTATTTGTAATTAGAATTATAAGAAATTATTAACAACTGTGAACATAACAGGTCATATCTGTTGAATGTTATTTATTATCATACTTTTAGTCATTTTATATAAGTTTGTAGTATTTAAGTTTCACCCACATAATGTTTGGTGCACAAAAAGCAATTTAATTTAATTTTAATTTAATTAAATAATTCTGTAAAAATGAATATTATATGTATTACAATGTGAGTGATTAGTGCATGAGTACGATAAATAATATATGTCTGCAATTGTACGCGCATCACGGAAAAACTACTAGATAGATTTCAATTAAATTTTCTAAGTTTCATTCCTTAGACACTTCGCCATTATCTAAAAAAAATATTGCGATATCTTCATTTAATATAAAGTTATTAAATTTTTAAGAAACAACGAATTTTATAAGGACTACGTGTTGTGATGTGTGTTTTCTTGCTGCGGAGAAGTGGCGCAAGCGGTGTGCGCGCATGCGTACGAAGTCGCTGGTATTCGCGTAGTTGTAGTAAGTTGCGTTAGTTATTGGGTGACAAGTAATAAATAGGTATGATACCAGCATAATATAATAATGGGTGTGATACCAGCCGACGAATACAGCTGACCTGTTAAATTTCTAAGGTGTCATAAAGATGACAAATAAACTACTCGCTTTACTAGCTCATACACGACTAAGGAAGGACTTTATTTGGTTTTAAAATGCCAGACGGCATTAGTTACCAATTTCATCTAATACCGTGAGTTAAATACGTAAAAAATGTGCGCAAAATTTTCTTCTGTGACAATACTGAGCCCAGCAGATTCGGTAGTCAGCCTGTCATAAAAGCTGTATTCCCAAGTAGTTATAAAAATTATGTTCTCAATGTCGCGAGCACTGGACACATTTAAAAGTGTCGAATACAATATTTGTGTCTGAAAATTTTGAGATAATACAATAAATTTATTTAATGTTAACAATAAAATTGTATGGATCATTACATTTATTACATTACTACATTACACTTATTAATTTATTACATGTCTAGAAATACTCTTATTTATATTATCAGTTAATTAAGTGAAATAGACGTGGTCGCTAACTATGGGCCTTAGGAGAAAGCTCATGGTCGCTCAGAGGGCAATGGTCGATCGAATCAGAAATGAGGAGATTCGCAGGAGAACCAAAGTCACCGACATAGCCCGGATGATTGCAAAACTGAAGTGGCAGTGGGCTGGGCACATAGCGCGAAGGACAGATGGCCGTTGGGGCAGAAAAGTCCTCGAATGGCGACAGCGTACTGGAAGACGCAATGTTGGTAGGTCCCCCACAAGATGTACCGATGATCTGGTCAAGATTGCCGGAATAGGCTGGTTGAGGGCAGCTCAGGACCGATCGCCGTGGAGATCTGTGGGGGAGGCCTTTGTCCAGCAGTGGGCGTCTTCCGGTTGAAATGATGAAGTGAAATATTTGTATTTTATGTTTTAAGATAGTTTTTAAATAAAACAACTAATTTAATTTAAGAGCGTTAAAAAAATTTGGCGATAAAGGTTTACCCTGTTTCGCGCCCCATTCTAGATTAAACATGGGTTGCATTTTATCAAGGTGGTAGGGCTCCAATCCCGCTTGGATGACAATCACCCCTGGTTTTGAAATATGTATAATAACGCAACAGTTCCGGCATAAATAACCAGGTTCAAGGACCACTACATGGATAACAGCGTGTTAGCGATGCCCCTGGCGTTGCAAACACCCATAAGCGATGGTACTATAACTGCTAAATTTTAAGTGGACCGTCAGGCTGTCTGCTGTCCTACAGAAATAAAAAACACGATCCATAGCTTTCATAGGAAAATAATCATCTTAAAATTTAACTAAGTACAGAGCTTACCAAAATTACGAGTTCTCATCGTACAACTTTATTTGTTACAAATTCATGTTATTCCAAGCGTCCAAGTACAGGATTATAAAACCTAAAGTGTGCTAATTATTTAAATCTTATAATACCAGCGTAGTTCTACTGGTAAACTTAGGTCTCCTCTAAAAGGAAAGTGATAGCGTACCCTAAACGCTTTTTTAAGTCCAATTAGCAGGTGCGAACATATCATGATGTTTCCTTCACCATTATTTAGAAATAACTTTATAATATACGAGTTAAGCAAGAAACTGACTACATATTAATAATTGTATTTTATCTAAACAGAACCCTCCCATCTCGTTTTAATTCAGGGCTAAAGACGTCAACTTCCACCACCTGAGCTTCTTTGGAGAGAATTTAATTAGTGTCACAACGAGTGAATTATTTTGTGGCAAGACGTTGGAAATTTTCCCTCTATTTAACAAGATCTCAAGTTAGTTTCCTTGTAATGTCAGCTCATTGCGTATTTATATATATGTTATGTACATAAATAATGCAAGAACTTTGTTATATTCAGTTTCAATTGACGACCTACGTGGCGTAATGGGTACTTCCGTACGCTTGCATACATCATGATTTCGATTGCCGTCTTACGTCTGGGTGTTAATATGTGTATAATATGTATTTATTTATTTACAAAAAAAGAAGTATCAGCGTAGTATCTACGGATAACACAAGTGTTACTCACTCACTCTGGGACTAGATGGCGTTGTATGAATTATCTTTGTATTTTATTTTAAAATACTAGGAAAACTAACAGCTAAATCAATGATACAAAAAAGAGTAGTTACTGAAGATAATTACAAGTTTTCATAAATAGAATTTAAATAAATCTTGGGTGTATATTTGAAGACATGAAATTAAATTTTACAATAGATTGTTTAAATGCCCCTAGAAAGTTCTCACATTAATAATTTATTTAAAAATATAGTTTCCATATTCGCAGCACGCGGTATCTATTATATTAACATTTGAAGCGAAAACTTTGTATGTACCCCTTTTTACAAAAATTGCAAAATTAAATTTATATGGAGGAGAAATGCAGAAAGATTTTCTGTTGCCTAAAATCCTTTTGAAATACATTAAATTAATTAAAATAAACTCAGACTACTGCTTGAATGATACACAGCATACACATATACATACTTACTTACTTTTTTTTTATGGTCTAGTGAAGACTATTAAGGTTAATTTTATAATAATATAATATTTAAATTCATAATATTCATGAAACTTTGGTCAACTTTTGCCTTTGACAAAATAACACATCGTGGAATTCGAACCAGTGACCTCCTGGTTTCCGAGTATACCGCTTGGCTGATACGTAAACTACTACTAAATATGCCGCCATAATAACCAAGTGCTCCATCATAAGTAACCCAGGTTCCTTTTTCCTACACAGATGGTAGCGTGTAAAAATAAAAGGTTGATTTTATAGCAGACATAAAACCCGTTTATATCCAATAATGAAATATGCAAAATGACAAAAAAGGTCTTAAAATGCCTATATTTCAAGGATCAATGTGAGAGGAAACAGGAATAAAATATATTTTATTTTTATAATATATGTATTGAAGGGTAAACATTTACATTTTAATAGAAAAAAATCAAAAGAAAGTATTAGAAATAATAATATACTTAAATTAAATTTACCTACACCTAGAACTAAATACGGAACCAGAAATTTAACTTATCGGGAGTAATTATTTATAATAATCTGCCACTAGAAATCAATCATCTTCAATCTTAGATATTTTGAAGTAAATAATAAGGAAGCAGGGGCGAGAATTTTTTTCACCATGCAGGGGCGGGCTAAGAATACTAACCCCTGCGACCGGGGTCGAGCTGTCGTAAAAGGCGACAAAATAACCCACACCAGCTACGTGGTAGGGCCTCAAGCCCGTCTGGATGGCAACCACCCTTTGTCTTAAATATGCCGCCATAATAACCTTGTGTTGTGTTCCGGCATTAGTGACACAGGTTCCTGTACCCCTATGGGACAGTAGCATGTTCGTGGTGCCACTAGCCTCGCAAACATCTACAGGCGACGGTAACTACTTGCTGATAAGTGGGCCGTCAGCCTGTCTGCTCGGCAGGTAATATATACTTTTTATATTTATAGCTGTAGGACAGAAGACAGGCTGACGGCCCACTTAGAGTTTAGCAGTTACCGTCGCCTATGGATGTTTGCTATAGATAAGGATACAGGAACTTGGATCACTAATGCAGGAACACAACACAAAGTTACTATGGTGGCATATTTAAGACCAAAGGTGGTCGCCATCCAGACGGGCTTGGAGCTTTACCACGTAGGGTAATAGGGTGGGTTGTTTTGTTGCTTTTTACGACAGGCCGACCCCAGCCGCAAAGGTCAGTGTTCTTTCTCCGCCCCTGCACGGATAAAAAATACAATATATGTCATATTTAAAGAATGGTTGACATTCAGATGGAAACCTTATTAGGGTATCAAGCCTGTCTGGCAAGGTAAACCCTAGTTTAGGTTAGGTAGCTAGGGTTGTGTAGTAACCTTTTACGACAAGTCGCCTCCGGCCACAGGAATTGTTATTCCACCTCTGCGTAGAGAAAATTTTAAGTCTCAATGCTGATTTTTATGTATAATTTAGAAAATCTCGTTAAAAATTATCAACCAATACTGTAATATAGTTTTATAATCCACTAGCTGACCCGGCAAACGTTGTTCTGCCATATAAATAATAAAATGTCAAAAAATTAAAAAAAATTTTTTGGGGGTGGGTCACCCCTAACATTTAGGGGGATGAAAAATAGATGTTGGCCGATTCTCATAGATACCGGATAAGCACAAAAAATCACTAACTCAATTTAGTTATCTGCCTACTGCCTACCCCCTAAGAACGATGGCGTGATTATTTATAGCCTATGACCATTTCTAGGTTATCATCTATCACCATACCAAATTTCATCAAAATCCGTTCAGCCGTTTAGGCGTGAAAGAGGAACACACAGACAGACAGACAGACAGACAGACAGAGTTACTTTCGCATTTATAGTATGGATTTTCCTGTGTTATTAGAACTAGCAGGTTGACTTTTCATGACAAAGCATACTAGCTAAAAAAGGTTAAAGATTATAAGCAAGCTTAATGTAGTTACAGTAGTTACTCACTGGGAATACATGTGCTAAATTTATTCTGTACACGTCAATATGTTTGAGCGAAGAATCACTATATAAAGTGAAAATTCATACCCGAACACGACAGTAGCAATTTTTGCAACGTTCGCTTCAGTTTATACATCATCACCATCATTACTAGTGCTAGAGTCTGCCTATCGGTGAGTATTATTACCATCTTCATGCCCTTATACAGATTATATGAGATCAGCATAAGGTTTTAACTCTCTTTAGATCACCTCAATAGTCACATCTTTTTTGCCATATTATTTTTGATGCAATCTATACATTTTTTAAATTTATATATCGTATATATATATATATATATATATATATATATATATATATATATATATATATATATATATATATATATATATATATATATATATATCATCATTTCAGCCGGAAGACGCCCACTGCTGGACAAAGGCCTCCCCCAAAGATCTCCACGATGATCGGTCCTGCGCTGCCCTCATCCAACCTATCCCGGCGATCTTGACCAGATCATCGGTCCATCTTGTGGGGGGCCTACCAACACTGCGTCTTCCGGTACGCGGTCGCCATTCGAGGACTTTTCTGCCCCAACGGCCATCAGTCCTTCGAGCTATGTGCCCAGCCCACTGCCACTTCAGTTTTGCAATCATCCGGGCTATGTCGGTTACTTTGGTTCTCCTGCGAATCTCCTCATTTCTGATTCGATCTCGCAGGGAAACTCCGAGCATAGCCCTCTCCATTGCTCTCTGAGCGACCATGAGCTTTCTCATAAGGCCCATAGTTAGCGACCACGTCTGCGTTCCGTATGTCATCACTGGCAACACACATTGGTTAAAAACCTTCGTCTTGAGACATTGCGGTATTTGGGACGAAAAGATTTTATATATATATATATATATATATATATATATATATATATATATATATATATATATATATATATATATATATATATATATATATATATATATATATATATATATATATATATAAAATATTAATTATAGTCGGTGGCATGCACGCCTTAGGCAGTTTTTCCAGTCTAATGTGCATATCATAATTGGAACTTAAAGACAATGAAGGAAAACCTGCTGTGGATTACAGGACACCGATATCATTGCTATGTTTAATTCGCCTATCTGCTTTCGGGAAGCGTGACGTCTGTTACGTCTAGAGGGAGGTTCGAGCAGTGAGACCGAATATATCTTCTTCTTAGGAGTATATAAAGAGCTTTGTTTCAGTTGTATGGTACTTAAATAATACTTAATAAACTTTCCTTCACTTTGCTGAATAGCAAACAGGCTCACGGCCCACTTAGTGGTAAGCTGGTACTGTCGCCTAGAGATGTTTGTGACGCTAGGAGCACCGCGAACATGCTGATATCCCCATAGAATTAATGGAACCTTGGTAACTAATGCTGAAATACAACCCAAGGTTATTATGGCACTATATTTATAGACCAGGGATGATTGCCATCCAGACGGGCTTGGGCCCTACCTAGCTCAGATTGTTTCACCTTTTACGACAGGCCGACTCCGGCTACAGGGGTCAGTATTCCCAAATTGCCTCTGCATGGATAAATACTCACTTTGTTGATAGTAATGTATGTATTAATATAAAATTCACTTCTGATTCACAGAAGGCAAAGGAAATAATTGAAAAAAATTACTATATTTCTAACATCTATATGCTAGTGCCTCTTTTGATGACCACCTTTATTGCAAATATGAAGTGTCATGTAGATACATGCATAAAGACTCGCAGAAGAAGGAGATGCTACAGGAAAAAAACCTCTTATAAGAACAAAATAATATGTAATTTTTAATTCAAATTGTATCTTTTCAGACCAAAATGACGAAGGTCCCATTAATCCTGTTTGTAGCGGTTTTTTTATGGAACGCATCTGATGTCTTCACGCATAGATCGTTTTATGTAGGCTCCCGACCTATTCCAGATAACGGGTCCCCATTGGTTTCACCGCCACCGACATTTTATGATTTGAATGCGGAACATTATAAAGATTTGATGGCACATCCAAAAACATATCCTAAAAGATTTGAATGACAATAATAAAAATATTTTTAACTAACTTGTACTAATTGGTAAAATATATATATATATATATATATATATATATATATATATATATATATATATATATATATATATATATATATATATATATATATATATATATATATATATATATATATATATAATAAAAAGTTTAATTACATTAAAAGTTAATGTTATTGATAAAATATATTTTATAATTTATTTTACTAGTACTTTATTTTTTTCCTATTATAGTAAAAAATCTTACTAAAATAAAACTTCATATATTTTATTAGATTTTCAAATATTATTTGAATAGTGATTAGCGTCTCGTTGTCCAGGGTAAAGTGGAGGGGACCAGATCACGTGGAAGATCACCCATGCGATGGACCGACCAGATCAAATCGGCTGTGGGCGGGCCTTTGCATGAGTGCACCAGAATGTCTCTGAATCGCGAGAAATGGCGTAAAATCATACAGCGAACAATATCTGCCTCTAATAGTACTACCAGTTGGTCACGACCGCTCTGTAAAGAGTGAAACGACTAAGAAGAAGTGATTAAATTAAACAATTAAATTAATTTGTGATATTTAGTTACATAACGACTAGTCTTTTAAAATAGTGAAATCCTTTATAGAATTCGTGTCTTCTACATAATAGTTCAAAATAGCTGCGTTTCCTCCCTTGCCTCTAAGAAGTGTCTCCTAGAAATATGGACGAGATGTTTGGCTGGAAACTGTGATATACTCATGTATGATCCAAATGCAAAACTATTAATCATCATCATCATCTCAGCGTTCATCCCGGTTGCAACCCAAACTTGCGTTTCGGTGCCCGGGGTCCGCTTTCCGACTTTTTCTACTCCACATCCCTGGTAGTGAGCCCATTGGCACGCATATCACACTTTACGACGTCAAGCCAGCACTTTTTTGGGTCTACCCCTCCTGCCAGGGCCCGGCGAAGGCGGCATGGCCAGACATTTGTTTCCCACGTAAGCATCCGGTTACCGTAAAACGTGGCCGTACCAACAGAGCCGACACTCCTGCAGTTTATCCGCAATGTCACGGACACGAAGACTACCGCGAATGCGGGAGTTTCTAACGCGGTCCTTCCGTGTCACTCCACACATCCATCGCAGCATATTCATCTCCGTGACACGCAGCTCCTGCTTGTGTCGCTCCAACACCGGCCACGTTTCACAGCCGTATAAAAGGACAGGCCTAATGATGGTCTTATAGACCTGTCCCTTCAACTTTACCGGCATCTTGGGGTCACAAATGACACCAGTTACCTCACGCCATTTGGCCCACGCGGCAGCAATGCGTACCTTGACGTCGCAATCGATGTCACCAGACGCATGAAACACAGATCTCAGGTATTTCACTTGGTCCGTGCGCTGGACCGTGTCGCCGCCTATGCGTACCGGTGTGGCATCTGTGGAGTTACAGGCCAAGCACTCGGTCTTCGCCACATTGAGCTTCAGACCACTGTTCTCAAGTGACTCCTTCCACGCCTTCACACGTCGCACCAGCCTACCCCTGTCCGAATCTGCCAGCGCGATATCATCAGCATACATGAGCAGCCACGGGGGCTGCTCATGTGAGTTTCTGATGCTGTCTGACAATACGTCTAATACCACGCTAAACAGAAACGGACTTAGGGCGGATCCTTGGTGCACCCTGACGGTGATGGGGAAAGGTTTTGTGTCGCCAGCAGCGGTTCGAACTACGGAATCGGAGTCACGGTACATGTCTTGGATGATGTCAATATAGGCCTCTGGAACCCTTTTAGATCGCAATGCCCACCAGATTATCGCGCGAGGAATACAGTCGAAGGCCTTCTGCAAGTCAAGAAACATGCAATGCAGAGGCGTATTCTTCATCCTGTATTTCTCCGCGACAGTTCTAAGGGCTTATTAATCATGATTGTATCCAAAACATGTACTTCAATTCCGGGTTAACCCTGTTAACAAGAGTTGTTGCATATCGGAATTTTCCTGAGCAAAGAGTTACTAAAATTGTTCGATCCTTGCATAAAGGGGCTGTCCATTAATCACATGAGGCTCGGAAAGGGGGGGGGGGTCCATTAAAATCACGAAATATCACAAGGGGGGTGTAATAATATATCACGTGTATTTATTTTTTGCGCAAACGCGTACAAAATCGAATTTAGCACTGTGCCAACAACTGACTTGCAAGATGTTTATCCAGTTATTTGTGTTGAAGAAAGTCTTGCTAATCCGTAGTCCGAGGATACTGTACATTAAATTATGTTCATTGTTCATGTATTAGTATAAAAAAGGTTTTCGCATTTTTTTCATTATTCTTATGTCAGTCAAAAACAACCTGCAACCTTTCTGTCTACCTCTAAACGTTATTATTGTAGTCTTTAATTTTCTATAATAAAATTAGATGATACTTAAAATTAAGATCCTCTGTAGGTATACATGTAATACACGTGATATATGGGGGGGGGGGAGTCTTAAACCTCATCATGTATCACCAAGGGGGAGGGGGGGTTAAAAAATTCCAAAAAAAAAACATCACGTGATTAATGGATGGCCCCAAAGGATATTTGAAAGCTAATTGAGGTAAATGGTAAAAGTGAGAGTGGGACGAAAATAATATAAGTAGTATCGCGTGAGCTCCTAAACGCGCGGGACGGTCGACGTACCACCTCCCTTCAGTTACTTCTAACTCTCATTAGCCCGTCCCATAAGATTGTGTGTTCAGGGTGTGTGACATTTAGCTGGTGCCGTGCAATAGTTCCTCCGAGAGCGGACCAGAACAGAACCGGGGGTGGAATCAAGGTCAGTGCGAATTTCTTTGCCCACTGCAAGGTATCGCGTATCTGTAGCCACAGCTCCTCTCCTCCTCCTCTGTCATACAGTCCACTGCTCTCGAGCTATCCTTCTCATTCCTGTACAGTGCAATCCCGGTCCTTGACCTGCATCGTACAAATATAGACTACACAATTTTTTACAGCTATGACTGTCTCACATCTAACCCCGAGCTGTAAGCAAAACCAACGTATTAGATGTTAAACCATAACTTATTTTTTTAAGAATAATTTCCGAAAATATTCGGTAGTGTGTGAATTTTCGTGAACTAATATCAACCTTAACTCTTAATCCATTAAGTAAATACAAGGTGCTATTCAGACCCAAAGTAGGTGGCATAGCGTTTGTTTTGTGGGTGTTGGACAGTTGATATACCGTTTATATGCTTTTCTTTTCTTATAGAGTGAAAATTGTGCATGGACGCGAGACGGGAATCGAATCCGTGAAAATTTTTAATTGATAATAAAATTAATGATATTCCTGTGTGATGAAAACTGAGTGTGCATTCAAGAACTTGATTGTAAAATGTAAAGTGAACCGAATTGTTTTGTTCATTGAGAAATAAAAAGATAAACAAAAAGCATTTGGATTATAAATAATTGTTTACAAATATAACGTTTGTTTATTTTTTTATGCTGTAGAACAGCAGACAGGCTGACGGCCCGCTTAGAAATTAGCAGTTACTGTCGCCTATGGGTGTTTGCAACGCCAGTGGCATCGCGAACACGCTTCTGTCCCATAAAGATACAGGAACTTGGGTCACTAATGCCGGAACACAACACAAGGTTATTATGGCGGCATACTTAAGACCAAAGGTGGTCGCCATCCAGACGGGCTTGAGACCCTACCACGTAGCTAGGGTGGGTTGTTTTGTCGCCTTTTACAGACAGGCCGACCCCGGCCATAGAGGTTAGTATTCTTTCTCCGCACCTGCACGGATAAAATTATTTATTTATTTCAGTTGATTTTCTATTGTTTAATACATTACCAGATTAAGTTCTTATTACCCATGATCACTAGGAAACTTTGGCATGGTTAGATTTTTTTTACTAATCACAGCTGATTTATACAGGAATCAATCGGTAGTCGCTCTAACATTCATCTATTTTCTTTCGGCTCCTTGCTTAGGTCAATGTATTTGCAAAGGATCTCAAAAGGCGCTCAGAATTATCGTCCTGGCAATATTCAGAACCTAGCTTCAGGCTTTGAAATGTAGGCGTAGGTTGAAACTAAGATGAAACGTTTTTAAGGTTAATAATAATATGCCATCCTTGGCCTTTTTTCTATGCCGAGAAAACTAAAATTTACCATTACCGCGTCGGAACTCGGGGGAAGCCAACGCGGTTATGTGGGGTACTCCGTCCTAATGTTACTACGGCTACCCAGACTGGTTAGCAAGTGATAGCCAGAGATAGCCGTGACGGCATACCCACTAAAACCCCGATCGCCACCCAGAGCCATGTATGGGAACATCGTAGAATCGACATGATCATTGCTCTGCGACGCCCCGACTCGTGCGCCTAGAAAGGCGGTGTCCCGGATGACATTTCCCCCATCAAGTGACAAGTCGAAATTGGGACAGCCCTCCGTATTGCTGTTATCACTGGTAAGGTTCCCTGACCCTTCCAGTTAGCAAAAGCCAACATAACTTTCTAGGGCGGGAGAAAGTGTGCATATCGGCGTCTACCCCTGCCAGTCTGTCTCCTACGAATGGGTGTCGCCCCTTTCCTACTCAGTGGCCTCCTTCTGTTGAATAAATCGCTCGCAGAAGGAGATCACTGCTTGCCAACAAGTATCGCTGCGGAGCATTTAGCCTATAATATTCGGCAACGAGAGATCTTCTCCAATGATGGAGCAAAAGTCCTGTCTTTGGGGTCCCCATGCCACACACTCTGACACCGTGTATTCTACAGTGTCGACGGAAGCATCGCATTGCCAATAGGCCGTGGTAGGTTCCCCACCAGCAATATGGTGCAATATTTACCGAAGCAGCCGTGCCCAGTTAATACCTGCACCAGCCTGTACAACAAGATACCACATCTATGCCATCCTTGGCCTACTTATACAATTTTTGAGCCAATATAATAATTCAAACATGGAAATTTCATGACGTCATTTTATATGTTTATGTTCACGTCTTACCTGTTCGATTAAATTTATTCCGAACGAATTGACGTATTCAATGACGTATTTGGGTTGTGATGGGGAATCACAAAATACGATAACATCTTAGAATTAAGATGAAAGTAGAATAATTAGTTAAGAAGCTTATGTAGTAGCAAAGTGATGAAATGATTCAGAATTTAAAGTTTCTGTTTTATTTTTATAGCGATTTTTGATTGATGATTTTTTCATTGCCAAAATATTTCTCTAATTAAAGTATATGTAGTAAGTACAGTACATAGTAAATATAAAATATAACTTTTTTTTTTTTTTTACTATAAATAACATTTTTTATAATGTAGTATAGTCTAACATTTTTAATAGGAATAATATAATAATAATAAATACATGAGAAACAGTATTTTCATTTGTTACTGAATCAAGAGCTCAGGGTACGTGGAAACGTTACTCTCTCAAGTGGATTTTTTATTCTTTATTAAGAAGTGATAATTTATTTAAAAATTGGAAAACAAAGAAACCAGTTGTGACGGATCGCAACGCAGCTAGAGCCGCGCCACAGAGCTAGCGCTCATGTCGAAAAATAATGAACGACGAACGTCACGTTTAAAGGTATGTAACTCAGGATAGATAAACTCAAAAGATATATATCCCAAGTGAAGAGTTATTTTATCTCTATATCTCTTGTACTCAAACTATATCTTTATCTTTACAGTACATATTTCGATATATTTCATAACATATCTCACTTCACACTGAGTAGATCGAGAAGAAACGAGACAGAATGATTAGCCGGGTGTAACGCGTATTTTTTATAATAGAATGAGTTCGAATATATTGCTATGATGTTATCGTTTAAATTTGTTTGAATATACGTGTATATCAAACACATGTTTAAAAATATTGTTTTAATACTTTACTTGGTTTAGTTTTGAGCAGCTTCAGCTTAGCAAAGTATCTTGTTTTTTGCAATAGATAAATTATTGTAATTGTTTCGTTTAATCTTGAAATTTGTATTTAGTTTACGGTATTAGTTACGCCAGCCTAGTTCCAAAAGATTAATAAAAAATATATTTATTAGACTTATTCGGACTTTTGTAACTAGGTTGACAGTCCTAAGCCTATCAAGTATGAAGGAAAATTAGACCGCTGTTTCAGTTTTAATATTTATATTAAAAAAAGGAGTTAATATCACTAACTCATCTTGTCTGCAATTGATATTATTCACGGTAAAATAAAGAGTTAAAGATATAAAAGAATGATATATATCTTTATATCCAAAAGATATATATCTTTCTTTTCTTCTTGGTGAGTTATTTTGCTCATGACTAGTCACGTTGCCGTAGAACCCCCGTCCCCTCTTGTCACATTTTGTAGACCCCCCCCCCCTCCCCGTATGCGTAGATATTTTATGAACGGCCCCTTACCACAATCAGTGCTTCAAGGATTGGGGCTACAAATAAAAAAGCAGAAGATTTTTGTTATGCTTCTTTTTTATTACAGGATACAGGCATTCAGCTTACGCAATAATTAACGGCCACCAAGTTTCCAACATTAAGGCACCAACGTGCTGCCAAGCTGGTGAAAATTTGATAACGCCTTTTTTTGAGAAACTCCGAGATCCCAGCTGGAGACTCGTGCCAAATCCGAAGCGTACTTATGTACGTTTAACAATAAAAATATTAAAGAAGCCGTTGCATACAAGATATCCAGGGAATGTTGGAGTATGTACGAAGGCAGTAGCTCCTAGGACTTTTCTGTCTTTAAACTAGCAATAGCAGACATGACTCCCTGGGAAAGTTATGAGGAAACCCTTAGTTATTTCGGACTGAGGAAACCCCACATAAGAATAAAGGATTGTATTAATCGATTAAATACCGACTTTGAGACAACATTTTAATGCAACTTTTTTTTATAGCTGTAGGGCAGTAGAAAAGCTGACGGCCCGCTTAGAATTTAGCAGTTACCGTCGCCTATGAGTGTTTGCAACGACAGTGGCATCGCGAACACGCTGCTGTCCCATAAGATCAGGAACTTGGGTCACTAATGCCATAACATAATGTTATTATGGCGGCATACTTAAGACCAAAGGTGGACGCCATCCAGACGGAGTTGGGACCCTACCACGTATAAATCGTCCTGGCATGGGTTTATGTGTATGTATGCCATACTGCACTATCAACTACGACGCCATCATTTATTAATAAAAACATGAGAAACAGGTTTTCACCTATTACAGAGCGTTAAGAATGTCCTTTACAATTTAATGTAACCATGTCTGTGGAATATATGTCGTACTGTGATCGTATTGATCGATTATCGTGTGATCGATGAATCGTAGATATTTTGTCATCATTCTTAATAGCAAACAAAATCATGGCCATTTCGTTATAAGATAAAAATTCCATTTTTAAACAAAGTGCACCGGAATATCCACAAAATGACTCATCATGTTTATTAATAACACAATCGTCTGTCTTTTTTTAATATAAACAGATATTAATAAATTGTCTCATTCATAAATGATTGTTTAATAAACGAGTAATTTAAACTAATTATATTAAATATATAAGATCACTCTGTTAATGGAATTCATTGTGCTGTGATATGTGGTGTTGTCAACATATTGTTTTAATTGTTTAGTTTACAAAATTATAAGGGAGTGTTGATATTTACAGGAATATTTTGTTAACAAAACAGGATTCTCAGGAGGTATGTAAGAATATTATGTATATAAACTGCAACGACAATAAAAATAAGGATTTAAATTTGTCATTAAAATGTAAAATTCGTTTGTGCAATCGGCTGTAATGTAAAAGCGAAGCTTGCCTCCAAAAAGCTAGGTGTGCTAAACCGGTCTAAGCAGTACTTCAGTCCAAAGCAACGGCTTGTGCTATACAAAGCACAAGTCAGACCGCATATGGAGTACTGCTCAAATTTATGGGCTGGAGCATCCGCCTGTCAGCTCAATCCCACAAACTCATTCCAACGGCGTGCAGTTCGTGTTGTCGGCGAGTCCATACTCACAGACGGTCTAGACACGCTTGGACTTCGGAGAGACCTTGCATCTCTTTGCGTATTCCACCGTCTGTACAACGGGGAGTGTTCTAAAGAGCTATTTAGAATGGTGCCCTCGTCGTCTTTCTACCACTGCTCTGCCCGCCATCGGCTGGGTGTTCATCCCCATTTCTTGGAGCCTCTTCTTTCTTGTACAAAATGGTTCTCTAGAACGTTCATGCTGCGTACGCTCAGGATCTGGAATGAGCTTCCGGCTGAGGTTTTCTCAGCGCGGTACAATATGGGGTTCTTCAAAAAAGGCGTTATAAGAATTCTTCGAGGCCGGCAGCGCGTTGGTATTACTTCTGGTGCTGCAAACGTCCATAGGCAACGGTGACCATCTGCCAGGGTGGGCCGTCTGCCTGTCTGCTGAACTCTAGCTATAAAAAAATAATATACATATATAGCACTTAGCACTATAGCACTTAATTGATCGAAAACAATAAAAAATCTTCGTATTTTCAGGAGCATATCCTGTTTTTATTTGTTGTTTGTGAATATTATATACATATATAAATGCTTTAAGAAAATCTCTAATATATTTAAATTTCAAATATCTAATTACTCAATTTTTAAAGCGATTTTGGTCCAAATTGAGCATTTAAAATGAAAAAGAGCGATTTAAAACGAATCATTAATCTACTATGTTATTGCAGACGGAAATAAACAGTTGATAACATGTTTATAAACTAACATACACGATAAGCAAGTTACCATGCGTAATTGATGGAACTGTTAAAACAATATTTTGTATAAACAAAACGTAATTGACTATGTTTTGAATGAATGGAGTAAGAATACTCTGCAGGCGATATTATAACCCTACGTGATAGAGCTCCAAGCCCGTCCGAATGGCAACCACCCTCGGTGTATAAGTATGTTGCTATAATAGCTTTGTGTTGTGTTCCGGCATTAGTGACTCAGGTTCCTGTACATGACATGCAACAGCATCATGTTCGCGGTGCTGCAGCATCGCAAACATCCATAGGCTTAAGTACTTATTATTACGTGGGCCGTCAGCCTGCTTATCTTCAGCAATAAAAAATACAATTTATACTAGCCTCAACATATGCATGCGTATAGATTGGTCATTTATAGAAATAATAGAAGCAGTGTTTTTGATCGAGGCTATACATATAAAATGAAAACTGGGTTTGTAGACCTAAACATAAAAATATAAGGGCTTGTTATGTTGATTAATTCTGACCTTTGCACCCATAACATATTTTCCTCATACTGCGAAGAAAATATTGTAAAGGAACCTGAAGACAAAATTTATAATCCACCATTCCGGATTTAAACAAAGAAAACTGAGTAATTAAAGATAACTTGGATATAATCGGTTCCTGCAGCCTAAACTATAATAACTATACCCGGCGTTTCATTGCTACGTAAATAATTGTTTAGTTGTTTAGTACGAAGTTTCATTATCTACTTATCGATTTATTTATTTATGATGTGCGTTGATTAGAAACGAATACCTACACACTTTTGTCTTTTTAATGTTATTTTAATAAAACTGAATAATAACGCTTACATATTGAGACCTATAAAATCTATATACTTCTGCCAACTTTGATATTGTCTATCAATCCAAAGAACGGTAGAAAACTTTTAGATATATAAATATATATATATATATATATATATATATATATATATATATATATATATATATATATATATATATATATATATATATATATATATGTGTGTGTAACTTAAAAAAGGTTCATAAAATACAAAAGGAGTCTAAAATGCCTTCGTAAATATAAACACGGTATAAGTAATAACATTTCCCAGCACTTTAGCTGATCCCAATTCCAACGTAACAAGTTCCCTTTGGCAATAATATACCACTTACCTCCATTGTATTCTTAGATACATCTTTTCAATCGCAATTCGAAAAAGAGAATTGCAAAAGTGAGTATATAATATATTCTTCGCAATATATACATCGAATATCGAAAAATGTTTCCTTGTTTAGTCAAAAAAAATTTTCATTTTTTTTACATATTTACAAAATTTACAATTTAAAAAAAATTATTATTAAATAAGAATAGGGGGTCAGACCTTAAGGCCGAGATTGGCCAGTCGTAAAAGGTAACTAAACAACCCTAGCTAGGTGGTAGTCTGGTACTCTTGGTCTTAAGTATGCCGCCATAAATAACCTTGTGTTTCGTCCTGGAATTAGTGATCCAGGTTCCTGAACCCCTATGAGAGATCAGTGTTCATAGTGCCCCTAGCGTCGCAAACATCCATAGGTATCTGCTAAGTATTGTATAGTGGGATGTCAGCGTAAGCAGTCAGTGTCTCAGTCCCACAGCAATAAAATATTTAAAAAATAATTTCACTGTTTAAATGTTAAAATGATGTGTTTAAACCTACAAGTTTGCGAAACACAACAGGTTCCTTATCTAAGCACAACATTGATTCACGTGACTGGTGGACAGTTCATATTGCGTCATTATGCTGTCCGTTACAGGAATCGGTTCGATTGCCACTCAGTCCTATGACATTCGGAATAAAGCAGACCGACGGGCTCACTACCACGTAACTTGATTATTTTGTAAATTACGACAGTTACTTTGGTTCTCTTCCGGATATCTTCACTTCAAAATATGTTATTTCAATTATTATCAATATAACGCTGGCTAAATAATAAATATAAACGCACTACTGACTGTCACGATGTTATCTCTCTCACACATAAACACACACACGCGCACGCACGTATGTGCATATATAGATATTACACGTGTGTGTGTGTGTGTTTATGCGTGAGAGATAATATCGTGACAGTCAGTAGTGCGTTTGTATATATGTTTATATATATAGGGTGACTTTGACAAACCCGTCCAAATTCACACAGAAAAATCTTTAGTAAAAGTTATGAGAAACATGTATTTTAGTTTTGTATCACATAGTACAAAAATGTTGAGTAATCAGCATCACAAAGTCATTCAAAGAACTCGCAATTTACGTAATACGGCGCGAGAGTGCAATGACCTCTCCATCTGTCCTAGTAAAAGGCCGAGGACGGCGGCATTGAACCGGGCGAGCGAATACGCACTACTCATTTACGCGGGTGTGACAGAGACAGGTAATAACAGGTTAACGACTCTGTTTGCACCATATGATTATTCTGTACAATTGAATTAATGATTGTTATGAAATATTTTATGGTGCAAATTCAACATACAATTTTTTTTGCAAAAATGGGTTTCTTAAATGATGTTTAGTGCGTAAAAAAACTTTGGACGGGTTTGTCAAAGTCACCCTGTATACAGGGTGACTTTGACTTCTTCGAAGACATATATATAAGTCTTCGAAGAAGGCCACAAACATTGTGTTAAGCACGACTTTTCTAAGATATTTTGCCTCCATTTATTGTATACACAAAGCCAATATGCTGAATACATTTAAAAAAAACACATAAATAAATTCCTTTACTTTTATAAGAGATGTATTATGTTTGCTTACATACTTTGACAACATGTAGTAAAGTGCTCTTGTAAAAAAATAATAGCAATTTACTTGGAAATTATCATATTTACTTGGAAATGTTGGTTAAAGTTATTCGAGTATAAATATCACTCATGTTACCCCTTGCCAAACGCGAAAAGTCAGCGTCGCGTAATATTCCGATGCTGAACATATTTTCATCTTAACATATGAGTAGCTTATGCCGAATAATGAGACAGGAAAGTGCATTTTAATGTAAAGAAAATTTTCTCTTACATTGCTTTGAATCTAATTTATTTAATTTACGAAAATGTACATAAGTGTTTACTATTTTTATTTTGAGATTTATATCATAGTGCATATAATTTCAGTCCATTCTGCGTCCAACGCGTCTCCTTCCCTCCATTATATCCATCATAACAGCATATGTCTGTTGTGCCTGAGCACATGGCTGAGATATTTCACTTTTCGCCGTTTTATGATTAGCATCAAATTTCGTGATATATGAGCACGTTGAAATATGATTTGGTTCCTGACTTTTTGTGTCCAAATGATGCACAACATTCGACGATAACACCACATTTCAAATGCTTGTAGGCGTCTTGTAGTGTTCTCTTTTAAGATCGACGCTTCACAACCGTACATGATAGTGAGTCAAATGAAGTATATACATAAGTAGCCTACCTTATGTCCAGTTTGCGACAACACACTACTTGTCATTTTATTGAAAGAAGCTCAGGCAAGTTTTATTCTATTAGGTGTTTAATTTGTTCGTATTCCCATACTTCATTTACTCAAGCTCCAAGATATTTGTATTGCCGCTCCCGCTCAAGTTGTTACCGGCAACTGACATATAATTTCTAGCACATATAAAACTTTAGCTTATTTTCTAATTTTGATAAAAAATCTTGTAGGCTCGCAGTTTTTCCGCTCGGGTCGGAGGCGCTTGCTAAAGCATATTCTCTGAGAATCAAGTAGTAAAGTAATACTAGGATGGTTTTAGTGGGCATACCAGCGGCGTACTACCCCTTGTTAGCAGTAGGATGCACGGGGACATTGCGTGGGAGTCTCACACTATTCCTTCTCGAGCCACCAAGTGGTGGAGTGTATTATTTTAGAGTGTGTATTTCTTCCTCAAAATAAAAAATGGCTAGCAGCTTTATCGTCTTTGGTTCGCTAAGCTGATCCGTTAACCGTGTGAAGTACTCCCGTAGTTGACTGAAGGATTTTTGTAAAGCTGGAGTTCAGCAGACAAGTAACGGCTTAGCCGATAGCGGGTATTCACCGTCGCCTATGGACGTTTTGTTTTTATTGATTTAGGACTGCAGACATGCTGCTGCTTAAAATTTAGCAGTTACCGTCGCATCTGGGTATTTGCAACGTCAGTGGTATCGCGAACACGTTGCTGTCCCATATGGAACTTCGGTCACTAATCCCGGAACACAACACAAGTTATTATGACGGCATACTTAACACAAAAGGTGATCGTCATCCAGATGGGCTTGGGGCCTTATCACGTAGTTTTGTCGCCTTTTACGACAGGCCGACCCCGGCCGAAGAGGTCAGTATTCTTTCTCCGCCCCTACACGGATAAAAATACCTATGCTTGAATACATACATAAAGTTATATTAAGTTATTATGGACATATTGAGAGACCATGAGTGGTTGCCAACTAGAAGAGCTTGGAGCTTTACTACCTTGGGTTATTTTGTCCTTTTTTTTATAACAAACCGCCCTAGCCGCAGGGGTCAGTATTCTTATTCCACCCAGCACGCAGGAGAACTTTTTGCAAAAGCTCAATTCTTTGCAGCCAATAAAGCTCTTATCTCAATACGAAATTATACCAATAAATAATTCTCACTTAGGTTTCAGTCATCATTATCAAAGCGGTATCCGATTACTCGTTGATAAACTGTGTGGTATACACACGCCAGAATGCCCGCAAGGATCACTGGTTTAATTTCCGTCTCGAGTTTGGATGTTTATATGTAAAAAATATATAATTTTATGTACTTTAAATTAAATGTATTATTTTATTTACAAAAAAGTTTTTTATGAGTATACCATTATTGAAAAGTTTATAAGTATTTCCAATCTACAACATTTAATATCTTTCAGGTTAAAATGAAGACAGCAATCTTCGCACTTGTCATGTTCGCAGTTGGGTGTGCAGCCCAAAGAGGCTCTTATGCTGGAAGTAAACCCATTGGATACCCAGAGATCGAAACTCCATTACCTACCAGTGATGATTTAGGAAACAGGTAAAGACGTAACCATAGTTTTTAAACAATACAGTAAATATACAGTCGCAGGTCTAGGTGAGGGCTGGCTTCTAACCAAGAATATTATAGGCAGTTTTGTCATTCAATAAATAATAAGGCTGACGGCCCGAATAGTAAGCAGTAACCATCACCTATTAGTGTTTGGGACATCAGAGGCATCGCCAACACGCTGCGTCGGATTAGGGGAACTGGAAACTAGTCACTTATGCCAGAATACAAGGTTATTTGTTAATTTATGGCAGCAAATTTAAAAACCGGAGCACTTGCCACACAGTAAGGCTTTAAGTCCTTCCACCGATCTAGGGTGGTTTTCTTGACTTTTACGATAGACCGCCCCCGGCAGCATGGTTACTCCGCCCATGCACGGAGATTTTAATTAAATTCAGACATGAAACTAAACAAGTATATCACAACTTATTTCTTTCTGTTACATAAGAATCAAGCCCTTAAAGGAAATGGTGAACATTGCGTAAAAAGTTTTCTCGGAACCTCACGACGACCCCTCTTTGATTTATTAGGCTAAAAAAGTATTATCGTCTTGGTTAACTTAATATTTCTGCTTTGTATCAAAAGACCCTTTTTTGTCACCCTTACTGCAAAATCGCAGTACGGTAAAATTGCTCAATATTGCTTTTTTAATAGTTTCGTGGTACACAGAAATGTCATTGTAGTGACACCCACGGATATAAGCCCGTTCGAATGTCTGTAATACTTAAAAATGGAACAATCCCAATTCTGTGGATCAGTCAATATGCTCTATTTTGACTGCTTGTCAAGTACATGGTAGTTAAAAGGAACCCTCTGGCTATACTCGGAGACCAAATCAAAGCTGTCTGGTTCAATTGGCCTGCGCCACTAAAGCAATTTTTGTAAGTTAGTGTACAATTGCTGACATAGATGATGATGCTGATGAAGTACTGATAGAGAAAGAAAACATATACAGAGATTATCGGTATGTGTAAAATAATCCACCTAACCGAATGGAAGGGGTACATTAGTTAAATTTTTTTATTGCTGAGGAATACCAGATAGGCTGACCGTCCATTTAATAGTAAGCAGTTACTGTCGTCGCCGTTTGCGACGCTAGGGGAACCGCGAGCACACTGCTGTCCCATAAGGGTACAGGAACCAGGGTTACTAATGTCAGTACAGATCACAATGTTATTATGGCAGCATACTTATAAACCAAGGGTGATTGCCATCTAGGCGAGCTTGGAGTCCTACCACGTAGTTAGGGTTTTTTCATCGCTTTTTACAATAGGTCGATCCCGGCCGCCTGCACGGTGAATAAGATTTAGAATGTAATGAAATGAGAACTATTTTGTCGCTTGTTGAACTATCTCTCCCGCCCTCCCTTGAGTGGCTGAAGACTGTGCTATACAAGATTTAAGAGTTCAAAGCTCACAGCAGTGATTCAGTGTCTAAACACAAACTTATGAGCTATGAATAATATTTGAATGGAAGCTTATTTTAAATATTTAAAATAAAATATTACTTATTAAAGCCAAAGTTATTCTGTAATTTGGTTATAAATATATCAGAACGATTAAATAGCTAATCGTAAAAAGTGAAAAATTGATCGTTTTTTTATAACTAGATCATCTAACAAGCAAGCAGTAAAATAGGTAGGCAACCAGAACACGTTTTTTTTTACTGTGTGTTACCAGAACATTTGTTACATCATTGCTAACCCGCGCTCGAATCGTAAATAATTTATAACCTATTGAAAACCCCCATATCTTATTGCGATGGAAAACCCTTAGCTAAAAGCTCATTTGAAATCCAAAGATTACGCAACAAGAACATTCTTGAAAATTGAATTCTTTTTGTTTCACTGGTTCATATAGAGTAAAAGAATATCTCTTTTCAGTTTTTCTATTTAAGGGTAGGACGACCTCTATATTATTTAATTCAGCCATTTTTAATTTTTTTTATGGCCCTCTGCTGAAGACTAGAGAAGGAGTACTTCAAACTCCGAAGTGTTAGTTTTAAGCAAACATAATCTTAATTCTTAAAAAGATGAAGATATATTGGTGATCTACGTAAATCTATCAGACAGAAATGATAGGAAATGCATAACTATTGAGATTTAATTTGTGGTTGACAAAGTGCCTGGTTAATAACCGGATGACTGTGTTATATTTTACAACATGTCAGATTTTAATTTTGTTGTTAGTTTTATAAAAGAATTCGTAATTTTTTTTATTAAATCTTGCTAAAATCAACAAAGAAACAATTTTAATTAATTATTCATGTAGTAGTGTGGAAGTATTTTCCACTGCTTAAAATTCTAAAAGTGAAAGTATTGGTGAAACTCAAGGGGTTTTATTACATGGCGATGCCACATTTTATTTCCTCAACCTTTGTATGAAGTCCCTCGGAAGGGTCGTTATGCAAAATTGCCCTTAGGCTTTACATGTTTTCATTTATGTTTCTTCCTGTTCATTTTTATTTATTACCCCAGAGATTTTGGGGTCTTGAACGTTTAGCTCATAAATATTCCGTGATAATTCGTAAGCGCCATCTTGTCTTAAAGTAAGAAACTCTGATATATTACGTATATACTTTTCTGTTGTAAATAATTACTTATTATTCAAAAACACAAGGATTCGGGATGCTACTCGAAACTTATTCACCCACAGGCTATCCAACGTGTGAAAGCAGTTGCACCGGGTCTTCAGAAATGTTTATTTTTTTACTTCCTTATTGGAATATCTTTTATGATGGGTGTTGCTTTACCCCAACATCCTCTCCCTAATATTAGTATAGTATTTTTACTTAGTATTTTTCACTGTTTACTTTTTAGTCTAGCGTGCTTAGTTACTATTTACATTTTTTTACAAAACAGATGAAAATTCCTACAACAATGTCTTATTTCTGTTGAGTGCGTCTTTTATAAGCTTGACGCAAATTTTTTATAAAACAAGCCTTGCATTTTTTTATTGCGTAGGACAGCAGACAGGCTGACAGCCCGCTTAGAATTTAGCAGTTACCTATAGGTGTTTGCAACGCCAGTGGCATCGCAATCACGCTGTTGTCCCATAAGGGTACAGGAACTTGGGTCACTAATGCCGGAACACAACACATGGTTATTATTGCGGCATACTTAAGACCAAAGGTGGTCGCCATCTAGACGGGCTTGAGGCCCTATCACGTAGCTAGGTTGGGTTGTTTTGTCGCCTTTTATGACAGGCCGACCCCGGCCACAGAGGTTAGTATTCTTTCTCCGCCCCTGTACGGAAAACATATTTTTGTTATTATTTCCACAACTATCTTCTTTTTGAGCCTTAACTCCTGGCAAGTTCCAATTTCTGATCAGGATATAATAGTTTATTATTGATGAGGAACAGCAGGGAGGCTGACAAACATTTAATAGTATGTACTTACCCTCGCCTATGGATTTTCGCGACGTCATGGGTACCGCTAACACGCTGCCATCATCATCATATTATGGTGGTAAAATTTGTTAATTTGCTACTTAATATAAATCGGTTCCCAAAATACAGGCTGTGCCTAGTTTGGTACCGAGTAGTTAATGTTGTTTGACATTTGATTTGATTTGGTTTTGGCATATTTAAACCAGCTGTGGTTGCCATCCAGAGAGGCTTAGAGCTCTATCACCTAGTTAGAGTTGCTTTGTTGTCTTTTACGAGATGCTGCCCCCGGCCGCAGGCTATGCTTACTCCGCCCCTGCACGGAGAGAGAAAGGAAAAGATAATTTCTAGGTCAGTGTTAAATTTGATATAGATCCATCAAACTGCCTATTTGATAAAAATCTGGACGGATTCCATTTAATCTTCTAAACGTTTTTGCCTGTTATTCGAAACGTTCACTTAGGTCAGAGACAGTAAAGGGTCGTTTGGTTTTTCTTTTGGAATCAAATATAACCTCATTTTTGTCATATATCGACATCCGTGGTGTAACGGCTAACGTACTTTAGTGCGCCTGTAGAGGTTACGGATTAGATTACCGTCTCACGTCTGTGTGTTTATCACATATATTTATTTACAAAAGAAATGTATATATGTATAATAAATGTTGCAAGTACGTATAATACAAATGCTATACTTTCGGACTAGACGGCGCTGTGTAAATTTGTCCCACTTTATTTGCTTATACATAAAGAAATTTACAGATTTAAAAGACATCACCGGAAGCAACAGGGATGAAATAATTAAATTGAAAAAGCAAACGAATGAAAGTAATTAATGTCATAGATCAGAGGGAAAACAAATATGATAAATTTCGGAAAGTTGATGCTATGTTGATAAGCGAAATACCACTCATTGTGTGATCTAAAACTATACACCCTCACGGTAATCCAATGTATTTTTTTAATTTACATGACAGAACAGTGTTTGTTCGTAGTTCATAATAATAGCACGCTTTAAATAAAAATATATGTATTTTATTTAATAATTTTGTTCTAGATTCATTCATTTATCCGTGCAGGGGCGGAGAAAGAATACTAACCTCTGTGGCCGGGGTCGGCCTGTCGTAAAAGGCGACAAAACAACCCACCCTAGTTACGTGGTAGGGTCTCAAGCCCGTTTGGATGGCGACCACCTTTGGTCTTAAGTATGCCGCCATAATAACCTTGTGTTGTGTTCCGGCATTAGTGACCCAAGTTCCTGTACCCTTATGGGACAGTAGCGTGTTCGCGATGCCATTAGCGTTGCAAACACCTATAGGCGACGGTAACTGCTAAATCCTAAGCGGGCCGTCGGCCTGTCTGCTGTCCTACAGCATTAAAAAAAAAACATTTAAATACGTATTATTTAATTACCTCTCTTGCTCTAGATTTGGTGAAGATGTCGCAACAACGACTATAAGACTACCGATAGAAGTCAAAGGTGACGTGGCGCTGTACAATCGTCTTCGCAAACTCCCACTCGACCAGCAGCCTTTCTGGCTTCTCAATTGGGAGGCCCTTGAAGCGTACAGGAAAAACCCGCAAAGTTATCCACAAAAACCTAATGATTTTTTTGATAACACTAATACGAATACTGTTAATTAATATAACTGTACGTAATATACAATATTTGTTCAAAAATATTATATTTAATATATAAAGAGTAAAATCTATATAGTGACATTTAACGGACTGAACATTTTTCGTCGCTATACTGAGTGGTCGTTAAATGGAGAGAAAATATATGTTTTTCCGTATTATAGACACGGTTAAGCGGCTAAATCCAAAGCTTCTTTCAACATGACTTATACTTTCTCCCTCCTATATTGAAGGTATTAATAAAAATTTTTCGTCAATACAAAGATTTTTGTTTACTCGCCATGTTTACAGTTCGAAAGTCTGTAAGTAACTGTGATTATGATAACGTGTTGACTTGACAAAAGAAAGAAATAAAGAAAAATAAATTATTTAGAGCTTAATAAATCCACGTCGAACCAGGGAGGACGATATGCTGTGCTGATAACCAGTTTTTGGCCATTCGGGGACATAGTCAACCACATTTGCTCTACGTTGCAATGAATCTGATCGGACGGGTGGCGCCAAGTGCGCACATTTAACCTATGCTTGATATTAAAACCCATCCCGCCTCCCCTAGAACGTAAGTTTACAGGCCGGGGTATATGGCGTAACCGATTTCCTGGCAAACTTGGAGCACACCCTGCTTCACCTACTTGAAGCCAAGTTTCATGTATGGCTAGAATATTGAGATCATGCTTAATTACAGTGGAAATAAAGTTGTCGTGGTTTATGCTCAAGGGACCGGCATTATTCAAACCAACTGAATTGTCTTACAAGTTTACAATTATAACATTATGGAAAAAAATACTAGTAATCAATAAATTGAAATAAAAAAGAAAACTGCATTAAGTATAATGAACAAGGTAAACATGTGCAAGTTTATCATACAAAAAGAAAAGACAATTTTTTTTACAATTTCCGATACCCTTATGGGACAGCAGCGTGTTCGCTATGCCACTGGCATTGCAGACACCTATAGGCGACGGTAACTGCTAAATTTTAAGCGGGCTGTCGGCCTGTCTGCTGTCCTACGCAATAAAAATAAAAATGTTAGTCGAAGTAAACACGTGCTAGATAAAACAGCAAACAAAAGAACGTTGCAGTTTTTATGAATTTCGTCAACTTAGAAAGTAGTGTTTAATGATTTTTAATGACGTATTGTTGCCGTTAAATAAAGTGAGCGTGACGCTATATAGAGTGTATTATTATATAGAAAACAAGGTAAACCAACCAAAGTTAAGCAATTTCGTTGAGTGTCATGCGTTTTCGGAGTTTGTCGTTAAATTAGTGACGTTATAAAGATTTTACACTGCATTAGCAATAGAAAAAAATAGTATTTGAATTATATAGTCACTAGCCGAAAAAGCCCGGTTCGCTGGGAAAAGTAAATTGAAAAAAAAATGAGAAAGGAATCCAAAAAGTAAATGGCTTAACCCCATAACTATATACCAAAAATTCCGCGATAAATGGTAGTAATCCCACACCCGATATGTTGAGTAGAATATTTACAAGAGACTATATTAAATAAATGTCTTATTTTGTTTTTATTAGGCTCCTGCCGATTGGTCTCTAAATCCCTAAAACATACCAAAACTGATATATCCTATCTCTGCTTCCCAAAAGTGCCAATATCATGCTTTTCCATACCCTTCTCATCGCCATTTCTCAATATCTATATAAGGGTCTTGGTCTTTGACTGCACAATTTCAGTTCATCCTATGCCACATTCATGAGTCTCTATTCAATTCCAGTGTTGTGTCTATTATATTTTATAATAATCTTTATAAAATAGTTTAGTGTTAGAAAAAGTGTGTTTTAAAAAGCCAAACTCATAGTGGCCTATAACAGAACTGTTCAGGTCGATTGTTCAGAAACGATAATCAATTAATCTTTTGGGTCTAATTGAGGTCAATTATTCTATATTCTTTTTCTTGATCCTTAATACTTTTGATCTTACGTGCAATTGATAAAAACCAAACAAATTAACAAAATTCAAAGAATAAGATTTAAAAGTTAACTAAAATATACTGGTGATATTTCGAATAATATCACGCCATGTTCTACTAAACCGAATGTAATACACTATTCGTTCCTTTTACTTGTGATACATGACGGTACATCATTAATATGATACGGAATATCTGAAGGAAATTTTGGAAACTCAATATAGCTTGCGATAACATGATCTGTAGGATATATTAAACATTTTAAGCGTCTCTATATTGTTGTTTTTTCAAATATTACTTATTATTCTTAAGCAAGATTAAATAAAATAATTTGCCTGGCACGTTTTTTGAGTGACTTATTTACATCCTCGCATTGTGCTCTTCGAGACATTTGTACTGTAACTCGAGTGAAAGAACTCCGTTCATTCATTTACTGAGCTACCATTCATAGCAATCATCCTTCAGATAATTCCTACTACTTGCTTACTTTAAAAATAATAAAGACCCCAATACGACAGCGTATGAATTACAAATTATTTCAATATCATGCGATCCTTGTATATTGGTTTGAGGAGATCTCGCCACCTGATTTTGTGAACTACCCTTAATCTCCCCTGAGATGATAGTGAAAGCATTCGTGTGACGAGCGGTAGTATCGCGTGTCTGGCGCGCAGGACGTGTCGACACAATTGGCTTCAGATACTCGAATACTCTTTTAATGGCAAACATTGTTGTGTACTGTGCAGATTTGTAACGTTTATCTGGTGCCGTGCAAAAGTTCTTCATAGAATAGATTTGAAACGAACCCGAAAGGGGTGGAATCAAGGTCAGTGTTAATTTCTTTACCAATTTCAAGGTATGGCAAATTTCTCTTACAAATCATTCCTGAACCGTTTATTCTTATACAGTTCTCCTTCTATATCTCCTTCACTCATTGTATGGTATAGTCTATATCCGTGACCGGCAAGGTACAAATATTGTCCACGTTTTGGTATAAATCACTATTTTAGCTCGTAAGTAAAAAGCTGAAGAATCGTTGCCAAGGTCTTTTGATTTGTATCTAAAAGCACTCAACTTTTAAGGTTTCAGTAGTGGCCCTTAGGTGATTAATCCAACATGGCTTCTCATATATTCGAAGGCGTACCGACACGCCTCATCAATCAATAAGGTCTTGCGGACAAATAATGTACTGGAACGCCGATATGTCAAGCGTTATTTGATCGTGTAATGGAGAAAACACATTTATCCATATCAAGCGTGACTCGGAAACTAATTTTTATATAAACGAAATAAAATGCAAATGGAGAGTAAGTAAAAAAGGAAAATGTTTAAGTTAAAATATTCTAATACAAATTCGCGTTTATTCATAAAGATATTATAGCTAATAAGCTCTTTGCGACAGAAAATAGAATTTCAGGGGTTACGTTCAATTTAGGTTGTTTCACTAGATTACTGCATTACGTTCTCTTTAGTCCAGCGGCAGGGCTGAAGCTCTATTCTTAGCAGCATTAAATTAGTACTTTAACATAACACTAACGTTGATTTAAATATAAACAGTTTTCTTCGTGCAGGGATGGATTTACCCCTGCTGCTGGAGGCGGCTTGTTATAAAAGACGACTAATCCTAGCTATGTGGTAGGGCTACAAGCCTATCTGGATGGCACTACCCCTGATCTCTAAACATGCCATGACTAGCCGACCATGACCGCTCCGCTGGGCAAATAACAGGCTTAAATAAATCGGAAAAAAATGAGAAAGGGTCAATGGAATCCAAAAAAGCCTAATAACCATTTACGAAAAATTCCGCGTCGATTGCTAGTAGTCACATGCCGATATGTCAGTAGTTTTGAGGTGATGGTGCGTCAAAAGAACTCCATTTTCTTTATATATGTAACCTTGTGTTATGTTCCGGCATAATTAGCACAGGTTCTAGTTCTCGTACATGAATGACAGCGTGTTAGCCCGTATCGTTTTATTTTTATTACATCTATAAGCGACGATAACTGGTCACAATTAAGTGGGTCGTCAGCCTGTCTGTTGTTGCATTGCAATAAATTATTAATAATATAATATAAGTTTTGAAATAATATATTACTTGTATGAGCACTGATATTATGTAGGATTACATTTAGAATTTATTTTAATAAACTAAATTATTTTGTTTCGCAAGTAATATGTGTACGTACGCCTAATGGCAAACATGCACTGGGATTCTTTTTTTTTGTATTTTAACAAATAAAGATTTATGATTATAACTGCTTAATTAATTATAAGATAGAAATAAATTAGTCTATTCGTATGAAAAAATATGTCACTAAAAATAAACAACTTTATAAAAAGCTCTGGTTTGAAAGTGATAACGAGTAAGCCAAGCTAATTGCTAAGCTTAGTATAAAATTTTATGATTTATGTGAAATATTTAAATAATCCGCTAAATTTACTATAAACTGGGCAACCCTTGGTTTTATTTTCTCAATTCAATAACTTTTCAATTTAACAAAAGTGCACTTCTGATATTAAATTGCTCGGATATTTTACAACAGTTATTCCTAAAATGATTTTTGTAATGAAACTTACTTTTAGTGTATTCCTATAATTTGCAATCTAAAAATACTCGCTTTTTATCATTAATAATGTAACATATAATTATTAATAGCTAGTTGACTCGGCAAACGTAGTTCTGCCACATTAATTTTAAAAAAGTAGCCTACGTCCTTCTCCAAGGTCCAATCTATGACTATACCGAAATTTATCAAAATTGGTTCAGCGGCTTAGGCGTGAAAGCGTATCATACAAACAAACTCACTTTCGCATTTATAATATTAAGTTAGGATAAATTATTTTAAAATGTATATAAACTTGACATTATTAAGTTACTTTTACTAAGTGACACTACTGTCTGTATCACATTCGTACCTGCATGATATTTTCTTTTCTCTTTCTAAAACAATTGGTAAATGAAAACAGACAGAGTTCATTGTCGTGTGGACTAAGCTCTTTTAGGGATTTTTTCTTGAGGTGGAAATATTTCATAAACACCACACCCCTTGGAGGCTCATAGTATTGAAGACTGACGGAAAACGCCCAGCAACAAAATTAGCGTCAGGCAGAAGAGGACTACTACCCGATATCTAAGGGGAAGCTCATACCCTGGTGGTATACCAAACCCTAGTCAGTTATTCAAATATACTGTGACAGTTCACACATCTAGTTAAGTAAGCAACAGCGCATTTTACGGGTAGATATGTTAAAAGTAAGTATATGTTGATGATGCATTTAAATATTCACGAAAAGATAATATAAATCATTTCTAAAGTAAGTAAGTATATACTTTATGTGACAAAATGACACAATGTAGCAGCTCTTTATAAAAGGCACAATGTAAACATCAAGTTTGATCGAAGAAAAAACCCCGACAAAAAGGGCTCGGAGAAAGAGCCTTTCAAGTTGTTTGTGGAACAACTTGGATGTGAAAAACCTCATCGTTTATGCACTTATTTGTTGAAAGGATATAAAACCCTTTCTTAAAGCCTTTTTTTAAGAATTGCACGAGTTATGTAATTATTGAGTGTCTGATTGACTGAGCACGTAGTAAAAGTTGCACGTTTAAAAAAGGCGCTATTAAGTGTACAAGTTTCGTATATTGATCAGTATAATTAAGCTAGCATATTAATCCAAGACTACATACAGCGTACCACCGTCATAACTTGGCCAGAGCAAAGAGCAAACCGACGATATACCTGCTATGCTTATCCAAGCAGGGTCCCTACATCGGTAATATTTACCTTACTTTCAGTGTCAGTTCATAGTACCCATCATCATCTTGGCGTTCGACCCCGGTTGCAGCCCAAACTCTCGCTTCGGCGCCCGGGGTCCGCTTTCCTGCTTTTTCTTCTCCACTTCGCACGATCTTCGGCATCTCTGGTGGCCAGTCCATTGGCACGCATATCAACCCCTACGACGTCAAGCCACTTTTTGGGTCTACCCCTCCTGCAGGGACCCGGCGGTGACAGCACGACCAGACATTTGTTCGACACAACAGCGAAGGCGACACTCCTGCAATTTATCCGCAATGTCACGGACATGAAGGTCGCCGCGAATGCGAGAGTTCCTAACACGGTTCCTAAACGGAGTCCTTCCGCGTTACACCATACATATTCATCTCAGCATATTCATCTCAGTTACTCACAGTGCCTGCTTGTGTCGCTCCAGCACCGGCCACGTTTTACATCCGTATAAAATGTCAGTTCATAGTACTATTAAAAGGTATTTTCTATTAGGAAGTCGAACTCAGGCCCTCTATTGAGGAGTTAAACTTTTTTTTTGCTTACTTCGGCAGACAGGCAAACGGCCCACCCGATAGTAGATGGTCATTCTCGTCTATAGACGTTTGCAACACCAAGGCGCTGTCAGTCTTGAAGTGGCATGTATACCTGGGGTGATAATTATCCAGCCGCGCATGGATCCCTACCAACTTGCTTGGATTGTTTTGTAGCCTTTTACAATAGGCCGCAGTTTCAGTACTCGTACTCCACCCCGGCACGGAGAGATAGACGGAGAGATTTATACTACTGAGACACCTTATTTTTACTTTTCAAGAATTGTGCGGGCCGTTCCTTTCAGCTAGGAAGACGTAAAACTGTATTTTGCCGTAAAAATAACAATTCTGACTTTACGACGGTATTCAATAAAACAGAGAGATATTAATAGATTTCGCTTATATTTTTTTATGTACTCGTTTGCGAGGTATTCGTTTGCAAGCAACCCAAGAAGAAGAAGGCCTATGTAGCACATCAGTTGTCTAGTACCCATTACACAGTTGCTATGCTACTTACTTTGGGACTAAATGGCGTTTTGTGAAATATCCCTATTCATTTATTTATTATTATCTATTATTTATGCAATATTACAGGGTGAATATTGCACAATAGAGCTAGGCCTCACCAACGCAATACATACATCATAATCTCTCAACACAATATATTATGTTGCGTCTTAGCCACAGTTTAAATTTATACTTGTACATAAAATAACTACACTGATAATACCATAATTAATGACGACTGTTTATCACCATCATTGATCCCGGATGCGATTGAAATGTGAGGTACGCGATTGTTGAGTACAGTTACTGAGAAACATTTTAGAGCTCTGTTGGCGTTACTTCTGAGTGACCAACGTCTGAGTCAAAAACAGGTAAAAGAATGTTAAATATATATCTACAATAACAGTTTGTTAGTCATTTAATTACTAGTGATGACATCTGTTGGAGCATCTGTAAACGTTCTATTGTTTACTAGCAGTGCCATCTGTTGATGCATTTGTAGACGATCTATTTTTATAATAATATAAAAGGCAGTTCTTTGTCAACCTCGCTATGTGTTTCACTATAGGTTATGTGCCGGTCACGTTTTTCACGGTTTAAGTTGATATTTGAGGTTTTTGCGATAGAATATTATGCTAGCTGAAGCTAAGATCGCAGATAGAAATATTAACTGTAAAGTAATTCGGTGTGAAAATGACTTCGAGCTACCTAGTGAGTGTGCCTAAGCTCAAAGGGCGTGAGAACTATGGTGAGTGGGCTTTCGCCGCGGAGAATTTTTTAGTGTTGGAAGGCATGTCAGACTGCATCAAGGCGGATACTGGAGCCTCAACAATAGGAGCCGCAGACGACGCGAAGACAAAAGCCAAGTTGATTCTGACGATCGACTCATCGCTGTACGTACATATCCGAGACGTAGAAACCACTCGGGAGCTATGGATGAAGTTAAAGAAAATCTTTGATGATTCGGGATTTACCAGAAGAATTAGTTTGCTGCGAGCGCTTATTTCAATTCGTCTTGAAAATTGTACTTCAATGACTTCCTATGTGACGCAAGTTATAGAAACAAGTCAGAAATTGAGTGGTACGGGTTTCAAAATCAATGACGAATGGGTTGGATCGCTTTTGTTGGCGGGATTAACTGAAAAATATGCACCTATGATCATGGCGATTGAGCATTGTGGAGTTGCAATAACGGCGGACGCCATTAAAACGAAGCTATTGGACATGGAGGAAGGAAACAGTAGTGGCGATTCTAGCGCCACAGGAAACGGTGCGTTTACAAGTTTCAAGAAAAACAGAAGTGGTAACACTAGCGGAAGCAGAGACAATAAACAAACGTCAAAGTCAAGCTCGAAAGTTGTCAAGTGCTACAAATGTAAACAAACTGGTCATTATCGCAATCAGTGCACTTTTCATAAAAATAATTCTTCAGATCTAAGAAACAATGAACGTAAAAAGTCAAATGCGTTCAGTGCTGTGTTTCTAAATGGCAATTTCAATAAAAGTGATTGGTATATTGACTCTGGCGCAAGTTGTCATTTGACAGCTAATAGAAACTGGATGAAGAATGTTTCGTGTAACCAAAACACTAAGGAGATTGTTATAGCCAACAAAGAGACACTGCCAGTCACATGTACAGGCGATGTACAGATTTCTACGTTGTTGTCATCGTGTGTGTATGATATTGTTGTAGAAGGGGTGATGTGCGTACCGAGTTTGACTACGAACCTTCTGTCTGTGAGCCAATTGATTGCAAAGGGCAACAGTGTATCATTTACTCCTAATGGTTGTCAGATTCGCAATAGAATTGGAGAACTGGTGGCCACAGCATGTTTGGTGAATGGTGTATACAAGTTGAACATACCAGAGTGTTCATCAACTGCAGCAATGGTGTCAGCTGAAGTCTGGCATCGCAGACTTGGGCATGTAAATAGCAACTATTTGAACCGAATGCAGAACGCAGTGGAAGGCTTGACACTTGACAGTAAGACAGATGTATCAAAGTTGTCTTGTATAACATGCTGTGAAGGCAAACAGAGTCGTCTACCATTTCCAAAAGGTACCAACAGAAGTACTGAAGCTTTACACACAGTGCATACTGATGTATGTGGCCCAATGGACATCACTTCGATAGGTGGGTCAAAATATTTTCTTCTATTTGTTGATGATTATACCCGAATGATCTTTATTTATTTTTTGAAGAACAAAAGTGAAGTGCTAATGTATTTTCAAAGATATAAATCTGAAGTAGAGAATCAGCTCAACAAAAGAATTAAGATTTTGCGCAGTGACAATGGCAAGGAGTTCTGTAATAAGGAGATGGATGGGTTTTTAACAAAACACGGAATTGTTCATCAGAAAACCAATCCGTATACCCCTGAACAAAATGGGTTATCAGAGCGGTTCAATAGAACCATTGTAGAAAAAGCAAAATGTCTTCTATTTGATGCTGGATTGAGGAAAAACTTTTGGGCTGAGGCAGCCAACACAGCTGTGTACCTTCAAAATAGGACAGTTGCATCGTCTCTTAATGGAAAAACCCCATTTGAAATGTGGACAGGTGTGAAACCAGATGTTAGTCATGTGAGGTTATTTGGTAGCACAGTTATGATGCATGTGCCTAAACAAAAGAGACAAAAATGGGATAAGAAATCAAAAAAATGCATCCTAGTGGGGTATCCAGATGATGTAAAAGGATACAGGATCTACAATCCAGAAACAGGAACTATCACAACAAGCCGAGATGTGGTAATAATTGAGGATGTTACACAGGAAAGTACCATAGAAGTGAGAGAAACCTCTGTCTTAGATCAGACATCTGAAGAGTCTTTGGTTCCAGTGGGGGGATCAGGGACTGATTGTACTGAGGATACAGAGAATTTTCAAGAAGAAAGCATCAGCACAAATGACAATGATGATACATATTTACCATGTGATGATGATCTGCTTGAATCTTCTTCTTCTTCACCTAACACTTCACAGAGTAGTACTGATACATTGACATTTGAAAATGTTAATATGATGCGTAGTGCGAGGCCTAGACAACCACCTGATAGGTATGGTTTTGTGAGTGCTCATGTTGGTGATGGTGACTTAGACAATAACAGTGAACTTACCTTAAAAGAAACCTTGAAAGGATCAGAAAGGTCCTACTGGTTGGAAGCTGTACGGGATGAATTACAGTGCTTTGAAGACAATGATGCTTGGGAACAAGTTGACATTCCAAAAGGTGGTACAATTGTTAAGTGTAAGTGGGTTCTGTGCAAGAAATATGACAGTGAAAATAATGTGCGCTATCGTGCCCGACTAGTGGCCAAGGGATTTTCACAGAAATATGGTGTAGATTATACAGAGACATTTTCACCAGTAGTGAGACATAGTACACTAAGACTATTGTTTGCTTTATCTGTGTTATTAGGATTAGAAATAACTCATTTAGATGTTAAGACTGCATTTTTAAATGGCGAGTTAGATGAAACTATTTATATGGAGAAACCAGAATGTTATGATTTTATTGATAATGTACATAAAGTGTTGAAACTAAAAAAGGCCATTTATGGTTTGAAACAAGCGTCTAGAGCCTGGAATATAAAGGTAGATAGTTGTTTACAGAGTCATGGATATAAAAAATCTAAATTAGAACCATGTATGTACATTAAAAATAACAACAAGTATAAAACCATTGTAACAGTGTATGTTGATGATTTTTTTATTTTTTCTAATGATAAGGATGAAACCAGTAATATTAAAAATATTTTGTCAAATCAGTTTCAAATCAAAGACTTAGGCCAGGTAAAAAATTGTCTTGGAATGAATGTAAACTTCAATAAAAAGGAAGGTTCCGTTACCCTCAGTCAGGAAAATTATATAAATAAGTTGTTATGTAAATTCAATTTATCTGAGTGTAAACCTGTAGATACTCCAATGGAGAGCAAACTAGAAATAAGTAAAGGTCAAGGTATAAACAAACAAGCCCCATATCAACAGCTCTTGGGCAGTTTAATGTATTTGTCCGTATTAACTCGACCAGACATTACTTTTGCTGTTAACTATTTAAGTCAATTCAACAATTGTTATACTAGTGTCCATTGGGAATATGCAAAGAGAGTATTAAAATATTTAAAAAGTACTAAAAGCTATGGGCTTAAATATTGTAAAGATGGGAATTCTCAGATTACAGGTTTTGTAGATGCTGATTGGGCATCTAACACATTAGACAGGAAGTCTTATACTGGTTATTGTTTTCTTCTCTGTAATAGTGTAATTTCATGGGAATGTAAAAAGCAAAATACAGTGGCCCTATCAAGTACAGAGGCAGAATACATGGGGATAGCAGAGGCATGTAAAGAAGCATTGTACTTGAAAAATTTGCAATATGAAATAACTGGTTCTGATTATACTATTAATGTGTTCAATGACAATCAGAGTGCACAAAAGCTGTCGGCAAACCCTATGTTCCACAAAAGGTCAAAACACATTGATGTCAGGTATCATTTTTGTAGAGAATGTGTCGCAAACAGAACTGTAAATATTAAATATTTGCCAACAGCTGATATGCCCGCTGATCTCTTAACAAAAGGTTTAAATAAAAACAAACACTACAAGTTCATGCATAGTTTGGGTATAACTAGTGTTTAGTTTATTTTGTTTTAGGGTTATTGTGATATAGTGGGGGTGTTAAATATATATCTACAATAACAGTTTGTTAGTCATTTAATTACTAGTGATGACATCTGTTGGAGCATCTGTAAACGTTCTATTGTTTACTAGCAGTGCCATCTGTTGATGCATTTGTAGACGATCTATTTTTATAATAATATAAAAGGCAGTTCTTTGTCAACCTCGCTATGTGTTTCACTATAAAGAAAAGTAGTGTAAGTCGGAAAATTATATCTGAAATCGCAGTAACGGCAACAGTTATTAAAATGGTAAATTTTGTTATATTATTAGTAAAACTGTGAAACGATGTCTTGTGTATTACTTTAACATTTTTGCAATAAATTGAGTAATTATCAATCATTCGTGAACTCTAAGAATCCTATAGAAATAATCCCAAGAACAATAAGTTTGTTATTGCACGCGATCACTCTCTTCTTTTTTATAACATCAAACCCGAATCATTTCTATATATATGGTTTTTAATGCTGTACAGACTGACGGCCCACTTAAAAGCAGTTACCGTCGCCTATGGATGTTTACAACGCCAGCCGCTATCACGCTGCCGTCCGCGTAGGGGGTCTGAAACCTGGGTCTCTTATGCCCCAATATGGGGTATTATGGTAGCATAATCAGCCATATACCACCCAGACGAGCTTCGAGCCGCACTAACTAGATAGGGTTGTTTTGTTGCCTTTTACGACAGGTCGCCCAAGGTCGGTCAGTATTCTTACTCCGCACCTAGATGAAGAAAGTTGATACGTTATACACTACATAGAGTATTTTTTACGTTTTACATATCGCTCCCTTAGTAATATATGGGCACAACTCGAAATTTTGAGGTTTTGACAATTTGCGTTATATGGGCTCAGTATAAACTGTTCTACCACATGGCTTTCAAAAACACAGAAAAAAGCTAATTTTTTTAATGAATACTGTAATTGTGTCTCTTTCACACTACCCTCTCGCGCGCCCGCCTCTTCTTCTTAGAGAGGCTCACTAGTAAGGCGCCAGTACGTATTTGAATCAATTTTTTTTGTAATGTTTCAGCTGTTAATACTATAGTACGTTTATTATAGTCTACATAAAAAAAAATCAGGGCTATAGCACTTTAAATTACGATATTATTATGAATGATAGAGTAAAAATATCGAGAATCCCGAATCTTTAAACGCGTTTTCCCAAAAGTTTGTGTTTTTGAAATAGGCCTTTACACTAAGGGAGCAATATATACAAGTTAGAAATAAAACCAACGTGAACGTTAATCACCAGAAATATATATAATTTGCACTTATCAATTATATTTCTTACACTGTGCATTTTTTAGTATTCCACCGTCTTTTATATTATTCTGTTGTTAGTTTCCCTGTCCCGTCGACAGGTGTCTCCCCTCCTGCCATTACTCGCCAATCATCATCATCATTTCAGCCGGAAGACGCCCACTGCTGGACAAAGGCCTCCCCCAAAGATCTCCACGATGATCGGTCCTGCGCTGCCCTCATCCAACCTATTCCGGCGATCTTGACCAGATCATCGGTCCATCTTGTGAGGGGCCTACCAACATTGCGCCTTCCGGTACGCGGTCGCCATTCGAGGACTTTTCTGCCCCAACGGCCATCAGTCCTTCGAGCTATGTGCCCAGCCCACTGCCACTTCAGTTTTGCAATTATCCGGGCTATGTCGGTTACTTTGGTTCTCCTGCGAATCTCCTCATTTCTTATTCGATCTCGCAGGGAAACTCGCCAATAACCAAAATTAATTATCTACCAAAATATTTATAACAGAAACGGAAACAATTCCGCTGCTTAATATTTATATATAGTAAAATTGTAATATTATAAATTATTAACATTAAATTAAAAATATAAACATAAAATTATTGGGGCATGAATTATGATACTATTTCTATAAACATTTTGTTTTCATTTTGGTTATTTGAAACTTTTACAAACTTCCGGTTAGATTATGTTAAGAAAACCCACATATAGGTTATTTAAAAATGACATTATAATATATTTAAGAAATGTCAATACCAGAATTATACAATTTACATTATACTTGAATCTAACACATACATATATTATTTCCGCTTAACTGTCTGTTTGCATATGCTATATGTTGATCTACTGTGTAATATATACTGTGATACAATATTGAAGTGACGAAGCTTATGTGGTTTAGTTATAAGTTCTCGGTGTGACAATAGATAGGTACAAGTTTCCGAGATAACTAGCGGTGAAAGCCTTACCTATTGGCCCACTTTGCACACGTAACTAACAGGCTAAATAAAGATAGAAATTTTCAAACCTTTATTTCAGTTATCGTAAGTTGAAAAGTTTTAAATTTATATGCTGTACATGGTGATCTATCATATTTTAAACTCTACGGATTCATTTAATATAAATAGTTTTTACAACTCAGACAAAAAGGAATTTGACTATTAACATTGCGAACAGGCTGCTGTCCCATAAGGGTACAGGAACTTGGGCCACTAATGCCGGAATACAAGGTTATTATGGCAGCATACTTAAGACCAAAGGTGGTCACCATCCAGCCGGGCTTGAGGCCCTACCACGTAGCTAGGGTGGGTTGTTTTGTCGCCTTTTACGACAGGCTGACCCCAGCCGCAGGGGTTAGTATTCTTTCTCCTTCCCTGCACGGATAAAATGCATGCATATCTAAAATATATTTATGTACCTATGTAGAAGATTGCACTGTGTTAGTACTGTTTTTGAGAAATATCTTCAACCATTTTCAAGAAAAAATCAAAGAGATGCAAGCATAACAAGATTGGTAGCACGACATTTTTTTTCCCACATTCCCGCAAATCCAATCAAAAAGGTACATCGAAGAAGGTGTGTAGTATGGTGTTCAAAAATGCTACAGATGGTAAAAAAATAAGAAAAGAGACTAGAACTTGGATAATAATTCTACACTTGAATAAGTGTAGAATTATTTATGGAACCATGCTTTAAAATAAATATATCATACACAGAATTTGTTTTAGAAATGTGTCAAACGCGATAACCACGTTTCCCGCATATTAGATAAAAAAGAAAAGAAATTTTTCACTTTTTTCTAGATATTTTTTTTTTATGTTTGCTCTATACAATTCAAGATTCGAATATAAATAAAGCATAAAATTTTCTCGCAATTTTTTTAAGAAAGAAAAAGGAAACATGGCCGCGGTTAGAGGGTCAAGTTTAAATAGAGACTGATTTACGTGTTAAACTTAATTAAAATTTGCCAATAATCAAAATGGCTCCCATATTCTGCGCGTAATTAATCGGAATAGAAAGTCGACAAAGGATTTAATTATTTCTTTTGAATGAGGTTTCTCAACATTAAATATCATTTGTTTCTCCAGGACAAGAGATGCGGACATCACCAGAACTAAGACAAACTAGCGATGGTATTTGCTAACGGTGGTAGGTACGTACATACCTAATGCACAGAATCCCACAATACCACGCCACAATCGGCGCAGTGAGAGTGCATTTATTTTATTTACAACACTAACAAAGGCCTGTTAGTTTTTCTGAGTACTTTTCAACTGCCTAAACGGTGCATGCCATCGTGGGATTCGAACCCGGTAGATCTATGTATTATGGTCTCCAAGTGCAATAACACTGACTTACCTAGGAACCTGAAGTAGTTTTATATAATTTATACATTACTTAATATTTTTTTGTATATTGTTTGCTTCCATAAGTATATTTATCTTTATTTTTATACCTAGAGTTCAGCAGACAGATCCGTGCAGGGGCGGAGAAAGAATACTAACCTCTGTGGCCGAGGTCGGCCTGTCGTAAAAGGCGACAAAACAACCCACCCTAGCTACGTGGTAGGGCCTCAAGCCCGTCTGGATGGCGACCACCTTTGGTCTTAAATATGCCGCCATAATAACCTTGTGTTGTGTTCCGGCATTAGTGACCCAAGTTCCTGTACCCTTATGGGACGGCAGCGTGTTCGCGATGCCACTGGCATTGCAAACACCTATAGGCGACGGTAACTGCTAAATCCTAAACGGGCCATCAGCATGTCTCCTGTCCTACAGTAATAAAAAAATAAAAAAAGACAGGCAAATAGCCCACCCTAACAGGTGGTCACCGTCGCCTATGGGCGTTTGCAACACCAGGGGTATAATGCCAAAAAGAGCGAGTTGCTGGTTTTCAAGGCTGGCTCCAAGATATGCACTTCTGTGCCAATAGTTTATGTTGGTAATACTCCTCTTAAACGTACTTCGCAGTTTAAGTATCTGGGCCACTGGTTGACCAAGGATCTAAGTGATAACCTAGATATTGAGAGAGAGCGTAGGGCTTTAGCTGTCCGATGCAATATGTTGGCTCGCAGATTTGCAAGGTGTGGACGGGATGTCAAGCTGGTTTTGTTCAAGGCCTATTGCCAAATCTTCTACACCTGTTGTCTGTGGTTGAGGTACACGCAGGCGGCAATCGATGCCCTGCGAGTGCAGTATAACGACGCCCTCAGGATTTTGTTGGGGTTGCCTCGTTTTTGCAGTGCATCGATTATGTTTGCAGAAAATGTTATTGACAGCTTTCAGGCCCTCATGCGTAAACGTTGCGCAGCTGCCTCAGCTAGGTTCCGTGATAGCCCTCACATTATGGTGGCAGTTTTATGCAATCGGTGGGATAGCCCAATGATTCGCCACTGGGTACAGCTGCACACACCAGTCGCGACATGGACATTTTGATCATTTTATATTTGTGTTTACTAACAATATATTTTTAAATTTACTTATAATTTACTAACCCATTATGGACATGATATTGTAACTGTCTGAAATAAATAAATAATAATAATAATATTACACACATGCTGCTGGCCTCGAAGAAATTTTATAACGCCTTTTTTGAAGAACTCCATATCGTACCACGCTGAGAAAACTTCAGCCAGAAGCTCATTCCAGATCCTGAGAGTAAGCAACATGAACGTTCTTGAGAACCGTTTCGTACAAGAAAGAAGAGGCTCCAAGAAATGGGGATGAACACCCAGCCGATGGCGGGCAGTGCGATGGTAAAAAGTAACTGCTTATTATCTTGTGAACCGTCAACCTGTCTACTGTCTCAAATTAATAAAAAAAAAAAATAGCTAAAAACCTCCCAATACAAAAAGCATTTTTTTCCGTCAAAGCCTTGTCAGATTTAAGCCTCGAAAATAGGCCTTAAACCCCATTTTCAAATTGACTTAGTGATTATCTCTACAGATAATAAACGAGATACGTCACATTTATTCAAGTGAATACGCACATGCGTCAATGACTGAGCACTTCAGAGCAGTTCGTGTTTGCGAATAATTTACTGTGCTTGCCAACACTTTACATAAAATTTTCAGTGTAGTTTATTTTAAAACAATATAAATCTAGTTTTCCCCACATTTTTAGAGATTATGCTGTTCACCCTGCCGATTGGAGACACGCAGAGTAGTAGACTTGCTTCATCGACCTTGCTGGTATACGCGCTTAAATTACTCCATGTTACTCGGGCATTACCGCGTTAGGAACTCCCGCATTCGCAGTAGTCCGTGACATTGCCGATAAACTGCAGGAGTGTCGGCTCCGTTGGTACGGCCACGTTTTACGGCAATCGGAAGCTTACGTGGGAAACAAAAGTCTGACCATGCTGCCTCCGCGGACCCCGGCAGGAGGGGTAGGCCCAAAAAGTGCTGGCTTGACGACTTAAGGGGTGATATGCGTGCCAATGGGCTCACTGCCAGGGATGCTGAAGATCGTGCGAAGTGGAGTAGAAAAGTCGGAAATCGGACCCCGGGCACCGAGACGCAAGTTTGGGTTGCAACCGGAATGAACGCTGAGATGATGATGATGACTCGGCATGCCTGGAGCGTGGATGTGACGTAAGTCTGATGTTCCAGTAAGCATCTGTCCGCTTTCATGGGTCGCTTTAAAAATGACTAAAAAAGTGAGAGTGCCATCCCCGGTGATATCCTCCTATCTTTGTTCTCATGTAAAATAGTTGCCTTATATCTTGCTATATATGTCGAAAGAGGAGACTAATAGGTTTTATTATTCTAAACCTATTTACTTTGCAAGCAGAAATTAGGAAACCATTCGATGTTTTATTCAAAGATGGAATGATTCTGCAAAAACAATTTCAACAATATTTTATTCCTTCCGTTTTTTATAAACTCAATTGATATGCTACTTATTTTTGTACTAGATTTTCTTTTACACTGAAAAAGAGCACACAGGCTGACGGCCCACTTAATATTAGCAGTTATCGTCGACTATGGATGTTTCCGGCACTAGGGGCACCGCAAACACGCAGCTGTCCCATAGAGGTACGGAACACTACGCAAGGTTATTATGGCAGCATACTTATACATCAGGGGTGGTTGCCATCCAGACGCGCTTGTGGCCCTACCACGTAGCTAGGGTTGTTTTGCCGCCTTTTATGACAGGCAGGGGCGGAGAAAAAATGCTGACCTCTGCGGCCGAGGTCGGCCTGTCGTAAAAGGCGATAAAACAACTCACTCTAGCTACGTGGTAGGGCCCGAAGCCCATCTGGATGGCTACCACATTTGGTCTTAAGTATGCCGCTGCCTTTGTGTTGTGTTCCGGCATTAGTGACCCAAGTTCCTGTACCCTAATGGGACAGCATTGTGTTGGCGGTGCCACTGACATTGCTAACACCCATAGGCGACGGTATCTGCCAAATTCTAAGTGGGCCGTCAGCCTGTCTGCTGACCTACAGCATTCAAAAAAAGGCTGACTCCGGCCACAACGATTAGTATTCTTACTCGGCCGCTGGATGGAGAGTGATGATGGCGCTGTGTAAAATAATATGGATAAATAGGTATAGTTCCACTAGTTGATAATACTCAAAACCTGCTCTCAGATTTCTCTGATGAGGACTAACTAATTTTAAATGAATGAATATTGCAATAATTGCAATTGTATATAAGGCTTGAGCACTCTGGTCCTCAATTTTTCTCTCAGATCTTTCTTCGATTCGTTTTATTATCGATTAATATATGTCCTATAAACAATATTTTATGAACTTAAAGAGATATCTAGTAACACTGTCATCATATATTCATGTCAATTGCCATCACTACATGCAAATTAACTTAATAGGAAATTCTGGTTAATTTTCCTGTACACTTGTCAGAGCATTAACCGGAAATATTTCAAAGCCACTAAAGGCTTTATACAAAATTAAGGTTCCGGATGTAGCTGCGGCACCTGTAAAATCAGTCAAACTTTTTTGATTCCATGACAAAAACGAAGGGTGTTGTGTGTTTAGTGCGTGCTTTGTGTCTGTAGCTAAAAAACTAGTTAGTTAGTTTATATAACGAATCATAAAGATTTGATCATTAGGTTAGAAGACATGAACATCTTTTCTGATTAAAAGTATATTTACGTCAGTTCTTGTCATTAAATCCTTTAAGCTTTTCTCCGTGTTTAGCTGGAGTATGAATATTACCCCTGCGGCCGGAGTCAGCCTGTCGTAAAAGGCGACAAAACAACCCACTCTAGGTTAGGTAGGGCCACAAGCCTGTTTTGATTGTAACCTCCCCTGGTCTTAAGTATGCCGCCATAATAACCTTGTGTTGTGTTCCGACATTAATGACCTACCGTATCGCTATGGGATAGAAGCGTGTTTGTGACGATTCTGGCGTCGCAAACATCCATAGGCGATGGTAACTATAAGCTAAATAGTAAACTATTAAGTAGGCCGTTAGCCTAACTGTTGTTCCTCGGCAATAAAAAAAGCTATTTTAAATACGACTACACTTATGCCGGTAGCGCGTTTGTAATGACTGTGGTGGTGAAAACGTCAATAGGCGACGGTAATCACTTGCTACCGGGTGAGCCACTTCCCTGTCTGCTGAACTCCAGTCGTAAATAATGCGGATTACTTTGATCATACATAATTCATGCAGGTCGTGGAATAATGACTAAAAGTCGATCCTGCGAAGCAAGGCTAGTGGCGACCGCAGTTTTGGCAACCGGTATGCTGTTACAACCGTTGTTAGTCGTTACATCTCGGCCAGCAGTATTAAGGCGATTACCATACTATTAAAGTATATAAACAAGATAAATAATTTAAACGAATTTTGCTTTAATAAAACTACTTAGTTTGGCCACTCGTTAGCAAATTTAAAATGAGGTCAGCAACATTTCAACTTTTAATTCCACTCTGAATTTTTAAAATGGTTGTAACGTGACTTGAATTTGTTGGTTTAACATATTTTTTATAATCGCGAGTTTAATTACGTTGGTTATTTGTAGCTAAATTTATTTATTTCAATACAACACAACTATCATCAAGTTAAACCAAATCGACAGAATGCCACCAGGGCAGTCGTTAACCTCTGGCGATTAGTAGCTTCCGCCGGCGCTTTATTCACGCATATATTTACCTCGCAAAAAGAGACAACTGGTGTCAGGAGCCAAGACACCATTATTTACAAACTATTTATAAAGTAACGTTCTTCGTCGCAAAATCTGTTACAGAAAGGTAAAGCAAATTTTGATTGTATGACGTTTGCGAAGTATCTGATGCGTAGATTAATGTAAATTATTAAAGATAAAATGAAATATGGGCTGTATAAGTTTTGTATTATATTGGTCCTCACACATGAAAGGCATTAAAGCTCCATCAGTATCACGACCTCCATCCGGTTTAGCTCTGATTGCAGCTTGCCGTAGAATCCTTCACAGTGCCAGTACTAACTTACAATTTCTTATACCAGTAAAAAGTTCCTTCCAGTGTAAGGATTAAAATTTTGGAACGGCCAACAATATTTCCTTTCAAAGAGGAAGTTTAAGTTATCCTTAAACTTAAGCACACTATGCCAAATTGGTGTTTGGTTTTTCGAAACGTTGCCAGATAAGATGACAATTATTTACTAGCCTCGCTTAGCCTCGCTTCAAACAGACATAAAGTCACAAAAATATGCAAAGCAATGATTTTCTACGTACATCTAGGCAAGGACAACACATAGTGTGTCGATAAGGTCTTATTTGGACTATAACATGCTATTTTGTAGTATTGACGATTTCGTGAAGTATTTTGTTACATCTAATGAAGTTATTTGCATTATAACAAATCACACGTTTGCTTTCAAGGTAGAAAGTTGCCGCTGTAGACTTCATTTCTTCATTTCTATTGAATTTCACTTGCCATAAGAGCTTTATATGTGTATTTAATTTTGAAATTATTAAACACATCAACTAGCATTTAAGTAAGTTTATTTTATGTTCTTGTATATTTAAAGTGAACAGTAAATAATTTTTCATTCATTCATTCTAGCATTGTAAACAAGTATTGCAGAATTTTCACAAACATAAATGTCGAGCTCTTGGACTAAAATATGATATTAACAAATCATACAAATTTATTATCTCCATTGCGATTGATCATATGGACAGAACCTAGCCAACTGAACCATGTCATTATTTGCTTAAGAAATCAATATTTATGTTAGCAATTAACTTGATTAATGTATTTAAGTTAAGGTTGATATTAGTTCACGAAAATTCACACACTATCGAATATTTACGGAAATAATTCTAATACGTTGTTTTGCTTACAGCTCGGGGTTGGATGTGAGACAGTCATAGCTGTAAAAAATTGTGTAGTCTATATTTGTACGATGCAGGTCAAGGACCGGGATTGCACTGTACAGGAATGAGAAGGATAGCTCGAGAGCAATGGACTGTATGACAGAGGAGGAGGAGAGGAGCTGTGGCTACAGATACGCGATACCTTGCAGTGGGCAAAGAAATTCGCAATGACCTTGATTGCACCCCTTCTCGGTTCGGTTCAGGTCCGCAGAGGAACTTTTGCACGGCACCAGCTAAATGTCACACACACACTGAACACACAATCTTATGGGACGGCTAATGAGAGTTAGAAGTAACTAAAGGGAGGTGGTACGTCGACCGTCCCGCGCGTTTAGGAGCTCACGCGATTCTACTTATATTATTTTCGTCCCACTCTCGCTTTTACCATTTACCTCAATTACCTTTCAAATATCCTTTGGGGCCATCCATTAATCACGTGATGTTTTTTTTGGAATTTTTTAACCCCCCCTCCCCCTTGGTGATACATGATGAGGTTTAAGACTCCCCCCCCCATATATCACGTGTATTTTTTAGTACCTACAGAGGATCTTAATTTTAAGTATCATCTAATTTTATTATAGAAAATTAAAGACTACAATAATAACGTTTAGAGGTAGACAGAAAGGTTGCAGGTTGTTTTTGACTGACATAAAAATAATGAAAGAAATGCGAAAACCTTTTTTATACTAATACATGATCAATGAACATAATTTAATGTACAGTATCCTCGGACTACGGATTAGCAAGACTTTCTTCAACACCAATAACTGGATAAACATCTTGCAAGTCAGTTGTTGGCACATTGCTAAATTCGATTTTGTACGCGTTTGCGCAAAAAATAAATACACGTGATATATTATTACACCCCCCTTGTGATATTTCGTGATTTTTATGGACCCCCCCCCCTTTTCGAGCCTCATGTGATTAAACAATTTTAGTAACTCTTTGCTCAGGAAAATTCCGATATGCAACAACTCTTGTAATATAACAGGGTTAACCCGGAATTGAAGTCCATGTTTTGGATATAATCATGATTAATAAGCCCTAAGGACTGTCGCGGAGAAATACAGGATGAAGAATACGCCTCTGCATTGCCTGTTTCTTGACTTGCAGAAGGCCTTCTACTGTATTCCTCGCGCGATAATCTGGTGGGCATTGCGATCTAAAAGGGTTCCAGAGGCCTACATTGACATCATCCAAGACATGTACCGTGACTCCGATTCCGTAGTTCGGACCGCTGTTGGCGACACAAAACCTTTCCCCATCACCGTCGGGGTGCACCAAGGATCCGTCCTTAGTCCGTTTCTGTTTAGCGTGGTATTAGACGTATTGTCAGACAGCATCAGAAACTCACATGAGCAGCCCCCGTGGCTGCTCATGTATGCTGATGATATCACGCTGGCAGATCCGGATAGGGGTAGGCTGGTACGACGTGTGAAGGCGTAGAAGGAGTCGCTTGAGAACGGTGATCTGAAGCTCAATGTGGCGAAGACCGAGTACTTGGCCTGTAACTCCACAGATCCCACACCCGTACGCATAGGCGGCGACACGGTCCAGCGCACGAACCAAGTGAAATACCTGGGGTCTGTGTTTCATGCGTCTGGTGACATCGATTGTGACGTCAAGGCACGCATTGCTGCCGCGTGGGCCAAATGGCGTGAGGTAACTGGTGTCATTTGTGACCCCAAGATGCCGGTAAAGTTGAAGGGACAGGTCTATAAGACCATCATTAGGCCTGCCCTTTTATACAGTTGTGAAACGTGGCCGGTGTTGGAGCGACACAAGCAGGAGCTGCGTGTCACGGAGATGAATATGTTGCGGTGGATGTGTGGAGTGACACGGAAGGACCGCGTTAGGAACTCCCGCATTCGTGGTAGTCTTCGTGTCCGTGACATTGCGGAAAACTGCAGGAGTGTCGGCTCTGTTGGTACAGCCACGTTTTACGACAACCGGATGCTTACGTGGGAAACAAATGTCTGGCCATGCCATCTCCGCCGGGCCCTGGTAGGAGGGGTAGACCCAAAAAGTGCTGGCTTGGCGTCGTAAAGGGTGATATGCGTGCCAGGGATGATACCAGGATACCAGGGATGCTGAAGACCGTGCGAAGTGGAGTAGAAAAAGTCGGAAAGCGGACCCCGGGCACCGAAACGCAAGTTTGGGTTGCAACCGGGATGAACGCTGAGATGATGATGATTAATAGTTTTGCATTTGGATCATAAATGAGTATATCACAGTTTCCAGCCAAACATCTCGTCCACACTTCTTAGAGGCAAGGGAGGAAACGCAGCTATTTTGAACTATTATGTAGAAGACACAAATTCTATAAAGGATTTCACTATTTTAAAAGACAGTAGTCGTTATATAACTAAATATCACAAATAAATTTAATCGTTTAATTTAATCACTATTCAAATAATATTTGAAAATCTAATAAAATATATGAAGTTTTATTTTAGTAAGATTTTTTACCATATTAAGAAAAAAATAAAGTACTCGTAAAATAAATTATAAAAAAGTCAGTTAAAAATATTTTTATTATTGTCATTCAAATCTTTTAGGATATGTTTTTGGATGCGCCATCAAATATTTATAATGTTCCGCATTCAAGTCATAAAATGTCGGGGGCGGTGAAACCAATGGGGACCCGTTATCTGGAACAGGTCGGAGGCCTGCATAAAATGGTCTTTGCGTGAAGACATTAGATGCGTTCCATAAAAAAACCGCTACAAACAGGATTAATGGGACCTTCGTCATTTTGATCTGAAAAGATACAATTTGAATTAACAATCAATTACTCCTTTATGAATAGTCGGAAGATGTCTAACAAGGCTCGTCTGGCTGTGCATGAGGGGGTGTTGGTTCCGACACTCATGTATGGAAGTGAAAGTTGGGTATGGCAGAAGAAACATGAAAGCAGAATAAATGCAGTTGAGATGAGAGCGTTAAGAAGTATGATAGGAGTCTAACTGAGTGACAGGATAACAAATAGTGAGATAAGGAACCGTTGTGGTCTGAAAGAAGATGTAGTGATAAAAATTGAGAAAGGTATGCTGAGATGGTTTGGCCATGTCGAGAGAATGAATGAAGAACGATTGACGAAAAAAGTGTATAAGGCGAGTGTGAATGGAAGTGTTGGAAGGGATAGACCTAGGCGGACGTTTCGAGACCAAATCAGGGACGTCTTGAAAGAAGACCAGGTCAAGAGTACCCTAAACCGAAGGGCATGTATGAAGGGAATAATGAAAGTGAACGAAGCGAAACAAGTATGTAAGGATCGTAGCAAGTGGAAAGAAGTGGTCTCTGCCTACCCCTACAGGAAAGAGGCGTGATTATATGTATGTATGTATGTATCAATTACATATTATTTTGTTCTTATAAGCGCTTTTTTCCTGTAGCATCTCCAGCTGCTTTTTGGAATCCATGGTTCACTAGTAAGTACTTCTGCGAGTCTTTATGCGTGTATCTACATGACACTTCATATTTGCAATAAAGGTGGTCATCAAAAGAGGCACTAGCATATAGATGTTGAAATATAGTAAATTTTTTCAATTATTTCTTTTGCCTTCTGTAAATCAGAAATGAATTTTATATTAATACATAAATTACTATCGACAAAGTGAGTATTTATCCGTGCAGAGGCAGATTGGGAATACTGACCCCTGTAGCCGGAGCCTGTCGTAAAAGGTGAAACAATCTTAGCTAGGTAGGGCTCAAGCTCGTCTGGGTGGCAATCATCCCTGGTCTATAAATATAGCCCCATAATAACCTTGGGTTGTATTTCAGCATTAGTTACCAAGGTTCCATTAACTCTATGTGGATATCAGCATGTTCGCGGTGCCCCTAACGTCACAAACATCCCTAGGCGACGGTACCAGCTTACCATTAAGTGGGCCGTGAGCCTGTTTGCTATTCAGCAAAGTGAAGGAAAGTTTATTAAGTATTATTTAAGTACTATACAACTGAAACAAAGCTCTTTATATACTCCTAAGAAGAAGATATAGACGTAACAGACGTCACGCTTCCCGAAAGCAGATAGGCGAATTATACATATCAATGATATCGGTGTCCTGTAATACACAACAGGGTTTCTTTCATCGTCTTTAAGTGCCAATTATGATATGCACATTAGACGGGAAAATCTGCCTAAGGCGTGCATGCCATCGTGGGATTCGGACCGACTATAATTAATATTTTATATATATATATATATATATATATATATATATATATATATATATATATATATATATATATATATATATATATATATATATATATATATATATACGATATATAAATGTAAAAAATGGATAGATTGCATCAAAAATAATATGGCAAAAAAGATGTGACTATTGAGGTGATCTAAAGAGAGTAAAACCTTATGCTGATCTCATATAAGCTATATAAGGGCATTAGGATGGTAATAATACTCACCGATAGGCAGACTCTAGCACTAGTAATGATGGTGATGATGTATAAACTGAAGCGAACGTTGCAACAATTGCTACTGTCGTGTTCGGGTAGCAATTTTCACTTTATATAGTGATTCTTCGCTCAAACATATTGACGTGTACAGAATAAATTTAGCACATGTATTCCCAGTGAGTTAAGCCATTAAGCTTGCTTTTAATCTTTAACCTTTTTTAGCTAGTATGTCCTGTCATGAAAAGTCAACCTCCTAGTTCTAACAAAGGAAGATGGATTATGAAACTATATCACAGTATTGGTTGCTAATTTTTAACGAGATTTTTTAAATTATATGTAAAAATCAGCATTGAGACTTAAAATTTTCTCTACGCAGAGGTGGAATAACAATTCCTGTGGCCGGAGGCGACTTGTCGTAAAAGGTTACTACACAACCCTAGCTACCTAACCTAAACTAGGGTTTACCTTCCCAGACAGGCTTGATACCCTAATAAGGTTTCCATCTGAATGTCAACCATTCTTTAAATACGACATATATTGTATTTTTTATCCGTGCAGGGGCGGAGAAAGAACACTGACCTTTGCGGCTGGGGTCGGCCTGTCGTAAAAAGCAACAAAACAACCCACCCTAGCTACGTGGTAAGGCCCCAAGCCCGTCTGGATGGCGACCACCTTTGGTCTTAAATATGCCGCCATAGTAACTTTATCTTATCTTATCTCTTCTAACTTATCTATAGCAAACATCCATAGGGGACGGTAACTGCTAAATTCTAAGTGGGCCGTCAGCCTGTCTTCTGTCCTACAGCTATAAATATAAAAAGTATATATTACCTGCCAAATATAATATATAACCCTGTGTTGAGTTCAAGTATAAGTAATATCCAGTTCTTCTACCTGGACGGCAGAGTGTTAGCGATGCCCTAACGTCGCAAACCAAAACAACTAGCCTTGAGCTAGGCTAGACTTTCAACATGAACTGAGAATCGGCTTCAAGATAAGGACTTGTAATATTACCACTGTTAATGGATCTAACTCCTGGTATCAGGAAAAATTTTATAGTTTTATTCTGGTTTTCTGAGATCGATCAAGGAGCACAAGTATGTTATATGTTTATTTTAATTTATATGTAATGGTGTGTTTGTTTAATATTTGGATGTGTAGTTCTCATCGACGAGAAAATGTGAGTAACACATTAAATCCAAGGATGCCGTAAAAGATGTTAAATTACTTCTATTTTTTAGTTTACAAACATCAATAAAAATAAATGAAGAAAGAAGAAAGTGGAGAAAGCTATGCAAAAGGTGGTTTAATTTTTTTCAGTAGGAATATTCAATTACTTATCGTACGAAGTTAAGTTTTATTTATTTAATTTTATATTACTAGAAAAACTAGCAAGTAATTGGCCAATTATTAAAAATACTATGCCATCCTGCCATTATTTCATGTTGTATGAGGTCGCGTCAATATCCGGGAAGGGATGGTTTTAAAAAATAACTTTAAGTCGACTATTATTTCTAAACACAGTAATTTCTTTTATCTCCGGATTTAAGTTCACTAAGAATTAGAGAATAAGTGACTTAAATATCGTACGAAGTTCCCGAACGCTCGGTTAAACTCGTGAGAAATTTAAATAATCCAATTACAAAGTTTAAATACACCTCACCGCCACTAATTTTGAAGTTATGTAACTTCTGAATCGCCTTATAAATTAGCTTACACTGTTTTGGTAGTATGTAATAATATATTATATTATGAGATAAATGGTCATAAATTATTTCTCGCTGTCGAGGTTGACACTGAAAATCAATGCTGTGTCGGTTTATTTTGATGCAGCAATTTACTGAGCTGTTGACCTCGTTTGATGCTAATTGTTGTAGTTTAGTATAATAATATTAAATGTTTATAGCTGTAAATCATCAAATAAATACTTTTCTTTTTTTTAGATACATTTCTATATATGTTTGATTACTACAAAGAATAGTATTTTTTAACACATTATTCTATAGGTCTCATCAAAAAATCGAAACACTACTTCAAGTATTATTCAGGCGGCATTTAAATCAAAAAGAGGATTAATATCATAAAAAATACGCAATAAATAGCTCGCAGTTTAGTCTACACAATGGTGTACCAGAAGTCCAAATTTGAATTAAAATTTTAGAATTTTCTATTTTGAAAAATAGTCCATAACGATCATTTTGATCTATAAGTCCATTTATTAAAAAAAATGTAATTTTTATAAAAAAATTATAATTTTATAAGTCCATTTATTAAAATTTAAAGTTCGGATAAATCTAACCTTTCACGGATCACTACAATTGAAAATATACGTCCTTCGGTTACAGGATATAAATAAACACGTATACACTCCTTCCAAGCAATGAAATGTTAACTATTTCTTTGCTTGGAGGGCATGTTGAAAATATTTAATGATTAGTGAACTCATTCTTCATATCACATCTCTGGCCTTCTGAACCTTCAAAGATTATTTTAGATGTGGGTTAAACGATTGTTTAAAGAAACCACTGCTGTCTCTTTTACCCTAAAAAACCAAACATTGTTTTTAGTGTATGTGAACTATTAAAATATATGTTTGTTATTTCTCTTTTTTTAAATACATAGATATTTACCTATGTTACTACAAAATAAGCTTTAGTCTCCTGTTATATTATTAAGACTGTGGTGTATGGTTCCGGGTTTGCGTATGTTAAACGACGGGTGCATTTTAAAATGATTTATTTGAAATATCGATGAAACGTTTACAACATTAAAAGGACATTTTATTAAATTACGTTCTCGATCGCGTGCGGTCATAAAGCGACTACTTACTGCCAACGGCAGAGTATTATGATTGGAGGAGAGTCCCGGGTGGCGAGTATCGCAAGGGCGGCCTGCCACGCGTGGCGCGCTTCGGGTATCTCCCGGCCGCTATATCCTCCCCCTCGAGGGCAGGAGAGAAACACCTCTCCTGCGCTCGCACAGGACTCCCTTTCACTTTAGGCGGACGGCCTCTATTTCTCTTTGGTACGACGGGACGAAGAGGCATGTCGTTGTCATTACGAAGGTAGAGTCGCGTTAGTTGTGAAACGTGAAATTTGCCCAAAACATTTTCTGGAGAATCTAAACTGGACACCACGTAAGTAGTTGGGCTACATCTTTTTGATATAACGTAAGGCCCATCCCTTTTTGGCACAAACTTATTTGAGAAAGCTTTTGAGGCGTCGCTAAGGGTGTGTGTCTTTAAGAGCACCCGATCACCTACCGCAAACTCCTCTGCTGGTTTACGTGACTTGTCGGCGTACGCTTTTCTCTTGTCCTGCTGTTTTTCGACTCGATCCCTGACACTTACTAAGGAATCTACGAACTTTTGCAAATAAGGCGTGATTTGAGGAATGAAATTCTCTTTATTCAGTACCGATCTTATATCATTATGGACCTCTAAAGGAGAACGCAACTCTCGCGCAAAATTAAGATAAGCTGGCGTAACACCTGTTGTGTGGCAAACAGCTGAGTTCATGGCGAACCTCACTAATGGAAGCTGCTGAGGCCATGACCCGTGTTTGGTATTGACTAACTGAGCCAGCTGAAACTTTAAATCTCTGTTTTTACGTTCGGCAGGATTTGCTTCTGGGTGATAAAGAGGCAGAAGATCCTGCTTGATACCTAAAACGAACATGACTTGCTGCATTACAGCAGAAATAAACTGAACACCATTGTCTGAAACTATTCGACGGGGTAGACCGTAACGAAGGAAGTACTCTTCGACGAGAATTTTAGCACTTGCTACCGAAGAAGCTTCTGCTAATGCAAACAGCTCAACCCAACGAGTCGCGGTGTCCTCTACTAGCAAAATCCATTTTTCCCCACTAGGACCTGCTGGAAGGGGACCAAACAAATCAATGGCCAAAACCTCTCCTCTCTGATTTAAAATAGGAGTTTGCAAGAGGCCTGAAGGCTTTTCGTTTGAAGCTTTATATCTCTGGCATGTTATACAGGTCTTTATAAAATCTGAAATGATACGACGCATGCCAGGAAAATAGAAACGCTGTGACACCCGGTGAAACGTGCGGTCTACGCCGTGATGCCCTGCAAGAGGAGAATCGTGGCATTCCTTCAAAATCTCGAGGCGAAGGCTTTCAGGCACAACGAGCTGTGGCTCTTCGCTGTCGACATCTGGATTATATCTATAAAGAACTCCCTGTTGCATAAAATAACCACGCTCGGACCAACGCTTCACATCAACGGATATGGGGTCAGCAACTTTTTCAAAATCTGAAATTATTTTGTTAAGTTCTGGGTCTCCTAACTGAGCCTGACGCAAGTCGCTCGGACGACGCGTGGGCAAGTCAACCAGAACTGAACACAAACCACACTGATCTCTAGTATCGGATTCACAAGGAGGGCGACTAAGGGTATCAGCAACTACATTAGCTTTTCCAGGTGTGTACTGAAACCGTAGATTAAAACCTTGTAACTTAAGAGCCCACCTAACTAACCTACCAGACGGAGATTTCAACATAAGCAACCATCTCAAAGGTTGATGGTCACTGCCTACAATTACTTCATGGCCATCGATGTAACCTCTGAAACGTTCGACAGCCCAAACTACGGCCAATGCCTCGCGTTCCGTAGTACTGTAATTTTTTTCGGCTGGTGTAAGCAGGCGGCTGGCAAACTCAATTGGTCTTTCATCTTTGCCTTCTCCTTGCAGTAAAACGGCTCCTAAAGCATAGTTACTTGCATCGGTTCGAAGAACAAAAGGCTTGCTGTAGTCTGCCTGAATCAAAATAGGAGCTGAGACAAGACGATTTTTCAATTCTTGGAAAGCACCAGCTTGTTCTGAAAACCACGACCATTCTTGATCCTTTTTAGTTAGACGAGTGAGTGGTTCTGCAATCGCAGAAAAATTCGGAATAAATTTTCGAAACCACGAACAAGTCTGTAAAAATGTTCGAAGATGACGCAACGTAGTAGGAGGTTTCATTTCGGATATAACACGTATTTTCTCGGTATCAGGTGAAATCCCATCTTGAGTGATGACATGACCGAGGTATTTCACCTTATCACGTGCAAAAACACACTTTTGACGATTTGCACGCAACTTGAACAGACGCAATCTATCAAAGACGGCGCGAAGATCAGCAATATGCTTTTCGAAACCTTCTGATATGATCAACAGATCGTCTTGGTAAGCCAAAATAGTAACGTCTTTGAGAGACGAACCAGACTTGAGTCGATCGACGAGCCTTTGAAAGGTAGACGGCGCGTTTTTGAGGCCAAAGGGCATTCGAATAAAACGGAAAGTACCAAAAGGTGAAACAAACGCCGTTTTGTCACGATCGCATTCTCTTACTAACACTTGCCAAAAACTGCTACGCATGTCTATAGAAGTCATGAAACAATTTCTTTTTGTTGACTGAACTAGCTCGTCAATAAGCGGCATAGGGTAAACGTCTGTTTTCGTAACTGCATTTAACTTCCTATAATCGACGCAGAAACGCACTTCACCATTCTTTTTGGGCACCATCAAGGCCGGAGAAGACCAAGCGGACTCACACTCCTCTATGACACCCTCTGCCAACATCTTGTCAATTTCTTTACGCATAACCTCTTTTTTGGCTGGCGTTAACCTGTAGGGAGGGACAGCGATAGGAGCGTGGTCACCTGTTTCAATTCTATGTTCCGCGTAAGGAGTTGGATCTCCCCCTGGTGCAAAGATATCTTCATATTCATTAATGACCTTAGAAATTTCCGTACGTTGACACGGATTTAAAGACGTTGCCTCGTCATCCCGCAGTACACCAAGGGACGCACACGGTAGCCCAGGTGACTTGTTTTCAAAACGTAAAGGAAATACACGCGACTTCTTTTCCGAAAAGGTCCACGTAGAACGGCCAAAATCAATATTTAAATTAAATGACTTAAGGAAATCGATACCCAGCAACGTTTCATTACTTGTTGCATTAGGGAAAACAAAAAATCGTACTACTTTAGTTTTATGTTCGAGAGTCACCTCAACTTCTGTGGCTAGTAAGTCCATAGTCTTACTAAGGCCGTCGGCTAACTTGACAATTTTTGTTACAGCATAAAATGGCTGGGCTTTCTGTTTAAGAAGTTTGTATAAAGTATGCCCAGCAATGCTACTTTTAGCCGCAGAGTCAGCTAACCCCACTCCATGTTCACCCAGTATGGATATATTAAGAATCGGCCGTAATGGCTGTTCATTTTTATTAAAACAAACGGGGTTAAAATGCAAAGGTTGACAATCACTGGCTTCTTTGAAAAAAGTTTGAGAACTACTGTCCCTAACCACATTACTGTTAACAGAAAATGACTGGGTACTACTGACTTTGTTGCTACAAGTTTGAAAACCACTTAAATCAACATTACGATTACAAACTTTACAAGCTAAACATGTACAAAGGTCATTATTAACAGTAGGACAAATTGAAAGAGGTATAAAATTACTTACATTATTACATTTCTTACTTCTACAAAAGTACCTTAAGTCGGTGCAAACGCTTCGCGGCGGCGAGTTACAAAGGTTTGTCGGCGGCGGCGCCACAAAGGATCGCGGCGGCGTGTTAGAAACGTTTGTCGGCGATGTCGGCGGCGGCCGCGCCGCTTGGCGAATATGCGGGAAAGTCCTCAAACTTCCGGCGTCGCGCTCGCGCGGCTCGCATGACGTAATCGCGCCGGTTTCGACGGAGTAAAACGCACTCGTACCTGGGTTTTTGGTTTCTTTCGGGTTACACTTTACGCACTTAGACCTGACTGTGCCCGTTGCACCGCACCCGTAACACTTTATTGAAACTTTTTCCCTTTTTTCACTTTTAACACTTAACAGCTTTTCGCACGTGTCTTTGAAATGTCCGCGATGCTTGCAATAGACACAAAACAAACGATTTTGCTTGCTGTTGACATACGCACTGTCTGTCTTAATGTCGGTCTCCACTGGAACACTGCGTGAGCTGCTCGAACGCGCTTCGGCGTGAAGAGGCGGTCTCGACGATACCGTGGGGTTTACACTGGTCTCTCGAGCTTCAGCTAATGAATCTTCAATGCTGCGAGCCTTCCGAAGTAGATCCTCAAAAGTGAATATGCTCTCGCGATCGACCCGCTTTCTTATACGACGATCCAAAAGTCCAAAGGTCATGTCTAATTCCACTCGCTCACATAAATCTCCAACAGGGAGCTTAGCCAGCAACGCTCTCACCTTGGCTATAAACAAGTCCGTAGGTTCGCTTCCTTGAGACAATGTGAAGAGTTCAAAATATATCCTATGAGGCGGTCGACGTATCCCATATGCCGAACGAAGCCTCGTAATTGCTTCCGCCCAAGATGTTGTGGTAGACTTGACGCCCTGCCACCAAACTGCTGCAGAACCAATGAGAAGCATGGACAAGCCCTTCAAGGCGTCCTCATCACTGACCCTGAGACATGACTTATATACACTTACTGCGTCTATAAAGTTATCTACGGACTCATCGGGACTTCCCGAGAAACGTGCCGTACATTGTGTGAAATTGCCGCACTTCTGAACAGCAACGTCCGAAAAGATAGCGGACGGATCTGGAGTTGACGCTCGTACTTCCCTAAGTAGCTGAGAGCAAAACTCCTGCTGTGACTTCTGCAACGACGTGATAAGGTTGGAGAACATCTCTTGTGACATCGTCACACTCTGATTTCCCTCATCTTCACCATCCGACGACGCAGCAGCACCTTGACGAGTACGCGGCATTTTGTTTTCACTACAACACTACACAAACACGGTTTTAACACTGGTTATTTTTTATTTACGTTGGGCGCCAGATGTGGTGTATGGTTCCGGGTTTGCGTATGTTAAACGACGGGTGCATTTTAAAATGATTTATTTGAAATATCGATGAAACGTTTACAACATTAAAAGGACATTTTATTAAATTACGTTCTCGATCGCGTGCGGTCATAAAGCGACTACTTACTGCCAACGGCAGAGTATTATGATTGGAGGAGAGTCCCGGGTGGCGAGTATCGCAAGGGCGGCCTGCCACGCGTGGCGCGCTTCGGGTATCTCCCGGCCGCTATAAGACACTTTAAAATTAGTAAATGTAGTAGTCGAAAAACATGTGAGCAATTTGGTGACTACTCGAAGTTTAGGTATTGTAAGGATAATACGGTAAAATAAATCTTATTTGATATAATGCCAAACTGTTTGTTATTCTAGTTTCGCGATCCTGATTTTCGTCCTCAAATTCATACGGCTTATGCATTATTATTTACCGCAATTTAAAACAAACCCTAAATATCTTATTATTACCATCGTATCATATTTTAGCATTGTTTATATTGTTATATTACTGACTTTAGTCCTTGTTTTTTTATATGTAGTATACATAATTTTATACAAATCTTAGATTTGCTTAATTTTTATTTTATTTTTTTATTGCTGAGGAACATCAGACAGGCTAGCTGGATGGCCAACTTAATAGTAAGCAGTTACCGTCGCCTATGGATACTAACCTCTGTGGCCGGGGTCGGCCTGTCGTAAAAGGCGACAAAACAAACCACCCTAGCTACGTGGTAGGGCCTCAAGCCCGTCTGGATGGCGACCACCTTTGGTCTTAAGTATGCCGCCATAATAACCTTGTGTTGTGTTCCGGCATTAGTGACCCAAGTTCCTGTACCCTTATGGGACAGTAGCGTGTTCGCGATGCCACTGGCGTTGCAAACACCTATAGGCGACGGTAACTGCTAAATTCTAAGCGGACTGTCAGCCTGTCTGCTGTCCTACGCAATAAAAAAAAATCACTCTGCTGTCCCACATGGGTACAGGAACTTGAGTCACTAAAGCCGGAACACAACACAAGGCTATTATGGCGACTTATAGACTAGGGATGGTTGCCATTCAGACGATCTTGGAGCCCTACAACGTAGTTAGGTTTGTTTTATCGCCTTTTACGACAAGTTGCCGTATTCTTAATTTGCCCCTGCACGGAGAAATTTACTACTTATTTGGGAAACAAATGGCCCCGAAAGGAGGGGTAGACCCAAAAAGTGCTAGCTTCACGTCGTAAGGGGTGATATACGTGCCAATGGACTCACTACCATGGGCACTGAACTTCTTGCGATATGGAGAAGAAAAAATCCGAAAACTTATCCTGAGCACCGAAGCGAAACTTTGGGTTGCTGGGACTTAATTATTATTGATGAAATTATTTTTTAATTATAAAAAAATATTCAAATTCTTTCAAAATTTAAACCACAAGGATTTTAAGCTCATGTTTATTTTGGTCACTGCCCACTACCAAAAATGTACCCAAACTTAAGGATAATCAGATCAGAAAACCTCTTACGAGGCGAACCCTTATTCAGAGATTGCCTACAATAACTTACTCTCAGATAAGTAGCTTGACTTCACCCGACACGATCGTGAAAGGTCGATTCTAATGCCATCGTAGCATTCATTTGTAATTATTTTTAATTTCTACAACTTATTATGACATTCTACAATCAACCATTGGTCAGAGCACCGAAGCGGAAGTTTGGGTAGGAACCGGGGTTTACCGCTAACATGATGATGATGACAGTCAAGATGCATATATTTTATTTATTGCTTTAGGACAGCAGACAGGCTGACGGTCCACTTAGAACTTAGCAGTTACCGTCGTCTATGGATATTTGCAACTCCAGTGGCATCGCGAACATGTTGCTGTCCCATAAGGATACAGGAACTTGGGTCACTAATGCCGGAACACAACAGAAAGTTATTATGGCGGCATACTTAAGACCAAAGGTGGTCGCCATCCAGACTGGCTTGGGGCCCTACCACGTAGCTAAGGTGGGTTGTTTTGTCGCCTTTTACGACAGGCTGACCCCAGCCGCAGAAGTCAGTGTTCTTTCTCCGCCCCTGCACGGATAAAATATAAGATTTTCTCCGCGCAGTGGCGGAGTATGAATTCTGACACATTCTGACGGCTGGTTGGTAGGACTCTAAGTCCATTTGGATGGCAACCACCCCTGGTTCTAAATATGCAGCCATAATAACCTTGTAGTGTGTTCAGTTAAGTGACCCAGGTTCCAGCCTCTATACGGACGGCAGCGTTTTAGCGATGATTCATAGGCGACGGTAACTGCATGTAACTGGCTGTGCTTGTGACTGGTAACTATGTGAGCCTGCCTCCTATTCCTCAGCAATAAAAAAGTTAAGATATAACACATTTTCTGACAATTAACCTATCACTTTACTGACAATTAACCTATCACTTTTTCTGATAAAGTTCACCACAGAAGCTGATGTTTAGCTCGTCATATCTCTCTTCGTCGTATATTTTTCTCAGAGCCCTAACTCACTTATATATGTTCTCCATCATAACTACAATTATACACTCGATTCCATAACTTTTAGCCTGTTGGTACTGACAACGATTTTTCTTAAGAATTTAGCCATCATATAAAATCAAAATATAAAAAATTATCCACGTCTAATCCACTCTTTTTCTTGTATCTAATAAGGCAAGAGCGAGAGGCAAATAAATATCAACTAAAAGCATCGACTTAAAAAGATGCGAGAATTGCCCAGTGAGTATACCGTGCAGTAGATGAAATCTGTATAAACTACGCGGGGATGAGGGTAGATTATATTTAACATTAGAAAACATGTTCTGGCATGAAAAATACTAACCCTATTTTCACTTGCTTAATCATAAACTGACCGATTACGATTTAGGTCTAAAGTGAGATAATATAACGGGCAGCATTGTATCGACGCCCTCTATCGGCCAAATTAAGATCTATTTCGATATCTCTTTCCCACGCTGAATTACGGCTATTTAGTTATAAGTCAATATATGGCATAAATATATATGGCGTAAATGACAAAACGTTTTTTGCGATTTCCCAAAAAACAGGTTTTTTGAGTTAGGTCAGTTTATGATTAAGCGTGCGTATCAGGACTGCCAGGAATGTAACTCATTATATCTTTGAATCGTGACCGATCGAAGTTCTACTTATGAAGTGTGTGTAACTGTTGGGTTTGTGGCGAAATGAAATGACGTAGCAATTTTGTTTTATATTGAGAATGTTTCATATTAACATAAAATTAAAACGTGAACAATATATTATGTATTTTCTTGGACGCACTAGTTTTGGTCGGACCAACACTGGGGTGGTCAATAAGTACAAGGGATTTTGTAATAGATATGGTTTGTTAGAGAATAAGATACTTTTCAGGTTAGAGCGTTTAATTTCTTTAAAACTCTTATTTCACAATTTTTCATCTCGCAGGGACGGAATAAGAATATTGACCTTACGGCTAGCGGTGGACTGTCGTGACAAAACAACCCCAGCTTAGTAATAAAGACCACCTCGCTATCCAGTTGGGCTTGGATATATAGCATCTAAATATGCTGCCATAACCTTGTTTTGTGATAGCTCAAGTTCCCCTACGCGGACGGCAGCGTGTTAGTGGTGCCCTTGGTGTCATAAATATCTATAGACAACGGTAATTGATTACTATCAAGAGGACCTTCAGATTGACTGCAGTACCACAACAAAAAAAGTACCTATATTTTAGTAAATGAGTAGAGAAGATGCTATTGACAGATTCATATCAGAACAAATCATTTTTTGAGAATGAATCGTTTTTCACATAAAATTCACATAAAACGCTTATTTTTTGGATCGTAGATAACTGATATACTACTTATATTATGTTTTTGTAAATATATACATATTATACATAAAAACTCAGACTTGGGAGAGGAATCGAGCACGCGTCTTCTCGACAACTACAATAGCTAGCCATCACGCCATACAGGTTGTAAAAAGATGGAGCTTTTTTTAAAAAGGCTGTTATATGACTCTCCAAAGATTGAAAGCCTAATTTAATAATCAAACGAAAACAGCAACTTAACGGAGTGAGAGACAGGAATCGTTTTTAATATAACAAAAGCACTCGGTGAATTAATAATTGCCGAATGTAAAATTATGAAGTCTCTTCATTACGGATTTCACAAAAGAAATTTATTACAAACAAATAAAATTTTCGCTTTCAGGAACGTTAATTTTCTGATGTTAGCAAACTGCAAAGGGACCGCTGGGAATTTTTCTTCAGCAAATCTTCAAAAGGCCTTTGAGTTAATTGTTTTCCCTTTGTCTATAAATCTCATTTTAATCATTCCTTAGCTTAGGGCAACACTATATAGGTAGGCGGTGGAGGTGTTTCCCTCGACTATCATAATTGTCATCATAAATTCATTCAAGGCTAATTAGATTTTTGAATTACTCTCTTTTCTCACTTTTTCTCATTTAAGAAATATATTTTTACATTTTTGCTAGGTACTGACAGTGAAAACAAAAAAAATCGCGAGGGAAACTTATGGTTACTGGTTTGTGCAACCCGTTAGTCCATCTTGGAGAAGCGTGGCAGCTTTATTTTGTGTGTTTGAATATATTTCAATGTTTACTTTTGTAACTAATATTGTTTTTTGGCAAATAAAAATCATTTTCTTACTTCTTTCTTTCTCCACTATATGTTCCTTCAAGGATGAGACTTGAGCCCAACAGTATGACTTTGTTGGCTTAAATCACATAAAAATCATTTATTTCATCTTACAGCTCACTTATTGAATGTCAAAAATCTACTACCGTTTCCAATACAAAACGCTTATTTTATGTTCGTCTTTCACTGTGTACAACTTTAATTACAAAATGAAATTGGAGAAAAAAAGTATGGGTTAAAATAATGGCAATGTAATTGTTTCTTATTCCCAGTCTGTGTGGTCGTCAATATTTTGTTCGTCAATTTAATAGTGCAATATTATCCTTTCCCGTACAGACGTATTTTTTAAAATTATTTGTTGAGTCTTTGAATTTTCTCTGGGATTATATTAGGTCTTTACCTATGATATTGCAGTTTTGTATGAAAAAATTTAAACGAATTTTATTCATGTACTTTTTATTTGTATTAATCGAAGTAATCATCCATGCAATCAATGCATCCTTGCCAACGCAGTGGCAGTTTATTGATGCCCTTCTTAAAGAAATCAGCTGGACGGGAGGCAACAAATTCTTCAAAGGCATTTTGTACTGCCTCTCGAGTATTGAATTTTTTTCTCGCCAAGAAGTTATCCAAATTCTGGAAAAAGTAGTAGTCTGTAGGCGCAAGGTCTGGTGAGTAGGGCGAATGTCGGAGAACTTCCAATCCCAGTTCTTGCAACTTGGAGACCGTCTGCTGTGCAGTATGAGGTCGCGCGTTGTCGTGCAGGAGCAGCGGAGACGAGCGATTGACCAATGCTGGTTGGAGATGTGCCGGCTTCTCCATCATTGTGTTCACATCTGCAGTAATGCTCACCCTGTTTGGTAAGAAGCTGTAATTAATCACACTGGCGCTAGACCGTCAAACAGTGACCATCACTTTTCTAGGGGTAAGTTTTCGTTTAGGGCATTGTTTAGGTGCTGAACCAGGATCCAACCAACTTGCTGAGCGCTTGCGGTTATCAAACAAAATCCATTTTTCATCGCAGGTAACAATGCGGTTCAAAATTCCTTCATTTGTGTGTCTGTTGAGCAGTGCAAGGCACGTCTCGACGCGTACTTCGCGCTGGCGATCATTGAGTTCGTAGCGCACCCATTTGTTAAGCTTTTTTATTTTGCCAATTTGATGCAAATGGACCAATATTGTTTTGACGCTAACGTCGAAAGCTGCTGCTAATTCAGCCATAGATTGTGTATCATCAGCTTCCACAATCGCCTTTAATTCGTCATTGTCGACCGAAGTCTTCGGACGACTGCGAGGTTCATTTTTCAGGTCGAAATTCCCAGAACGGAAGCGAGCAAACCAATAACAGGTGGTGCTTTGGTTTGTAGTGTTAGCTCCGTAAACGTCATTGATGTTGCTTGCCGCTTGTGCCGCGTTGCTGCCACGACGGTACTCATATTCCATAATTACTCGAATTTTTAACGTATCCATGATGACGAAAAAGATTGAAATGCGATGAAAATGTAACACTAAGCAATAAACAAATGTCTACTTTTGGAAAAAGAATTCCATGTTTTTAAAATTAAATTAACTTGAAATTAGAATTCTTAGGCAAACAAAAATTATTTTACTCGAAATGGCTAGTACTGCAGAAAGGCAATTTCATAGGTATACCTATTATTGTAAAACATATTATACTTTGCCCAATAAAACTATTGTATACTTTCTGGGGTCTACAAGAGATGTAATCAATTTATCTTTGTTCCTTGTTTTTGCTATGATCATCACTGAATTTAGGAAAATCTATAATATTTTTCTTAACATATAAAATATTTTCCAAAATGTATTGAGACGCTGTTATTATATGCGAAGCAATCCCAAAATATTTTTAATATATGTTATATAAATAAAATGATAGAGGTTTGCAGTTGTGTGCGCATCACGGCAAAACTACTGGATAGATTTTAATAAAAAAAAAAATTTTTTTCTTAGAAATCCGGCCCTTATCTAAAAAAATATTGTGATATCTTCTTATAATATAAAATTATTAAGAATCAAGTATTTTTATAAGCACTACGTGTTTAGTGTGTTTGTTTTCTTGACAGGGAGAAGTGGGGCAAGTGGAGTAGCGCGTATGCGTACGAAAACTTCTCATATATTGTCAATTTCTGTTATTTGACCAGCGAAGCCGGCGGTAACAGCTAGTATGAAATAACTCTTCATTTTATATAGGTTTGTATTCTTTAAAACATTGTCATGTAGTGTCTACAGAACCCCATTATCAAATCCATCACCTGGTCGTAACAATAATATCACCGTGTAACTGGAACCTATGGCTTCTAGAGTGATCTTCGAGTGTGATACCATAAAACTACCAGCTACTTTAATACCATAGCTACCATAGACAGCTAAGATTCTTAAAAAACTTTTTCTTATGAAAATTATTTGTAAACCAGACATTATTCGTGCAGGGGCGGTATTGACCTCTACGGCCGGTGTCGGCTTGTCGTAAAAGGTGACAAAAAAACCTACCCTATCTACGTGGTAAGGCCCCAAGCCCGTCTGGATGACGACCACTTACTTGGCAGTCTTAAGCATACCACCACATTAATCTAATCTTATTTCTGCCGGACATGCTGGATCTCTGCCGGAATAATAGTGTTATTCCGATCATAAATCACATATTTAATTTTTGTGTCTTAAAAGGCATTATTATTTCTGTTTTTCAGAAAATTCTTGTTCATTCTATTCATAAATCTGATAATACATTCAACATCTCTAATTAGAGACCTATCTCCGTACTACCTTTACTTTCTAAAGTTTTTTAAAAAGCTATAAATAAAAGATTAGTTGAGTATCTATACAACACTAATATACTTTCCAAGAATCAATTCGGTTTCATTGCTAGAAACAACCACAGAGGACGCTGTGTTAAAATTAACATCAAAAATAGTTAAGAATTTTATTTAAATCTTAAAAGTGTATGTATATTTTTAGATTTATCAAAGGCATTTGAGACAGTTTCTATTACTATTCTCCTACAAAAGTTTGAAAACGTTGGAATTAGGGGTCTTGTTATAGATTTATTTCATAGCTATTTAACCAATCGTAAACAACAAGTGATTATAAATAGTAAATAAGCAATAAAGATGATATTAGAGTGAGTGTACCTTAGAGCAGTGTCCTAGTACCCACATTATTCTTGATTTATATTAATGAATTCTGCCAGCTTAACATTCCAAATTGTGATATTGTTACGTATGCTGATGACACCGCACTGTTAATCGCGGATAATAGCTGGTCTGATATTCAAACTGCAGAAACCTCCCTAGCTATACTCTCTGACATCTGCATAATCAAGTTTTGGGAGTAATAAAGCAAATATATTTCTGCTGATTTTAGTTATGCAGTCTCCACAACATTTCACTGTCCACAATGATACCCAAGTTTTTAATTATCTTACTACATTCAATAACGCCGTTGTTGTAAGTTACAAGGGGAAGTTGAGACCATTTTATTTTGGAAATCATTCGAGAAATAGATATCAAGATTATCTTTATTTTTGCAGGGTTTACTTTGATTCCAAGATGATTACTTCAAATAAAAATGTGTTTTAGGTCACCTTTTACAATATCAATTGTAGCAGTTCCTTGATTAATAGGCGCTTGTGTATATATTCGGTTGTGTATATATTGTGTACCGGTGGGTCAGGAACTTCCTTGGGAAGTGGGTCTGGAGCGGCAGCTATTTGCGGCGGTGTATTGGTTTTCGGTCATCTAGGTTACGAATGCGGTGTTTGGAGTCGTCTTTATCCAGTACGTAGATTTCGTCGTCGCGGGTCCAGGAATTATGGACACCAAATTGTTTTCTAGCACTTTTATAAAGATTTTGTCAGTCTTTAGTAAAGAACTCGGACTGAGTTAAACCAGTCCCTTTATGTTTTTATTTGGTCAATCCAGATTTTACTGCGCACATAGTTAACCTAAAATTTTATGAGTATTGGACGAAGGCGACAGCAGTTGGGTTTACCCATCTTATTACAACGCCTTAGGTCATTAATTGAGAAGTCAGTCAATTTTAGTTCGTTCAAAATAAAGTTGATGACGATAGTAGTTATATTTTTGTTCTTGTCCTCCGACACCCCGTGTAACAGCAATATCTTACGTCTGCTTCTCATTTCTAGTCAGTCTGTATATTTGGATAAATAATCTACCTGCTCATGAAGTAATTTTAAGGACAGTATTATGAACGATTTAAATAATGCAAAGTCGATGGCCAGTGAAAAGATATTGGTACCCGAAGTAGATGGATCCTTTTTAGAGTTCGGCTTCAAATAACTTTATACGATCTTGATATGTGGCAGATAGTTTCGAAATCGTTTTCCGGATGGTTTCCATATTTTGTTATTAATATGTAGATTTTATGTCAATTCTAAGAAAATATTGCACGTCGGCAGGTAACACAGTTTTATTTGTAGTAGATACATATATAAATAACAACTTTTGCGATCATTTTAATTATTATTTGAGAGATCGTAATAAAACTCGTTTACTTTCGACACCTATCCTTAATAAGTTCACGTCCTTCAGTCATGCTTAAGAGAATGAAGTTTCATGAAAAACTATTACCGTTCAAGGAAACAAAAGTTTACTCCTGTAATAATCATCATGGGACTACATTGAGCTCCAAAACTAAATCAGATTGAAATCTTATCCTTGAAAAAAAACAATAACATTATCTAAAATGCGTTTTGTAATAAAACGCATCGATTATTTTTTCAAGACGAATTTTCTGCCTGATATGAAGATAGCCTTAAGGGTCAGCTTAATTAAAAAGAATAAAACGTCCCTTATACTTTGTCACAAACTGAATTGTAAAGATTTAGAATTTTATGGAGAAAATATCTCCAATTCACTAAACTGACGGTAATAACAGTAAAATACTTTGTTATAAAATAAGAAATGGTTACTAAGTGGTAATAATATTCGAAATTAAATTGTTAAATAAGATTTATATTTTTAAAGGAGCAATATTTTAAATCTATTATAGCGATTTCGTATTCGGTCAGAGTCATGCGAAGAATACCCTTTTGAGAGAAGACGGGAATAGACGCGACTGACCGAACTCGAGGGTTTCTTTTCTGACATTCTGCCATTGTCCAAGCGGTTTCTTGTAAAACTCGTGAGGTTTTTTAATACCGTGAAACAGCAAACAATCCAACATCACAGTTAACTAGTTACCGTGGCCTATAGATTTTTGGATCCACGGTCGCGCTAAAACGTTGTCGTCCGCGTTGGGGAATTTAAACCTAGGTCACTTATGCTGAAAAAAAATACAAGTTCGTTATGGCGGCTTATTTACTGACCAGGAGTAGTTGCCATGCAGTCGGGCTTGGAGTATTACCACCTAGCCTAGCACCTAGCATGGTTGTTTTGTCGCCTTTTATGACAGGATGGCTCCGGCCGCTGGAGCAGCATTCTTACTACACCGCTGTACGGAGAAAAATACACAACTCAAGATAACAATTATATAAATATAACACGGGATGATGTACTCTTATTTATTTAGTGCAAGACGCGTGCCCTTAGGTAATGTCTACCCTCCAATTGTTGAACACATAAAATAACGCCACGACGATATCTCTTGCCGTGAAAGAAGCAGAAGGAAGGTGTTATAGTACGTACAGGTGTAAGAAAATGCCACGAATGTAAACAGCCTAAATAGTGGTCTGCTATAGTCGAGTCTGTGGTGAACAAAACATTGTATTTGCATGATAAAAACAGCTTTGTACGCGTTCGTTATTAGGTATATGTGGAAAAACTCTACAATACAAGTTTTCAATTAGTGCAGAACTTCAAAAAAACTTCAAATGACTGAAATTTTATTTTATGCAAGATTATTATATAAGACTAGCTGTACCCGCGACTCCGTCTAGAATAGTGACTAATCAATAATGACTTTGGGCAGCAATTTTTGTGGATATATCTTATGGTTTATTTTGGATTACAAACGCTACAATCCATAAAATGTTACCGAATGCAACTACGCCATGCGCCTCCGGAATACGTGCATTTGAACTTACATAGTTCAGCCTAAGCTGAAATGATTGATGATATAAATCTGAGGTCAACTTAAATTGGAAAATAAAATTTCCGAATCTTATCATATTTACAAAAACAATTTTTTTTTCTAAAATAAAAATAGCCTAAGTTACTCCTTGTTACATCAGCTATCTGCCAGTGAAAGTCCTGTCAAAATCGATGCAGCTATTTCAGAGATAAGCCGGAACAAACAGACAGACAAAAATTGTAAAAAATGTTATTTTGGTATGTGTACCGTGTATAAGTCCGAATGCACTTAGTAAAAAGCGGTTCTTTTAATATTACAAACAGACACTCCAACTTTATTTATTTGTATGTATAGATAAACTTTAGAAAAGCCACGCATCATGATGCGTCCTAGAGTTTTTCTATAGGATCTTTCACTACGGTTTTTCATCACGATTAACGTAAAAAAACCTCCTAATGATTGCGTAATAAATTGATCATATTCCCATATGGAACACGTTATTTCCTTATAACGAGATCCTACGCGTTAGAAGGAAATAACTTAGCAACTATTGTGAAATATTGACCGTCCCTCGAAAGGGTTGTATGAAAAGGCCTGTAGGGTACGAATGGCCTATTATTTCAAACTCGACTATGAAAAAAGAAATAAATATGGCGGCGCAAATATATTTTCACATTATATTGAAATATCTTTCGTTCGGCATACGGTCAATTTAACGCCGTTTAAGCGGTTAAAGAGATTTATTATATATACTTAGAAGTTTAGGCTAAAAAATTTATAAATTAAATAAAAACTCAGATCTACACTCGCTATAGACCATATTGGAGTATTTTATTATAAATTAAATGAACAACTTTTTAAATATATGGTCTTTCTACCGAATGTTACCCGCTTAATCAATAACAAAAATGAACGAAACAGTGGTAATAACTAAGATCAGTGATCGATATATTAATTATAATATTTTGCTAGTAAGTAGGGCACCAAGCCCTTGACGGCAACCACCTCTGGTCACTTTGTTATGTTGCAGCATAGGTGACCCAGGTTTTAGTTCTTCTATGCGGGTGGCAGCGCGTTGACGATCGCTTACCGCGAAGGTGGCTTACCACGCGTGGCACGCTTCGGCGATCTATCGGCCGCTATAAGAATAGAATTACTGACGAAAAAATTAATGTCACTATTATATCGAAAAAAAAGAGCAAAAAGCCAACGTCACGCGGTCACCCATCAGTAAAATTTAAATATAAACAAAGTTAGAGTTTTAGTTTTAGATTTATAGTTAGTTATAGGATCGGTGTTAATGTCAAAATTTTTGGTCAGATCAGATCGACTCCAAAGTTTAGGTAAAATTTCCAAGATTGCTCAATATAAAATTTTAAAATAATATTAATATCGAATCCTAGATACCCAGAGTTCTACGCCACTCTTCCAAAATAGTACTTAATTATATTTGTTGAATTTCTTCAATGTATGAATCAGGCAAATTGTGATGTCTTTATGAAAGTATTATGTTTAATAATATTAACTTCCAAATTGGATTTAACGGGCTTTATTTAATTTTGTGGGAAAAAAATAATTGAAATAAGTTTTAAAATAAATTTGAAATGTTTGGAATCAATCTGGCTATTCCGAAAATGGGGAGAAAAGTTTTCGGCCGGACCAAGTTTCGAACTCAAGCGAATCTAGTACCCAGTGACCAAAGCCATTTAGTCAATTCGTACTTAATACTTGGGGTCGAAAAACTTAGTATTAACGGCTCTCTGATGATGTCGATGACGATGCCCAACGTCAGCGTCACGTGACCAACCGAGCCGAGAGAAGGGAGCGGGAAAGGTCAGGGGTCAGTAATTGAGGATTAGGATGATGAGGTCGGTGGAATCTTCCACTTTAATGTTTAAAAAATATGTTTACAGGGGAGAGGCACTAAGTTCCTCAACCCAAGTAGCTAAATAGCACAGGGAGGAGGCTCGATACGGTCGAAATCCCCGAAATTTTACAGTTCAAATTGCCAGTACAAATTAATTATTTAATTACGAGATTGAGTTGATCTACCCAAGATAAATAAATATAGAGAGCGAGTTGTTCTACCCAACGTAAACAAACCGTCTAGATCTGAGGAACCTGGTAAGGATAATGATACAAACTATACAAATTATTGCTTTGTCATCGATCCTTGATAAGTATGCCAAATATTAAGTTAATCCGACGTTTTTAAGGGCGTCAAAATCATGTTCAAAGTTTCAAATATTAACATACTAAAATGCGTATGAAGCTAATAAAAGCGTGTAAAAAAGTTAGATTAAAAAAGATAGATTGAGAAGAAAGAAAGAGAAGAACAGTTTTGGCTACATCACATTTAGTTTGCGGGGGCGACTGTATCCCGAACTTGACAATCGGGAAAGGATATTTTGTCAATTAGCTGAGATGGATTTGAGCTAAAAAAGATTAGGTAGCTTTCGACTTCTTAACTGAGTTTTGAAACAGTTCTGTTTAACTTCAAACGTTTAACAGGTTTTTATTTTTTCTTATGACCTAAATAGAGTTAGGTCTTCTTAAACAATTTTAAAACTCAGGTTGATTTCAAAAGTAATTTCTAAAGATATGAATTATTAATATTAATAGTTTAGTTATTCACTCTTTTGCCAAAGAAAAAAAACTCTCACTCAACCGAGATAATGATTTCGGCTGAGTGCTCATATAGTAACTTCGCGGTTCACGCTGGTTGACAACTGCGTGTATCAGTTGCTAAAAGCCTCTTCCTCACAGTCCATGGGCTAACTTGTGCTCCTCGTACCTCTACAAAGTTTCTTTTGAAGTTTGTGTAACTGCATTTGTTGTTTCTGAGGGTCTGATTCATTAAAAGGCGATCGTTTCGTGGTTTTGTGCAACGTTTTCTCCCATAACCAGTCCAGGTTCTTTGGACGATTGAACGATTCAAGTTTAACCGCTGTTAGACGTAACATTGGCTACACCCCTCTTCCAGCAGCGTTATAGTTTTACTAGTGCTTATTGCTTTTACTGCCATTACAATAGATACAAAGATATCTGTTTTAAGTCACAATAAGGCGAGATTGTGCGATAAACATAAACTATTGTACTAAAAATAACGAGAAGTTATTATTAAGGTATCCGTGCAGGGGCGGAGAAAGAATAATAACCTCTGCGGCCGGGGTCAGCCTGTCGTAAAAGCCGACAAAACAGCCCACCCTAGCTACGTGGTAGGGCCTCAAGCCCGTCTGGATGGCGACCACCTTTGGTCTTAAGTATGTCGCCATAATAACCTTGTGTTGTGTTCTGGCATTAGTGACCCAAGTTCCTGTACCCTTATGGGACAGCAGCGTGTTCGCGATGCCACTGGCGTTGCAAACATCCATAGGCGACGGTAACTGCTAAATTCTAAGCGGGCCGTCAGCCTGTCTGCTGTCCTACAGCAATAAAAAAAAGTTAGTTTTAGTTGCCTTATAATACTTCAACCGCAACTGTGTTACTACACAGTTTAGCTATTAAAACCTCCTTATAACTAAATTATTACCAATAATGTAGAAAAATCAAAACCGCCCGTTTTTTGCCAAGGAGTGCTTAATAAACCGTTCAAAAAACGTTTAGCATTTAGTTTTCATCAACATTTACATTTATTTCTTTTACGCTTTTTTTTATTGCTGAAGAACATCCGACAGTCTGGCGGCCTTTAATAGTAAGCAGTTATCATCGTCTATGGATGTTTGCAACGTTAGGGGTCGCGAATACGCTACTGTTCCATAGGAATACAGGAATTTGGGTTAGTAATACCAGAATACAACCAACACAAGCTTATTATTGTGGTTTAATAGACATGCAGACGGGTTTTGGGGCCCTACTACGTAGGTTGTTTTGTCGAATTTTACGACAGGCCTAGATGTTAGTATTTTTACTCCATCCCTACACGGATAATGTTTTTTGTAGGTACAAGGTTTATTTAACCCTATAAACATGAAAACCTTGGACTATAAAAAGTTGTTAAAAAGTCTGTGTTAATGTTAGTAAAGAGTTACATATTACATCACATTTTCGTATCATTTAAAGTTTTCGCTCAGTTTTAATCATGTGAGACCCCACATTTATCATTGATGTAATTATGCATGACTTAGCCAGTTAATAAAAGTATCATTAATTTAGATCATTATTATAATAATTTTATTGATTTAACTGGAGAAAAAAAACTTCTATAAAGAGATTTAGGACACTAAAGGGCCTCGGTGAAAATGAGCTCTAGAATAGTAAAAAAAATTAATTTGCGAACGCCTTTACGCACATCTTCTCCCCACTAGGAGTGACTGCCGTCAACGTTTACGTTACTAGCCGGAAGGCCTAGGAGGCCTACCCGATGAAAGCAGTGTTGGGGTTGTCCCCTTCCCGATTGGATGTTTAATACTCGGTTGGTAAATTTCACCTCAGACGTAGGTGGACCCACGAGCAGAGTCGTCGCAGAGCAATGACCAAAATTTGATCCAGTGACGCCCTACAAAGCCTTAAAGTGGCAACTGGGGGTTTTAATGGGTATGCTGCCACGACCGATGTAGCAATTCTTTGCTAGCAGGTCGAATGATAGTAGCAGGTCGGTGAACGCTACACACTCGCATCCTAATGCGAGTGTATAGAGTTCACTGACCTGCTTTGGGACGATACAAATCCTCATGAGATCCAAGAGCGTCCAATACATCCCGAAAAAGTCACTGTTTGGTGTAGATTTTGGGTGCCGACGTCATCGGTCCATATTTCTTTGAGAACAACGTCGACCTACTTCTTTTGGCCTGAATTGGATGATCTGGACACCAACGGCGTGTGTTTTCAACAGGATGGCGCTACGTGCCACACAGCTCATGCCACATTGGATATTCTGCACGATCAATTTGAGTGCATGGTCATCTCATGTGGATGTTATATGAACTGGCTACCGAGATCGTGCGATTTGACCCAGTTAGACTTTTTCTTTTAGGATTTTCTTAAGTCACAGGTGTATGCGATATTAGGTAATAGGGCTTCAAGCCCATGCCGTCATAATAATTCTGTGTTATGTTTCTGTATAAACGATCCAGATTCCCGTTCCCCTACGTGGAAGGCAGTGTACAATATGTATAACTGCTTACTAATAAATAGACCGTCAGCATATCTACTGTTCCTCAGCAATTAAAAAATAACAAAATCAAAGTACATATGTAAGTAGTGTTAGTTGTCTAGTACCCATAACACAAGTGTTATGCTACTTACTTTGGGACTAGATGGCACTGTGTGAATTGTCCCAGTATATTTATTGATTTCCTTACCTTCCACTTCTCTCATAGAATTCTTCAACTGATCTCTGGGGTCAAATATAAAACTCATATTAAAAAATATAATAATAACAGCCAGGGGCGTCTCACTGTTAGGTTCGCCCATAGAGAGAATGGATGGTATGCCCACCACGCTTGTCCAAGCGGATTAATAGGTTACACATAACGGTGATTTCGGTATACAGGTTCCTCACGATATTTTTTTCACTGTCGTCGGTACATGAAAATTAATAATATACCTAGTCAGGTCATAAGTATTGTCACACAGTAAAAACTTTTCTTTTAGAATGCTGGCCACAAAAAAGTTTATTGAATTAGAATTTCGAATTGTTCATGAAAATAAAAATGTATAACTTTTAGAATTATACTCATTTTTAAATATGGAGTGGACGCTTAAAGAAGACCGTGTTGCAGTTATTGCGTTGCATCGTTGCGGTTACGCGCCAATTCAAATTTTTAACATACTGAAAAATTTTAATATTACCAAAAGATTCGTTTATCGTACCATCAAACGATACAATGAAGACTCTAGTGTAGATGACAGGTCAAGAAGTGGTCGCCCTCGGTCTGTTAGGACTCCAGCAGTGATAAAAGCTGTGAAGGCACGAATTCAAAGAAATCCCAAACGTAAGCAGAAACTGTTGGCCCTTCAGATGGGGTTAAGCAGAACCACGGTGAAAAGGGTGTTAAATGAAGACTTAGGGCTTCGGGCATATCGAAGAAAAACAGGACATCGTTTAGATGCTCGTCTAATGGACCTGAGACTGAAGAGATGCCGCGCTTTGTTGAAGCGGTACGCGGGAAAAAAATATCGGGAAATTCTTTTTTCGGATGAAAAAATGTTTACCGTAGAAGAGAGCTACAACAAACAAAATGAGAAGGTGTACGCACACAGTAGTGAAGAAGCGAGCAACCGTATTCCGCGTGTCCAACGAGGTCATTTTCCATCCTCGCTCATGGTATGGTTGGGAGTTTCTTATTGGGGCTTAACAGAGGTACATTTTTGTGAGAAAGGTGTAAAAACGAATGCTGATGTGTATCAAAATACAGTCCTGACGAACCTTGTGGAACCTGTTTCTCATACCATGTTCAATAACAGGCACTGGGTATTCCAACAAGATTCGGCGCCAGCTCATAGAGCGAAGAGCACACAAGACTGGCTGGCGGCGCGTGAAATCGACTTCATCCGGCACGAAGACTGGCCCTCCTCCAGTCCAGATTTGAATCCGTTAGATTACAAGATATGGCAACACTTGGAGGAAAAGGCGTGCTCAAAGCCTCATCCCAATTTGGAGTCACTCAAGACATCCTTGATTAAGGCAGCCGCCGATATTGACATGGACCTCGTTCGTGCTGCGATAGACAACTGGCCGCGCAGATTGAAGGTCTGTATTCACAATCACGGAGGTCATTTTGAATAAACTTTAATGTCATAAGAATCTATGTTTTGTTAAGTTCATTTTGGTATATGAATGGTTACATAATTAATAAACTTGTTACAATTATTTTACATTAAACATGTGACAGAATTTATGACCTGACTAGGTATATACGAGGTGAGAAAAACGGCCAAAGCTGTGCATGCTACCGTGGGTTTCGAACTTGGGACCTCTAGATTGGTCTCCGAGTTTAATTCCATTGAGCTACCACGTACCTACTATTAAAAATATACTAAAATGTTTATCTTACTCTGGTAGGTCTGGCTTTTACCTCAGAACAGACTTAAATCTAAAAGCTACCTCTTACCAATAATGTTTGCTCAATCCCCTTTATTTTATAGCCGTTGTCAAGTTATTGATGAGAAATTCCTAGAACTATATTAATTATTTATATTATGAAGTCAACGTTATGATAGTGTTTTCTTTAGCAAAATCGTTTATTTGTGTGATAAATCGCATGTGGGCGATATTTCTCAGAAAAATAAATCATAACACCCTTATACTGCTTACAGAATGGGTTTCCGATAAAATTATTTTAGACAAATGTAAAATCAGAATACTTACGGATATTTTTCTGGAAATTATCTTCATTATATATTTTTACATGTCGGGTAATATTTTGAATAATAATATTACTCCAATAAAATCATAAAGCCGCTGTGCCACGCATGATGTCAATTAGAACTGTTTTATTATACTATACCATACTGCACCACACTGCACCAAACTGCATCATACTGTACCATATTTTACTATATTCCATTTTATGTTTTTACTCTAATCAAGCTTAAGATTAATAATTAATTTATAATTATTCTTCTGATAGATTTGTTTACTTTTTAATAGAAGTTAGATTTTGCATCATACCATCCACACAGTAATTTCGTGTCGAGGGAGCTCAAATGTATTTAAATGTACAAAATAGTAGAGTGTGAAAGGCTCTAACTTAAATTAGTATTTTTTTCAAGAATGAATTAAAATACCTTCTTTCTGTTTGTAGAATTTAGCTCTTTGTGCTGAAATACCATTTTTGAAAACCGCATTCCATGTGTTTTGTTTCACAGATAAGAACTATTTAAACATTCCTTGTTTTGCATAGTTTTAAATAATTGTTCGTCTTCCATCCATAAATTAAACAATTATTTTTATAATCGACTTATTTATGACTTACATATGTCATGACTTGCAATTGATACATTATGGTGCACATCATGGTAGAGGTCCACTCTGACACAAGGTGGGCCGGCGCTGGTATGGGTCATGGTTTCGGCAGGCCGGTTATCCGTCGTCCCAGGCTCTAGGCTCAGTCTCATGGAGTCCTACATACCCGCAGACTGAGATATTTTGGCCAGCAGCGGTCGCAATGGCATACCAAATAAATCTCCGGTCCCACCTAAAGACACGTATTACATGATCGAATTTTCGTCATTGCTCTGCTACAAGAAAGGAGCACTCGATGAAAGAGGCACGCAAATTCAATAATCTGTTTTACATACTTGGTGTATGTAAAAGTTCGCCAAGTCACGAAACATAACCAGACTTGTGAGACTTCTGATTTTACCCATATTTCTGTACGCTGCCGAGCGTGCGCTTGAGATGTGGTGCTGGAGAAGAATACTTGGTGTATCATGGACCGAATTTCACACAAACGCCTCGATACGTCAAGAACTCGGCATCAAGTAGCGTCTATCTTCTATAGTACAGTCTCGCATACTCAGCTTTTTCGGACACGTTTCGAGGCGTGACCATCAGTCCATAGTGCGTCTAGTTGTCCAAAGAAAAGTGGAAGGCACTAGAACGCGAGGAAGTTCACCCGTGGACGGTACCGTGCACCAGTGCACTGAATGACCATCAACAGACGCAAGTGGAGAGATATCGTAAATCATATCAGCAAAGCTACGTAACGACCACGATCGATCTGTCAAGAGCGTAGCGACCAAGAAGAAGTATGTAAAAGTTAATTATATATTTCCACGCTTTACATCAGTTGTTTAAAAGGAAATTTCGGAATACAAGTATATATTCCGCCCAATAAAACATAGGGTCACACGTATAGGGCCGAATATTGATGGAGCAGATGATGTACTACAAACGAAGACGTGATCAAAATTAATTTAACTTAAAAGAATGATGGAAATGTTTCCTGTGAGGAAATAAATAAATAAACTTTAAAAATTCACCTAACGCCACTTACTCTCAAAGTACGCAACGAAGTATTAAATGTACTAGACAACCGATAATCTGATTTCCTTTTTTTATTACAGAGGAACCACAGACAGGCTGGCTTAATAATCACCGTCGCCTATGGATGTTTGTGACGCTATGAGCACCGCAAATACGCTGCTTTCCACATTGGGGTTTTCAGCGTGCAGAAAAGGATAAAGGATACTGACTTCTGCGGCCGGGGTCTGCCTGTCGTAAAAGGCGAAAACAACCCATCTTAGCTACGTGGTCCCTACCACCAGTAATTTTGTTTTAAACACTTTTCGTGTATGAGGACTCGAACCAGAATCGTGATTAATTACTTTTGATATTAATATTATACAGTTTCCTCATGCAGAAAGCAGCGTATTCGCGGTGCCACTGGCGTTGCAAACACTCATAAGCGACGGTAATTGCAAAGTTCTAAGTGGGTCGTCAGCTTGTCTGCTGTCCTATAGCAATAAAATGGGGGATACTAATGCTGGAACACAGCACTAGGTTACTATGGTGTCTAGTCTCTAGTCTAGTCAGGGTCGTTTTGTCGTCTTTTACAATTGGCTGACCCTGGCCACAGGGGTCAGTATTCTTACTCCACTCTTGTACCGAGGACTATTTACTCGGAACCGATTTTCCCGATGTACGAAAGCCACGCCACGGAGGTCATTAGTTGATGGTGGGCGCGGACAAAAACAACGCGTAATGTTTTTGTCCATTATTAAACAATCTGGCTCCATAATACAAACTTCTTTAGCCAATTGGAGAATGATAAATGACATTAAACCCCAAACAATTATACTCAAAGCACGACATGAAACGGCATGAATGCAACACCTACTATCTTACAATGTTTTAAGAGTATAGTGGCCACGTGTAAATTTTATGGGCCCGCAGTTTAGTTGTTTTATAGCACATTTTATAGAGAGCACACGTCTTAACATTTTTATGCTCAGTTTAACTTAACACTATATTTGTTTTATATATTTTTATTACGTGTTATATACCTAGTCAGGTCATAAATTCTGTCACATGTTTAATGTAAAATAATTGTAACAAGTTTATTCATTATGTAACCATTCATATACCAAAATGAACTTAACAAAACATAGATTCTTACGACATTAAAGTTTATTCAAAATGACCTCCGTGATTTTGAATACAGGCCTTCAATCTGCGCGGCCAGTCGTCTATCGCAGCACGAACGAGGTCCATGTCAATATCGGCGGCTGCCTTAATCAAGGATGTCTTGAGTGACTTCAAATTGGGATGAGGCTTTGAGCACGCCTTTTCCTCCAAGTGTTGCCATATCTTGTAATCTAACGGATTCAAATCTGGACTGGAGGAGGGCCAGTCTTCGTGCCGGATGAAGTCGGTTTCACGCCCCGCCAGCCAGTCTTGTGTGCTCTTCGCTCTATGAGCTGGCGCCGAATCTTGTTGGAATACCCAGTGCCTGTTATTGAACATGGTATGAGAAACAGGTTCCACAAGGTTCGTCAGGACTGTATTTTGATACACAACAGCATTCGTTTTTACACCTTTCTCACAAAAATGTACCTCGGTTAAGCCCCAATAAGAAACTCCCAACCATACCATGAGCGAGGATGGAAAATGACCTCGTTGGACACGCGGAATACGGTTGCTCGCTTCTTCACTACTGTGTGCGTACACCTTATCATTTTGTTTGTTGTAGCTCTCTTCTACGGTAAACATTTTTTCATCCGAAAAAAGAATTTCCCGATATTTTTTTCCCGCGTACCGCTTCAACAAAGCGCGGCATCTCTTCAGTCTCAGGTCCATTAGACGAGCATTCAAACGATATCCTGTTTTTCTTCGATATGCCCGAAGCCCTAAGTCTTCATTTAACACCCTTTTCACCGTGGTTCTGCTTAACCCCATCTGAAGGGCCAACAGTTTCTGCTTACGTTTGGGATTTCTTTGAATTCGTGCCTTCACAGCTTTTATCACTGCTGGAGTCCTAACAGACCGAGGGCGACCACTTTTTGACCTGTCATCTACACTAGAGTCTTCATTGTATCGTTTGATGGTACGATAAACGAATCTTTTGGTTATATTCAAATTTTTCAGTATGTTAAAAATTTGAATTGGCGCGTAACTGCAACGATGCAACGCAATAACTGCAACACGGTCTTCTTTAAGCGTCCACTCCATATTTAAAAATGAGTAAAATTCTAAAAGTATACATTTTTATTTTCATGAACAATTCGAAATTCGAATTCAATAAACTTTTTTGTGGCCAGCATTCTAAAAGAAAAGTTTTTACTGTGTGACAATACTTATGACCTGACTAGGTACATTAGCAACTTGTATGGGATTTTCTTTGCTCAGGAAGATATTGCAGCCTGTAAATACAGTACAGCACAACCCGTTTTCGTCACGTAATCGTATCGAGTAAACTATTCGATAGTGATCGTTAAAAAATATTCTTGATACTAACTGTAATATATCATTAGAGTAGCTAAACTATTAGTTAATAATACGAATGTCATGCGTCGAGTGTTTGTGCTGCCAATTTCTATCTATCTATGTTCATTAAATATCCATCTATCGATCGTTGTTAAAGTTTTAACGAAAACGTGTATGTATGACTAGCTGTACCCGCGACACCGTCCGCGTGAAACAGTGACTTTGGGGAGCATTTTTTGAATATATCTTTTGGTTTATTTTGGATTACAATCCCTATAAACTAAAATATAAATAAATGAATTATCCAATCAGTCAACTGTTACGCCATGCGCCTCCGGAATACATGCGTTCGCTGCGAATAATTGAATGGTACAGGCGGCGGGTTTTTTTTCCTTAAAGCTTAATCTGTTGTTGTTTCAGACGACTTGACAGCGACTACGAACGTCAAGGCATTCTAACCCCGTGGGAGCGGGGTCGATCAGCCGTGGTAGCGAAGCACACTACCACGGCTCCAAGTAGGAGACACACTTCCTATGAATTGTGTTTCCAGCTCGACCGCTGCATGGGGAGCAATTGACAACCGCCACGAATGGCAAGACTTTTTTGAAGTGAAACTTCTTTAGAATCGTTGTGATTTCAAACCGGATGCAACGAAAAAACGACAGGTAAGAGACACAAATACAAAAATGTGTAGGATGAAGCCAGCAAAGAATGAGACAGAAATATGTATATAATATTATTTATTTGTTTCAGTCTGGATGGTCCGAATAAATCAAACAAATTTGTTTCTGTAAAAATAACAGAAACGACAATTAAAGTTGATTACTCGTCTCTCATAACTCTTGCTTTTCTATCTATTAATTAAATTATTTAAATCAAATCTGTAACGTAATAACGTAAATATTGTTTACTTTTTTGTAGGCAAATGTCATGTGTCACACTTCTATGACACATGACATTAAGCGCGTTAAATCAAAAGGGATTATGTCCTGGTTACACAACCTAACCATAATACAATAACATTAAAGAGATGATATTCTCTTTACATCTCCCCTCCACGATATGAAAATTGCATAATTTTTCAATCAGCTTCAACTTCAAACATTGGAATTAGTTTTGTCACGTGGAATAGACTCGTGTCTTGATTTCTTTTTCCAGTTTTTATTTTATAAATTGAGTTTGAAATTTTTTCTTCTATTATATATGGGCCGATTCTTAGTTCTTCTAGCTTTTTCCTATTGAGTTTGTTTCCATTCTCTATGAATACCATATCTCCTTCGTTGAATTCATGGTGTCTTCTGTTTCTATTAAATAAACTTTCGTTATACTTATGTGATCTCTGTGTTCTTTCTAATGCTAATTTCTTATCTCTTATCCAGTCTTCTCCGTTTTTCTTTCTTTTTAACTCTTCTGGTATGTTACTGGTGTCTGTGCCATATAATAGATACTCTGGTGTAAATCCCGTTATTGTATGTTCTAGTATATTATACTTATTCACACATTCTCTCGCTATCGATGTCCATGCTCTATTCTTTTTCTCTTCGTTTATTTTACATCTTATTTTATTTACTAATGTCTGATTCAGTCTTTCATTCAGACCATTAGAAAATGGTGCATTTATTGCAGTAAAAATTAATTGCACTCCTTTATTTTTTAAATAATCTTTAAATTCTTTCGAATTTATTCCAGGATATTGGTCCGTTAAGATTGTTCCGATGTTTTCTATGTCTAACACAGTTTGAATTAGTTTTATAAAATCAGCGGCGTTTTGAGTTCTTGATGTTGAAATGAACGCATATCTCGTGAAATGATCAACAAGTAAATGAATATATTTTTTTGTTGATCTAGTGCTTCCAAATCCTCCAATTGTATCTATGGACATAATTTCGAAAGCTTTGGTCGCTGGTCCTAATTGTGACATTGAGCCGAATTTATGTTGCCCTCTTGACTTATTCTTAATACATATATAACATTCTTTACAAATTTTTTTTATATTCTTCACTAAATTTTTAGCAGTATAATATGGACATATTTTCATTTGTGTTTGTGTTATTCCTGTGTGACACCATTCCTTGTGTATTTTATTAATTAAATCAATACTGAATTTTTCTGATAATATGATTTTCTCTCTTTTCTTCACTTTTTTATAATATATTCCGTTTTTCTCTATTAATTTTTCTTTTTTATTCTGTAATAGTATATTATTCATCTGATCTAATTTTATTTCATCTATTTCAATAAAATTTACCGTTTTTAATAAATCCTCTTCTTCTGTATTTGATTCTAGAACAGGGTTTCTACTCAAGCAGTCCGCTTCTTTATTATCTTTACCTGGGACGTATATAATTTTAAAATCGTATTGAGATAGATAGTGACTTAGATCGCCCAATTCTTCGTCTGTTCGTGCTTTTATATTCATATTTTCCAGTGGTTTGTGGTCAGAGTATATTTCGAAGTATCTCCCTATCAGCCAGTGTTGCCAGTACTTTATTGCCTCTTTTATAGCTAAGCATTCAAGATAAATAGCTTTTTTTCTTTTTTGCGTTTCATTAAGTTTCTTTGAGAAGTAGGCCACAGGTTTTTCTTTTCCATCCTCTTGCGTTTGTTTTAGTATTGCGCCTATACCTTCAAGTGATGCATCTGTATATATCTTGATTGGAAGGTCTTTGTCGAATATCTCCAACACTGGTTGGGAACATAGCATTTCTTTTATCTTTCTGAAAGATTTTTCACAATCCTCTGTCCATATAAATTTTACATTTTTTTTTAATAGTTGATGTAATGGATCTAGTAATATTGAGCTCTTTTCTATATATTCATGGTAAAAATTTATTTTCCCCAGAAATTGTCTAATTTGCTTTTGTGTAGTAGGAATTGGGAAATTTTTTATTGACGTTATGTTGTCTTTCAACGGTTTAACCGTATTTTCTCCTATTACATGTCCTAAATATCTAACCGAACTAGCAGCGAATGTACACTTTTTAAATTTTAACCTGAGTCCTTCTTTTTTTATTGCATTTAATAATTTTTCAATATGATTTAGATGTTCTTCAAACGTCGGTGAGTGTATTAAGATATCGTCTATATAGTTCACTGAAAATTCAGTTAGTCCATATTTTCTTAATATGCTACTCAGAATTCGTTGAAATATAGCTGGAGACGTTTTTAAGCCAAACGGTAGACATGTCCATTGATAGTGACCATCTTGTGTTACAAATCCCGTCTTCCTCCTATCCTCAATTCTTAGTGGTATTGACCAAAAAGCTGAGTTAATGTCCAGTGTCGTAAAGTATTTACAATTTCTGGCTCTTATTATTATATCATCTATTAAAGGGAATGGTTGTGCCTGAGGGACAATGTTTTTATTTAAATCTCTAAAGTCTATGCACAGACGTGTCTTTCCTTCATTTTTCTTATATGCTAGTGTGACGGGTGCAGCAAAAGGACTATAAGATTCTTCGATTAAATTCTTCTCTAGTAAGTTGGCTATTTGTTTCTCTATTTCTTTTTTGTCTTTTATATTACATCTATAGGGTCTTTTACTGCAGTATTTCTCCACTATTAAGTCAATTCTAGCTTTTGTAATTCATTTATTAAATCTTTTGTATTTTCTATTTCATCTCTGGCGATCTTCTCTCTAATAAATTCTGGCAACCCAAATGCAATTCTATCTATCATTGTATCAGCGTCCATGTCCTTATTTATTTCTAATAATAATCGTTCTTTCTTTATTGCATATTGTACTATTGAACCTTCTTTGTTTCGGTCTCTCCTATAGTCGCCTGTAATTAGTGAGCCAGAGCGAGAGAGTAAATGTCGGTGTGTATTTATTTTGAAGTATTTCGACATTGTGAGTACAGTTTCCGTGGTGTAGCGGTTATCACATCTGCCTAACACGCAGAAGGCCCCCGGTTCGATCCCGGGCGGAAACAATACTTTTTAAAAAAAATCTTTAAATGTGAGTTTTTTAATTATAATCGCCTGTAATTAGTGAGCCAGAGCGAGAGAGTAAATGTCGGTGTGTATTTAATACTTGCTTGTATTTTTGTCGATTTACTGAAGTTTCACTTCTATCGTGTGTGAATCGCACACATGTTTTTTTTATTTGTCTTTTTTTTCAGACAGATTACAAAACAATGCCGTTTCAGGTAGGAAGGCGGTGAGATTGTGCCTGCCTTGCTGCGGCTATTCAGCTAGCTGACTACTAGTGACTATGATTTATGTATGTATTTATGATTATCTTAGGTTCTTTAGCGCATTGGTCTACAGACAATAAATTAACAACAGAGGTTAAAGAAAATTGTAAAGATCGGTTGTATGTATTTCAGTTTCGTTGCTGGGATTCAATGACGTAAAACGCGAACAAATTGATAAAGTTCTGACTATGGATTCTTATGTGACAATTGGACGAGTGGTATTTGATAGGACTGAGTTTCTAAATAACTGAAGTTTTATATAGACGTACTTTTCTTGGAGAATATTAAGAAGTAAGTTATTTTATGGTAAGATTTCCAAATAAGAAAAATATGTGAGAAAATACCCAAATAGATCGATTACTTATAAAGCTACACAGAAACAATTAAGCAGGCATAGTAATACGAGTATATCCTAAACTTTAATATCCGCCCTTTTTCTTCGAATTTTTTTTATTGCTGTAGGACAGCAGACAGGCTGACGGCCCACTTTGAATTTAGCTATGGGTGTTTTCAACGCCAGTAGCATCGAGAACATGCTGCTGTCCCATAAGAATATAGGAACTTGAGACACTAACTACTTAAGACCAAAGGTGGTCGCCATCCAGATGGGCTTGGATGCCTACCACGTAGCTAGGGTTGTTTTGTCGCCTTTTACGACAGGCTGACCCCGGCCGCAGAGGTCAGTATTCTTTCTCGACCCCTGCATGGATAAATTTTCGTAATATAAACATCAACTTTTTGAACCAACATTTCACTTCGTGTGTTGGTATCAATTCAACTACTAAAGCGTTAACTATAGCTAATCTTTCTAACCACCCGGATCCTGACTACTCTCCGTTCTCGTTTGCTGAATCTATACCATCCAAAGCTTGGGCTGTGACAATATGAGCTGTAAAATGACCCTCCATCCTCATTTTCAATTTTTCAATATCTTCTGGCACCTTTCCAAACAGCTGGAAAGAAGCTCACGTTATCCATGTACCACGTAACACCTTCTGTTTCCGACCCTTCACCTATATACCTAGCGAAAGTCTCTCTAGGTGTTTGTCGGAGCTCTTCGCTATAAGCCTGTTTGACACCACTATCGGTACGATGCTCTTTGATTCCATGCATCACATGGCGGTAACCTCGTGAGCGAGATCTAAATACTTTGTATTATTATTAGTAACCAGTTATAAAGCTGGTTAAATGCTTACTGTACTGTACTGTTTTGATATAATTCAAAACTTTTAATCAAGCTTCTATAAAGTAAATTTTCTAAAACAAAATATATTAAGATAATGAAGAACGGCAGAAAACTTGGAAAGTGTTGTTTGAGAGTAAAAGCCAGTCTGTTCGTGAGTATACGAATTATTCAAATGGGAGTACGAAAGTGTTTTAAATGGATAGATCATTTAAAAGAGCACTCGTATAACCGGCCCATACCGTGCGGTTATAGTAAATTCAGTTTTATGAGGAAATACGAAACAATTTCTTGGTGTTAGCACTGCAACATTTATCTGGTTATAACCAAAGAATATGTTTTCAGCAGGATGGGGTAATGAACTCGTTGGATACTTTTATCAAGAAAACGTGAAATTTTCCCAGTAGAGGCGTCATAACTGGCCTCAATGCAATCCAGATTTACTTTTTGTGGGGTTCATAATAATAAACCGATTTCTCAGGTGCATTTAAAACATCCTTCCTGGCTCATGCTGCCAAAGATAAAGCCGATCTTTTGGGCGAAATCTTTGCAGCCAATTCGACTATTGATAACTGGGGCAATCTCCACCACGGAGGTACGGTTTTCACAAAAATCCCTGCGACATGTCCCCCGATCCCACGACGTCAAGAAGTCCACCGGGCCAGACGGTATCCCCGTGCTGCGAATATGCTCGACTGAGCTGTCTCCAGCTCCTTTCTCGACTTTTTACCTTATCTTACCGCTTGTGTCCCGGCTTCGTGGAAGGTGGCCCATGTTCACCCTATTCCCAAAAAGGGTGACTGGACGGACCCGTCCAAATATAGACCTATAGCGATAACTTCTTTGCTCTCAAACGTGATGGAGCGGTTTATCAACACACTACTCTTGGGTTACTTGGAAGATTCCCAGCTGCTAAATGATCGCTAATACGGTTTTCGGCATAGTCGGTCGGCTGGGGATCTCCTGATTTACCTAACGCGCCGTTGGGCTGAATCCGTCGAGAGCAAAAGAAAAGCCTTGGCTGTTAGCCTAGATATCGCTAAGGCCTTCGATCGGGTGCGTTTTCGTGTGCGCGTGCGTTTGTACTAACACTACCTAAACTACTAACAATTATGTATAAAATGTGGAATATTAAAAAGGCTTATTATTATTATACATAAACACTCAGATACTGGACGGGAATCGAACCTGTGAACTCGGCAAGCATACCGACGTGCGGTAGCTGTTATGTCATACCAGGAGGTTGCCTAAGATACATTAATATTATTGGTACTATTTAATATTGTACACATGCTACTTGTAGCTCGTCGTGGTCACATATGTCATTATTTATATCAATAAAAATTAGTTTTTCATTTAACGAACCAATAAAAAACAATAGCAAAAGTACGTAATTTGTTTCTATATTGTATTGTTTATTCACTCGAAAATGGAAGGAGCGCATAACCATCAAACTCAAAGGTCAAAGGCTTGTATGAAATTTTCGTCCAAAATTTTCGACAAAGAAACTCGCCTAGTAAAAAAGGAAAATGAAATAATTTATCTGCTTTATCCAAGTACATGATTCCTTTGTGACGATGAAAGGTACATTTTACGATGAAACGTGAAGTTTGTACAAAAAATTAGGCTAAAACATATTCCTTTTTCTACTATATAAAAGATTTAGATTTTGTATTGTAATCATAATCAATATTTAAATTACTTTAAATCATTTATTATGTTTAAGTTACTTTATCTGAGACAAATATAAGGCTCAGGTAGCCAACACAAAAAAGATGCAATGATTTTTCCTAAGTTTCGTTTTTTGCAAAGAAAACCACTAGTTTAGCATTGTGCACCAGCTAGCAAATAACGTATGGTGGAAAGGTATTGTGGGATTAACTGGGAAAAATGCCAACGCGTTTTCATCTCTTGATTAAGTTGTATCAACTAAAACCACCACGGTGTTTTTTCTCATTGAGCGATAGGGGTCGCGAGCGGATTTTTGAGACGTGACGTTAGTTTTGGTTCGATGCCTTTTTATGTACCCTAAACAAATTTTCTGTTTAGAAACAAGAAAGCTTACAAAAACAAATAACTTTTAGATGACATCATAAAAACTTTTTGCCCTAATAAATACACATATACAACAACACATAATTAAAGATCTAATTTCCTCCAAAAATAAATTTAATGAAATCACTACAAATGAGTAAAACTTTGTAATTCACAACTATGTATTTACAAAACGTATAAATTTGCGATCACAGCCAAAAACTATTTGACAGAGTACACAAACTGATACAATGCGATTCAAAATGAATAAGAACGTCATTGACCTCTATCTGTCAAATATCACTTGAAAAGTATGGTTTACAACGAAACCTTATTTGTGTATCAATAATGGTTTTATTTTATTTTACTGAGTCTCAGTTATTCAAAGTGAAAAAAAGATTGGAAGAAAGAAATTAACCATGTGAAACGAATTGAAAAATAAAATGGCAAAGAAAAATATTTGAAGATGATGATAACTTTAGTTTTATTATAAATACAGGTAACATAATGCCTATTTCTATTTTAAGTAGCAGTTGCTGAATTAAAATATTAAATAACTACATTAATCCATGTTTTATTTTATAGCGGAAAGTAGCAGTGATGACGACGACGACTATGACTACACAGACAGTGATGCCGAGATGAGTGAAATTGAACGGCTACATTCTGATTAAATTTTGCCATAAATACAGGTAAAATACCATATCCATGTTTTATTTTATAGGGGAATGCAACAATGATGATGATGGTAATGACGACGATAGTGACCACTCAGTCAGTGAAGCAGAAATGAGCGAAAATGAAGAACTCAATTCTAATTAAAAATTATTCGTTCATGATTCGTAAATAAATTATATTTATATTTTGTTTTGTTAACCCTACTCAACTGATTTGAATTGACAGCTATGACGTCACAACATGGCGCAAAGTCGATCCTATACTTATTTGAAACGCATATATAATAGATTGATAATCTCCAAAGCTCTTCTAAACTATCAAATTTACTCAATGTACTTAATCAATATTTTAAAATAATTGAAATTTAGATTAGATTAGATTACTCTTTATTGTACACATTATAATTACACTATACATATCAATTTAAAGCGGTGTTAAGGTACAATGGGCGGCCTTATTGCTAAAAGCAATCTCTTCCAGGCAACCTTTGGATGGACAAGATTTTAAGTTTGGTAAGGCGTGTAGTGTACACACGTAATAATATAATAAAAAAAAATAAGAAAAAAGGAAACAAAAAATTATCTATAAGGTATTAAAGATAAAAAAAAAAAACATGATACATATATAAGATACATAAGATATACACACAAATACATACAAATCTATTAGGCAGGTGTCTTATTAGATAACAACAATAACTAGTTTATAATGATAAATAGTACTCTTTTAAAAGGTTGTTGAAGCTGTGTATTGTCTTATCAGATCTGATTTCTAATGGCAGAGCATTCCAAAGAGCGACAGATTGTACAAAAAATGATTTTACAAGGAACTGGAGTTATCGTTAAGTGAAAAGATTTAGTTGTCAAATGGTTAAAATAGATGGCGCTACGCTTAAGATTACATCCCATTATGAAGTTAACAACGAACAAAATAATGTTCACGTTTAGACCTCTTGAAATGGTAAAATTTTACAGCGCGATGTAATATGAAGCGTAGCGCCATCTATTTTAACCATTTGACAACTAAATCTTTTCACTTAACGATAAATTTCAATTATTTTAAATTTATGGATGACCATAAGTCATTACATTGACATCACCTCCGTCAAAGGGGTGGGAGGCTATCACCGAAATGTGATATTGTGTGAGAAGGAGAAGGGGGTTAAAAGCTTTGTGACGTCACTATATGAATGAATACGAAATGAATATCAAGGAGTGGGTCCAAAGTTCATGGATACAAGATGATTATGTTTTGTATCTTTAATTAAAAGTAGTTTATTGTTTTCTATACTCCGGACGCCGAGCAGGAAGAATTTCGTCCATTGACCTGTTATTATCTGTCTCAGTCACTCCCGCGTAAATATAATGCCGCTTTGCTCGCATAGGGCAATGACCACCGTCGGTCATTGATTATTTATGGAGGCAGATAATTAAATCAAGGTGAACCACAGCACCGATGTCCACATCCAGTGATGACTACGATACTCAGCCATGATGGAACGACCGCAGAGAAAGATTTATTTATAATACCGTTTGTTAAAAATTTGTTGATCTTGAAGTCCAATCATCGGTGGTAATTAATATATAATTAGCAATCTGCAATTCTTCTTTTTTTTGATTTCGTATTGTTAAATGTTTATTAAAGTATTACTTAATACTTTAATGAACAAATGAAAAAAATGAGTATTGTGTAAATTGGTTCTAAGTATTGGATAAGATCTTAAACCTATATCTTTAACTATAGACATAGCCTGGTCTTTAATTATCGTTTTAATGATAAGATGATTGATTTTTTCTCTAAATATATTTAGAGGTTGTTTAACAAAGATACTGAACTGCAGTTGAATCAGTTCATATAACGAAACAAACTGGCACTATTAATACGACAAATGCGGGTAACGAAATTATGTATTCGTAAGTAATTGTACTCAATTACTTACTACAATCAGTCATGATATTAATTATCTCTCAAAATTATAGTATATTTAAGTTAGTAACAAACTAACACAATACAAAGTGATTCAATACATTACGTAAATGAAAGACATTCAATTTGATGTGTGAAAGTTTATCTGATAAACTTTATATCTCCTGATAATCCTAAACAGGATATTGAAACATAACTTCGTTTGGAATAAACTGGAAATTTATAGTTTTTACCAAGAGGTACACTGTCTGATAAATCCGAAATCTGTATTTTTAAATTAGTAATCTTACACTATTTTTTTGTTGAAAAATCCATTTGCGAGTCCTCTTATGCGCGGAAAATTAAGAGGGAGGTATCGGGGGTATTCCGTAAGAAAACGTACTAAAAAACCTCCTGTATTCTTATCACTTAGTGCCTGGGGCGATAAAGAAAAAAAAACTGTGTGTGTCAGCTCCGATACACGACTGGAGTTTACTACTTAAGTACAATTGTCTAAACATACGCAAAAATAGTTTATTTAACTGAAAAAAGATTAATACCATATGAAAGGGTAAATTAACAAATTAATGAAAATAATATACATATATAAAAAAAGGTTTAAAACAGTTTTAAGTTCAACCTAATTACAACTATGGCACCTAGTAATAAAGTCACAAATCTCCAAAACATTATCTAACACATACGATCATTCGTCATATAAAATGAGCAAAGCAATAAATTACTCTTGTCACTTACAAATAAAAAGACATATGTCAAACAACATTTAATGTGAAATCAACCTTAAGTTGTAACAAATAAAGTAATTTTTGCCTTGCGCACCAAAAACGTAACGAGGTCATTCATTAGTAGATTTTACTCTAACATTTTTCTCATACCGGGTGCCTTATATATGAAAATCGATTCTTAGTCGATCTCGTGGTTAGACAACCCCTTATGTCATGGCGGGCCACTTTAATGTGCGCCAGTAACATAGGATTTTGACCCTCCAGTGGTCTCCTTTGTCAATCTGGTATGCTTGAGGGGCCACGAGGAACGGCACCCATACATTCATCTTCGTGGCGTAGATGCGGGAGTTAGAATATCCTTCGAAGGGGCGCCTGTGTATGCTGTTTACGGCGGCCGGAGATCTTTGAACGCCCTCTGATACTGTGATCTAGTACTACATTGATGGGACGGGAGATGACTACTCCACTTCCGCTCTCACTCACCGCCTCCTTTGCGGATATTAGTGCCAGGCAAAAAAGAGCGAAAGTGAGAAGACAGGAGAAGGAGAAGTGGGAGCGGGAGAGGACGAGTGAGTAGGAGTTAAAATATAAGTCTATAAAACATGATCATTAATTATTGTATTTAAAAATATATAAAATGCAAATCAGAGAAATATTCTCACAAGAAAGTTTATTTAACTATAAATGAATCTTTTGTTACAACCTTTCATAGTCTGAATCTGTAGCTCAAAGAGATTCCATTCGGAAATTAAGCTCTCAAGACATGATCGTAAATAACACTTTCTGAATACTTTCATATGAGTATATTGTTCTCTCGTATGTACCTACATATGTATAATGTGTGTATATTATGGATTATATTGTAGTTACATTTTATGATGACAACGATTATATTAAGAAAACTAGTTAAAAAATCTTTCTTAAATGGTACAAAATTTATGTAAAATACAATCAAATAATAATAAACGGTTTTTTCAATCTGGCAATTTTTTACCAGTAATACACTACTTTTGAAATATATACTATGACAATTCACTCAGCCCCATCTAGTCCGAAAAAAAGCGCTAGCGTTATGGGTGTTAGACAACTGATATAATTGTCTATGTTATTTTTCAGAGGAAGCTATGTGAAATTGGTTGCTATGAGCTGCTGTCGACTTCATTGTTTCTTTAAATGCGTAACTCGAAATATTATTTCTGCCTTATACAAATAACGGGAAGTATTTTCCCACCTCGAAAAATCTTTCTTTTTTCATAAACAGCAACATTGACCAAGACCAGTTATAAAAAAAATTAAATCTTGGATGTATTTAATTTTTTTTCTTTGGCAACATTTTAGTGACAGTTAGTATGAGTCGCCGTGAGTTAATGTCAAAGTCAAAAATTGCCCGTTTTTTCGAAAGTGGTCGGAGGGCAACGGTATTTTTACCATATATAAACATATATGGTAAAAATTATGAATATTGTATTAATTTAATGACCAATTATAGAGAACGTGTCTCAAGTAGGATCGTCTTTCGTGAATTTTTAGTGAGTCGATGCTTTTTGGTGGGAATATTCAAGTGGTAATAGCTGATCGACTTGGATCTCTGAGATTTTTAAAAGATCGGTACCCTAAACTCGCTGATCGGTCTTATTTTTGTCACAAAATTAACGGTGAAGTGTAGTTTGTGCGTATATTATAAATAGTGCCGATGATAACTATGTTTTGTACTTGCATTTTATTCTGATAACGTCCACTAAGCTCGCAACCACTAATGACGATGTCGGCGCAAATAATGTTTCTCCGATATACTTTTATTTTTTAAATTAATACATATTTCACAAAAAGTAAAATAGGATTATTATATAGAGCGGGATCATAAAGCTCAGTAAATTGTACCTTGGAGTCCGATGTTACTGTCAAAGGGCGGAAGTAATTTGCACCGGTGCCCCTTTTGTGACTATTACTTTCTTAGATTTATTTGAGAAGTTTTGTGTATGAACCTTGCCCATCTATTGCAAGACCCTTATACACTGCATGCTGGGTGCATTAGCTTACAGGGAGACAGAATCCAAAATTTTGGTCGCACTAGTATCAATTGACTCAACGTATCAAAGTGTTCTACAATATAAACTAAGAAAATAAATAGAAATGGAATTATTTGTTAGCCAGTGTAATCCAATACTTAATATCGTTTGCAGGCCGTTCACTGTGAATTACAGTTTTAGGGAGGGCTTCAACTGATTTTGTCATAGAGTTATTGTGTGATAGAGCAGCCCTATCATAGAAAAAATAGTTTTAATATCTATTTACATTCGAGTAGCTAGGATGATAGCATTTTTATCCGATAAATAAAAGAAGATAACAGTTTCATACGTATTTGTAAAAAACGAGCTCATAACGTCTCCGTCTAGAGAGAAGAAACAGTAGATCCGCAGAACAGTCTAAGGTGGGCTGGCGAGTTACATACACTGATTATCACAGTACGCAGGTTTCCTAACAACGTTGATTTTGTATGCGATGATCATAATCATCACACATCACATTTATATTCACATCATATTAAGAAAACAAAATAAGAAGTGCATTTAATCGTTATAATTGGATCCGTGACTAATCCAGGCATCTAATTATAAAAAAATGTTTACTCTTTTATTTTTTCGAAACTGTTGATCGATAAAGACTTATAAATAGAATATACCGAATAGTAAGCATGTTGGACCGGCTTAATAATGCAAAGGTCTAGTCGTACACGGACAATTTTGTATATTTGCTAAAATTTCGATGTACCAAAATCTTTATACAAATGTTTGCATCTGTGACATGTCCTTTTCGTGCCGCTGATATAGACAGCAAAAAAATAAATGTAGATTTAATATGGTCGGCCTTTTTTGTCATATTTATAATGACATAAAAATATATTAGACACGAAAACTGCTTAGTAGACTGTTACAATGGAAAATCAAGGCCTCGAATGAGATGATACTTTTTTTCCTTTACGAAGGTAAATCCTTTGAAGGTTCATATAATTAAGAATAATCTATATTATAGTATTACTACGAGTATAGAAAAGCGTGCTTGTCTTAAAGTTACCAAAAGTCAATCTTTCTTCTTTTTTTTTTAAGTAGAACAGCAGATAGGTTGTCAGTCCACTTAATAGTAAGCAGCCACCTGTGGCTTATGGCCACCTGTGGATGTGGATGGTGGATGCTAGGACCACACGCTGCTGTCCACATAAGAGTATTGGAACCTAGGTCACAAATGCCGACGTAAAGATTTTTTGGCGGCAAACTTATGGACCGGAGGTGGTTTCTATCCAAACGAGTATGGGGGGCCCAGGCTAGGGTTATTTCGTCGCCTTTTACGACAAACGGACTCCGACCACAGATATCCAAATTCTACTCCCCCAACTCTCCAACTATACTCAACAGAGTATAGGAGAAATCGAAGTTTCAATGGATGTCAATTGTATTTGCTATCTTGTACTAGTCAAGCAAGCGTTCGCAGTAATAGCAGTGAGAACTACATAACTTTACTTCTTCTCATAGGCTTCAAGGTACCTATTATTGGGTATCCTGTATACACAATAAAGTTATATACCTTAAAATGCTTCGAAATAATTCTTCTTGAAATGATCCTCTACATACTTGTATCCCAATGGATTTCATTTAACAAATAAGGGCTGATGTTGAACGAAATGGCTTACAATACTATTTAGCCAGATATTTAATTTAGGTTGAACGTTAAATCAACTACGTGTAGGTACTAAAGTTGTTTACGAACGAACTGAATGAGGCAGTAAGTACGATACTCAAAATGATTTGTTTTTAGTTAATATGTTATACAGTTATACCTATATATACGTAGTAGACATACGTTAAGGGTGTGGTAGCCAAGTTGCATACTCGGCGATTAACCTAGAGGTCTGAATACCATGACGGCATATACCATTTAGGCAGTTCTTTCATCTAATGTTTATATTATATCCACCATTGAAGAAAAACATTGTGAGAAAATCTGCGTCCGCCTTGGGCAACTGACGGATATACTTTCTATTCCCTGTAAGATGAAGTCCAAGCCTTGTAGTGAGACGTTATGGATTGCATCGATTACTTTATTTTAAATTTCTTCACTAAGGAAGCATTAAATTCAGGATTCATTAAAAAAGCTTTTGAGCCTGAGGTTGACGGTTGTGCGAGGCATGAGGCGAACTAATTCGCATAGTTCGTATCGTTGCCCATCTTTGTTTTACTCTTTACATATCTTGAAAACCACATCAGGATTCTTCAGATCGGAGTTTTCTATACTTCTTATCACAGATCTTCTTATCATATTGGTTAAGTCCGGTTGTATAATTAATTTTATCTATCAGCCGGTTGAACTAACGAATCTTAATGATTTAAATAAAAGAAGTATTTTTGTACCTGAAAGTCGAAGTGAGGGTATATCTTCAAAGTGTCAATCTCTGCTTTACTTTCTCTTACAACTGGACATTGTTCTACACTTAATAACATCCTTAAATCATATCTTACCAAAGTTGGTGCAATCTGCTTCATGGGGTAATTTTTTTCTAATTTTAATATAGTCTCATTGTAAAAGCCTACAATAGACTGAAAAATGAAATTAAAGGTTTTACTCGTAGTTATCTATCCACTCGGATCCCATTACTTTATTTAAATACAATTCTTGACATGTTGGAACACAATATAATAATATTTATGTAACTTCTGGTCTCAAGTTGTGAAAGACTTTCAATATTTTCTTGTTATCTACATAAATTTTCAAGTATTAATATATATTATTTAGATGTGTTCTTATTTTGTTTATTATTAAGCATTGTTTCAAATACAACGTTAAGATATAAATATTGAGATCGTAAATTATATAAGTTACATCTAAGTGTATAATTTATGTTTTCATGTATTTGTGCTCTTCATAAATTGTGTGGATAATTTAAAGCTACTTGATTTGACTTTAAAATTAATTTGTTTTTTGTCAAGGGTAGGTACGGCTAGCGATCCTAGCCCCAACTTCAATATTCCGAAAGATTAATTTCGTATAGCAGATCCCGGGCACCGAAGCAGAGGTTTGGATTGTAGCCAGGATTTCACGTTAAGATGATGACGAGCTTGGAATATCTTAAAGAAGTAATCCTTAATCTTAGAGGTTTGAAAGCGAGTGGATTTAGCCTAATTTTCTTACACCATTTGCATTAATTTTTCTTCCTCCTGCCCTTATCCACATTATATGGGGTCGGCACAACATACTCTCTTCTTCCACTCTCCTCTGTTAGCCGTCATCCCAACATTCACACCCTTTATTGCCATATCAACTCTTACACAATCCATCTATCTTTTTTTGGTCTACCTCTACTCTACCATTTGTACCTCTGGCCTTTAATAATGCGTATCTTAATACGCATTAGGGTTTAGTACAATGGTTTAATACGATGGAAGTGGTTTAGTGCAATATCAAGGTACGCATTGCTACCGCGTGGGCCAAATGGCGTGAGGTGACTGGTATCATTTGTGACCCCAAGAGGCCTGTCCTTTTATACGGCTGTGAAGCATGGCCGGTATTAGAGCGACACAAGAAAGAACTGCGTATCACGGAGATAAATATGCTGCGGTGGATGTGTTGAGTAATGCGGAAGGACCGCGCTAGGAACTCCCGCATTTGCGACAGTCTTCATGTTCGTGACATTTCGGATAAACTGCAGGAGTGTCGCTTTCGCTGGTATGGCCACATTTTACGGCAAGCGGCTACTTACGTGGGGAACAAATGTCTGGCCATGCCGCCATCGCCGGGCTCCGGCAGACCGGTAGACCCAAAAAGTGCTGGCTTGACGTCGTAAAGGGTGATATACGTGCCAATGGGCTTACTGCCAGGGATGCTGAAGACCGTGCGAAGTGGAGTAGAAAAGGTCGGAAAACGGACCCCGGGCACCGAGGCGGAAGTTTGGGTTGCCATCGGAATACAACGCTGGGATACAATGATGATTAAGGGCTTAGTATTTCACACGGAATAATTAAAGACAGAAAAAGGAATTTTAATAGCATTCTAAGCGCGAACGTATTACGTCCGGAGTGGGCGAAATATCTGAAATTGTTTGAAAAATTACCTTTGCTGGGTGTGTACTAAAATTGTTTAAACGAGAACCGGAGTAAGATAAATCAATAAAATCTGTGTATCAATGCAAATATTTTTTCGGTTAAGTCTATTTTTACATTGAGTACGTTTAAATACAAGCAGAATAATATAATCAACTTCATCAGAAGCGTAACATGAACTAATTGAATTCTGAAGCGTGGGATAACATCCCACAAGAGGAACCGCATGAAAGGAGTGATAAGAGCCCGGGGAGAAAACACGAGATACTGAATATACTTTTTTAACAATTTTCTGTTTTACATCTTTGTTTCTAACATATAACAATTTCCTCTTAAAGGATAAAAACACACCTGTTGAACAAAGCACAATACCTAAAGAAATTGTATTTTAATTTGAAAAATTAATTTTCGTTAATTTATTTATACCTTATAATATCCACAATTAACTGGCATTATTTATATTTTTGGTTAAATGTAAAAAATAATCTCATTCAAAACCAAACTTCAGGGGTGTTCCGATTTTTTTGATGAGAAGTGTATTTAAAAAATCTATTTGTTGGCTTTAATTTTTATTTATGCCAATTTTTTAAACTATTATTATACAAAAAAAGGAAAAGTGTCAGTTCGAGGATAGCGTGGTATTTAGTTTTTACCAAATACGTATTTGGGGCAGAAAAATCCTTGAATGGCGACCGCGTACTGAAAAACGCAATGTTGGTAGGCCCCCCACAAGATGGACCGATGATCTGGTCAAGATCGCCGGAATAGGTTGGATGAGGGCAGCTCAGGACCGATCGTCGTGGAGATCTTTGGGGGAGGCCTTTGTCCAACAGTGGGCGTCTTCCGGCTGAGATGATGATGAAATACGTAATTGAACTAATTTCGAAATTAATATTTTCAACGATACGAGTAATTTGTATCGTCTCTTCTCCGCCCAGGGACGGCCTGTTGTAAAAAGCGACAAAACCACCACTACGTGGTAGGTCCGTCCGGTAACCACGTCTGGATGGCAACCACCGTCTAGTGACCACGTAGTGAAGATCAAGTATACGCCATAATAGCCTTGTGACCTGTGTTCTGGCATTCGTGACTCATGTTCTAGCATTTCTACACGGACAGCAGCGTGTTCGTGGTGCGTTGCAAACATCCATAGGCGACGGTAACTGCTTACTATTAAGTGAGCCGCCAGGCTATCTGCTGTTCGTCAGCAATAAAAAAAGCAGTTGATGATGACGAAATATTTGTAAACGATAAATATACATTTTAAATTCATTAAACCCAGATTTGATGACCATATGTACCATTTTATTATTCACAATCTCTGAAATGAAAAGGATAAAGGACGAAGGTTGAAAGATCGGACTATTATCATGCATTGTTTATCAGGAATCCCTTATAAAGGGAACCCTTTTATGATAAATTATGAATAAGGGTCATAAAAATTTCGATGCTTTGACATCAGAATGAGTAGTTTTAAATCAAATAACATTTTTGTCGTTGTTGTAGAACAAAATACGAATTAAGTATATCTAAAGGCCATCTTCTATGAATGTTAATGAGAGGCAACGACAATATGCTTTAAAGATGAGGAATAGTTTGTTTGATGGACCTCGCAAACTCCGCTCCAAGTGTCTCGTCAACGCAACCATGACCACTCTCACTTTTTGGTCGACAAGAGTGTCCGATTCAGAAGAGTTTGTATAAAAGGAGCAAGAGAAACCAACTATGGGGTGTATAAGAAATAGTACAGGAAACAGGGAATTGGTAGTTTTAAGTTTTGCTGTTATGGCGTATGTTCCAAGTCAAATATTTTATAAGTAATATTTGTCCAAATAACAACTCATATTTGCTGCATAACCAATAAACGTTGTCAGAACTTCGTTCATACTTTTTCCATCAATCAAAGTCGTAACTAGGGCGAGAGCAAATTAATACATAAACATGTTTCCAGTTTATATAGGGTCTTTGATAACTTTAATCGCCTTACAAAATGACTTAACTTTCTTTATCAACTAACTTTAAGGATCTGGTGTCATTCCCAAAGTTAAACTTTTCTTTTGTAGAAACGTTCGTTGAATTTTAAGTGAAATATCCATTACTCGTTTATATATTTTAATCGTTTGATTTAAATTTCTTCTTCCTGCTCGTATGCCATATTGTGTGGAGTCTGTAAAATATATCTCTTCTTTCGATTTTCCTCTGTTAGTCGTCACCTCAACATTTACACTTATGCTTTAATCTTTTACGCAATCCATCTTTACTTCAGTCTTCGCTTGCATTTCCATCATCTTTGTTTCCTATTGTTTCTCTTGTCACGTTTTCATGTATTTATTCTTCTTTATCTATCTCCCTTGCAGTTTTACGAAAACGGTTGTAATCCCTATCATTAAAAAAATAAAACAGGCATTATAGGAGACAAAAACAACTATCGGCCTATCTCTTTAGCTACGGCGTTGGCAAGGGTACTGGATAGGCTAATGGATGTGGACTTGAAAGATATACTGCACCTAAATGATGCCCAGTTTGGGTTTCACCCTGGACTGTTAATTACCATACGCACATTATATTGTCGTATAATATTGTATATGTTGTATAATGTCAAAGAGTGAGCTCATGGTTTTCAGAGCTCCTGGCAGATGCCCTTTAGATGTGCCCGATGTCTGTCTGAAAGGTAATTCCCTTAATAATTGTAAAAAAGTTCAAATATCTTGGCCACTATGTTACTAATGACCTTAAGGATGAAACAGATATAGAGAGAGAACGCAGGGCATTGGCGGTTCCATGTGACATGTTGGTCCGTCGATTTTCGTGTTGCAGTGGGCAAGTAAAGTTAAGATTATTTAAAGCATACTGCCAAGTTTTTTACACGTGCAGATTATGAACCAAATGTACGTAAATGTGCGCTGCGTGTGCAATATAATAATGGGTTCAGGATATTGATGGGATTGCCACGATTCTGCAGCGCTTCGGGTATGTTTGCCGAAGCATGCGTAGATGACTTTTATGCTGTTATGCGGGCTGCCTCATTGCTCTGCAGGGTTCGGGCCAGCTCCAATAGTATCCTGAGCACAATCGCTACCAGACATGTTTCTGCAATACTCAATTGCTGTGTTAGGAAATGTAAGACTAATACAGCAATTGTAGCCAAATTATGATAGAACTTATTCTAATGTTAGTCTTAACTAACATTAGATTTAAGACATTATGTATTTTCTAACCCCTATGAATTGTGTGAATTATTTAAAATAAAAAGATTATTATTATTATGCTATTGCACGGATTTGCAACCAAGCTGATTAATTCGAAAAATTTAACGATAATTGGCGCTCGATTCATTGTGCCAATCGTTATCCTCTGCTACACGTAAAACACTTCAAGTCAGTATCACACATACCGGCCCTGTGTTTTTTCTATCCTGCCTGATTATCAACCTTGCAAATGAGGCCATCCTAAGTTTACCGAAACATGATATCCACTTCAAGCCTCTACAGCAGGCTACAAGTCAGAATTGCAGAATACTTAGACCAGGCTACAGGTCATTTTCTAATTTAATTTTCCGGAATTTAAGCCCGGTAACTTAAGTGGTATGCATCAAATAATACTCTAAATATGCAAAGAGATTGAAACGGTACAGATTAAGTGACTATATTAACGTAAAAAAAGATTAATATGTATTTTTACATTTACATATATTTTTTACTTTATTACCTCTTTGCGCTAATTCCGTTATCAAAGAAAAGCCATTCTTTCCAGATATGCCGAGGTGGTTAAGTCTCAGCGTTCTAACCTTACGGTGGCTGCCTTTGTGCCGGTGGGCAAGATTTTAGGCTATAGACAGCGGCGGATCGCCATACTTAGACTTATGTGGGGGGGTCACAGGATCAACTTATGTTTATTACTCAGTAACCCATCGGAGTTCCCAAGAGAAAGCTTGTATCAAATAATTTCCAGACAACTTTTTGCCTTGCAAATAACAGATTAGTAACCACTGAATTATAATATATATATATATATATATATATATATATATATATATATATATATATATATATATATATATATATATATATATATATATATATATAAAATCATGTTTGACTAATAGTGTTTAACAACAAATCACTTAAACTCAGGTCCAAGAATCCATGTGCCATCAAAACTTACATAATTACTTAGTTGAGGTAAGTTTATTAACTTAGACACTAGCCGCTCTTCTAAGTTAGATGATTAATGAATACTGCAATTAAGCTCTAAGAACTACATCTTTCATGTAGTAACTTAGTTTGACGTTTGTTGTGTAGTTTTTTACACTAATGTGTTTTTCTTTCATTTTTTATACTTATCTTCTTTCAAGTGCTACTTTCTCGGCATCCACCATACTTTCGAGTCTTAGATAATTAGAATATACAAAAAGCTTTACATAATTTTATGGTAACTACCATATGGTAGCTACTATGGTAATATAGTGGTAACTAACTAGTTACCACTATATTTATTAATACAGGGTAAACTTTTTCACTTATTTGCTTCGATATCCTTGTCATCAATTAAAACTTAGGTACTCTTTTCTTATACTTTTAGCCTCCAGAATAATAATTATTTTTCCGTACAAGAGAAAGGAAAGAAATTGTCGAAGGAAAATTTAAAGATCAAATAGAGCAGCATCATCTAGTCCCAAAGTAATCAGCAGAGAACATGTGTTATGGGTACTAGACAACTCCTGTGATACCTTCATGGTGGCGATGTGTGTGTGTCGTTGCGTCACGTAAGTTGTCTCTTCCATTTTTGTTTTTGAACTAGCAAAAGCAATAATTCATTTGATGGGCTCCGAAGAAAAAAATATGTAACAAATACTATATAATTAATACTGTTTTATTCATATCATATTTGGCCTTTCGTTTAAATGGGTTAAAATATGATTGAGTATGCATAATTATAATTTAGGTATCATTGAAACGTGTATTGTTAAATTGGACTTGCTTGTGTCATTTGCGTGACCGGCATTAATCTATTCTACGTGGATGGCAATTTAATGGCTGAAATTTGTGAGAGTATTCCATACAAATGTTCTTTGGATGTGACTTCGCGGATTCAAATAAATAAATAAAGTTATTCAGTCCAATCAAAATTGCAGTATAATGTTTTTTTTAAACACACAACTCTGAGTAAAACATATTAAGGCATGCTATTTATAAATTTTTAAGTTTGTTAATATGTTATTATAAAGGTGTGTTAGAAAGAAAGAAATGTAAATATTTATTTAGGAATATAACACACAAATACATAAAATCATAAATTAATAAACTGCGTCGCTTACAGTTAGACTTGGACCTTCCCAAGTGCACGGTTACAATAAGATCATAACGCTCGGTCCACTGCAGAGGAAATGCAGTGCCCTGAAGTTCTGCCTGACACTGGTCATCTCCAGCCATTGCTGTTTCGGCCCATACTTGTGACGGGTGATACGGTGTGATGCAGCATCAAGGTGCTACCATTGCGACATCGCCGTTGCACATGCCTCAAAAATTCCCACGCGATACAAGGAGCGCCGTACACTCGTTTCCTCTGCATATGCTACGGGCCTCAACCTTTTCTTTAGGGCTTGCTTACATACTATTAGACTTAGTTACCCATCCACTACTACAGCTCTATTTCATTGAAGACTAAAGAAAATCTGAAACCTCGCTCCAAAGCTTTCTATTAGACCCTGTAATTGAGAACTAAGCCGTGTGGTCCCGGCCGAAGAAAGAATAGGGCCACCCCAAATCATCCCAAGGGAGTCGTAAAAGCCGACTGATGGGTCACTCCCTCTGCCAGCTTGCATGCGGCGAGGGAAGGACACCTCTAGGTTTCCCTTTAGAGGTTGGGAGGTCGGACGGCAGTCGCTCCCGTAAAAACCAAAACAAGCCAAACAAAAATGGTACGGACACGGAAAGGTATTGTCACGGATAGGGCGTCGCCGCAAAACGACGCGCAGGAACTTCGCCCGACTCCTGTGACAAGTGGACTAGGGCTGCCGTGCCGTGGGCGAGCACGGCTAAAGACACTAGCCCCATCCAAAAGGAAACTCCGCTTCGCAACGTGGAATATTGGCACGCTAACCGGACGCGCGAGAGAGTTGGCCGATGTGCTCTCCAGGCGGAGGGTGGCCGTGGCGTTCCTGCAGGAGACTCGGTGGAAGGCCAGCAGATCCCGGTTCATTGGGAATGGCTACAAGCTGATCTACACAGGTGCACCTGGTGGGGAGAATGGGGTTGCCATAGTGCTCTCGGAGGAGTTCCAGAACGACATTTTGGAAGTGAAACGTCATAGCGACCGGCTTATGGTCGTTGGGGTGCTTATCGATGGGGTAGTTACCCACTTGATAAGTGCCTATGCGCCACAGGCCGGTTGTGACGACGCCGATAAAATAGCGTTTTGGAATCAACTCGGAGAAGTGCTCCGTGGAATCCCGTTATCACAGGGGATCGTTTTGGGGGGTGATCTGAACGGTCATGTGGGTGATGAATGTGGGGAATTTGAGCGTGTTCACGGTGGATTTGGGTACGGTAGCCGCAACGCGGAAGGGGAGGACATCCTCAATACGTGTGCGGCTGCCGACCTTGCCATTGTGAACACGTATTTCAAAAAGAGACCCGAGCATCTCATCACCTACAAGAGCGGGAGGAATGCTACCCAAATCGACTTCCTACTCACTAGGAGACACCACATCAGCAAAGTGGCCAACTGCAAGGTCATACCCGGTGAGAGTCTAACTGCACAACACCGTCTTCTTGTCATGGACCTCTGCGTAAAGCCCAAAGGCAAATGTGTCGACCGCCTTCAACGCCGAATCAGGTGGTGGCTGCTTGATGAAGTCAAGTCCCAGGAGTTCGCCTCTGCCATCGGCGACAAGTGCGCTGGTGGTGAGGGCGAACCGGTTCAAGCTTACTGGGACAGGATTCAGGCGGCTATCCTTGGGTCGGCGAGAGAGGTGCTTGGCGTGTCTAAGGGCGGACGCAAGTGTGACAAGGAGACTTGGTGGTGGAACGACTCAGTCCAGAGGGAGACCAGGGCGAAAAAAGCCCTCTTTAAGAAGTGGCAAGCGTCCAGATCTCCTGAAGATCGCGACGCATACAAAGATGCCAAACGCGCCACCAAGAAAGCTGTAGCCAGAGCCAGACGAGACCACTTACAACCACTTTACGATAAGTTGGACTCGTCTGAGGGGCAGAAGCTCATATATAAGTTGGCGCGCTCTAGGGTCAAAGCGGCACAGGATATCTCCAAGTGCCGCTGTGTAAAAGACCCCGGGGGCAACTTGTTATGCGAGGACCTCGCGGTGAAGGAGAGATGGCGCTCATATTTCCACGAGCTGCTGAACAAGCAGCATAAAGAGGTGCAGCCGCCAGATCTTCCTCCGAACCAAGGACTAGTGCCACTGATAACGCCTGCAGAGGTCCAGAATTGTCTTCGCCGCATGAAGAATCGGAAAGCTGTTGGATCCGATGGAGTCCCCATCGAAGCCTGGAAGGCGATGGGCTCTCGTGGTGTGGGCACTTTAACCGACCTTTTTAACCGGACACTCCTCACCGGTACGGTCCCGAACCAATGGAGGCTGAGTATCATTACTCCAGTCTTCAAAGGCAAGGGATCGGTGCAGGAGTGCGGTAGCTACCGCGGTATAAAGGTCATGTCCCACACCATGAAGCTCTTCGAGAGGGTTATCGACTCTCGGATTCGACAGGAGTGCACTGTCTCGGAATGTCAATATGGGTTTCGCCCTGGTCACGGGACAATGGACCCTATTTTCGCCCTAAGGACTGTCGCGGAGAAATACAGGGCGAAGAATACGCCTCTGCATTGTCTGTTTCTTGACTTGCAGAAGGCCTTCGACTGTGTTCCTCGCGCGATAATCTGGTGGGCATTGCGGTCCAAAGGGATTCCAGAGGCCTATGTTGGGATCATCCGAGACATGTACCGTGATTCCGATTCCGTAGTTCGGACCGCTGTTGGCGACACAAAACCTTTCCCCATCACCGTCGGTGTGCACCAAGGATCCGTCCTTAGTCCGTTTCTGTTTAGCGTGGTATTAGACGTATTGTCAGACAGCATCAAAAACTCACATGAGCAGCCCCCGTGGCTGCTCATGTATGCTGATGATATCGCGCTGGCAGATTCGGACAGGGGTAGGCTGGTGCGACGTGTGAAGGTGTGGAAGGAGTCGCTTGAGAACGGTGGTCTGAAGCTCAATGTGGCGAAGACCGAGTACTTGGCCTGTAACTCCACAGATCCCACACCCGTACGCATAGACGGCAACACGGTCGAGCGCACGGACCATGTGAAATACCTGGGATCTGTGTTTCATGCGTCTGGTGACATCGATTGCGACGTCAAGGCACGCATTGCTGCCGCGTGGGCCAAATGGCGTGAGGTAACTGGTGTCATTTGTGACCCCAAGATGCCGGTAAAGTTGAAGGGACAGGTCTATAAGACCATTATTAGGCCTGTCCTTTTATACGGCTGTGAAGCGTGGCCGGTGTTAGAGCGACACAAGCAAGAACTGCGTGTCACGGAGATGAATATGCTGCGGTGGATGTGTGGAGTGACGCGGAAAGACCGCGTTAGGAACTCCCGCATTCGCGGTAGTCTTCGTGTCCGTGACATTGCAGATAAATTGCAGGAGTGTCGGCTCCGTTGGTATGGCCATGTTTTACGGCAACCGGATGCTTACGTGGGAAACAAATGTCTGGCCATGCCGCCTCCGCCGGGCCCCGGCAGGAGGGGTAGACCCAAAAAGTGCTGGCTTGACGTCATAAAGGGTGATATGCGTGCCAATGGGCTCACTATCAGGGATGCTGAAGATCGCGCGAAGTGGAGTAGAAAAAGTCGGAAAGCGGACCCCGGGCACCGAAACGAAAGTTTGGGTGGCAACCGGGACTAACGCTAGGATGATGATGATGATGATGAATTGAGAACTAAGCCAGTCTTTAATATTTAAGTCTGGACACCACGAGGACGGAACGCGTTGTTCGAAATCTCATAGTAGATATAGGAACAAACATAATCAAAGTCACAGCATATATAAAACCAATCTTTGTAAATTATTCGATTTCAATAAAGTGTTCCATTTCGAACAAATTGGATTTCAAAAAACTTTCAACTCAAATCCATTTGAAGCGTAATTAAAATACTAAATTAGTAAAATTAGTACTTATGTAAAACTTTCAATTTTCATCGAATAATTTTAATTAAGAACCTTTAGCTTGAGTTTAAATTGATTTCGCCAGTATTTTAAAGCGCGTTGTCGCTTATTTTAAAGTCTAAAATATATCGGCATTCAGTCACAGTTTTGTCAGGTTTTTTCATTTTATCATCTCGTCCAGTACCACCATACTAATACCATAAAAACAAACAACACACAAGAGCTGAGATAGGAATAGACGGTGGGAAACGGTAATAATTATAAAATTAATGGGGGTAGCTCTAGTATTTTAATTTGGGTCCTTCGAAGCGGCCTCCCTGCTGGCCGGATCCCCACTATGGGACCTCGAGGCCCGGGTCCTGGCGCTGTTGTACCAGTGGCGCCGGGACGCGGCCGAGCGTGGCTCTCGCCCCGCGCCTCGCGAAGTTGAGGCAAAGCGGGCGGAGCTGCGCGATGTGGTGCTCATGGTGGAGTGGAAGGAGCGCCTCGCGCACCCCAGCGCGGGCCTCGCCACCATCGAAGCGGTGAGGCCCGTCCTGGCCGAATGGTTGGAAGGGCGCCACGGCGCCCTGACCTTCCGCCTGATCCAGGTCCTCTCGGGGCACGGTTGCTTCGGGAGGTACCTGTGTCGCATAGGGCGGGAGATGACGTCGGGGTGCCACCATTGTGGCGCGGGCTGCGAGGAGGACACGGTGGACCACACTGTCGCCGTGTGCCCTGCGTGGCGCGAGGAGCGCCGCGCCCTCGTCGCCCAAATCGGCGCGGACCTGTCGCTCCCGGCCTTGGTTCTGTCCATGGTCGGGGGTGATCCTGGATGGACGGCTGTCGCCTCCTTCTGCGAGGCAGTCATGTCCGCAAAGGAGGCGGCAGAGCGGGAGCGGGAGTCGACCACCACACTCCCCTCCCGCCAACGCAGGCCACGCCGGCGGCGCCGGAGGCCCAGTAACGACCTCCGGCCGCCGTAAAAAGCGGCCGCGGGCGGCCCCTCGGGGGAGGACCCGCCGTCCGCACTATTGCCGCGAGGGAGAGGGCTGTGTGCTGTTCTGCGGCACCCCTCAACTGTTGATCCAGGAGAGCGCCGGGGGACGAAATCCTGACCCCCGGCGCCAACAATTTAGAAGGGGCCCGCCTTAAGACAAAGGGCGGGCCGGCGCCGGCCCGGGCCACGAGATCGGCAGGCCATATATCCGTGGACCCGGGCGTAGGCGATAGGAGAACAGCGGGGTTTTTTAGTGGGTAGTCGGATGGTCGAACATCTTTCCCGGAGTCCCACATATCCCTCGGTCCCCCCGGGCCGGGGGAACCGGTCAAGAGAGGTTTTTCCCCCGAGACCAAAAAAAAAAGTATTTTAATTTGGACGGAATTTAAAAATACTATAGTTTACCGGACAGTACAATAATGGATATGTACTGTATAATAATAGCTCAGCTGTGATAAAAAAAGAAACAAAAATTTTCGAGATATTCCTTTTTGCATAAATACAGGCAGTTTTAATTTTTATTCAATTCAGAACTTTTTAGTGTAAAATGTTGATTGGTTGAAATGATAAGACTAGTCCAGCATTTCTCAGCGTTATCGGACTTCGTTATAAAACTCCTAAATTACGTCCAACCTAACCTTGGTTTTATGCTGACCGTTACAATATAACCATAAAATACAGTTCAAGGGTAAATTCTTATTCATGAGTTCTAATGCCTTATCAGATTGGCCATAACGTTATTTAATAGCTAGAAATTTCCAAAGTAATTTTGTAATGTATTTTAAGCTAGTTGTACCAAATTTAACAAGGTATTGTTGGATGAAAATGTGTTTCTTGACCATAATTATTATGATGTTTGGGAGCTCTACTGAAATTAATTCCGTCTCCCCCTGTGAGGCAGTCATGTCTGAGGAGGCGCGGGGGACGAAGCGGGGACGCACCATTCACTCCTTCCAATCACGTAACATAGTTATTGCCGTAGATTACCAACCGTCCAGAGCTTCTGGAGTGCTCGGTCGCGGACGCAGGGAACGCTTGCAATTCCTACACATGATCGCGGAGAGGCCACGTCGGTGATTCGTGCCTCGGCCTCTATGCCAGGCACTCTTTCTGCGCTCCTGGAATTTCAAATATTTTAGGGATATACCAGCGAAAGTCCCGGTAATAGTATTCTGCTGGATGAGGGAGAGCAGCGGGGTGTACGAAAATAATTTCTGTATAGGCGAAAATACAACTTTCAACCAAACTATTAATTCTGGGTTTCAAAGGGGTGACTATCATCTGATTCAGTTCAGCCGTCAGCCTATACCGCCCCCCCCCCACCCCTTTAAGCCTTCTTTCATAAAGAGATTATTTCTTTGTTAAGGGTGGCCCACCTGGCAAGTAGCTAGAAGTACATCTACTCAATCAATACAATTTTATAACAAACTAAATAATAATTAATTAACAAAGAAAATATGCTTACTCATCATGTTAATAGAGTAGGCGCTAAAATAATGTATTCGTAAATTTAAAACCAACGGTACTTGAAAGGCAGTTCCATACCGAGGTTAGCTGCGAAATTGTTATCGTGAAAATTATAACTCAATCGTTTTTCGTAGATTCGTGTCATAGTGGGAAAGGGCATTAAAAAGAAGTAGTTCATATGACGGAAACATACTAGAGAAAGCGTATTGATAATAATAGGTGCATTTTAAATAATATTATTATGACATGATATTATTAAAATAACAAACCGCCCCTTACAAGGGTTTTATTTTGTTTATTTTCAATTCGAAGCCCAGTGTTACACCAATCATTATTACAACACTAATGTGTCGTGTATGTATCTTCGTGAGACTCAATTTTCTTGATCAAGAGAGACACAAAAAAGTTTAAGTAGGCGAAGTTATTTTTTTTATACGATCTGACTTCAACTGCAAAAGGAATGAATGACTATTTAGTTTACATCCTGAAATCTAGGAAGGAGTAATACACTTCTCACCCTTTACTAGGAGCAGGATGGGGTGGTCCTATTTCTCCCATTGATTGGAACCTGACCACTTATAATTTGAATGAATCAATATTGGTTTTAGTTTATTCTAACATTTTGAAAAACTCTTTTTTTTCAGTAACTCCATCCATGACAGTTTCTTTTTAACTGCGAAAGCTATTAAAAACAATAGATGCTATTATTGCCTTTCGTGTAAAGTAAGCACTCACTATCTTCCTGACTTCACTGCCCCCCCCCCCTCCTAGAACCCCTAACGAAACCACCTAATGTAGAACAGTAATGGGTCGAAAAATGTCCGAATTTCCTATATTTTCTTTTCCCACTGTAGTGCCAATGTGCCACTATCACGTGACACCAAGTCATAAAACTATACAATATTCCTTGAACGCCCTTCGCCCTTTAGTGTTGTATTTAATATATGTTTTTCGGTATACATTTAATTTTTTTATCTGTCCAGGGGCGGAGAAAGAATACTAACCTCTGCGGCTGGAGTTAGCCTGTCGTAAAAGGCGACAAAACAATCCACCCTAGCTACGTGGTAGGGCCTCAAGCCAGTCTGGATGGCGACCACCTTTGTTCTTAAGTATACCGTGTTCTGGCATTAGTGACCCAAGTTCCTGTACCCTTATCGGACAGCAGCGTGTTCGCGATGCCACTGGCATTGCAAACACCCATAGGTGTGCGGTAACTGCTAAATGCTAAGTGGGCCGTCAGCCTCTCTGCTGTCCTATAGCATATATATATATATATATATATATATATATATATATATATATATATATATATATATTTATACATGACATACAAATTTTAAAAATAAAAGATACATATCACAGCAGTACATGTACAACAACTAATTTGACTTAGAGAAAATCACACTGGCCCCTGAACTAGTGAATACTGTATCTCAGTGGGCCAGTATTTTTAACATAAGTACTAATATATAATAATTACCATTATATTAATAATTAAATAATATATAGTAGTTAAATGAGATATAGTAGTAAAAATAAATAATAAAATAAAATATTAATGAAAGAAGAAGGGAAAGAAAAATATAGATACATATATTAACTGAAACAATGATTGTATGTGAATATAATGTATGTTAGTTATATATAAGTAAAATGTAATATTATATTTAAATAATTGCTTTGCTCTTCTGACTCTTGATAATTCAGCTCATATATATATATATATATATATATATATATATATATATATATATATATATATATATATATATATATATATATATATATATATATATATATATATATATATATATATATATGTGCGTGCGTGCGTGAGTGCATGCGCGCGCGCGCGTGTGTGTGTGTATGTGTGTGTGTGTGAAATAAGCCCAAAATGAAGGACTGTATATTTTTTATATATCGCCCCCCACACTAGTATGTAATGGGAATACGTTCTATCTTGCAGTAGAAAAGTGCAAGAAATGATCCACATTTCTCTTTCGATGGTGTTTTCGGCGTGGTCTGCAATATCTAAATTCAAAAAGAAGACAGCGAGTACAAATACTGAGTAACTCACAGACACGTTCCCTGTTATTATTTTATTTGTTAAACCTTGACAAGGTAAATGATGTTTCATATCACGTCATACGTCTTCTCACATGAGGGTACCTGACAAAATTAGCGGAGCAATAATTTTCTACTTAACACTAAGCAATTGACGAATTATTCTTCTTCTCATATTTCTAAATTAAGTTTTTACAACAAATTAATTGTTAACTCGTGCTTCGTGATTATTGTATTGTAATTAGGAACAATTTTAAATAGCATAATATGATCAATCACGATAAATAAATATATCACTATACTACCATATTACATCACTAAACTTCATGCGTGTGCATTTCATGAACCACGTGTAACCCGATGATAATCTATGCAAATAATGGACTTTGGTTTGATTTAGTTGTTGGAGTACGAGTTAAAAAAATAATTTTTGTTCTTATATATGGATACAATAAATTTATCAATACCAAGATAATAAAAAAATATTTAATAATACAATAGTAAAATTAAATATAAATTAGAATATACAATGTATACACATCCTCATGCTGTGCTGTTTCTCGTCGTCATCCCTCAATTCCAGGACTGACAAGAAAATACATTGGAGAGAAACGGTTGGCCCAGGCAATGGTAATGCAAAACAAATGCCTATGTGTTTAAATCATACAATTCTGAGAATATACACCCTTCTTACATAGCCGCTTAAACATCATCTGCCTACTCTGTTGTTCACGTGGCGTCGCTCATATACCTGTTTTTCTAACATGGAAAGGCTTTTTTACACGCTTTATATTAATTTGATCTGTATGTTTAATGTTTCCATGTATATTATGTAACGGAATTTTCAGACTTATTTTGATCCACTTTGAAGGATCCAACGTTCGAACGAACGAACATTCAAAATTTTGCACACTTGTCAAGACCATGATGGCAATACACAAATTTGATAATTTTGTCCCATAGTCCTAATCAGGATTATCAGTATTAACGATTTCTTTTTCTTTTGTCGAAACGCCATCTTTTTTTTTTTATTGCGTAGGACAGCAGACAGGCTGACAGCCCGCTTAGAATTTAGCAGTTACCGTCGCCTATAGGTGTTTGCAACGCCAGTGGCATCGCGAACACGCTGCTGTCCCATAAGGGTACAGGAACTTGGGTCACTAATGCCGGAACACAACACAAGGTTATTATGGCGGCATACTTAAGACCAAAGGTGGTCGCCACCCAGACGGGCTTGAGGCCCTACCACGTAGCTAGGGTGGGTTGTTTTGTCGCCTTTTACGACAGGCCGACCCCGGCCACAGAGGTTAGTATTCTTTCTCCGCCCCTGCACGGATAAATCTGGCGTTTAATTAACAATGACGTTGATATTCTCGTCAGTAATTTTATTCGTATGTTAAGAATAATTTTTACTATTTAATCGACAAAAAATGGAGGAGGTTCTCAAGTCGACGCGTATATTTTTTTATGTATATGACCACGCATAACTTTTGACAGAATTGATTTATTTAAGCATGTAGTAATTAGTAGATTATAGCCACAAAAAATTATAAAATAAAAACTGTTTAACAAAAAAAAACCGCCGAAAAAACTAAAAAGCAAAAAATAATAAACCTTCTTTTTGTTAACCTTAATGACTAAGTTCTTGAATGACTCTTGATATCTTGTAATAACTAAGTTCGCAGATAAAGGGTGGTTTTTTGGTTTGTGAGTAGGCTTAAAGAGTTCCACAAACTCGGCGAGTTCTCTGAGCTTAGGGAATCGACGAAGAGGGTTTTTCTATGAAAGTGAAATTACCTTTCTTTTACATATCCTTCCCGTGACAAATATTTAATAATTATTGTCATAATCGCTATCTTTCTGTAACCTTCTTCTGTGTTCTTTCTTGTATAAAAAACGATTGTCGTACTTTTTTTTAAACAACATGTATAAAAAATAGTGAGGGTACAATCAGCTTTTACTACAATTGGAGCTGACCAACACTGAGAAGGAAACCACAGGGCACTTTTCCAAACTAGTGAAATTTATCAGAAATGATCGCATCCATAAGAGAGAATTTGATTAATGTTACCGTGTTATTAATGACAAGAAAAATTTTTGGGATCGTTGTTAGCTCATGTCATTCCAGTTAGTTACTGTTATCGATAAATTGTAAACATCAACAAATTAAGATTAGTTAACTCTATAGAGGTTAAAAACTGAAATTATCAATTCTAGGTTATCATTCAGATTCCTGTCGTGTGTTCAATCCACAAGTAGAGAAAATATTTGTATGATCTGTAAGCACATTTTATGTAGGATCGGCACATGATTTTTCCTTCCACGCTTCTCTGTTAGCCATCATCTCAGCACCTTTTTTCGCTATATCATCTTTCACGCAATTCATCCATCTATAGTTTCCTTGGTCTTACAAAGAAAAAAACAAGAAAATATATCTGTAACATGATCATACGAAGCTAGTCTTTTAATTAAAATTTTTTCAATCATTGGCACTATACTGTCCCTGATATATTCAATTATGTTTGTAAACACTTTCCTGAATCCACACATTCATCTTTTCATTTGCATTGCCGCAGCATGTATCCTTTCGTTCTCTTTAATGCCCATCGTTCCGATATACTTGTGAAAAATTTCCAGTTATACAGGTTTTAACATAGTGCAGGAAAATGTATTTTTAAACATATCATTCTACATCGCCACTGGCTGAAAACAAGTTCAAAAAACTTGAAGTATTGTCGAAGTTGAATAAAAATGCATAGTAAAGACATTTTTAATGTAAGATGAGGCAAAGCCAACGGTAACCGAATGCAACGGCTACAAGCTTAGTTCTTGACACGCGATCGCATCGTCGAAAGCTCACGGCATACATTTACTTATTCAAAAGAATTTTTAGACATGGCTGACTGAAATTTAAACTATTTTGATGTTAGCTAGTGAATAAAACAAAAGAAATTCGATTGTATAAATATACATGTTATTAAAATGGCCAAATGGCCATTTTAATAACTGTTCCTTCCCGTACAAACATTATGGAACAAAAACAAAATAATTAAACTGTACTCGTATTTGAGAAGCGATATTTTTTAGTTAATTATTACTACGGTAACATTTAGGCTGTTTCAAGTAACTGGGAAATAGAAAAAAATATATAAAATAATCGACCCAGCCTAATCCACTTATTATTTAACTATTTATTAATCAAAGTAAAAACCCAATAGCTAAAAAATCATTATAGCTCCACATCATATTATAAACAGTCCTTTCCTTCTCATCGCCCATATCGAATATATTATATAAAATCCTAAAGTGACGCCAGAGTTTTTGTATCTTGGAATTGTTGAATATATACTAAATAGCATAGCTTTTATAAAGAATTTTATTCAATAGTTTTATTTTATTATAAATCAGTTTTAAAATATAATAGCAGCAAGGTCGTCATACGTCATACGACTTAAGCTAAGGTTTGCAATAGTAGGAAAAATATGTAATGCAATTGCTTAAAGAAAATATTCTAAAAGTAATGCGAAATGGTGTCGATGTATAGAAAAAAAAAACAATTTTCAGCTTTCCGAAGTGACAAAAAACTGAAAAGCAATCTAAACATAGCATAGAACCGAAGCAAAATAGTCCACTGTATAACATTGCGAAACGAAACTTTCAATGAAATCGCACACTCGAAGCGGAGTGAAATAATGAAAGAACTACGAACTAGTTTTTCATGAATTCATTGTTTTCAATACTATTCACATTCTAAAGCTGGTATTCATTTGTTTCATATAACAACCATATCGTGAATTTGTATTTACAAATACATGAACATTTTAGTGGATTAAAAGCTTAAAATAAAATAACCTTTGTATAAGTGTTGATTTTACAGGGGCGACGGCCGTCTCATCGTCGCTCCCCCCTCCTAATGAAATAAAATTCCATACATGTAACAAAGTATCTGGGTTCGCTACATACAAGATCTAATAGAAACATCTTGAAGAAATTTGCTCATCTCAATTATATTATCGAAATTATTATAGATTATAACGCTCGACTGGTAACTGATCAGCCTTTATTATAAAAGCGGCTAATGATTGCATTCAAAGTGCATGGGTGTATATTTTATTATGCTGGTCTTTTTGTTAGGCTCAATAGTCACGCTCGAGCGAGAAGCGCACGTGAAGTATATTCCTCTTCCCAGCGACGTGCGTTTCTTTGTCAGCTGGGGGGATGCAGGGGCGAATTGCTCGAAAAAACTAAAAAATCTATACCCTCCCGAACATGAATGGCCTCCAAACCACCAAACCGATGTCTAAAAAGGCGTTACAGCTTGCAGGTCAGATCAACTTGGGCCCTAAAGGTCTTACAAAAAGCTATTATCACCAATCCCAAAATTACATAATAACAGTTTAAAAATATAAATAAATTATTTGGATACATAATTCCTATATAACAAAATACATAACAAACATAATAAGACATTAAATCTTTGAAAGCATTATTAATGTATTATTAGTCACTTCTAAAAACATTCTCAACACACAATAGCAGTTCCTTGGTCGCTATAGTTACGAATAGCCCCACTGTTTACGGACTTAGTCTGCACGTGAAACAGTAACGCACCACCTTCGAACCTGTTCACCCATTTCGGCAGAAGCAAATAATCAAACATTTAAAAAATGTAAAACTTAAATCATTTAGTTTTAACATTTATAATAATCCGTTCTCAGTTTAAAAACACTCTGTTCTCAAAGAACATGAACTGTTATTTCTGTGCTAAATTTAAATTCAAAATGATTGGTTTATTGATGCTGATTTTACAAATGGATTTGGCGCTTACTGCGCGGGAGCCTAAACAAATTAGTTTAGCGAATCAAGGGACGATTGCCGGAATGTATATTACACGGTTCAGAACAAAGAGGATCGCTGCGTACATAGGGATTCCTTACGCACAGCCGCCGATTGATTTTAGACGGTTTTCCGCTCCAGAGTATACAGATTTACCAAAATGGGAAGGGACCAGGAATGCGACGATGTTTGCCGCTGATTGTATGCAAAGTGATCCCAAAAAGGAAGATGTGCATAACCCTTTAAGGAAACATGATGAATTGTTTATGAATTTACTTGAATCGCAAATGGAAGAGCCTAGAAAGAAGGAGTACTCTGAAGATTGCTTGTATTTGAACGTATACGTTCCAGATGGTAAGTTATTTTAAATATTTGAAAAACTCCTTTCCTGATATCAGTTCTTAACGTTCCATTGCTGGACTCAAGCCTTCCTCTGTAAGTACAAACAACATACCCGCCGCGTTACACATACCGTAGATCTCGGTATTTCGACCGCCTCATGATGTTTAGGTTGGGTTTGTGATGCTAGTTCGCCACCTCGTATATCAGGTATTTAAATAACGGTACTTTTAATTATTGATAATTAAGCATATAATCATAAATTAAACTCAATGCAATTACAATCATGTCTCGTCAAAACCGGTATTACTACCTACGGAGTTATTTGTCAGAAATACTTTTCGATAGAAATTACTTTAAGTTCCTGCGATTCGGATAATTTATATAATTCTGTGCGAATATTAGAATAGTTTAAGATTATGAAATAATATTTCCATTCTGTATTAGGTCTTTTAATTTAAATTCAGGTCAGCTATTCATAGTGTTTTATTCATAGTTTTACAAAACTACTGAAATATCTCATACACGGATTCCTAAACTATTTTAGCAAGTGATCTCTTTTCCAAAATGAATTGTTACCTTAGACCCCATAGTCAAATAACTTTAAAAATAGTAAAAAAAAAATTTTGCTGTTGACACAAAATAATTTATCAAAATAATTTCATATGGTATCCCATTTTCTCATCACTTTACCCAAGGGGTCGATATCGACCACTTTGGGATACCCTAATCAAATACATCTAATAATAATTTTCAACGTCTGAAACGTTGTTCTCTTAATCATGAGTCTGGTAGGTTAATAAGACTTTTTTGCTTGTTAACCAACTTCAGACCATCATCAAAACCTTCCTAATTATAACCAGCAGAAGGGTTATATTAGCATATTTTGAGTTAGGTTCTGAAGAAACCATTCCATCCATTACACGAAACGTCGCATTTTTGTTTCAAATTTTTTCTTGATTTTTTTTCATGACACACAAGAAGAAGATAAAATTGTTTTTATAGAGTGATTGTCGTGTGCTCTAACCCCGAAAAGAGAACAATATATTAATTGATTTATTGGATAACTCGTTCCGTTGGTTGCTACCACACAATAATAAAATCGAACAGCAAATAACAATACAAAACTGCACTTTGATTTAGTGCTCTTAATAATCCAACCGCACACGAATGCGCTATATAAGTTCAGAATAAATTGTTCCTTTTGCCCCAGATATTGTTTGGCGTTCTGCCTAAATTATTTGTTTAATGGAATTCCGGGGGTATGTTTTTGAATATTGAAAGAGATAACAAGGCTTTTGTTTTAGCTGAAAATCCAATTTAAACTACCTTTGAAAATGTAGAATTTTTATCCTTATTTATTCGCCATTAATTTGGACAACCAATTTTTTCACGGAAAACTGAAAGGTATGAAGCAATTGTAATTTAAATTTCTAATAAAATGTTATACATTTTAGTAGCTTTGATTATAATATTTGAGCAAAGTATTACGTCATATTATGATTTATATAAATTTTCAAATGTAATATAATAATAATTAGATGTACTACAAATACTGGTTTGAACAGGTTTGGATGATTATTTATTAATCACGAGATTATTATTATACATACTACATATATAAGCACTCACTGAGTAGCGGAATGTAGAGGCAAATATTCCAATTAGTACTGTTCAGTAACGGGTCTTCAGAGTATTCCAATGAATCGTATATTTTATCCGTTTATTTTTCGATTATCACAAATTTTGATACGAGACTGTTTGCAGTTTTTTTTTATAGCGACAATGCTTTTTTCTTGTTATGTGGCTCCAGTGCTTTAGGTGCTGATTTGCCAATGTCAATTAGACAGGTATTTAACAACTGACCAATAACCCCCTTTACTAATTGTGATCCAGCAACAAACAACTATTATTTTTGTATTTCACGACCTTGATTGGATACCTCGATTAGGATTGAAATACTCACTGAAATTATTTTTAATTTATGCATTCGGATACAAATTATAAATACGAATATATTGGGACTATTCACATCTAAGGCAAGCTGCAGACCGCTTGTGATATGGGTACTAGACAACTGATATACTACTTCCATACCTTTGTTTTATAAATAAATAAATACTATACATAAACACCAATATTCAGTACAGGAAACGAATCTGTGAACCGGGGCTGCAACGTGCGAAAGCTGTTGGACCATAGAAGCCAACGATAATATAAATGGTAAAATAATTTCAAATTCTCACGGTACTATTAATCATAATATTATTATAGCATTGAAATTACCGAAAGTATAAAATTATCTTAGCGGGAAAACCAATATTTCATAATAAAAATGTATATTTTTCCTTATTTGGACAGTAATACAAAAAATTAATATAAATCAAGTTTTCTTTCCAGTATCGAACATTCAATATAAATTATGTTATTTTTTAAACATTCGCAATAAACAAAGTTTGAGCGAATAGACATATTTAAATGATCAAAAAGTCTTGTTTACTTTTATAAATAATAAATTTTTTTGGGTATGTGTTCCAAATCCGATAATAATAAGGCTACCCATAGTGAAGAGTACTATGGGATGGGTACTCCATAGGTTAGTGAACATATGAAGTCGTAACGACAGATCATCATCATCATCTTTGCGTTGAATCCCGGTTGCAGCCCAAAATCTCGCTTCGGCACCCGGGGTCCGCTTTCCGACTTTTTCTTCTCCACTTCGCACGGTCTTCAGCATCCCAGGTAGTGAGCCCATTGGCATTCACCCTTTACGACGTCAAGCCAGCACTTTTTGGGTCTATCCCTCCTGCCGGGGCCCGGCGGAGGCGGCATGGCCAGACATTTGTTTCCCACGTAAGCATCCGGTTGTAAGCAGTTATCCTCGCGTATGGATGCTTGCGACGATAGGGGCACTGCGAACACGCTGCTGTTCCATAGAGGTACAGGAACCTGGGTCACGCCAGAACACAACACAAGTTTATTATGCTACCATAATACTTGTAGACCACGGGTGCCATCGAGACTGGCTTGGGGCCCTACCACGTCGCTAGGGTTGTTTTGTCGCCGCGACAGATTGACCTGGCCACAGAGGCTAGTATTCTTACTCCGCTACTGCACGGAGAAGAAGAAGGTGTCTTGAAAATGAAGTTTTTATAACTATACATAGACACACAAGATAGTAGAGGTTATTGTAAATGCATACCACATACAAATCGCATTACAAGCATCATCATTCTTTTGAGGTTATCACATCGTAGCTAATATAGAAAGCAAATTTATAACAATAGCCAATAACAACCCCCTGCCGGGCTCAGACTCCTTATAGAAAACAGTATACCCATGGTGGGTATTCAAAGTGGTTTTGCGGGTTATACTTACCGGTGACCTTGGTATATAGGTTTCCATATCTTGTTTTCCTTTACCGACTAAAAATTACAACTATGTTATAATACGAATTTATCATTAGACATGCATTTAGGGTAAAATACTTGTAAAATAGAACTTTGAGTTCTTCAAGACTAAAATTTTTACTAGCGTTATTTATTGGGTTATTATATTAGACAAAAACGAAAGAGGCATAATATTATGAAAAAAATTTATTGTATTTGTTACTACATTTTTCATTCTAGTTAGGTTTAATGAATGAATGCCTTAATTTTCATAGTAAGGACATTATTTTAACAGTTCTATTATTAAATTTATCGTCAAATATAAATCATAGCTTGGAAAACTAACATTGTACCAAACTAAGTGCTCGTTAAAAATAATACCTCTATAATATTCTAAACAGTTTATACCAATTTTACGGTCAAATCAAAATATGCCCCCGAAAATGGCATACGGGGTCCTTCATTAACCCACTTTGGAACTTTCCCCTCGTGCCGATAAGAAAGTCATTTCAACCCTGCCAACATTCATTGTTATTCACCACTAAATTCATACATTACGTCCATTTTTACACATAATAGCTGTTACTTGTCTGTATCGATGGTAACTTTGGTGTTATTATTGCAATGGAATTCGGATAGAAGTCAGTTTTCGACATCTTAGGACTTAAACTTCTCTAAGTTAGCGTCATGCTTTCTAATGACTTGCATTTTTATTGATGAAAACTGAAACTGAACCTTATTAGTATTAAATTAGTAGTAGATTGAATCGGAAATTTAAAGAAAAATCGACGCGTGTTTTTCTCTTCAGTTTTTCGTTTTGCTACTGCAAGCATTTAGTTCGCTAGCAAAGGAATATCCTATCCCCATGGATAGCTTTCTGGATCTCAGACGATCCTGTGACCTTCTAAATTCTGCTTTTTTAAAGCTCTGTCAGTGCCAACAATGAGCTAAAGTCGATATTTTCGGGAAAAATATCTCAAATTACATTTCAATGAGAAGTGCTCACTTTGACGAACTTTTACGATGAAACAGATCCATAACCGCAGAAATAATTCATGTTTTATACAAATGAGTAAATATATAACACAATAAAAATAAAGGGTGCATTTGCTATAGTAAATCTATGAAATGGAATTGAAATTCAAAGCATGGAAGCATACAGCATGAAGCATTCAACTTAAGCAAAAGAAATTGGAATTTCGGATCGTTTGGTTGTCATTTTTTGCACACAGTACAATAAAATTGCAGCTGTTTCAGAGTTCTAAACTCCACAACTGTGTGAAAGATTAATTCCTTTCGAATAACCACGTATACAGTCGGTTGTCATAACTCCATTGTATACTGTAAGTTAGTCGGCTTAAATTTAATCAAATAAGTTACTTTATTGTTTTATTACATTACACAGACGACTTTCATTGTTAGACGATCTCCGTGGCGCAATGTCTAACGAATATTGGTATGCTTGTGGTCACGGTTTCCATTCCCATCCCAAATCTACGTGTTTATGAATATTATGTATTTACAAAAAATGTATATACATAGTACATCAATCAGTCAGTACTGCTAATTCACACACTTCGTGAACAGGTGTAGGTGTTATATTGTTACAAGTTTACAACTTGTTTTTTGTTAATTAGAAGCAACGTTTTGCATACAACTGCATACAAATATACCAAGCGTATCACAACTAATAATTGTGCTCCGTTAGAATTGTTTAAAAAAGATGAATTATTTTTACTCGCTTTTGAGAAAGCGAGCGCGAAAAAGCACTCGTGCTTATCTACTAAAAATTCTGTTTCAGAGAAATGTAGTTAAAAATATATATACAGATTTCACAATAAAATCAATTTATGTAATATCTACTGTCTAATCTATCTACTAAACAAACGTAAACAGAACAGTTGTCTTTTTTGCTTCCTAACAACCAACAAATCGAAAGCTACTGAACATTTTTCGCCTTCACGATATCATACAACCAACATTGAGTGGCACTGTTCTTTACATGTTCTGTTATTCAAATATATAACACTAGCTGATCCGGTTAACGTTGTTCTACCATATAAATTTAAAACAAAACACAAAACTTTATTACAATATCCCTATTTCACACCTTTCAAGTTTCATTTTCAGGACATAAAGTAGCCTTTGTCCCCTTCTACAAGGTCCAATCTATCTCTATACCAAAATTCATTAAAATTTGTTCAGCAAAGAAAACGTAACAGACAGTTAGAAAGAGTTACCTTCGCATTTATAATATTAGTATGGACTATCTGACATAAATAAATTAAAAAAATCATACTGGACCGAATTGAAAATCTAAACCATTCTCGAATCCACTTGAACACTCGCAAAAATTTCATCAAAATTAATCTAGCTGTTTAAGATGAATTCAGCCACATACATACAATTATAATATAAAATGAACGCAGCAGTGATGTGAAGAACTAAACATTGTATCAAATAACGCCAGCAGCAACTTAATCCAATCTTATGTTAAGATACTGTTGTTCATTTCACTTAAACCACATCAAATTAAACCGTACATTGTATTAGAATTCTCAGCACTTAATTAAGAAACTAATGTTTGTAACAACTACAAATAATATATAATACGTATTTTTCGACGTGAGCAACAACAATTCTTTCAAAATAGTTTTCATGCGGTAATATAAATCATAATGTCATCTTGTTGGCGAAAAACTTTGTTTTCGATAGAAAAAGATAAGAAAATATCGTTTTTCACCAACCCAAGTTATGACACGACGAATTATTTACATAAATTCAGCTCTTGAACTGATGTTTTTCATTCGTTTAAGAGAATGCCGCTTATTTTTGAGATATTTATTAAAATATTCGAATATGAGGCATTTTTTATATCAAGAAAACGTGTCAGTTTTTATTGCTTTGGAACAACAGACAGCCTAACAGTTCATTTAATAGTAAGTAGTTACCATAGCCTATGGATATTTAGGACGTTTGCGTCAGTCTGCCTCTGGCCGCAGGGACCAGGATTCTAAGCTTCGCCCCTGCATGGAGGAAACTTATATAGTTACAAAATAATCCACTTCCAAACAATTTCATCGCATTTAGATTATAAACTTTACATCGGATCCCCTGATCTGTGGTTGAGTTCTGTCATTTGACAAAACTTTAGAATACTAACCCCTCTGGCCAGGGTCGGCCTGTCGTAAACGACGACAGAACAACCCTAGCTACGTTGTGGCCGAAGCCCATCTGGATGACACCAGCCTTGGTCTATAAGTATGCCGCCAAAATTTGTGTTGTGTTCAGGCATTATGACCCAGGTACGGTTAAGCGGACAGCAGAGTGTTCGCGATGCCTCTAGCATCCCAAACATCTAGAGAATACTTTAACTGCTTTCTATTAAATGGGCCGGCAACCTGCCCGCTGCACCTCAGAAATAAAAAAAGTGGCACTTCTTTTTAAGATTGAATAAATGAAAAGGATTTTCGTATCCTGTAATGTATTTCCCATGTACATTAAAGGAAAACCTATAGAGGGATTGCTAATGCACTTTGGACAAGTCTGGCGTCCAATACAGTCTTTTTTCCTAGGAGGAAGCCTGAACACAGCAGTGGGACGTTTCGGGCTGATATTATCCTGATATTATTAGAGTTATCTGTTATAAAGATGTGGTTACTCAATTTTTTTTCCTGATCTTTAGTTTCTGAGTGCGATACATTGTTAGTAATGAAAGAAAGAAAGAAAATATGTTTATTTGATGGAACCATTTTACAACGAGTTTATAAAATTCATCAATTGTATATCCACCAAACTAGGTCGACCGCTCAGCATGGTGCTGCGTCAGTATTAAATGACCCAGCGCTGGTTTTCAGTGCCGACCTATTCGGGTATATGAGGCGAAACATTGACCCACAATAAAATTATAATTACATAGACTAAACTAAAGATTAACAAAACATAAATAATACATGCACAAATTTTATATTCGAATAGGTAACAACACGCACATTAGATGCATAGCAAAACATACACATACACTCAGAAAATGGTACATACATACTTTTAGTGACCGATAATAAACAAGTTCCAACAATTATGATGAATTTCGAATTGTTCATGAAAATAAAAAAGGTATACTTTTAGAATTTTACTCATTTTTAAATATGGAGTGGACGCTTAAAGAAGACCGTGTTGCAGTTATTGCGTTGCATCGTTGCAGTTACGCGCCAATTCAAATTTTTAACATACTGAAAAATTTGAATATAACCAAAAGATTCGTTTATCGTACCATCAAACGATACAATGAAGACTCTAGTGTAGATGACAGGTCAAGAAGTGGTCGCCCTCGGTCTGTTAGGACTCCAGGAGTGATAAAAGCTGTGAAGGCACGAATTCAAAGAAATCCCAAACGTAAGCAGAAACTGTTGGCCCTTCAGATGGGGTTAAGCAGAACCACGGTGAAAAGGGTGTTAAATGAAGACTTAGGGCTTCGGGCATATCGAAGAAAAACAGGACATCGTTTGAATGCTCGTCTAATGGACCTGAGACTGAAGAGATGCCGCGCTTTGTTGAAGCGGTACGCGGGAAAAAAATATCGGGAAATTATTTTTTCGGATGAAAAAATGTTTACCGTAGAAGAGAGCTACAACAAACAAAATGATAAGGTGTACGCACACAGTAGTGAAGAAGCGAGCAACCGTATTCCGCGTGTCCAACGAGGTCATTTTCCATCCTCGCTCATGGTATGGTTGGGAGTTTCTTATTGGGGCTTAACAGAGGTACATTTTTGTGAGAAAGGTGTAAAAACGAATGCTGTTGTGTATCAAAATACAGTCCTGACGAACCTTGTGGAACCTGTTTCTCATACCATGTTCAATAACAGGCACTGGGTATTCCAACAAGATTCGGCGCCAGCTCATAGAGCGAAGAGCACACAAGACTGGCTGGCGGCGCGTGAAATCGACTTCATCCGGCACGAAGACTGGCCCTTCTCCAGTCCAGATTTGAATCCGTTAGATTACAAGATATGGCAACACTTGGAGGAAAAGGCGTGCTCAAAGCCTCATCCCAATTTGGAGTCACTCAAGACATCCTTGATTAAGGCAGCCGCCGATATTGACATGGACCTCGTTCGTGCTGCGATAGACGACTGGCCGCGCAGGTTGAAGGCCTGTATTCAAAATCACGGAGGTCATTTTGAATAAACTTTAATGTCATAAGAATCTATGTTTTGTTAAGTTCATTTTGGTATATGAATGGTTACATAATGAATAAACTTGTTACAATTATTTTACATTAAACATGTGACAGAATTTATGACCTGACTAGGTATATATACCATATATATACACATACATACACATATACACACATACATAATGCAGGGATTAAAGAATAAAAAACAATTTCAATAATCCAATTCAATCATGTTGGAATCATGAAAACTTGTTCTAAACAACCGAAAATAATATTTTAATCATAACTGATAGATCAGTTTACTTTTGATCGATTGTATAGCTTAGGAGTAATAGGACAGTTGATTAATTGGAATGGCAGATAAGTGGCTGAAGATATCAATTGATCGATGAGAAGGTTGCATTAATTTATTTAAACTGTTTTACATTTTGCTTCTATCACACATATTTATCTGCACAAATAGTAAAATAATAATAAATGCTATTCAGGAAAAGTTACTGTTCTATTGACGAATTGTTTAATGACAAATTATAAGTGAAATTATTATATATATTTTTTGTATTATTAATTCTATGACATTTAATTTGCAATTTTATAATTATGACGTATGCTATCTATCTATATATTAAATACATGAAGCGAAAACTTTGTACCCCTTTTTACGAAAATTACACGGACGGAGGAGAGTGAAATTTAGCACAGTTAAAGTTTATATGGAGGAGAAGTGCAGCAAAGTATTTATTAGTCTAAAATCCATTAGAAATACTTTAAATTAATTAAAATAAACATTACGTACACGACTGCTCGAATTATACACACATATGCATACATTACTTACGCTTTTGTGTTTTTTTAAAGAGTTTATGGCCTAGTAATTGTAATTAAGGTAAAGATTCTAAATAATAATTTAAAAGAATTAATAATTATATTTATATTAAAGTTAATTTTATAATAATATGATATTTAAATTCATAATATATATTGGTAAATACTTATTTTTTTTATTGCCGTCGCAAACATCCGAAGGCTATAAATAATCCATAGCAATAAAAAAGACATTCTAGGGCATCCTTCAGTTTACTAAATCACAAACTCATATTTTGTTGGGTACATACATACATCTTAGGAGAACCGTCCAGCAGTGAATTTTAATTGATACTTATAAAAATGTACAATAAATAAAAAAAAAACAATAAATTACACAGTTCATTAGTTACACGTTCATTCTTTAACTCATATTTAATTCAAAAGCTAATTTACACCCTCTGTTTGCATAAAGCCTATTCTGTATTGAAACGGACCCAAATCCGTAGAAGGGTCTTTATTAGCTGGGTAGTTCCAGACGGCCTATTTGCTAAACGGTGTTTGGACACCTTTATGCCGTCGCTATCATTGCTATATTGAAAATTTCCTATAGTTGTTGCGAATTTAAGGAAAATAGCCCGTATTTAATAAGCATTTGTGCCGTTATCGACAACTTAAGCTTAATTATTTGGCTTGAGTACACTGTACTGGACTGCAGTGGACTCCACTTTCTGCCAACAGCTTTTAACAGGCCATAGCCTATCTTGGGGGCGTTGTACACTACGTTTGCCAAGTGTCGTGGTCTCCATTAGAACACGTTTAAACTAATGCTTATCGGTTCTTCAGGATATATGATCAAGCCATTGCCACTTCAACTTGCTTATTCTAGAACCTCGTCAGCAAATTGAGTTCTCCGATGGATCACCTCATGGCATATACAATACCTGAGAAATACTCCGAAAATTTCCACAAGTCGATGAGTGACTTTAAATTCTTAAACTAATCCCACTGTTGGGGTCCACGTCTCAGCTCCTTATGTTATTACGAAATCTTAGTAGGTCACATTGATTGAAGATTTTGTGTTCAGGCATTGTGGTATGGGTAACGCGAAGATCTTTCTGAACGCTGCATAACCCATGTACACGATGCTGGTAATTCGTGGCGTGATTATCACAATTTTTGAACACTTTTCACTTATTAGGGGGAGAGTATAATGTTCGCGGCGCGGGTATTACGAAAAATTGGCACTGACGGTAGTTTTCAGGAAATTTCCGAGCCGAAGGTATTTGAAAAATAGGGTATATAATTTTTTTGTTTCTTGGCTTGGCACATCGTCTACAACCCAGCGGAATCCTCCTAGCAGCTGTCATTTCAAAGTTGTTCTTTTGAACGAGTTTATGCGTCAATTATTTTAAGGACTTTTGGAGGTTGACACGACTTTGCTTATCCTTGTGTTGGTCCTTATGATACTCGTAAATAAAGACGGGTTTTTACAGATGTGAATTTATGTCGTTTTGTGACATCGTAGCACTTCAAGAATCGATTTTTTCATTTAAAAGATTTGGCTGATTACATTCTGAATTGCTTAAATTACGTGCAGTCAATTAATTTTAAGGCAGATTAAGTTAAGCTAACTTTACGACCGTGTATGTAATATACGCGTTTGATCCAGATTGTAGGTAATTACCAGTAAGTATAGCGGTAGGTGGGAACCCATCTCTTAATATGTAACAAAGGTCTATCCTATCAAATTATTAAGGAGTCGTTGACGAGCTAGCTTTAACCTTATTACAGAATTGTAATATCTGGATAGATAGAGATGAATTTAGGAGAAAGATAGAAAGAAAAATATACTTTAACCGCTTCGTACCCGTTTCACCCCAAAATAATGTATACAGTACGTATTTTTGCAATTTTTAAACGGCGCTGTTGGCAGGCTACACATTTGTCAGACGTTACAAACGAGTCGCGGAAAACAACATTCAAATTGGATTTCTACTTTGGATTCTAAGATAAATAAATCTCCCATTATTGTATTGAGAGATTGATCAAGACAAGTCGTAGAAAAGAATTAAGAAATATATTTTATTTCTAGTTTCCGATCTTAGACTAAATTAATAGCTACCATCATTAAAAGCCGGTGCTGTTCTTCCGTTTAGGACCAGACGGAAATAGTTAGTTGTTTTTAGTTGCTTCAGATCCTTTGAATTACGGGTCTGTTAGACTTCTGCGTGTTTTTTTTCCGCAAGCACCTTTAATAATGCTACGTTTTCCCAAGCTTTATGTTATGTTTATTTTATAACATATTTATTATATTTGCGCACTAATATGTGTATTGTAAGCTCAAGACGCCTACACACATTTCGTCTTTTTATAACAATTATTTCCCTTTTTTTTATTATTGCTGTAGGACAGACGGACGGCTCGCTTAGAATTTACCAGTTACCGTCGCCTATGGGTGTTTGCCAGTGGCATCGCGAACACGCTGCTGTCGCATAAGGATACAGAAACTTGGGTCACTAATGCCGTTCCCTGTCGTTTAGGGTGACGCAGGTGCTGTCGGGGCACGGCTGCTTCGGCAAGTACCTGTGCCGCATAGACAGGGAGCCGGACGCTCGGTGCCATCACTGCGTCCACGGCGGGGAGGACACGGCGCAACACACACTCGCCGAGTGTGTAGCTTGGGAGGAGCAGCGCCGTGTCCTCACAAATGAAGTAGGAGGAGATCTGTCGCTGCCGGCCGTAGTGCGGAGGATGGTCGGTAGCGCAGAGTCGTGGGACGCAGTGGTGTCCTTCTGCGAGGACGTGATGTCGCAGAAGGAAACTGCGGAACGGGAGAGGGAGATCTCGACTCCCTTCCCCGGCCGCAGAAGGCGCACCGGGCGCAGGGGAAGGGCGGATAACGCCCTTTTCCGGCCCCCATGAATGGGTCCAGGGGCGAGGGACTTGGGGTAGTCCCCGCCCCCTATTCGATGGACCCGAGGCGGAGACGCGTGCGGGTGTCGGCGCGCGCCTCTGATGCGATGCACGGGGTAGTTAAACACCTCACTACCCCGTGCAGGAGACGAGGCCCGGACAGACCGGGCCAGCACTAGTGTGGGGCTGCGGAAGAATCTGGATTCCCGCGGCCCCGCGCGCACGTGTGAGGAGACACCGGGGTGGTGGTTTTAGCCGGTAGGAGTCCGGCATGCCCCTCCGCCTTTCCCCAGGCGGAGGTAGTCCATGAGGATTTCCCCACCCCGTAAAAAAAAAAAAAAAAAAAAAAAAAAAAAAAAAAAAAAAAAAAAAAAAAAAAAAAACTAATGCCGGAACATAACACAAGGTTATTATGGCGGCATGCTTAAGACCAAAGGTGGTCGCCATCCAGACGGGCTTGAGGCCCTACAACGTAGCTAGGGTGGGTTGTTTTGCCTTTTATGACAGGCCGTCCCCGGCCGCAGAGGTTAGTATTCTTTCTCCGCCTCTGCGCTGATAAAATTTACTGTGCACGCTGTCCAACTTTGGAATGCTCTACCTCTCGATGTTAGGCAAGCTAAATCACTGTCAAGTTTCAGGAACTTTCTTCGTAATTACTAAGTACTTCAAACTCAATAACCACGCATCGTGATGTAATCTTTTGTTTAAATTGATTTAATGATTGTATGTATTTTTAGTACATATTAGTATAAAATATATTTATAATGCAAATTATGTATATAAATAAGTAAGTAGTAAGCATGAATATTCGAATTCAAATACTCTAAGCGCCTACATCGCCAGACACCTAATGAATAATAAAATATCTCCAGATAAAAAGTTGCTTAGAAGAGATCGCTTTAAGAGATAAAGCCGCTTATTATTTAAAAATTGTAAAAAAATTATGTTTGTAGATAATAATAAAATAAATATTTTGTGACAATTAACACAGCGACATCTAGTCCCAAACTAAGTAGTTATGGGTACTTTTTTGTAAATAAATACATATTATACATAAACACCCAGACGCGAGACGGGAATCAAACCCATGACCTCCGCAAGCGAACCAAAGTGCGTTATCCGTTACGCCACAGAGGTCGTCAAAGATAAATTGAGTATAGGTACATTAAAGAGATCTATCTATATTTCTTATAGAAGAGACTTCCGTGTAACCCAAGTTCAAAGGGCTACCGAGTAGTGTTTCGCTGACTTCGCAAGTAATGTACTACGTATATACTTTTCTTTTGTAAATAAATATATACCCAGACGCAAGACGGGAATTGAACCCGTGGTATCTTCAAGCGTACAGAAATGCATTTTCCGTTACGCCGCGAAGATCGTCAATGTTTATACTCTTCATATAATTTATTTGAAAACTATGTCATATATTAGTAGTGTTTTATTTCGGCAGTTTTAAAACATGAACTCAACATTTCAATTAAAATTTAGACACTTATAGTTATTAAGGTTACTTCTATAAAACATAAGTGTTTAGATACGTGGCCTAACACATACACATTAACATACTCGGAATATTATACCTGCAAAGGTTATATAACACGTATTATTATATTTGTTGAGCTTCATAACTGACTATAAGGCCGCGTTCAGACGACACGCGCCCGCTACGCGCACGCCACGCGCGTCCGCACCCGCGTCTAACTCGCTTTGAAATTCATTGTATGTATTTTAAGTCTTATAACACATCAGTACATCTCAAATTGCATTTATCGAAGTCCATCCGCATACGCCATGCACCCGCCTCGCGCCCGCCTCGCGCCCGCCTCGCGCCCTCCTCGCGCCCGCCTCGCGCCCGCCTCGCGCCCGCCTCGCGCCCGCCCCGCGCCCGCCTCGCGCCCGCCCCGCGCCCGCCTCGCGCCCGCCTCGCGCCCGCCTCGCGCCCGCCTCGCGCCCGCCTCGCGCCCGCCTCGCGCCCGCCTCGCGCCCGCCTCGCGCCCGCCTCGCGCCCGCCTCTCGCCCGCCTCGCGCCCGCCTCGCGCCCGCCTCGCGCCCGCCTCGCGCCCGCCTCGCGCCCGCCTCGCGCCCGCCTCGCGCCCGCCTCGCGCCCGCCTCGCGCCCGCCTCGCGCCCGCCTCTCGCCCGCCTCGCGCCCGCCTCGCGCCCGCCTCACGCCCGCGTTTTGGCTAGTGTTGTATTGACTGTTATAAACGTTTTAGAAAACAAAAATATTTCAAACTATACGCGCACGCATCAATTTTTGAGCGAAACCATGATTACTTACCTCAAAGTTACAACCAGCCTTTCGGCAGAAGAAATACTGTCTCGCATAACTATGTTGATGCTCCAGTTTAATATTTAAAACGGACAGTAATTTATCAAATGCCCTTTTAGTCATTCGAAGATAGTTATAAAATTCAGCATCATAATTGCGTAATTCCTTATAAAGGACATGAAACTCGCCATGCTCCTCTCTTCGAGATAATATAGGGTGAACCCAGTATTTTCGTGTAGAATTAATCTTTTCACTGTCTTTTTCTTTCTTCCAATGTTTATACATATAGTATGTAATTAGAACTTTCTTTAACTTAGTTAAATCCATTTTGTTATAAATGTTCAGACGTTGTAACACCTGGAAACCACTATGTCTACTGAACGAAGATCCCTAGATCCTAGTCCATCATTAGTAGTATAAGCGGGCGCGAGGCGTGCGCAGAGTTGGCGCGTGGCGAGCGCGGGTGTAAGTCGAGCACAACCCGTGTGCGGGTCCTGTGCGTGATCGACGCGTGTCATCTGAACACGCCCTAATAATATTTTAATCCTTGCTTTTATCCGTGCAGGGGCGGAGAAAAAATACTAACCTCTGCAGCCGGGGTCGGCCTGTCGCAAAAGGCGAAAACTACCCACCCTAGCTACGTGGTAGGGCCTCAAGCCCGTCTGGATGGCGACCACCTTTGGTCTTAAGTATGCCGCCATAATAACCTTGTGTTGTGTTCCGGCATTAGTGACCCAAGTTCCTGTACACTTGTGGGACAGCAGCGTATCCGCCATGCCACTGACGTTACAAACACCCATAGGCGATAGTAACTGCTAAATTCTAAGTAGGCCGTCAGCCTGTCTGCTATCCTGCAGCAATAAAAAAATTAGTAGTAAAAGGTAAATAAAAGGCAGCAATAAAAGGTAGTAACTTAACTGAATATTCAGATATATATAGTTCTCAGAATATTATATAATAAATACCCTCTTGAGTATAATTTTTTCGAGAGTGTTTAGTCAATGGTAGCTAAACCGAATTAAATTTTCGGTAAAGACGATTAACCTTAATGGATATATTAGGATCGTTTAGATCGCGGAAGCGTGTGAACCCCAGTGAAGTACTTTAGTTTAACGAAAGGCAAAAATAGGCTGTAATTAAAAAATGTATGACTCATATTAAACTAGCTGACTCGGCAAATGTACTTCCGTCATATAGATCAATAAAACCAGTACTTCATTACGCTCATCCCTATTTCACCCCCTTCAAGTTTCGAGACAAAAGTAGCCTATGACCTTCTTCAAGGTCTAATCTATCTTTATACCGAAATTCATGAATGCGGTTGTAACCGTATCGTGTGTTGTATATATAATGACTTGACCTTTGTTTCTGAGTAATCTTAATTAATTAATTGTTTTAATCTACTTCGCAAGTGAACAGCACGACAGGCTGAAATACAAGTGGAACACCCACCAAGTGCTCTTCCTTCTCTGATCCTCTTCTCAGAATTCGGGTTGCCTTCTCTCCTCTCCTTACTGTAATATTAAAGTACCTATTAGCCTTGTACTACCAAGTATACCAGGAATTCTCAGCATTTTACATAAACTGTTCTTCTTATTCAGTAAGCAATACTTACTGTAAAAGTATAATCAAATACTCATTATTTTGAGACCTCGATATACCTCCAGTTTTTTACACTGGTCAACAGTGGTTTTGTTGCCCTTGATATAAAATTGATTTCAGTTATATTTACACTGTGAGCATTCACAGTTCATGAAACTATCAATGATTTTGGAAGATTTGCTCTAGTTTTTTTTTTAATCTTGATTTTAATTTTACACTAAAAAATTCTGAATAAAAATATGAAAAATAACAGAAAATATTTATAAATCACTTTTTTTTAATTATAATAGTATGCATCAATGTAAAGAGACGGGAAATGTTGAAAATCCATGCCATTCTTCATTTAATCGTATTTTATGAACTTTTCTTCAAAAATTTTTAGGGGACAACTCTTTTTAAAGACCAGCAGTAATATCATTATGTGGCAGTCCCGTCTACTTTGATACCTTTCCTCCATTACTTTTAGATCCTGGTGGAAGTGCTCACCTTTTCCTTACTATAATTTCGTAAATTATCAGAAAATCTATCCAGGTGACTGTGGAGAAAATGCAGTTTTTTACTCATATTTGCTCCTGAATTCTAAAAGCTTATCAACATTTTTTGCACAATTTGTTTATAATTTGATGATTTATGGTTACCTAGAAAAACTTCTACTATCAATACAAAACTCTTGCTAGCTTCACTTTCCGGAACTGTCATAACTGTTATAATAATATGTAGTATCTCTCATCAATTGCCGAATTTGAAGAACATCAAACATTTTTAATTTTGTCACCAAATACTTTTAATTTTTCCCTACCAAACTTAGCATTTTTTTTGTAAATATACTTGAAACAATCGCCCTCCTTGTATAACGCTTTAACAAATTATTTGATCATACTTTTACTTTTAGACCAGGGCGAAGCCTTCAAAAATAATCAAAAGTAAAAAAAAATTACAGTAGGATGAAATCCATTAGAAAAGGAGGGGAATATGATAAAAATGAAAGGAAAAATAAATTACGGGCGATCTGAGTTCGGGAAGTGGGAGGGGGTGAGTTTTTAAGGGTAAAAAATGGTTTATCGCGATTTCCGGCAAAACTACAAGTCCTATAAAAAAGTTAAATGGCAAAGTTGTAGGTTATAAAAAGATCTACAACTTTTTTATTTACAATTTTGTCACATAACCTGAAAATTTAGGTGAAAAATTCAAATAACCAAGTTTTTGGTTTTTTGTTTTTATCTTTTTCAAAAAAAACTTTTTCTACGAAATTTGGTGAAAACTTACCTTATAATGTCCCAAATACACTAATTTATTTGATTTAAAATATTTATTTTTTCGCCTTATTATATTTAACTTAATATCAAAAAAGCACCCTAATTTTCAATCGAAAATTCTCGTGTCAAAACATCAGCTTTTTTCAAAAAGTCGGGGAGCTTTTTGTTCGCTGAAATCTCTACTTTCTGATGGTGTAAAAAAATACATTTCCATAGTAAATGTTCTCAGAAAATGCAAAAACTGGCTAACGGTTTTTACAGCTGCTACGAAATATTCTTTAAATAATATTTGTAGATGCCTATTTATTGCTATTTTAAGATAATTTATATATCTGAGTGACCTACGGTAAATTTTAGCCCATTGTAAGGTATTTCATTGAGAAGTGGGGACGGACCTAGGAGGGTCTGAGCCTTACTACATACCTGCTATTTTAATAAATAATTTTAATAAAACAGTTTTAATATTTGAAATTCTTACTCATAGCGCCGGAAGTAGTTTGTTACAAGATAATAATATTTATAAACTTTTAATTAGGTTGTCAGCAATCTTAACCAAAATCTTGATAGAGTGGATTGAAAGGGAAGTGTGCTTGGGGACCAACAAAATTTACCAAAATTAATAATAAAGTTTAACTTTAATGAACACAAATAAAACAAGTTGTCAACTTTCCTCTCAGGAGACCGTTTTAAGTCTTTGATCTTTACGTAACAATTGTTGAAGAACAGTTTTTAATTACTTTTGGTAGAATTAATTTAGTAAACATTTAAAATTGTACAGGTAATTGTACAGGTAATCATTATCCAGGCTTATCATCCTAGCGTTAAATCACGTTTCCAAGCTAAACGATTCAGTGCCCAGGGTCCGCTTTTTCAACTTCAAACGGTCTTCAGCGTCCCGATAATGAATCTATTAGGATAACTATCACCCCTGACAAGACAATTTTTTTTTCTAAATCTCCTGCTGGGGCCGACGGAGGCGGCATGGCCAGATATTTTTTCCCCACGTAAGTAGTCAGTTGCCATATAACGTTAACGCCACACCAGAGAAGACAACACTCCTACAATTTACTAGCGATGTCACGGACATGCAGGCTGCTGCGAAACCGGTAGTTCCTAACGCAGTCCTTTCGCTTCACTCCACACACCCACCGTAGCATGTTCAACGCCGTGGCACTAAGTTCAGCTTGTATCAGCCATGTTTCACAGCCGTATAAAAATTTTATATATGAAGGAATACGAGTGATAAAATTCTGAGAGCGTAGATGCAATAAATTATAGAATAAATAAAAGTATCAACATTTTGGATGATATACATCGAAGAATTGCAAGGTATATTAACGATAATACGGTACAGTATTATTACAGTTACAACTGTAGTGTAATATAAACAAATAAAAATGGAGTACCGTACATCGCAGCCCCATATCTTACTAAGCTTGACCGCTTTTCTTCCAGACTGTTTGTCCATAATTACAAATCAAATAAATTTATAAATCGAGTGCTTAAACAAAATTTGACTTCATTTGTAAGTTCTGTTTGTTTTTGTGTTTCTTACGTAATAAAATAATATCATATCTAATGTGTGTTATTCTTGATATAACAGAAACAATTTTTTTTTATTAACAATTCTTTCTTTCACACTATGACACTGGAGAATTCAGCGCTTATTAGTGCTATTGCAGGCATACTTTAAAAAAAGAGCAGATTAGGGATATGGGCAAAAACTCAATACTATATTAATGATTGTATTCCTGAATTTTAAGGTTTATTTGTTCCATCAAACAAATAAAATAAACCTTAAATAACATTCGTCACAAGTCAGCATTACACTGGCAGCACAAAACTTACATTCCTTGCATGTTCTATTTTTCATTGCAATTGCCAGTAGCTTGAGTTTTGTTGAAACGTGAACTTACGTGTTGAGTTAGAAAAATGTTATAATTTACTTACCTTCGATGGAAAGCTATTAAAATTCTTGGTGTTGTGGATTAATATAGCTCTTGTGTATTACTGTTTTTGTTTTGTTGTGGAGTACTGTTTGTTAAGATTAGCCGGTATAAAATATACTTATAATACTTTTCAAGATTTCACATAAACAAAAATTTGTTTTGTGAAATATTTGAGCAATATGGTAGTTTCATTTAAAGATTAAATTATATATGTATATAAATATTCTTGCATATTATTAATAATAAGATGCAAATATAAAACTGTATCGATACACTTTCGGGCATATTTCTTATGCCCTTTCTAGGCCAATTTGTTGTACTCCTATCCTACATTTCCAACTCTCCTTCTTTTACGGTGTCTATAAAAGACGAAGTCGCTTGCTGTTTAGGAGGTTAGGTTAGGTTACCTATATGTCGTAGTAAAAATTATATTTACAACCTAGTGGTGTGCCTAAAACGATAAACATGTACTGAATTCTAGCATATCTAAAAGAGCATTACCAAAAAAAAAACGTTATTCCCAAGATATCCAACAAAAAATACTGTAGTTGATCAACCGTCAATCGATTGGACTCCCAATACTCGAGACTGATTGCCCGAATACATTTACAAAAAGTTTCCAATGTTCAATTTTATGATAACTTTTTCAATCCTTTACAATTGAACAAACGGTTTGATTCATTTAATATTCAAACAAAATTTAAAACGTTAATTTCTTCGAAAACTTTGCTCACAACATAAAATACAATTCTATTTAATTTTCATATCTCACCATTATCGTTACAATAGATATTATCACATATCAGTTCTTGTTCCTCTATAGAAAGGTCGATTGCAACTTATTCAGACAAGATGTAATAGTTTAAAATCCGGGATTAGAAAATATACCCTCATCTGTTAATTAGATGAAACAATGTTTTATAGGCAATTTTTTTAACAATTTTATATACAATTTTTTTATTTACATTTTTTTATATCAATATTATGAATTTATTAAAACAACCTCTGCCACCATAAGTCAGCTGCAATTAATAATAATTAATTAATTAACAAATAATTTATTTATAATTTTTACCTTCTCGTGTTAATTACATGTAGTAAGCTAAAATCGTCAGTATTTTATATTATGTACCTTACTATAGTTGGCACCCATCGCTATGATTGCTGTACTTACTAGGTATAGGTTCTTGCTAGGCGAGAAAAGGTAGATAAATGTTGCTTATTTCCCTCACATGTTAATTAGAAAATCCAAGTGTTATGTAAACGGTGTCGAATTCTAAACATAATGTTTGGCTATCTTTTAAAAAGCTGATGCAGCCAAAGATAACTAATAAAAATAAAATTTTACGGTGGCTATGGGAGCTCATTGTTAATTATTATTAATTGCAGCAAACTTATGGTGGCAGAGGTTGTTTTCATAAATTCATAAATCAACCTATAAAAATTGTAGAATATGTGAGTAAACAGAGAGGACATCCCTGAAGTTTTCTGCCTACATACAATTTTGTCCAATAACATCGACGTTTTCCGTAATTTTATAGTATCGCTTAAGTATAAAATAGTTGTATTAACTTGGTACCGTCATAAAGTGAATAAAGAAAAAAAAAAACACTAGCGTAATTTTGAGATTGTACCACCAATTGATGTATTACATTCAAAATAGACGACTTTTTCCGATGTAATCGGAATGTTGTACACAAAATAACCAGGGGTGTCACTTTTGATACCTCTGACGCCAAATATAAAAAAAATCTCTGTCCCAAGGTACAAGGATCTCCCCTACATCAGTGTTATTCACCATCGGGTGAAGAAAAACATTTGAGGAAATTTGCATACCAAAATCACCTTGTATGCAACTCGTCAATCTGCCTTGATAAGAATGACGACTGCACTGTCCGTTCCCTGTGCAGAGATCCCAGCTATGGGAGGTTATGGTTATGGAGTGTTATTATTAGGACTATGACTGTTTTGTTAGATAGGGTTGTATCTTCTTAAACGACGGCGCTACTACGCAGGCCGCAGCGCGTCCTGGCCGTCAGGGCGATAAGAGGATACCGCACGGTGTCCTTCGAAGCGGCCTCCCTACTGGCCGGATCCCCACCATGGGACCTCAAGGCCCGAGTCCTGGTGCTGTTGTACCAGTAGCGCTGGGACACAGCCGAGCGTGGCTCTCGCCCCGCGCCTCGTGACGTTAAGGTAAAGCGGGCGGAGCTGCGTGACGAGGTGCTCATGGTGGAGTGGAAGGAGCGCCTTACGCGCTCCAGCGCGGGCCTCGCCACCATCCAAGCGATGAGGCCCGTCCTGGCCGAATGGCTGGAAAGGTGCCACGGTGCCCTGACCTTCTGATGCAAGTCCTCTCGGGGCACGGTTGCTTCGGGAGGTACCTGTGTCGCATAGGGCGGGAGAAAACGTCAGGGTGCCACCACTGTGGCGCGGGTGATGAGGAGGACACGGTTGACTACGCTGTCGCCGTGTGCCTTGCGTGGCGCGAGGAGTGCCGCGCCCTCGTCGCCCAAATTGGCGCGGACCTGTCGATCCCAGCCCTGGTTCTGTCCATGGTCGGGGGCGATCCTGGATGGACGGCCGTCGTCTCCTTTTGTGAGGCAGTCATGTCCGCAAAGGAGGCGGTGGAGCGGGAGCGGGAGTCCACCGCCACACTCCTCCCGCCAACGTAGGCCACGTCGTCGGCGCTGGAGGGCAAGCAACGACCTCCGGCCGCCGTAGAAACCGGTCGGGGGAGGATCCGCCGCCCGCACTATTGCCACCAGGGAGAGGGCCGCGTACTGTTCCGCGGCCCCCCTCAACTCCTTGAGTCAACACAGGAGAGCGCTGGGGGACGAAACCCTGACCCCCTGGCGCCAACACTTTAGAAGAGGCCTGCCTTGAGACAAAGGGCGGGCCGGCGGCGGTCCGAGCTACGAGATCGGCAGGCCACATATCCGTAGGCCCGGGCGTAGGCGATAGGAGAACAGCGGGATTTTAGTGGGTAGTCGGATGGCCGAAAATCTTTCCCGGAGTCCCACATATCCCTCGGTCCCCCCGGGCCGGGGGAACCCGTGAAGAAGGGATTTTCCCCGAGACCAAAAAAAAAAGTTGTATCTTCTTCTTGTAAGTATTCAAAGCTATTGGTTAGACGCTTTATCCTATCTTTTTTTCTGCGGCGCTTGACGGTGATTTTCGAAAAACTACTCGACCACCGCCGCGCCGCCCTCTCTGCTTGGCTAGCGCCCGCACCGACGTCACGTAACGTCGAGTCTTGGTTAAATCCGCACGAGTTTTATGTGTGTTATTATCGTGAACCACTAATTATAACGGCCTAGGTTACAAACCGCAGAACCAGCCGTGGAGGGTAGCAGATCGGAGAACCTCAGGTGAATCGCCGCTCTTTCTGACTTGCTGGGTATTTCCGACTCCTTTACTTTCCACGTTAAATATCTAACCCACACTACCTTTGTTTCCTTACTATCGCACTATCTTTCGAGACCTAAGCCCCACCATTCTTTATACGGTCCTTCAGCCCCACCAGCTGTCATTTCGGACTTCAAGGCACTCTACTATTAACTACGGAGTCGATCCTGCCATGTCCCCAATGAGGCTCAGTATAACCAGTGGAGTGTAGAATTATATGTAGTTATCAGCACGTAAAGACGCCGCCGGAGGATATAAATGGTGAGCCGACATAACCACGTCGAATTCCCTACGGAGTTCCGACCTGCTAAATTTACGTAAAATAAGATAAAGTTCCGCTTCCGTTTACGTTGTTACGATTGACATGAACATTACGGGAGCTGTCGAAAAAAATAGAATAATTGTATCCATATTTGGTTTTTCTGAGAAAAATAAATAAAAAAATAAATTAGGTATTATTATTATTTTTATATGTAAATTTTTATGTAGAATAAATTTAAAATTTTTATGTAGAATATTTTTATGTAGAATGTTTGAATTATCAAGTTGATTAGAGATGATAATTCACAACTCTTATTTAGATCGCTTAGAGATAGGACTTGTTTTATTTAATTATAAACATTTATTTTTTTAAACCCCGAAATTCCCTTCATTCAGTGATTGTGGTAAATTAATAAATTCCTTTGACTTGCCTCGGCAGTCCTTTGAATGATTCGGCTTTGAATTTTGTAACTAATAAAGTGCTACTACCAAAACAATTTACTCTACTTATGTAATATGGACCGATGATCTGGTCAAGATCGCCGGAATAGGTTGGATGAGGGCAGCGCAGGACCGATCATCGTGGAGATCTTTGGGGGAGGCCTTTGTCCAGCAGTGGGCGTCTTCCGGCTGAAATGATGATGATGATGTAATATTAATGTAACGCAGGGGTTTAACCTAAAACTGTTAATTAATGAGATTTGAGATGACATTTTTTTTATTGCTGTAGGACAGCAGACAGGCTAACGGCCTGCTTAGGATTTAGCAGTTACCGTCACCTATAGGTGCTTGCAACGCCAGTGGCATCGCGAACACGCTGCTGTCCCATAAGGGTACAGGAACTTGGGTTACTAATGCCGGAACACAACACAAGGTTATTATGGCGGCATACTTAAGACCAAAGGTGGTCGCCATCCAGACGGGCTTGGGGCCCTACCACGTAGCTAGTGTCGGTTGTTTGTCGCATTTAATAAATAACTGACATTATACTAACGGTGAAAGAAAATTCCATTATCACCTTTAATATGCTAGGACTAGTCTTTGCTACGGTCAACAGTTATTTAGGGCTCAAAAACTGACACGCACGTTGTAAATTTGTGTTTCTCTTCATCTATCATACGACGACACATCAACGACATCAGCATATACTTAAGTGTAGTCAAAAAAATTGGCGGAACAAATTTTAAACTTCGGACCAAACAACTGTACGAATATTATCCGCCTTAAACTTACCGCATATACTATCTGATTTCTCTACAAATATGATACAAGATACTTTATAGTCAGAACTATGTACATACAAAGATGGTTTACATTAAATTGTTTCAACAGTTACCCCTAGGGTATAATACAATATTATTTCATGAATTATAACATACAAACTACTAGTATTACCTGTCAATAATTAAAACATCAAGTTATACGTGAATTTAAATGTCAAAAGATATCAAAAAGAATACATTTTAAATCAAAATAATAATAAATTATAACTTTAATTAATTTTAATTTTATTGCGTAGGACACCAGACAGGCTGATAGCCCGCTTAGAATTTAGCAGTTACCGTTGGCTATAGGTGTTTGCAACGCCAGTGGCATCGCAAACACGCTGCTGTCCCATAAGGGTACAGGAACTTGGGTCACTAATGTCGGAACACAACACAAGGTTATTATGGCGGCATACCTAAGACCAAAGGTGGTCGCCATCCAGACGGGCTTGAGGCCCTACCACGTAGGAAAAATCTTTAATCTTTATATAAGAATAATCTTTGTTAAAATTGTTATAATCTCATAATTAATTACTACAGTTTGTCATCTAAACAGTCACTTATTTTGTAATATGATTTCTCAACTAATAACTTCTTAAGACGATATTTTAAAATATTATCTGATTGTAGGTCTAGAAGTTTACCAGGTAAATGATTATAAATTCGTGGAGCCATACAAAACATACTTTTATATAGGAAAGCTGTGTTATTTATTGGACAGCATGTGTTAATATTATTTCTAGTGCTTTTTAAAAATCTAAACAGATGTTTGTTGTTCCTCACAAATTGTATGACTTCAAATATGCCCAAGCCGTGAACCGTAATGTTTGTGAGTGTATACACCCGATCGAATGTTTCACCTCTAATTAATCTCACGTAACTTTAGACTCAATCCATACCACAAAACTTAGCCAGCCATTATTGACCATGATAACATATCACAATTAAGAACTAAGATCAAAATTTAAGTCAAATTCGAAACACCAAGCCCCTGGGGGTCGGATGCAAGTCTACAGTCATAGCCACTGATTTTACACGTAAGCGTGGTTATAGTTTGCCTTTCAGCTTTCTGGGAATAGCCATTGAGATGTCATAACCTTTAAATATCAACATCATTACGGATTTATACATACGTTAAGTTTGTATTTAACTATTATATTATATCTAATGATGTGAAAACTGTTTTAAACATTTTTGAAATATATATTTTTTTATTAATAAATTACTGAACTAATTTAATAATATATAATATAATATATAAATAATGTATGGATTTAAGATATTTTTCAGAATAAAATTATTTACTCGTATATCTACTCGTATAACTAAAATACATTGTAAATACCTCTATATAATTTATAAAATATTTTTATAGGTTAATCTAACTCAAATCGCAATAAAAACGTCTAATTTTATAACTATAGTTAACTGACCATTCCAGAACGTGACAAATAGTTATAAAAGACTTCATTGCTCTTGAAAACATTTTCAAAAATCACTCAATTTATAATACTTTTTAAAACGATAGTGTCGTTTATTTGCAGTATGACGTCAATTTATATTCCAGAAAAATGAGGACTTGTCGATAGTTGATTACTGTCATTTGTATTAGATTCAGTCGGAAATATGGCATCCTTTGAGAAATCGTACCATTGAGTGCTCGTGGTTCCCTCTCAGTCGATCATTTATGAACTATATTTATGAAATATAAATTTTGCAAAATATTTATCGTTTTAATCTTTTAAACAAAGATTTACCGCACCGGTTTTTAGATTAGGCTTATTATAAATAGATAGAAAACTCTTTACTGTCCAAGGGCGTCGCCAGCTTATGACTGGGGGGGGGGGTTAATATTATGGAGGATAAAAATATGAACGCTTGGTACAGTCGAAAGCATGAATGTTATAATTTGGAAGTCTTTGCCTCGATGACGATTGTAATAAGAACGGTTCTAATATCAATGTATAAAACTTCACAAGCCCTCGACAGCACAATAGCTAAATCAAACTTTTAAACACAGTAATAATTATTTATTTTAACAAAAATAATATTTAATTAAAACATAACCTGCGGGGATTTTTTGCAAAACTTTCAACCACTTTATCATTAAAATTATTTAGGTTTTTATTTATTATATTATATATATTATAGCTCTGTGTACACTTATCATGGCCAGACCATTAAGGCGATCTTCTGCCATGGTGCTTCTTAGCCATGTTTTTAGTCTACTGTACAGGTCGTGCATGGTAAAGCGATCAAAATTCTCAAAGCTTTTCCGTTTCGGGAAAGAAGGAATTTGTTTCTTTTAGTACATCAACAACTGTAAGATTTGTTAGATTAAGCTTATCGTACCACAATTGCTGCCAAAGTTCGATTTCATTCTTTAAGTTCGGTAAATCATAAAACTGGCAATAGATTCACAAGTTTGTTTCAGATTTTCAGTTGTCGCCTTTTGCATCTGCGCCGAGTGTAACTTAGATAATGCGAATGATGGCATGTTTTCTTCAGCAAAACGTACTTCAAAGGAGGTGATAATTGAATCCAAGTATGGTATTACTAAAGACCTCTTCCAGTATTCTGAAGAACTTTCTACTGGATGATTGTTTCTATGACGTTGTTTCCCCGTAATACGCGGCATTGATATAATGTCCTCCTCCAGTCCGACTTTCTCCGCAACAGCAGTAGCTTCCTTTATAATTTCGTCTGTCACTTGTTCCGGATTTCACTGTGGTTTTTAATTAAAAGTAAAATCCTTTTAACGTGTTCCGAGGCTTTGACCACGTCCAAAGCTACAGATTGGAGTACGTTGACATCGCCGAGTATTTGGCTACCAACATAATCCGGAGAATGAAAGAAATTCTGGAGTAGCCGCATGCAGTTGGAAGGCACTTTTCCGAGTTGCACTATTTCCTTCCTGAAATAATGTTTGTAAGGCTTCCAGAATTACTGGAAGATTTTCTTTAAAACTCTGATGGTTTTGTGTTTCTCACTCCATCTTGTCTCGCAAAGTCTGGAAATATTAGGTATCAACTTCCTCCTCAAAACTGATTCCCAAAAAAAGTTTATAGTATCTTTAGTGGTTCCCAGGACATTTTTAATTACAGGATTAATTTAGATCATTGATAACTAGATTCAATTTGTGAGACGAGCAATGAAAGTAGAGGGCTTTGGTGTACTTTTTGCGTAAGATCGCTTGTACCCCTCCGCCTTTTCCTGACATCGTTGAACAACCATCAAAACCAAAACCAACGCATTTATTTATATTCAGATCTTCTTTTGTCAAAAACTCATATATGACTGTAACTGTAGGTCTTTCTTATGAACACTTACAGATGGCATTGTCCACAAAACTAATTAAAATTGTATGTGCGTAACAATAACTTCTACTTTAGGTATGCCGCATACAAATTATACAAAACTAACTTGAATGCTGTAATGCTGGTGAACGGCTGTCGTTGAACGAAATGCAATGCACACACCATACGTACATACCTAGTCAGGTCATAAATTCTGTCACATGTTTAATGTAAAATACTTGTAACAAGTTTATTAATTATGTAACCATTCATATACCAAAATGAACTTAACAAAACATAGATTCTTATGACATTAAAGTTTATTCAAAATGACCTCCGTGATTTTGAATACAAGCCTTCAATCTGCGCGGCCAGTCGTCTATCGCAGCACGAACGAGGTCCATGTCAATATCGGCGGCTGCCTTAATCAAGGATGTCTTGAGTGACTCCAAATTGGGATGAGGCTTTGAGCACGCCTTTTCCTCCAAGTGTTGCCATATCTTGTAATCTAACGGATTCAAATCTGGACTGGAGGAGGGCCAGTCTTCGTGCCGGATGAAGTCGATTTCACGCGCCGCCAGCCAGTCTTGTGTGCTCTTCGCTCTATGAGCTGGCGCCGAATCTTGTTGGAATACCCAGTGCCTGTTATTGAACATGGTATGAGAAACAGGTTCCACAAGGTTCGTCAGGACTGTATTTTGATACACAACAGCATTCGTTTTTACACCTTTCTCACAAAAATGTACCTCTGTTAAGCCCCAATAAGAAACTCCCAACCATACCATGAGCGAGGATGGAAAATGACCTCGTTGGACACGCGGAATACGGTTGCTCGCTTCTTCACTACTGTGTGCGTACACCTTATCATTTTGTTTGTTGTAGTTCTCTTCTACGGTAAACATTTTTTCATCCGAAAAAAGAATTTCCCGATATTTTTTTCCCGCGTACCGCTTCAACAAAGCGCGGCATCTCTTCAGTCTCAGGTCCATTAGACGAGCATTCAAACGATGTCCTGTTTTTCTTCGATATGCCCGAAGCCCTAAGTCTTCATTTAACACCCTTTTCACCGTGGTTCTGCTTAACCCCATCTGAAGGGCCAACAGTTTCTGCTTACGTTTGGGATTTCTTTGAATTCGTGCCTTCACAGCTTTTATCACTGCTGGAGTCCTAACAGACCGAGAGCGACCACTTCTTGACCTGTCATCTACACTAGAGTCTTCATTGTATCGTTTGATGGTACGATAAAACGAATCTTTTGGTAATATTAAAATTTTTCAGTATGTTAAAAATTTGAATTGGCGCGTAACCGCAACGATGCAACGCAATAACTGCAACACGGTCTTCTTTAAGCGTCCACTCCATATTTAAAAATGAGTAAAATTCTAAAAGTTATACATTTTTATTTTCATGAACAATTCGAAATTCTAATTCAATAAACTTTTTTGTGGCCAGCATTCTAAAAGAAAAGTTTTTACTGTGTGACAATACTTATGACCTGACTAGGTATATTTACACTGTTTAATGGCCTTGCGTTTTGGCAAATCAGATATAGTCGTAATGAAAATGGCGGCGATTTTAAAAACAAATGTCAAAATCTTAATGTTATTCTGAATATTTCAATACTTTCTACAATATATGTACATTAAACCTTGTGAATTTATTTACGTTTTGTTATGCAATGCGAAATTTATTAATAGGTAAGGAAGTCAATTGCTCGCACTTTGGTAGCTTTGCGGCTAGCTACATTTGATCTCTAGGGGGGGGGGGCAACTGCCTCCCCCCTACCCCCCTTGGCGACGTCCTTGTTTTTCTCTTTTGTTACGCTCTTGTCAGAGCGGTCATGGTCATCATTTTTCAGTTACACGCCTGACAATCCGTCTCCATTCCTCCCGGACAGCTGCTTTTCGGGAGCACACGTGTACACTCCACGGCCACTGCAGCCTTTACTTGGTCCGTCCATCTCATAGGCGATCTGCCGCGGGGTCTTATTCCGTCTACTTTCCGACGTCCTTGTTACTGTTCACCAAATAATAAAAGCTACTTTAAATCAAAATTTACAAATAAATGGAACGTCACAGTAGCATGGTCACATTTTATACGCACTTAAACGAATTACACTTACATTTTTCTATATCAAACATTTTTCTCACATATGCGATCTCGCATATTCCAAACCTTTCCTTCAGTCATAAGTCTGTCACTATGGCATTACTCACACAAGTATATACGAGTTACGATGCTGGCGAAAACGATCGTTGACGTACTGGATTTATGACTCTAGACCGTAGCTTGATTATTGTTTCTCGAGGAGAAACTAGAGGCTATTTTTATTCACGTGCATTTGAATTTTAAAATATATAAAAATTTAATTGTTCTCTTTCACAATTCCTTACATTAGTCATAATACTTACATAGTAGGAATCTATGTAACTAATGTGGGCAATATATTAAACACACTACATTCTGAAATGAATCATAGTCATATACTCAGAGATGCTAGTAGTAGTAGATCATAGTCGTGTAGTTATATACTCAGAGATGCTAAGAATGGTGTAAAGTGAACAAAAGATTGAAGTGAACCCCGGATTCAAAATTTAAGCTGGTGTGATTCTATAATGATATTTTATTCAAGCAATCAAATCAATGAAAATGCAAGGATACATAATAATTAGTAAAAACTACAAGAACAGACAGAGAACAACAGACAATGTAAATAGGGGCTAAAGTATCAACCGTGTACGATCGGATATGAGAAGTTAAAATATAGTATAGGAACAGCTATATAGATTTCAATGAACTTCGTTCATAACACAAGCCTAATTAAATTAGTTTGGGATGTACATTACGAACAACTATGAACAAATCATGATACAGGTAACAAGAAGAGCTTTATTTTGGCCTCGGGAAACATTTTCACTAATTATGAAGTTAACGGTGATTATGAAGTGCGGCCGAGTGTGAATCAAGGAAAGTGCGTTTTACAATAATGCTTTTATTTCACGGCCCTCTGTGTAGGGATGGAGGAGTACTGACTCCTGCGGCCTGGTTCAGCCTGTCATAAAGATGACAAAATAACCCTAGCTAGGTGGTAGGCGCCCAAGACCATCTGGATGGCAACCTCTGGTCTAAAAGTATGCCGCCATAATAAACTTATGTTGTGTTCTGACATTAGTGAACTAATTTCTAGTATATATGCGGACTACGTGTTCGCATCGCTCCTAGAGTCTCAAACATTGATAAGCAACGGTAACTGCTTATTATTAAGTGGGCCATCAGTCTGTCTGCTATTCCACAACAATTGAAAAAAGTAAAATTATTAAATAATTCTTCGTGTGTATAGGCTTCTTCGGCGAAATGCATAAAGCCAGATTATGGATTTCGTAGTAGTTGATTTGGAACATTTTGCGTCAGAAGCAACTTAACCCTAATCCACAGAAGTCCTGTGTGCCCGCCAGACATAGGCTTATTGTCTGTTAAGCATATTATATCAAACGGCTTATTGCTAACAATGTGAATGGATTGTATAGTTAGCAAGGGATTATGCTCATGGATAACATTGTTCAACTGATTAATGAACTTTTTAGAATTATTAGTCTATCATCTTTGACACCAGCTACCACCTAACTTTCAGTTCCTGCGTTCAGTTAATAAATATAAATTAATAAACATTATTTACGGTATTTTCTTAAGTGTGAGTATTATATAAGAGTATTACAGTGCTGCCGTTAATACTTTCAGATGAATTTACATAACTTAATTTGTAGATAAAATTAATAAATATATACGTACGTATGTAGTGTATATGTATACTTCTCATCAAAAAAATCGAAACACTACATACTGCAAGTATTATTTATACAGCATTTAAATGAAAAAGAGAATTGATATCATTAAAAAGTACACCAATAAATAGTCGACAGCTTAGGCTACACAATGGTTTACCAGAATTCCAAATTCGAATTAGAATTTTCGAATCTTCATGCAATAAATGAATGTAGAGATTATTTTTTAATATGTATTCCGTCGGAATTTCTCCACTTCACCACATTTTTTTTGCATAAATTATGTTTTTTTTTACTGAGCTCTGAACTGAGCTCTGAGCGTGATTATTAACTAAGCTCTGTGACATCCTACTAAAGAGATCTTTTTCTAAAAAGAGAGAAAAGAAAAGCCGCCTACGCCGTGGCGTTGCTGGATGCAATGCATAGTCAGCGTGTTTTGGCTGCACGATTGCACCTAAGCCTCTCTGCTATCAATAGAGTGTATCAAAGTTAGCGGGAGACTAGTATGTTTAATTGCCGTCTAGGATCTGGTAGACATGGAGTCACGTCTGAGCAATATGACCTATTTATTGTGTCAGTTTCTCTAAGAAATCGCCACTTCAACTTTATTCAACTGTTTAAAGAAATAAATAAACTGCAGCAGCGGCTCTATGAGGTTTAAGGATTGACTGTAAGCGATTCTACCATAAGAAGAAGATTGGCGGAGTGTGGCATGAGACCTCATAAACAAGCTAATGACCTGAAATTGGCGGTATACCACTGAAGAGAGCACTTCAACTTTGCACTTGAGCACTTAAATTGGTCATACTTTCAATGGAGCAAAGTTCACTTTTGTGACAAGAGTAAGATCATGCTGTATGATAATGACGGAAGAAAAAAGGTGTATCGAAGAGAGGGAGAGCGTTTTGCATGGTGCTGCATTGAAGAAAAAGTCAGTTACGGTGGCGGTTCATGTACGGTTTGGGGAGGCATAAGCACCGATATAAAAATCAAACTTGCGTTTGTATCTGGAGCTCGGTTACCGTCATTAAATGGGTCGTATTACATCAAAGAGCTTTATGTTACCACATTAGGGTACCCCCTATGCACATTTTTGTTTATTTTATTTTATGCAGGACATTACCAGGGCTCATACCGCAAGCATTGTAAATGAATACCTGAGCCAAGTCGGTATTGCGGTTATGGGCTGGCTAACAAGAAGCCCGGATATGAATCCCATAGAACACCTATGGAATGAGTTGAAGAGACGAGTCAGACAGAGTCCTGCTCCGGAGACGCTTAGCCAGCTAAACATACAAGAAGAGTGGGATGACATCCCACAATACAATATTGTGACGCTTATCCGTTCCATGAGGAACCGCATGGAAGCAGTGATAAGATCTGGAGAGGAAATACGAGATAATGAATAAACTTTTCTTAACATTTTTCTGTTTTACATACTTGTTTCTAACATTTAACAATTTCTTCTTAAAGGGTCAAAACACACCTGTTGAACAAAACACAATAGCTAAAGAAATTTAATTTTACCTAATTTGCAACATTAATATTCGTTTAATGATATGTTATAATATCCACGAATGCTGGGAATATCATGGACAGAATTTCGGACCAATGCCGCCATCCGTGAAGAACTCCGCATCAAGCAGCATCTGTCCGCTTTGGTCCAGTCACGTATTCTCAAATTTTTCGGCCACGTTTCAAGGCGAAACAATGACTCCATAGAGCGTCTCGCTGTCCAGGGCAAATTGGAGGGAACCCGATCACGTGGAAGATCACCCATGCGATGAACCGACCAGATCAAATCGGCTGTGGGCGGGCCTTTGCATGAGTGCACCAGAATGTCTGTGAATCGCGAGAAATAGCGTAAAATCATACAGCGAACAATATCTGCCTCTAATAGTACTACCAGTTGATCACGACCGCTCTGTAAAGAGTGAAATGACTAAGAAGAAGAAGAATATCCACAATTAACCGGAATTATTTGTATTATTGGTTAAATGTAAAAAAAATAAACTCATTTAAAACCAAACTTCAGGGGTGTTTCGATTTTTTTGATGAGAAGTGTATATATTTTTTCCATATTATGAGATTAATAACATTGTATATTAGATGGTCGACCTCCGTGGCATAATGGGTAATGCACATCATAATGCCTGAGGAGGTCTAGGGCTCGATTCTCATCAAACCGTCTTAGTGTTGGTGGATAATATGTATTTACTTACAAAATAAAAGTATTTAAAATTTTAAATAGTATATCAATGTCTATTACATAACACAAGTGTTAAGTTTGGAATTAGATGGCACTGTATAATTTTTTTTATAGCTGGAGTTCAGCAGACAGACGTTGCCTATGGACGTTTGTAACACTAGAGATACTGCCAAGGCTCTGTCCATCTCGAAGGCATTCTATTGTCCTATAATATTATATTTATTAAGTTATTAATACCGAAGGTGGTCGCCATCCAGATAGGCTTGAGGCCAATCACGTAGCTATGGTGCATTGTTTTTTCGCCTTTTACGACAGGCCGATCCCAGCTGCAGAAGTTGTCCGCCCCTGCACGGATAAACAATTATTTATACAAATAATCAATATTAAAATTATAAACGTGGAAGTATGTATGAATGTTTATTACTCAATAACGACAGAATAGCCAAATATAGTTAAATGTAGTTTAATACAAAGAACAGGAGATGACGTCGGGGTGCCACCATTGTGGCGCGGGCGACGAGGAGGACACGGTGGACCACACTGTCGCCGTGTGCCCTGCGTGGCGCGAGGAGCGCCACGCCCTCGTCACCCAAATCGGCGCGGACCTGTCGCTCCCGGCCCTGGTTCTGTCCATGGATCCTGGATGGACGGCCGTCGCCTCCTTTTGCGAGGCAGTCTTGTCCGCAAAGGAGGCGGCGGAGCGGGAGCGGGAGTCCACCACCACACTCCCCTCCCGCCAACGCAGGCCACGTCGTCGGCGCCGGAGGGCGAGCAATGACCTCCGGCCGCCGTAGAAAGCGGCAGCGGGCGGCCCCTCGGGGGAGGATCCGCTGCCCGCACTATTACCGAGAGGGAGAGGGCCGCGTGCTGTTCTGGGGCCCCCCTCAACTCCTACAATACAGGAGAGCGCCGGGGGGACGAAACCCTGACCCCCTGGCGCCAACACTTCAGAAGAGGCCCGCCTTAAGACAAAGGGCCCGGGCCACGAGATCGGCAGGCCACATATCCATAGCCAGGCATAGGCGATAGGAGAACAGCGGGGTTTTTAGTGGGTAGTCGGATGGCTGAACATCTTCCCCGGGGTCCCACATATCCCTCGGTCATGTCGGAGACAAAAAAAAAGTTTAATACAAACAAAAGTTATAGTTATATTACCCGGAAAAATATATATTTCTAATTAATCCCACGCGAACAATGTCACGAGTATAAAATCAGGCAAAATAAATTAAGCATAGCGAAAAAAATCTATAGGCGAAATATCATCCACCACGGGATCTCTAAAACCTATTCACCTGACTGGGTCGAAATTTAGCATATTTAGTAATTTCACGACTTGTTTAAATCCTATCCTAAATATTTTTTTTATTAAATGGCAAAACAACGTTTGTCGGGTCATACATTACGGCTACTACATTTAGTATTGAACATCTTTTTAACACTGTTCATTATTGGTTAGGCGCCTCATCCTATCCTTTTTTCCCTGCCTACCCGCAACTTGGTTTAGATGCTGCGGAGCCTGGCGGTGATTTCGAATAAAAGTAATCGACCACCGCCGCGCCGTTCTCTCCTAGACTAGCGCCCGCGCCGACGACACGTACCATCGAGTATTGGTTAAGCCCTGACGAGTTTTTATGTGTGTGTTATTATTGAACCGCTAGTAAAGGCCTAGACTCTAAATCGCAGAACCAGCCGGGGAAGGTAGCAGATCGGAGAACCTCAGGTGAGTCGCTGCTCTTACTGACTAGCTGGATATTTCCGTGTCCTTTCCTTTCCACACTAATTATTAAACTCACACTACCTTTAACTAACACTAACGGTTGCCTGGAAGATATCGCTTTAAGCGACAAGGCCGCCTATTGTTCATGCTATGTATATAGCATGAACAATATTTTATTTTTCTCGCTGATGCTGTAATACTTTAGTTGGTGAACAATAAAGAGTTTCATTCATTCATTCATACCTTTGTTTCCAGCACTGCGGCTACCATCTTTCGAAACCTTTTTGCCGCACCATTCTTTATACGGTCCTTCAGCCTCACCATCTATAAAATAATTCAAAATTGAAAGAATACGTCAGTCTTAGCTTTCAGTATTCTGGATTTGTATTTTAATGTGAAAAGTTCATGAAACTGACACTCAACATAATATCCAGAGATTGTAACACCTGCCAACTCAATATCGCCTTGTTTTATCGAAAATAAAGTGCCTCCAGCACTTCAGGCACTTTGTTTATGAGTTATTGACTCTTGACTTTACAAACAATTTCGATTATGTTCCAAAGTTTATTCTCGTAAATGCTGTAAGAAAAAATATTTTTAAGTAATTTGACACTTGGTTAGCTCTTAGAAATTAATTTTATGAATATTATGGCTTTTGATTTACTTCTTATCCATACTAATATTATAAATGCGAAAGTAACTCTGTCTGTCTGTCTGTCTGTTCCTCTTTCACGCCTAAACGGCTGAACGGATTTTGATGAAATTTGGTATGGTGATAGATGATAACCTAGAAATGGTCATAGGCTATAAATAATCACGCCATCGTTCTTAGGGGGTAGGCAGTAGGCAGATAACTAAATTGAGTTAGTGATTTTTTGTGCTTATCCGGTATCTATGAGAATCGGCCAACATCTATTTTTCATCCCCCTAAATGTTAGGGGTGACCCACTCCCAAAATATTTTTTTTAATTTTTTGACATTTTATTATTTATATGGCAGAACAACGTTTGCCGGGTCAGCTAGTACCTAATATAAGGAATCCAATCAAAGCATTCGGCGTCTCAATCTGTTACAGTTAGCGAACTACGCTAAAATTTGATGAGGTTTTCATGCAAGATCTTAAAATAAAATATATATATATATATATATATATATATATATATATATATATATATATATATATATATATATATATATATATATATATATATATATATATATATATATATATAAATAAAAGCACTTTTCACAGAACAGTAGGCAAAAATAAAAATAACAAATTAGTTAAATGTTACATAATAATATGGAGCCGAGACGGAGACACTCACATCGGAACTTGTTCTTAAATTTCAAGTAATTTTATCCGTGCAGGGGCGGAGATAGAATACAGATCTCTGCGGCCGGGGTCGGCCTGTCGTAAAAGGTGACAAAACAACCCACCCTAGCTACGTGGTAGGGCCCTAACATGATACAATATTATTAAAGCGGCATATTTACAGACCAAGGGTAGTTGCTATTCAGATGGGCTTTGATACCTACCACCGAGTTAGGTTTTTTGTCGCCGTTTACGTCAGCTTGCCTCCGGCCACAGGGGCCAGGGTTCTAACTACGTCCTTGCATGGAGAAAACTTATATGAATTAGAAAAATAATCTCCTTCCAAACAATTTCATCCCATTTAGATTATAAACTTTACATCGGATCCCCGGATCTGCGGTTGACCTGTGGTTGTACCCTCCGTACAGGGAAGCAGTTAGAATTCTACCCTGTGGCTAGGGTCGGCCTGTCGTAAAAGGCGACAGAACAACCCTAGTTACGTGGTAGCCAAACAAGCCCGTCCGGATGGTGATCACCTTTGGTTTTAAGTATGCCGCCATAATAACTTTGTGTTGTGTTCCGGCATTAGTGACCCAAGTTCCTGTATCCTTATGGGACGGCAGCGTGTTTGCAATAACACTGGCGTTGCAAACACCCATAGGCGACGGTAACTAAATTCGTCGCCGTTTGCCTGTTTGCTGTTTTTTTTATTGCGAAAGTTCAGCAGACAGGCAAACGGCCCACCCTGGCAGGTGGTCACCGTCGCCTATGGACGTCTGCAACACCAGAGGCATTACCAACGCGCTGCCGGCCTCGAAGAAATTTTTGCTGTCCTACAGCAATAAAAATAAAGTCAGTCGGTAGGCTATGGAGCGGGCTAAGTTGGGTATCTCTTATGGACAAAATCCGAAATGAGGAACTCCATAGGAGAAGCAAAGTAACCGATATAGCTCGCATAATATGCAAGCTGAAGTGTCAATAAGCCGGTCACTTTTATCGCAAGGCTGATGGGTGGTGAGGCAAACGTGTCCTGTAGTGGAGCCGTATTCAAGCAAACGTAGCATAAGGCGCCTCCTAGTCCGATGGACCGATGACCTGCACGAGGTTACCAGTTGAGGCTGGATGGCTAAAGCAAGGGACCGGATATGTGCGGGCTAACTTGGCCAAGCCTACGTCTAGAAGTGGATAATGATTGGCTCATGATGATACATAAAAATATACGTTTGACTAAATATATAACATTACGATTTAGGCACAAGAAAAATAAGTATCACATTTGGACATTCACAGAATTGACTCGTACTAGCTCTGTAACAGTAATTTACAGAAAGCACTACGACTCCAAAGAGCACTCCTACATTACAACCGATGAACCCCGCTGTTCTCCTATCGCCTACGCCCGGGCCTACAGATATGTGTGCCGATCTCGTGGCCCGGGCCGGCGCCGGCCCGCCCTTTGTCCCAAGGCGGGCCTCTTCTAAAGTGTTGGCGCCAGGGGGTCAGGGTTTCATCCCCCCGGCGCTCTCCTGTATTGTAGGAGTTGAGAGCAAAACAGCACGCGGCCTTCTCCCTCGCGGCAATAGTGCGGGGGGCGGATACTCCTCCGAGCGGCCGCCCGCGGCCGCTTTCTACAGCGGCCGGAGGTCATTGCTTGCCTTCTGGCGCCGATGACGTGGCCTGCGTTGGTGGGAGGGGAGTGTGGTGGTGGATTCCCGCTCCCGCTCCGCGGCCTCCTTTGCGTACATGACTGCCTCGCAAAAGGAGGCGACGGCCGTCCATCCAGGATCGCCCCTGATCATGGACAGAACCAAGGCCGGGAGAAACAGGTTCTATTATATATAGGATTCTAGCCACCATTTGTGCCACCCCAGCCATGCCCAGAAGGCACGCCTGGCGGGGACTCCTCCCACGCGCTGTGACGAGCGTGTCGTCGGCGTAGCAGATGATGCCGACGCCGGAGAGGAGCGCCCCCCTCAGGACCCAGTCGTATGCGATGTTCCACAGCAGGGGTCCCAGGACCGACCCCTGCGGAACACCGCATACGACGTCTCGTCGACTTTGCCCACCCTAGACCGGGTAGACGACGGTACGATCGTCCAAATATGCCCCGACTATGCGACGGAGGTAGGGAGGCACCCGATGGTACTTGAGCGCCTCCCGATCGCAGCTCCACGGCAGGGTGTTGAAGGCGTTGGCGATGTCGAGTGACACCGCCAATAGCACCCCGCCTCGAGCCACCGCGTCCTCCGCCTGGCTCTTCAGATTACTGGCAGATAGCTGATGTAACAAGGAGTAACTTAGGCTATTTTTATTTTAGAAAAAAAATTGTTGTTGTTAATAATGATAAGTTTCGGAAATTTTATATTCCAATTTAAGTTGACATCGATGTCAACATGATAATATGATTTATATCATCAATCATATGAAATAGGGTTCAGCTTAGGCTGGATTTTGTAGGTTTGAACGCACAAATTCCGGAAGCGCATGGCATGGCGTAACAGTTGCATTCGATAACACTTTTGCATATTTCATTTATTTATATTTTAGGGTTTATAAGGTTTGTAATCCAAAATAAACCATAAGATTTATCCAAAAAATGCTGCCCAAAGTCACTATTTCACGCGGACGGAGTTGCGGGCACAGCTAGTTATATCATAATTATTTATGATTTTTGATATCGTAGAAGTCACGATACATTTGTGTCAATTTCCTGCCAGATTTATAATTTTTAAAACTCTCAATTAGGTATCTTCACTTTGTCATTAAGAGATAACACTGTTCATTTTCGCTTAGACATTATAGATTTCTAACGCAAAACATAAACAGAAAATGTAAACAAAAAAAAAAATACAACCTAAGTATCAGTTGAACGCTATCAAGTAAAATTAAACAATAACAAACACTATCGCGCAAACAAATGAGAGCGGGAATATCTACACGTCGGAGGCGGGAAAGAACTCGTCGTAACATGTTGCGCCGTCAAATCAAGAATGAGTTCGGTTAATCGGATATTCGGATAATTGATGTTTCAATCGAGATTATACTGTATATAAGATAGCTATTTCAAAGAATTAGTGTTTGTTACAACATCACGACACATGCATTACAACTCACTTGTTTTCAAAAAATTATTTCAGGCAAAATAAAAATAAGACGTTAAATGTCATGTGCAAATTAAGTTAAAAATTCAAAATATTTTTTCGTTTCCTGTTCGAATTTCTTTATTATAGGTATTGTGGTGTGTACTTACAATCTACAAAGCGTAGTCGTCACTGAATAAATTATTGAATATATTTTACTTACATATGAATACTTTGCTGATCTATACTTAATATACATATATATTCATAACCCATATATAATAGCGCAATTATCGATTTATTATCGAACTGCACACATGCTGTTCCGCATGCCCCCCTCAATCTTGGATTGACGCAGGGCGTGTCAGGAGACGCAACACTGACGCAAACAGTGGAATAGACCCGGCCTGACACAAGGGACTAGCTGGAACTGGCCTGGATCACGCGATAGGCGGGCCAGTTTATCCGTGGGTCCAGGCGGTAGGCGATATGAGAACAGCTGAATTTTTTACAGAGTTAAATATGGAGTTCAGGCTATGTATACCTAATAATACCTATATTGACCCATTAGAACAAATAGATTTTCGAAGCCCTAGTATACTAGATGAGTGAATTCTGATGTGTATTATAAGTAGCTGGCGAGCAGCAGTTATGACATGCATCTACATTTAAACTGAATAGTTTATATGTTAGAAAAGTGTTCATCTTAGTAATCAATTCAACTTATCACTTTCGTTGTGCACGCCGCAGATGAGAATGGCGACATTTAAAAGTATAGTAATTGTTTCTAAAAGCTGTGTCCGACTTGGTTTAGTATAGAATGGAAATACGCCAATGTGACATCGGAATTAATATTTTCTACTATATTATTTCGGTGTAATTTACTGGCTTCTTTTAATTAGCTTCCCCATCTGTGACCCTCGGTACCCTTAAAATGTAAAAGTAATTACATAGTAATAAATTAATGACAAAAATTTTGTAATATTTACTATTATGTATATTTTTAGCAACGTACGGAGCTCTAGACCAGAGGTTCCCAGACATTTTCTTCTCATAGACCACTTTCAAAATTTAGCTGGTTCCGGTGGACCCCCTGCAGCTACATTTCTACTATATTTCCAAAATTCGACAAAAAATGTGAAGATTAGATCTTACTATGAAAATTTTCGTTGCGGCTGAGTTCCAACCAAGCATTAATAGTTTCCAAAAAAAAGTGAGACTTTATTGGTTAATTAATTAATTGATTGTGCTGTTAGTGGATGTCAAAAAAGAAAAGTTGTCCAATCAACAGTTTTTACAAGTAACAGTCGCTGAGCTTCCTAAAATATTACCTGCCTACATTGGTAGGTGAAGTCAGGCCAACATTTTAGTTCCTGACTATCGAAAGCAAACAAAATTTTCGTGGACCCCCGCTTACGCGTTGTAATTTCCCCCATTTTTTTGTCACGCCAACGTAGACTTTCGTCAAGTCTCTCGTGGACCCCTGGGGGCGCACCTGGACTACTTTGGGAACTAAGGCTCGAAACTATAAGGGAACAGGTTGATTCAAACAAGGTTTTGACGGCAGCTTTTGATTTAAAAAAAGCCTTCAAAAATTTCAAGGCAAGCCACATAAAAAAGTAAAATGAATAAATTTTATCCGATTACTCAAATTATGCCAGGTATTCCACCTATATATTATAGCGCCCTTGTCGCCAGTCCACATCTGATTTGACTTCTCCAGCCTTGGATTTGATCATGTTCGGGAGTGAGTCCTTGATGGATCTCCATCGCCTGCTTCTGCGAGACAGCGAAATATAGAATATATAATAAATTAACCTTAAATGTTCACCTATTCATACTGATAGTATCTAAAGCACATGTTTTACATAGTATATGAAAATCGTTGGAATACTTGGAAAATCGTTCTGCATATCTTGCTTGGATTCTATGAGCAATCGTTCATTTCATCAGAAGCAGCTATTAAATATGTTATTTATATATTGTTAGTGGGGGCTATTTTTGAGGCCTCTTTAAATAGAAAACGGAGTATCAAATACATTTTGACTGATAGTGATCAGGGATTTTAGATTCATTTAATTGTAGTCCCTTAAAACTATTTCTCTAAAATTTATATATAACTAGCTGACCCGGCAAACGTTGTTCTGCCATATAAATAATAAAATGTCAAAAAATTAAAAAAAAATTTGGGGGTGGGTCACCCCTAACATTTAGGGGGATGAAAAATAGATGTTGGCCGATTCTCATAGATACCGGATAAGCACAAAAAGTTTCATGAAAATCGGTCAAGCTGTTTCGGAGGAGTATGGCAACGAAAACTGTGACACGAGAATTTTATATATTAGATACTAGCTGACCCGGCAAACGTTGTTCTGCCATATAAATAATAAAATGTCAAAAAATTAAAAAAAAATTTGGGGGTGGGTCACCCCTAACATTTAGGGGGATGAAAAATAGATGTTGGCCGATTCTCAGACCTACTCAATATGCTCACAAAATTTCATGAGAATCGGTGAAGCCGTTTCGGAGGAGTATGGCAACGAAAACTGTGACACGAGAATTTTATATATTAGATTAATAACCCCACGCTTCGATCGGTTCTGGTAAAACCTCTAAAATTACTTTTAATTATTGGTAACATTTTTAATGCGGTGATTCCACGCTGATGGTGGATCTTTGACTTTAGAATATTAGTATGACTTCGCTCATGTGAGTATGCCAGTTTCCTATTTCCCTCATCCTTATTATTGTTATCTTTTTTTGTTCTCTCTCCCCTTTGGTTTACTATATCCTTATGTATCTGGGGACACGGTAGTGCCCCCGCCAAGTCGAGCAAAAAAGCGGCACGGCCGTACCATCCTTTTTTCGAAGCAGTTCAGGCCATTTTCGACCCCAAACTAGAAGCCTGAATTTTCAGTAACCAAGCAGGCATTGTGTAGACACGGTATATTTCAAATTTCATTCGATTTGAAACAGTAGTTTAAGAATTATAACTAGTCAAAATTTCTTATTTTGTCACTTACTGATTAACTGACTGACGGATCGTCAAAACTCTAAGGCACTTCTAGCAGACATAGAAGCTTCAAATTTAGAATACAATTAGTGTTTAGTATGTAAATCGAGGAAAAACTAAAATATTTTGTAATTTTAGCCCACTTTTCTAGATACACCAACTGCATAAATAATTTTGTAATCCCATATAAATGTATAGGATTAAAAATTTACATTTGCGGTTAATGAATCAGTGTACCTGTATATACGAGTAACTATAAAAAAAAATGAGATGCCATCAAAAATAAAACTTGTAAGAAATCCAAGTCTCACAACTCAGTTCTTCTACCGTAAAAAGTTGTGAGATCCATGTAATTCAATAAAGTAACCGACTTGGTAATTAATTACTTAAATAAACTCTCAACAGCGGAACTGCAAATGAGATGTAAAGTTTGGAAAACTGAAAACTTTAGTATCCAATTAATATATTTGAAAAGTTTCTTTAGAAAGGATATATTACGTAACATATTGTTTCCGAGAGTCATAAACTTACTTAACACCTCTTTCTCGTATAAAATGGCGTGACTAAGAATATTATAAAAAAATTATTATTTTTCCTCGTGAACTTTATGGCTCATGTGACCTAAAGACCGCGTAATAATTAATAAATAGGTACATACCGCAACCGTTAATGTTGTGACTAAGATATTGGTTGGGTTTTACCCCCTTTGTTTTAATACGAGAAAATGTGTCATTTATGAATATATTTATGAATATATGCTTTGCTAAATGGTAGGGCTTTAAGCCTGTTTGGATGGCAACCATCCTTCTAATATGCTGCCATAATAACTTTGTGTTGTATTCCGGCTTAATTTACCCAGGGTCCAGTTCCCTACGCGAGCGATAGCGTTTTAGCGGTGCTATTATCGTCGCAAACATCCATAGGCAACAGTCACTGCTTACTATTAAGTGGGTCATCAGCCTGTCTGCTGTTTCAAATCAATAAAAAAATATTTTGATCACAAAATAGCAGTGTTAATGTTATATATATAAGGAAACAGTTTTAATATAATAAAAACAAAGGTTGTAATACTGCAACTCGCAGCAAATATTTGCTTAACATAATTACTCGGAAAGCTCAAGCACGTTGTTAATGCTAGGATTCCGTGCCAATAAGTTCACTAGTTCATTTTGACACGGACTCTTAATCTACTAATTCTTGACCTGAATTATATAAATATGTGTAAATTGGCATAATTTCCAATGTTTACGTTGTTTTTGAAATACGTTCATGATTAGCACGAAAAACTTATTATGTTCCATTTGTATTTCCACCATGAGCTTTTTTTAAAAGTTGACTTGAAAAATAGCTTATCGAGTACATCTTTTATAGCAGGAAACAATTTCATAAAATTTTATAACATTTACTTTACTTATAACATGTTTTTTATTGCTAAAGAACAGCAGACAGGCTGACGGCCCACTTAATAATAAGCAGCTATCGTCGCCTATGCATGTTTGCAACTCTAGGTGCACTGCGAACACGCCGCTGTCCCATAGGGGTACAGGAATTTGGGTCACTAATGCCGGAACTCAACACAAAGTTTTTATGGTGGCATATTTATAAACCAAAAGTGGTTGCTTTCCAGACGGGCTTGGGCAATTACCATGTAGTTTTGGGTTGTTTTGTCACCTTTTACGACAGGCCGATCCCGGCCGCAGAGGTGTGTACCGTTCTTACTCCGCCTCTGCGCGGAGACATAAATAAAATTTGGAAAAATAATTTCTGTAGGTACATACATGATATTCGCAAACTTTTTATATGGGACCGGAAATAGTTGTAACGACTTTTGATCCGCTGTTGGCACGATCCACAATAACTAGACTAGTAGATATGTCACATACCTATGAACTGTAAGAATTCGTTATCAGTAGATGCATTCATGAGTTATGCTTGGTTAAAGACGGTAGTAAAAAATCTCCGAAGAGATTCATTTCAGATAGATTTTGAAGCATCACAAGGTACCTTTTTTACCAGAGCATTCTGTAAGACATTTTCTTGGGAAAGGTGACTCTGTCTAAGTTGGTTCCCCGCGACCTCGAAACATGCTTTTTTTGTTTAGTAGAAGCTGTAATCATCTGACATCAGTGATGACCTAGATCAACATGGAGTTTTGCAGTTATTTTACTGAACTTTGTTGGCATTATCACTAGGATTTTTTTTTGTAAAAGTCTTCGGACGACCGCGAGGTTCATTTTTCAAGTCGAAATTCCCAGAACGAAAGCAAGCAAACCAATCATTATTATCCGTGCAGCCGGGCATCCGTCCTCTGCGGCCGGGGTCCGTCTGTCATAAAAGGCGACAAAACAACCCACCCTAGCTACGTGGTAGAGCCCCAAGCCCGTCTGAATGGCGACCACTTTTGGTTTTATGTATGCCGCCATAATAACCTTGTTTTGAGTTCCGGCATTAGTGACCCAAGTTCCTGTATCTTTATGGGACAGCAGCGTGTTCGCGATGCCACTGGCCGTTGCAAACACACATAGACAACGGTAATTGCTAAATTCTAAACAGGCCGTTAGCCTGTCTGCTGCCTTACAGCAATAAAAAAAAGTGTCACACAAGCGCATTGGTGTACACAATCGCTTACAGATGTGTTTTTATAACATTACTCAATAACATATATCCGCCGACGATGTAACCGTGTTTGTACATAAACCAAATTTCAATATTTCTCAAACAAAATACCTCTTATTTTTCCACAAACCGCCTTAGCGCTACCGTGTCTTCTACCGAAAAAATACTATTTTATGTCTGCAAAAAAACGCGGACACAGGGGTATTAAAATATACAACAGCTTACCGAATGAGCTTTGTACTGTTAATTAAAAATTATTACAAATAAAAATACAGAATTGGTTGGTGACAAAATGCTTTTGAATGCTTAATTGGAACAAGATATAAATTTAATTAAATTTGACAACAAGAATAACTGCTGAATGTAATTTTTAATTTGAATATAATAATTTATTTTTATATAGGTAAGGACCAAATTCTGAAATGTTAAACTGGATTAAATCATAATATTTCTACGCCTTCTGGAGTCAACTTAAAATTTTAAAAAACAATATTAATAGTATCATCTACGAAGCTGAGACTACACTGAGGGTGGGGCTAGTTCAGATTTGAAGTCGTTCAGCGGGATATGGGGAAACTACGCAGCTATTATGGGTAAAATTCGAAACGAAGACCGTAAATAAATCAGTGATCGACATGCACGCAACAGCAAGCTTAAGTGGCTCTGTTTACTAATGTATGTCGCAGTATAGCAAACGAGTCCTGAATTGGAGACCGATCTCCAGCTCGATGACCAGCGAATGGGATTGTATGATAAAAGCAAGGAACCGGAATTTTTAGTCAAACTTGGGGAGGCCAATGTCCAGCAGTGGAAAATAATTAGCCTACAACGAAATAGTTTTCAAAATCTGTATGAAATCAACCCACCCTCCTAATAAACGGCATTACATTAACCCGCTTAGATAATAATTAGTGTCGTTTTCTTTGGCCAATAAATATTTACTTTCTTCTTTTCTTTAATAATGGTACATAGGATCCAGAGGCCCATATTCCAATATTTGACAAATAACAACTTATTCTTTCCTCATAAGGTACGTGACTTGTATGTCACTCAGTGCGGTATTTCCTAGAAACATACCTCATATGGCATTTTCCTTAAATATGTTTCATATCAGAAAATGTATTTAGTGTTTCAGATTTAACATCAGATATGAAAATTCCTTAATTCCAGGAACACATTTTACCATATAATGCTAGCCTTACATAAAAATTAAATCATCTCATCTTACTAAGGTGTCGTAAAAGGCGATGAATCAGTCACTTATTTTGATAATATATTTTTCTAGTTCAAAAAAGAATACGTACTATAAGGCTTCGATGAAAGAAAGCGCTTTAAAGTTTTGCCCTGTTACTGTATCCAAATGTCCTTACTTCAAATCGCAACTACAACGTGTCTGTGATTAACCGCTTCGATATTGATGATCCTAATCTTGACCATGTGATTCACTAGTAGAAGAATAGTTAATATTAATAGTATTTTAAGTCTGTTTATTACATATTTTATAGGACCTTCGTAATGCCTTTCGTGCGTCGGCTTATCTGCGGGGTTCATGCAGAATGTGTACCATATTTACTTTCAAAAAAGTATAGTATATAAGTAGTATAATAGTTCTCTAGTACCCATTACACACTATCCCGGGTTGGCAGCGCTCGCGAAAGTATATCCCTCCACCCGGGCGTCGGACAGGGGCTCCCCACGCTGGCGTGGTTTTAGTAAATATATCAACAACTTCCATCCTCTTGTCAACTGTCGCGCGCTAATACACAAGGGAGTCTCACAATAACCCGCCCCGAGCCCTGAAACGTCAGGGGTGCTACAAGCATTTCCAGCTCATAAAAAGTACTCATAACATCTATTGCTTACTTTGCTAAACGGCGCTGTGTGATATATCTCTGTATTTAAAGAAGTCTATCTGAAACAAACCTACAAATCAATATTTTTTCTTTATAATATCTGATACTACAAAGTATTCTAATCATTAGGCGTTATATTCCAGACATTAAAGTGGAGGGTTACCCAGTAATGGTGTGGTTCCACGGAGGGTCTTTCCTCAGAGGCAGCCCCAATCACGTCAATCCATTCCATTTGGTCTTAAAACAAAAGGTATGTATGAATAATGAATACTTTTAAAATAAACGTCACTATTGAAATAGCCGTAATTCAAACAACAGGTAATTTTTCAATTGTAACAAATATCAGTACATTGATGAGGTTCTAATGTAAAACATTCTATAATTATATCACACACTGTGACGCAGTCAACTGCCCAGTATTTTTCAAAATATCAAATATCATTGCCACACACAATTTAATTATCATAATCAATATACAGAATACATATTATACTAAAAACAATATACGAGTACCTAGTACATTTAATTTTAATTTAACACATAACTTTTCAATGTGCGATAGGGTTACCAACTCAGCGTACGCTGTGTTTTTAACACAAAACTAATTTTCAATTGGGCCCTTCCATTTCAACATAACAGTTTTCTCTGGCGCACCAACTGTATTGAAGTCGATTTAATATATAAGAGATAAAAATAACTATGATTAATATTTTGTTAGAATATTACAACTAAAAAAAAACAAATATTACAAATTGATTCTTAATACAAGGCTGAAAAGCGTTTGTACACATTGTCAATTTTCAAGCTTAAATAAACGAGGAAAAAATTTTCAATTAGCAATAAATACATATTGATTGATAGAATTACTTTTACGAACATTTTACGTGTTAGAATTAATTTATATCGATTTGTACAGCAGCTTTCAAAAATATATCTCTATCTTAACTATTTATATCTTAAGTATTTTTTTAATATAACCCAGATATTGCACTGTAGTTCTTTGCTTTTACATATTTCGATAAAAACCCGAATAAATACCACCTTAATCTAAATTTTGCTGTCAAAAGTTGAATTTTGTTACTAACGCCATGCTTCAACAAGATTGTTCGATCAATCTTCAATAAGATTATTATAAATAAGGAAACATGTTGAGTATTGGGATTTTCCTATTTTTGGCTACAAAAATAAAGATTTGACTTTATAATGGCGTTCTAAAAAATATTAGAGGTCAGAAGCGCGTTGGCATTTTCTCTGGTGCAGCAAGCGTCCATAGATAACACTAACCACCCACTAGATTGTACCTGTTTGCTGAATTCTAGCTATAAAAATATAAATAAATAAATAACCATATCAGAAAGTTAAAAAGTAATTGTTAGAACGTTAATAAAAAATGCTTGTTAACAATTGTTACGTATCTTATTCTACCTATTTATTATTCGTCCGTAAGCTAAAATTGTAGCTAAATAAACCTACACCTCATTTTTTTCAATACACTAAAGGAATCCGCTTACCTTATTTTTTTAGTAGTTTATCCGTGCAGGGGCGGAGAAAGAACCCCTGTGGCCGGGGTTGGCCTGTCGTAAAAAGTGACAAAACAACCCGCCCTAGCTACATGGCGACCACCTTTGGTCTTAAATGTGCCGCCATAATAACGTTGTGCTGTGTTCCGGCATTAGTGACCCAAATTCTTGTACCCTTGTGGGAGAGCAGCGTGTTCGCAATGCCACTGGTGTTGCAAACATCCACAGGCGTTGTTAAAACTGCTAAATTCTAAGTGGGCCGTCAGCCTGTCTGCTGTCCTACAGCAATAAAAAAAAGTTTCATTTGAAAGCATTTTTCTTGCTTATTTACGGATTATTTTACTTATAAGAGACATCGACGAAGAAGTTTAGGACATTTGTTATTTAAAATATATTTTTGGTTTTCTACAGAAATCTTGGACTTTACTTAAACATAATTATATTAGAAATTGGGGATTTGATTGCTCGAAAAATTTGTTTGATGAAAAATTAGAGTAAAGACTAAATACGTAAAATTTTGCTTTTTAAATATACTGTGTGCATTAAATAAATGGGGTGAATTTGTGGGCGTGTAATCAACGGGTAGGATTGTCTGATGTTCTTAAATTAGGTTAGTAATTATTTGTTTTGCTCGTGACTTTGATTCAATGAGACTTGTTCAAAGTTTATGTTACTCATAGTTTAGTAAACAAAACTTCTTTTGTTTGCAATCGATGAATTATGTAAATAATTAATTAATACAAAAACTAAGTTACAAGATTAATTACTGTAGTATTCAATGAGTTAACTAAGGAGTTAGTCGTCTATTGTTGAGTACAGGACAAAGTCAAAGTGCATCTTCTGCGTCCATGTCCATGTGTAAAATTTTCTTTTCTTGTGAAAACGATTGCAAATAGATAAATAGATTTGGCTACATTTCCCCTCAATATTTCGTTTGTTGTATAACAGCTGACAATTGAGGTCAATTTGCTCTAGGTATTTGAAATACTTATATAATGTAGACTATATATTGTAATTGTAAATAAAATATATTATGATGTTTCATACGAAGCTCTCTGTCCCAAAGAAAAAAGCAGAGCGTCTATGTTACGAGTACCAGATATCTGATATTTTCCTGCTGTAAATTAGTACATATTATATATACATAAACACCTACTCGGTATGAGTATCAAACTCGTAAACCCCATAAGTGGTCGACAATTATTATATTGTAGATTATTATTGCAGCTATAGGCATAATTTTAATTCCAAAATCTTGATGTCATCACCATATTGAAGTTGGTATCAAATTTCATGACGTTAAAATTCTATAGGTATATTATCAAACATTTATTAGATACGTTTTATAATTTTAATACAATAGCTGTTTACGTCTATTTTTATATTAAAATTAACAAAATATTTATATATAATAAGTAACAAATATTTTTTATATAATAAGTATAATAAGTATAATTCAATTATTATCATATTTCAGATTATATTCGTGTCAGTAGCATACCGACTAAATATATTTGGATTCTTCTCTACATTAGACCAGGAGGCGCCTGGGAATTACGGCTTGCTGGACCAAGTAGCTGCGCTAACATGGGTCAAAAACAATATAGAAAGTTTTGGTGGCGATTCGGAGAATGTGTGTATTTTTGGACATGACGCTGGTGCAGTTAGTGTAGGCCTACATTTGGTCTCAACATATTCAGCTGGATTGTTTCAAAAAGCTATAGCGATGAGTGGAAACGTCCTATCTCCAGATACAGTAAATATAGCGAGAAAAGAAGTGTTTACTGTTGATAAGGTAGCTACTGTTTTTGGCTGTTTTCGCAGACCCACTTTTCAATTATTGGATTGTCTAAGAAGAGTAAATTTTCAAGCATTATTAGATATAGGAGAACCATTAGCTGAATGGAAACCCATAGTAGATAGTGGTTTCAGTAACGCTAGCACTGCATTTTTACCTGATGTTCCAAGCAAGTTATTTAAGGATGAAATATTTTCTCCAGTACCCGTTTTATCTGGATACACAAACATGGAAGACGCATTACTTCTTGATAAGGATGGTAATGATTCTGGTATAAGTCAAAGGGAATTTGACGTGATGAGAGAAGAAATTATATTATCTGACATCACTATCGATAATAGTTCATGTTTTACAAATCAGCACCATATACAAGATGCTGTAGCATTTTTCTACAAACCCATTCCACCGACTACAAATGAAACTATATTAAGAAAACTATTTCTAGACTTTTACACAGACAAAGTTCATGGAGCAACCACCTATCAGCTGGCAAAACATATAAGTAAACATGCACCTGTATATCTATATAGATTTGATCTAAAACCTTTTTCTGATGTAGCGAATGAAGGTATTCCAGGTTGGATTGGCGTCCCACACAATTTTGATTTAATATTCACTTTCGGAATGCCTCATTTAGCGTTACCTGAAGATCTTGCTAAGTGGGACTACAGGGATAAAAGCATTTCAGATATTATAATGAGAATGTGGACTAATTTCGCTTGGTATTCGAACCCGACTAATTCTGGACTGATTATTCAATGGAATCAGTTCGAAATAGAAAGACCTGGATATTTGATTATAAATAGACAAAATTTCTCGATGAGCACCCCAGACAATGTTAATTACAAGGCGTTTGAATTTTGGACGGACTTTTATCCGAAAGTTGTCGAGATTGGAACGAAATGTTGTAAAGAAACTTTAGACGACTCTGGCTCAGAATGCTTACTTTGTCGGCACTTCGTACAAAGCTTATTAATTTCGAATATAATTTTAATTTTGCTCTCATAACAAAACTTTTACCAAGATTGTATTTTTGTATAGTTTATATAAATATATTTACTAAAAGTTACTGATGCATGTGAAACTTATTTTTGTTTAAAGAATTTTCTGTTAAAATAAAACTTTGAGAAATATTATTTTGTATTACTCTTATTTTAGATACTGGATTTTAAAGTTTATGAACATTCCAACTTTGCTTTTAAGGATTTTACTTTATTATGTCTTGGATGTGTGGTCTAAGCTATAAATGAGAATATGATTATAATAATATTTTCTTTCACATGGAATGGTTACTAACTTAAAAACAACAAATGCATTCGTTTAAGAGTTCTAATCATAGATGGCAGTCGCTTATAAATCTTTATAAATGGAAGACATATACGTGGTTAGTTTCGCCACATATGCAGCGTTGAACTTCGAGCTGTGAAGCTTCGTACGTGGCTGGAACGCAAATCTTAGAAGAAAAAGAAATTATTTAAGATATAGTATACACTGTATATTACAATGGACGGACTGGAGGTATTAAATCAAGTTTTGCACGCACAGCTTTAGTGCGTCATAATGCGTGTTTTCGGAAAATAAAAATACATTAAGGCGCATGCAAGAATTCGTATTGATTTTTCACTTGGAAAAGTTCTCATTTAAATGTTTGTTGATTAAATAATAACAACTCGTGAATATAATGCTGGACTTGAAAAACCGCCATATTTATCTAAGGCGCATTGGCGGGTTGCATGTACCGGTGATCTCGGCATATAGGTTTCCTTACATTAATTTCCTACACTTTCGCTACGTAGTGATTATGTTAAAATATGCAGATAGTTTCTTTATAGATGAGAAAAGCCTAAATGGAGCATTGTAGGAATCGAAATATTATATTGCAAGTTGGTCGGGCCCTAAGCTTGTCTGGATGGCAACCACTTCTTGTTTATAAGTATGATGTCATAATAACTTTGTGTTCTGTTCTGGCATAAGTGGTACAAGTTCCAGTACTTCTATGCGGGCGACAGCTTTAGCACGGCGTAGCGTCATAAACACCCACTGCGTACTAATCAGCAGGCCTTCAGCCTGTCTGCTGCCCTACAGCAACAAGAATCTTGAATCATTCTAGAGTTCATTACCTACGAGAGTGACATTGACTGACATGTACCCTTGATGGGAGATCGTTCATGAAGTTGTTTACCAAGGGTGCCAAGGTTGTATGAATCAATGCAGAACAAAGGTTTATTAGCATTATAAATGCTGTAACACTATATACAATACAGTATGTTGTCAGTATGTATGCCAAGCTAAACTTTAAATAAATTTTCCTTACTTTTATTAGAAAATGAATTAACATTGCAATCGACCTTTCTTTGTTCTGATCTCGTGTTAACGGGCAATTATTCGAAACCGAACGTTGGTATGTTGATTCTTATACTTCAAGAATGAGTGTTTTCGTAAATTATATAGTTTAAGTATAGATATTAAATTCTCAAAGCTCTTCTTGTTGACTTCAAATTAAAATTATTTACATTGAGTTCATAACTGTAGTTGAGTAGGAAATTAAAGTTTTGTGTTATTTATTATTATTGCTGTGAAACAGCAGACGAGCTGATGGCCCATTTTTAAACTGTTACCGTCACCTTAGGTGTATTTATTATTATATTAGCAACGCTAGAGGCACCGATAACACGCTGCCATCTGTGTATGATAACTGGGACGGGTTTCAGATCAAGATCAAGGTTATTATGATGGCAAATTTAGAGACCAGGTTGGTTGCTATTCAGACGGGCTTTTCGCCCTACCACGTAACTGGGATTGTTTTGTGGCCTATTACGACATGATTCCCACAGCCGCAGTATTCTTAATCCGCCCCTGCACGGTGAACCTCAACGAAACCCTTCGAATTAAGAGGTTTTAATACCATCGAGGCCTTTCGCTTTGTGCTACTGGAGGAATGCAGGCCAGGCCTAGGCTCTCCGAGTGTATTTTTTGCAAAATAACTAAAAATAACGCAATATACAAGGATTTTATTGATTTTTATTACTTAATACAATAAATTTAGTGACTTATTGGTTTTGACAGCAGCTATCATACGCTCTGTGACAATTCACACAACGCCATCTAGTGCAAAAGCATGCAGTACTAGACAACTGATATACTTGTATATTTTAAATCAATACATATTGTAGATGTTTATGTATTTCCATCCAGTCTGGGACTAAACCATATCTCCGAATGAGAAATAAACCTGATTCGTGTAGATTGCCTGTAAAAAACCCTGCTTTCTTACGAAATACGAATCAAATTGTTGTTTCGCCTGTGAAAACCTTATCGATACACATTTAAAAGGATTTTGTAGTATTTTAATCGAGGTTTTCCTCATTGCTGTTTTTGCATTTCTTGACATCTGATTAGCGGTACACCTCAAACCAGTTGGACAGTCTTAATTGTACCGTTGGTAACGTTGGGTGTGCTCGTTTGTGTCCATAAATAATTAAAATTTTAGGTAAGTATAATATAATATTACAATAATATAAATATCTACTGACATTTATATATCGTAAAATATTAGTTATTTAACAATAAAATTAACTTTATAATAATAATAAAATTAATTATAGATTTTTTAATATATCCAATTCAATTATACTATTATTATTATCTCATACATTTATTAATTATGTATCATACCAAATATTGTTGTATGAAGTTGTGTATAGTGATCTTGAGGTTTGTAGGGAAAAATTTGAATGTAATCAAGACAGCTTGAAATGTGATATTTGCATGAGTATAGTAAAAAATAATTACAAGAAAATACACTTTTAATTCTTGTTGTTTGCGTTCATTACGAATAAATAAATAATAATAAAAACAAAAACCTTTATTGTCGGGGCTTACTTTTTCATATATCGGTCATAACATTTTAAATATCGCCAACCGGTCGAGCTTGAGTTCAGAAAAAGACGTCCACTGTATCTTTTCTTTTGCTGCACTTGTCTAATTGTGGACATGGACCCGCTATTTTCTTTTACCTTCCCACTTTTTAGTTTTTCTACCTCTATTCCTCTTGCTATCTCTTGGGTACTACTCTGTTAATATTCGTGACCTTAATATCTTTCTTTTCTATCGTCATATGCCCTGTCCATCTCCATTACAGTTGCATTTCAGTAGTTCGCATAGACAGTTATAAAACTATTGTCCAATTAAGGAAAGTTACAACAAAACTATAAACCAATCGATGGTTGTATCATTAAGAATAATTATCCAATAAAATTCATGATCACGTTTTATTATTACTTTATTAAAAGCATTTCTGATAGTATTATTAATATAATTAAATATTTATCAATATGCGCGTACGCACGCAAGCATAACACATCTATATTAATTGTATACAGGTTTAGCTATAATTTATATGTTGCTATTTTTTACATTTTAACTCAACATCTATTGTAATATTTGATTCATTATTCAGATAGGTCCGTATTTTTGCCCATCCAAAGTTCATCTGGAAGAGATCGCTCCTAGTGACAAGATTAGTTTTGAACTTAATAAATATGCATTCTAGTCTAGAAATATATTTTCCTTCGAACTCTTCACATCTTTTTTTGTAGTCGTATCCAATTTTTTTTTGTTTTCCGCAGACAATGTCGCTTACAGTATTTATAATTCTGGCATCGACAGCCTTTGTGGTGGGTCAGCGACCTTTCTACGCCGGCAGCAGACCTATTGGTTACCCTGACACACCTGACAAGACTACTGCGTCGCTGCAGGACCGGTTAGGCAATATGTTTTATTTTTTTGGGTGATTTGAAATCGCTTTTCACTTTCCTGTTACTTTGCATGTTATATTATTATGTTGCATTGTATTTAAGATAATTCGATGTAAGCTTCTTATGGGTCCTTGTGTTGGCGGGATCAACACCTTCTGAAACCTCATCTACCCGCTAGTGCAGCCTGCTAACAGTATACAAAGCTCTATCTTAGTAGTTGAGTTGAAAAAACGATTTCTTGTTGTTTTTAATTTATTTTTGGCCGGGATCATACGCCCAGCTATATTCATATTATTATAAAAAGGATTAACATTTGTCGTCTTTGACAATTATGCTGGAACCCCGTGTTCCCGGCATAGCTGATCAAGTAGGCAGCCTAACTATTACAAAACTCCGTGGTAGTTGTGTACAAGAAAAGGTGGTGTATGGGGTTGGACAAGGTCCAGCGATATTGATGCTTTTTGGCTTCGATCACAAATAGTATTGATCGAAGCTTTTTGGCGAAGGAATGTGCTGGTGGTCTAGAGAAGTAGTTACCTAGTGATCCTTTTGTCTGGATCGATGAATTTCGTATTGTTCCAAATTATAAGTAACTTATAGGACGACTGATCTAAATAACTCATTTCATATGTCGAAAGTTCTTGTCACGGCCAATAATAATAAATTCTTACTAATATAAACACAGGCGCACGGCGTAAATTGGTTTCCTCGGTTCGACAACTTAAGGGTAATTGATTTATCGCCTTGTGAAAAAGTGAAAAGATCAATCAAATTTATTTACCTACTCTAGGCAGACATGTTTTTTAAGAATTTTTTTTTACTGGAAGTTGAATTACGCTCTCCATCGTCTCCGTCTCCATCGTCAAAATTATTTGTGTGCAAGATTGTATCATTTGTAATGAATATAATTTCAGTTTTGGTGAAGGCACTACAGAGAGGTTGCCACTTGAAGCAAACGGAGATCGCGACCTCATCGATCGTATAAGTAAACTGCCGATAGACCAGCAGCCATTTTGGTATTTGAACTGGCAAGCTTTGGAAGCACATAGAAAAAATCCACAATCCTATCCACAGAGACCTAATGTTTTCAACGAGCCTCTACAAGGCACAGGAAATGTTCAAAGTTCACAAATATCTAACAGGAATGGGGTTGAGTTGAATAAATCGCCCGTGACGCCTGTTTTACCGGTAAAGGAATCGACCACTACTGCTTCCGGGAATAACAATTCATTACCAGTTTAAATATAATTTTTGTAGTATTTAAATTAATTCCTTGCCATAGTATTAAGCATATATTAATAAAATAACATTTTATAATAACTTTTGTGTTTCTACGATCAAGCATAGTATGTGTACTATGCTTGATCGACATCAAAATTTAATGATATATAGGTATGGTGGGATCTAGGCCTCGAGCAAGCAGCAGAGCGCTTGTATGGGAAATAGACAACAGATATACCACTTGTATACTTTTGTTTAAATTAAAACATAATACATAAACTCTTCTCCATGCAGGGGCGGAGAAAGAATACTAACCTCTGCGGCCGGGGTCCGCCTGTCGTAAAAGGCGACAAGACAACTTATTCTAGCTACGTGGTAGGGCCCCAAGCCTGTCCGGATGGCGACTGTAATAAAAACTAATTCTGGACAAGAATCGCAATCGTGACCTCCATGTGGAGGCATATGATCTCCTTTAGCCTCTGACAAGTCGTCAAAATAATGTGAAAAAGTCAAAGCGAAATCAAAGGAATATTGATATGCAACACTCTTTTTTATTTTATAGTAAACACAAATATATGGAACTTTAAGAAATTTACAAGAACTTCAGGTGTCCATGTTAACTACGTCGGATGGTTTCCTGCTTAACAATGAAACTTTTACGCAAGCCTTTCCTTAGTTATTTCAGGTTGTGGGTCGGACAGCAGTGGTTCCTGTAAATTTATAAGAAAAATGTCCCAACAAGACCTAAGGTTCAAAAGCCAATTCATGGGTACCGTTGCAAATGCCGTGCTCACTTTCATTTAGGTCTACATCCAAACGGGATTAATCGTTTGGATAATTATATAATCTAAAAATGAGATCATCATTTTTATTCCGTTATTTATGATTTTTATATTAACTTCATTATTGATAAATATGACTTGTTTAAAATAAAAATACAATTGCAAATGAATAAAACACATTATATTGACTTTTTAAATAAATAAGAACCTAATTACTAAGCGTAATCTTACATCTAATCCCTCAGAGAATAGTGTATAAATTAATTAACATTATAATAGAAAAATGCAATTGTTCGTTTTACACATTATATGACTGGTAAACAATAATGCAATTGAAAACCTACGAAAAAGGAATCCAAGCCAATTCGTGACATTCAAAACGATTTGAGCTACATTCATATACCATTTCAGAAACACAATAACGTAATTTTTTTAAATGTTGGGCACTGGGGTAGCCATATATTTTTTAAATTAGTATTTCAAAACTACATATTATCCTTTTAGAACATTTCGTATAAAGAAGAGGCTGCAGGAAATGGGGATGAACACCCAGCCGATGCAGATTGCGGTGGTGCAGACAATGTACCATTCTAAACTTTACACAAACACAAAACATAGACATACAAAAAAAATTGAACACTGAGTTAAAAAATTCTATGATCTTGTTCTAAATATCACGAACTGAATGGAATGAGATACTTAACTTGCATTATTACATTACATGCGTATATTCTACAAAAGGGTATATAAAAATACAAAAATTTATTCACACAACTTACAGGAGCTTAACCACAGCCCTTTTATGATCATTCTAATAATGACATGAGTTTAAACAAAAGGTTTAAACAAAATATTTTTTTCAAAAACACACTTATTTCCATTGTACTTCTTAATTAAGATAGCTTCCTAAGTACTATTTAAAAAGGTTACGCATACACGTTTTTTTCAGGTAGATCTTTTTACAAACAGGGCAAGACCAGAATGAACTATTTGCTCAATCGGTGAATAAAATAAATATAAATAATCTGTTCTACGAAACTGAACATGTAACTCACAGATCACATAATGCCAGTATTGTTCTTATACTATTGATGTAAAAAAATTCACCAACACAAACATTAGTGTAATTAGCTGTTTTTGTTCCACCAGCTACTTATGTTGGGAACAAATGTCTAGCCATACCGCCTCCGTCAGGCCTCAGCAGTAGGGGTAGACACAAAAAGTGCTGGCTAAAAGTCGTAAAGAGTAATGGGTGACATTGGACCGAGAATGCGGAAGAATGCGAAGTGACGATGACCCCGGGCATCTAAGCGGAAGTTTGGGTTGCAACCGGGATTTAACGCTGGAATGACGATGATGGATTAATTGTTTCTGTTGACATTATTGCTAGATTTCCTATTGCAAACCTTCAGTTTAAACTCGTAATCAATTCATTTTATCTTAAATCTACCTTCACAATATTTTTACAGCAAAATAATACTTAATTTCATAATACTAAATTTATTTTGGTGTAAAATATGGATTGAATATTTTATTGTTTTTACATAAATGTAAAATTAAAATGTAATGCGTACATTTGCACGCGTACAATGCACGCTTGGCGTATTATGCTGTAGACAACATTTAAAAAAATTGACATTAAAGAATCAAATATGCATACGATTGGTATATAACATCACCACTATATATTTTTAAATTGGATGAAATACATCTCTCATCAAAAAAATCGAAACACCCATGAAGTTTGGTTTTGAATGAGTTTATTTTTTTTTTACATTTAACCAAAAATATAAATAATGCCAGTTTATGGTGGATATTATTTCAAATAAAAATTTAATTTCTTTAACTATTGTGTTTTGTTCAACAGGTATGTTTTACGCAAATATGATCATGTTTCCGAATCTCGTCGTAAGCTCGAATGGCTCCCTATTCGCCTTCGCCGGAATGCTCGAATCCTCTCTCTTCTATATAATACTCTTTTCAATCCCAAATCTCCTCATTATCTAAAAGAGCGTTTTGCTTTCTTCAGGAAAGTAGCTCAAGGTTGTTGAGATCATGAGCGAACCTGCGACTCACCACTCCAATGCATACCACGCAATTTTATGGCAGATCCTTTACAGTTATGGCTGTAACTGTGGAATGCATTGCCATTTAAAATCAGAAGTGTCAAATCTCTTACCTCCTTCAACTCACCGCTAAAGGAACACTATCTTCATTTATACTTGATCTTATGTATGTATATGTAATTTTATTTTATTTTTCTCTTATATATTTCCCATTTTATGTAGTTATTATCCCTGTATTTATTCAATTGTATTTTTATATGATACTGATGCGCACAATGACCGACCTATTCCAGATCATATTGATTGTTATTAAGACGGTTGTCTGAAAGAAATCACTATTAGTGATAAGACTGCCAATTGTACATTTGTTTAATTTAAGTCTATGTTCATTTTATTTTATTATTTTCTGTATGCAATAAAGAATATTCTATTCTATGTTTTTACCCTTTGAGTAGAAATTGTTAAATGTTAGAAACATAGATGTAACAGAAAAATGTTAAAAAAAATTATTCAGTATCTCGTATTTCCTCTCCGGGCTCTTATCACTGCTTCCATGCGGTTCCTCATAGAACAGATAAGCGTCACAATCTTGTGTTGTGGGATGTTATGCCACTCTTCTTGTATAGCTGTTTTAAACTGGTTAAGCGTTTCCAGGACAAGATCTCTTGCTCTGACTCATCTCTATAACTCATCCCATAGGCATTTTAAGAGATTCATATCCGGGCTTCTTGCTGTCCAGCCCATAACCGTAATACCGACTTCGCTCAGCTATTCATTTATGCTTGCGGTATGAGCCCTGGCATTGTCCTGCTTATAAATGAAGTCTTCGCCAATAAAATGTAGGGTACCACATGAGGCTCCAGACACTTATCGATGTAAAGTGACCCATTTAATACGGCAACCAAGGTCCAGATACAAACGTAAGTTTGGTTTTTCTATCGGCGCTTATGCCTCCCCAAACCATCCATAAACCGCCACCGTAACTGACTCTTTCTTCAATGCATCTCTGTGCAAAACGCTTTCCCTCTCTTCGATGCACCTTCTTTCTACCGTCATTACCATTTAGCAAGACCTTACTCTCGTCAGAAAAGAGAATTCTATTTCATTAAAGGTATGACCAATTTAAGTGTTAAACTGCAAAGTTGAGGTGGGCTTTTCGGTGGTCTACCGTCAATTTTGGGACATTAGCTGGTTTATGAGGTTCCATGCTACGCTCCGCCAATCTTCTCCTTATAGAATCTGTTACAGTCAATCCTCGAACCTCGCGGAGCAGCTGCTGCAGTTGAATAGACTTAAATGGCGATTTCTTAGAGAAACTGACACAATATACCGATCATCTTACTCAGCCGTCTCGATGTCGACCAGATCCTGAACGGTGAGTAAACATCTTCCGATAACCTTGTTATACTCTATTGACAGCAGAGAGGCTTAGATGCAATCTTACAGACACAATACGCTGACTATGTCCTGCATCCAGCAACGCCACGGCTTGGGCGGCTTCTGTGGGCAGTATCCATATGTTTTAGGAAAAAATCTCTTTGGTAGGATGTCACAGAGCTTAGTTAACAATCACGCTCAGCTCAGATCTCAGTTAAAAAAACGATAATTTATGCAAAAAATGTAATTAAGTGCAGACATTCTAACGGAATACATATTGAAAACAATCTCTAAATTAATTTATTTGATGAAAATTAAAAAATTCAAACTCGAATTTAAATTTCTGGTACACCATTGTGTAGATTAAACTACCAGCTATGTATTAGCGTATTTTTTTTTAATGATATGAATCCTATTTTTCATTTAAATGCCTTCTGAATAATACTTACAGTAGTGTTTCGATTTTTTTTGATGGGAAGTATATAATGTGTATAAGAGATATAAAGAGCTCTAAAAAACTGATGTATTTTATTATTACCAATTTTAAGTAATAATTTTATATAAACTTCTAAGTTTTTTTACACTGACTATTTTTTCATGTGAAGTGACAATATGCATAAAAAATGTATACGTCTTATAAAATGATTTCTTATTACAGTTGGCATTTTTACTATAATTATTAATTAGCAATGAAAATGAACAGAAACAATTACCGTTCCTGTTTTTAAAATAAAAATATCCACTAAAACATCCCAAAAGTAATAATGTACATAACTTAATTGTAATTATACATTAAAATAATATTTACAATATACAATAGTATTGAAAATTATGCTCAATTTTTTATTTTAATAGGAAAATTGTATAATCATGTAATTGAGAAACATCTCAACTCAGTACACTAAAATACATTCAAATTAATACGGCATTTTATAATATTAATCAAACAATTCGATAAAAAGGCAATATGTACCGTTAACATTCTTATTGCATTGATAATTATTATGTAAATAAAAATTTAAAAATATCCAACCAACGGATACTTCTATCTTTTAAGAATTTTTTTTTCATGAGCTCGTCTGAGGTCTCACGGTAGGGTAGTGTGTGACTACGGTGTAGTGCGTTCGAATGCCCCCCAAGTTGACTAGGGGATGCGCTGGTATATCCATTAAAACCACCCTATTGTACCCCTACTGCTTCAAGCCCGAGGGGAGAGATATACTTTTGCGTGCACCGTGATCCGCTCGTGTGGGACACGAGCGGATCTTTCAAGACTTTTATTTAAAAAAATGCAGAAACGCATTCGGCTGATGTGCCAACTGCAGATTTGCAGTGTAGGCGAAGTCCGAATGATACGGGACATCATGAGGAATTAGCCATGTTTCCTGAAGTGCAACTATATCCACCTGGGTACACAGTTTTCGGATACATTCAGTGGATCTTATAACATTCATGCAATTGATCAAAAATGAAAACATGATCGAAAGAAACGGGCGGTAGTTTGTGTAAATTATACGCCACAAACAATGGAATTTGTTCAGGGTCTGTAGTTTTAAATACTGGCATCATATTTTCCAAATCATTCTTGTTCTTGTCTCTTCGGCGGGATACAATCTTTTGTTTGGTTTTTGCAGATAATAATAACTATCTCCTACTTAACCCACAGATCCTTATCAAACTCTCATTATCGATCACATCATGCTTGTTACGAATGAAAGGAAGCACTTCAGAAATTACAATGTTACAGTTACACGTATTGACATTATTCATTGACATTTTTCTATAGCGATCAACGCGCACGGCCGTTCGGATGCGTGCGCACGCGACACTAATTATTCATTATTCTATTTAATTTTCGGATTACTTGAGAATAAAGTTATGGTTTTTATCATAGAACGTATGTCATGAGCAAATTAAAATTCATAAGTACAAAATCACAACACTATCATTACATCATTGAAAAAATATTATCAACTTTGGTTGCTCGACCAAATACAATAATATACATATAGTTACAAAAAATGCAAACAAATGTTTGTTTGATGATTAAAATGTTGCAAGTTGTACATGTTAAAAAATAATTCGAATAAAAAATAATTCCCACTTGTCAAAACACCATAAAAATTGTATATAAATAATAATGTACAATAGTGAATTACGCACCCAGGGCGTAATTTGAAAAATAACGGTTATTTAAATTCGAACGATATTATTAATAAATGAAAATATTATATTACCAGAGCAAAACTTTGAATATAATGGAATAGTTTTTTTCAATTACATCAAAAAACAGAATAATAGCTGGTATTTTGCAACAATATTGGTATTATTTTCGGACATGTTTACACACACATTAAAATAAAGACAAAAAATGTACTTTTATGAAATACATAAAAACATTCAAGAAATTATTCACAAAAATAAAAAATTACCAAATATTTCCTGCAAAATATAACACAAAAATAACATTTTTATCGAACAATAATAACAAAATTACAAAATATTAGTAGTATACTGCTTAAAGTGTTGGCAACACTGGCGCCTGTGTTAGATTTCGTGACCGATGGCAACCTCACGCTTTTGTAATTGCAAGACTTCTCTGCTGTTTCGTTGTTCATTATTTCGGTGAAATTTGGATAGTTTTGTATTTGTGTTGGCTGAAACGAAATAAATTTATATTGTAAAAATTTTATATAGCTGATAATACCGGTTGGCTATATTGAGTCTCGGTGACAAAGCTATGTGGCGAGGTGCGGTGGGGCTTCGCGCACCCGTAGAGGCTTAAAGAAACCAGGGGTGTCAAGAGTTTCTATCTGGGGGCTACCTTCTTCCGGATTGGAGAGACCCACGTCCACTGTGGGGACAAGCTATTCGGGGTAGCGGTTTTCAATTCAAGTCATTTCCCGGCCCCCTAGTATTTCAACGATAGAGGAGCCTAAAGGTTTTTTAGTAGGTTGACGTACACGCACCCCACAGGCATTTTACCATCTCAGGAATCCTATATAGAAAAAGTGACAATGCTATCATATATGATAGTTATCAACTGGCAACATGGTACCATGTTGCCAGTTGATAACTTACTAAACATAACAAAAGTTCTAATAGCCGCTTGTAGATCGTAAAATCCGCATATATATTATTGGTTATAAATAATTTAATTAGGACTACTTAGGTGTAATTTTTAAACAAAATGTAAATAAATAGATGTTTTGAAGGCGGAAGAGTCTGCAATTGTGAACCCATGAAAACGATAGGCAAAAAGATCGTAAATAATCCTAAACATCCACTCCTCTGTCAAATACCGGCGCGTATAATACAATCGATTTTTCGCATTCCTAAGTTGAACATTATCTAAATCATGTGTGAATTAAATTATTTTTGTATCATTTATATTGAAGAATGTATGTAATAAAATGTTAGCTCATGTTAGCTCGAAAGTCCATTACAAATAATTCAGGATTATAATTTTTTTTGTCAACTGTATATTTTTTCCTATCGCTTTAAAGAGTGAACAAAAATAAGCAAACAACATTCACCCCTGTCTAAAGATAATTCAGTCCTATCTATCGTATCATTTTCTTGTCTGTGATGTACAGCACAAATGTTTTCGTATTGTCTCTGTTCTTTTACAAGTTGAATAATATACTGCACCAAATTTTAAACTCGTGCCTCCATGCAATTTTCTTAAAAAGGGAGACAATGTTTTCGGTTCACGTAATAGTACCTAGTCAGGTCATAAATTCTGTCACATGTTTAATGTAAAATAATTGTAACAAGTTTATTCATTATGTAACCATTCATATACCAAAATGAACTTAACAAAACATAGATTCTTATGACATTAAAGTTTATTCAAAATGACCTCCGTGATTTTGAATACAGACCTTCAATCTGCGCGGCCAGTCGTCTATCGCAGCACGAACGAGGTCCATGTCAATATCGGCGGCTGCCTTAATCAAGGATGTCTTGAGTGACTCCAAATTGGGATGAGGCTTTGAGCACGCCTTTTCCTCCAAGTGTTGCCATATCTTGTAATCTAACGGATTCAAATCTGGACTGGAGGAGGGCCAGTCTTCGTGCCGGATGAAGTCGATTTCACGCGCCGCCAGCCAGTCTTGTGTGCTCTTCGCTCTATGAGCTGACGCCGAAGCTTGTTGGAATACCCAGTGCCTGTTATTGATCATGGTATGAGAAACAGGTTCCACAAGGTTCGTCAGGACTGTATTTTGATATACAACAGCATTCGTTTTTACACCTTTCTCACAAAAATGTACCTCTGTTAAGCCCCAATAAGAAACTCCCAACCATACCATGAGCGAGGATGGAAAATGACCTCGTTGGACACGCGGAATACGGTTGCTCGCTTCTTCACTACTGTGTGCGTACACCTTATCATTTTGTTTGTTGTAGCTCTCTTCTACGGTAAACATTTTTTCATCCGAAAAAAGAATTTCCCGATATTTTTTTCCGCGTACCGCTTCAACAAAGCGCGGCATCTCTTCAGTCTCAGGTCCATTAGACGAGCATTCAAACGATGTCCTGTTTTTCTTCGATATGCCCGAAGCCCTAAGTCTTCATTTAACACCCTTTTCACCGTGGTTCTGCTTAACCCCATCTGAAGGGCCAACAGTTTCTGCTTACGTTTGGGATTTCTTTGAATTCGTGCCTTCACAGCTTTTATCACTGCTGGAGTCCTAACAGACCGAGGGCGACCACTTCTTGACCTGTCATCTACACTAGAGTCTTCATTGTATCGTTTGATGGTACGATAAACGAATCTTTTGGTTATATTCAAAGTTTTTCAGTATGTTAAAAATTTGAATTGGCGCGTAACTGCAACGATGCAACGCAATAACTGCAACACGGTCTTCTTTAAGCGTCCACTCCATATTTAAAAATGAGTAAAATTCTAAAAGTATACATTTTTATTTTCATGAACAATTCTAAATTCGAATTCAATAAACTTTTTTGTGGCCAGCATTCTAAAAGAAAAGTTTTTACTGTGTGACAATACTTATGACCTGACTAGGTATATAGAAATTTTCGCACAAGGTAATGCTTACCACGACCAAATTGTCATCTTTCTTCTTGCAAAATGTCATATGCATGCCCTTATATAGACTTTTCTCAATTTGTTCCGTCAACAAGGTCTCCGCCCAGGGCATTTCGTTCAAGTGCGCCATGAATGACTTATTTCTGAACTCCGAGGGCTCCCATATCACCAGTTCCTCTGTAGAGTGAGATTTCATTATTATTTTTACAGTAAAATTAGAAATTTTAAAATAATATATAATTAGGGCAGATTACGAATCACGACAACGATCACCACAAACATCCAATCAAAATGCACAAACACGAAACGCACATTAGGAAGGGAGTAGACCGAACACTATACACAACACTTATATATCGTACTCAATAGTTAGGAGGGGGACATGAGTATCTCTCTTCCTGTGGCCAACGGGACGGGATACTCATAAAAACCCACTTAATTCGAGATAAAGTCTATTTACTATAATTAAATAAAACACACATAACTTTAAAAAATTTTGGTTCGAACTTATTTAGATAATTTGAGATCCAATTAGTATTTATCAACGATCTTTTCTTGTGATTCGATTCCTAGGAAAATTATAATTTTTTTCAGTATTTTCTCTATTCTACGTTTCAGCTATAGATATATTACATTGTTTATTACCCATAATATACACATGAACTGTAAATTGATATGATGCCGATAACTATTTACAAAATATCAATCATCTGCAGCCGACGCTTTTAGCTAATGTTATAAAGCGCCATCTTTAGCATGGAGCGGTATATATTATATTAAACTCAACACTTGTATTAGAAACGACAACTTGATATCACTTCGCTGCATTTATTTTCGAGGACTATTTTCCCGACTTAACAACCTTAACAACCTCGTCACACAACTACCTTCCTTTTTTCAGTTTCATGTGCATTATTTGTCACCGTTTATTGTATATAAAGGTATCTGCATTGACGAAAAAAGTGTATAAGGCGAGTGTGAATGGAAGTGTTGGAAGGGGTAGACCTAGGCGGACGTTTCGAGATCAGATCAGGGACGTCTTGACAAAAAGGCCAGGTCAAGAGTACCCTAAACCGAAGGGCATGTATGAAGGAAATAATGAAAGTGGACGAAGCGAAACAAGTATTTAAGGATCGTAGCAAGTGGAAAGAAGTGGTCTCTGCCTACCCCTACGGGAAAGAGGCGTGATTATATGTATGTATGTATGCATTGAGGGCCTAACGGATATCTCCTCCTATAGAATGGACGACCATGGTATAACTGCTAACTCACTGCGGCCTGTTTGCGTAGTTTTGTTTCTGTACAAATTTCTACCAGGACTATATTTTTTATTGCATTACAGCAGACCGGCTGACTTAATACATAGTGAGCAGTTACTGTCGCCTATTGATATTTGCGACGCTAGGGGCACCGAGAACACGCTGCTGCCCCATAGAGGTACAGGAGTCTGGGTCACTAATGCTAGAACATAAAACCAGGTTATTATCAGGATGGCAACTAGCGGTGGTCGCCATCCCGACGGGCTTGGGGCATTACCCCGTGGTGCTTTGTCGCATTTTACACGGCCGAACCCGGCTGCAGATGTTAGTATTCTTATTAAAATATAAATTATTAAAAATTATTAAAATATAATTTTTTTTTTCACGATACTCACTCATCAATCCAACGCCTTGATCGTCTCCCTGAACCGGCTGAGATTCCTCTTCACGAATTTCTTCATCTGACTGCCTTAATGGTGGCAATTGTTCCATACTCCTAAAGTAAAAAAATATTTATTATATTACTTTCTGCAGCTTTCGTCTTAAGTTGTATCCGTGCAGGGGCGGAGAAAAAACACTCTGCAGCCGGGGTCGGCCTGTTGTAAAAGGCAACAAAACAACCCACCCTAGCTATGTGGTAGGGCCTTAAGCCCGCCTGGATGGCGACCACCTTTGGCCATAAGTATGCCGCCATAATAACCTTGTGCTGTGTTCCGGCATTACTGACCCACGTTCCTGTACCCTTATGGGCCAGCAGCGTGTTCGCGATGTCACTGGCATTGTAAGCACTCATAGGTAACTGGGCCGTAAGCTTGTCTGCAGTCCTACAGCGATTAAAAAGTGCATTGCGAATAGAGTCGAGTATAGACTAGCATTTTCGTAGATTTTATTAAATGCTGAGGAACAACAGACAGGTTAACAGCCCACTTATTAAGAAGCAGTCGTCGTCGTCCTAGGTCACAAAATTTTACTATGGCGGCATGATTAGAGATCAGGGGTGATTGCTATCCAGGCTTGGTGCCTTACCAACTTGTCGGGATGGTTTTGTCGCATTTTACGACAGATCGAACCTTCAGGGAGAAAAAGACGATGGAGAAAAAGAAGATTGGAGCAACTTAACTGACAAGTGGTCACGGGAGACATTTGGGGATTCGAACAATACCTCGGGTTCGGGAGGGGGACATTTGGGGATTCGAACAAGACCCTAAACGCGCGGGACGGTCGACGTTCGACCTCCCTGAAGACCACTCTCTGCGCCGCGGCGTGCCGTGCGCAATTGGCTTCAAATACTCCAAACTTACTCTCATTAGCCGTGCTATAAACATTGTGTGTGTCTAGTTTGTGATATTTAGCTAGTGCCATGCAACAGTTCCTCCCCGAGCGGACCTGAACTGAACCGGAAAGTGGTGGAATCAAGGTCCAAAATTCTTTGCCCACTGCAAGGTATCGCGTATCTCTAACCACCGCTTCTCCCTCTCCCCTTTCATACAATCCACTATTCTCGAGTGTAGTGTCTCATCCCTGTACACTCGGTACACTCTCGGTCCGTCACCGGCATCGTACAACGTTTTTGGGTTCGAATAACCCCGCTAAAACAATAACCCAGTAAAAACCAAATTGGGTTTCAAATCACATATGTAATCTTGTGCCTCTGCAAATAAAAGAAGTGCAGTGGTCACTCAGTGAGAAAATAGTAAAGACAACCAAACTCAGTAGCTTCGTTGGAAGAACAAATAGAACAAAAACTTGTACATACCCGGATGATAAGAAAATATTTTCAACTTGTGTGAAATTGAGTCCGTAAAATTCCTTCACTCCAAACGTCTCGAAGAACTCTTTCACCGGAGTCATGGAGTAACATCCTGCCAACTCAGTACGGGGGTAGTACAATATAAACGAAAGGCACATTTCCTAAAAAAAGATAAGGAAACTATATTCATAATACTAGGTCACTGCACTTAGCGAAAACCTTGCTACCTAGTAGTAGTATTACTTATTACACTCAAAGACCATTCTAGAGGCCCCGGGTGGCATGCGCCGCACAGGCAGTTTTTCACGCCCAATGTGAATATTATAGCATAATTGCTAAACTACGGACGCCGAGCAGGAAGAATTTCGTACGTTGACCTGTTATTATCTGTCTCTGTCACTCTCGCGTAAATATAATGAGTCCTCGCTCGCACAGAGCAATGACCGCCGTCCGTCAGAGACAGATAATAACAGGTCAACGAACGAAATTCTTCCTGCTCGGCGTCCGGACTTTATAATATTCACTGTGAAGTGTTTTCTATGAAGTTGCAAAAAGAATAATCCATTTTTATCCATCTACCTTCAGTCCAATTCTAAGAAATGTTATAAAAGAGCACTAATGAAAAAGCTTATGTAGATACATAATGTATTCTGATGCAAGCTCAATGAAACGTTTGTGAGTTGAAAGTTTTATCCATAATGCTTTTTAAAGTGTATTCTGGAAGATTTTATTTTTATCCGATTTTTTATCCGTGCAGGGGCGGAGAAAGAAAACTAACCTCTGCGGCCGGGGTCGGCCTGTCGTAAAAGGCGACAAAACAACCCACCCTAGCTACGTGGTAGGGCTTCAAACCCGTCTGGATGGCGACCACTTTTGGTCTTAAGTATACCGCCATAATAACCTTGTGTTGTATTCCGACATTAGTGACCCAAGTTCCTGTACCCTTATGCGACAGCAGCGTGTTCTCGATGCCACTGACGTTGCAAACACCCATAGGTGACGGTAACTGCTAAATTCTAAGCGGGCCGTCAGCCTGTCTGCTGTCCTAAAGCAATAAAAAAATTGCTACGTACCGATTGTACCGTCCATTGAAATATGAAAAGTTTGAAACGTACCTGAGAAGCAGAATATCCTCCAAGGATAGGTTTACTCCTGGACGTACTGTCATAAGTACACTCTGTTATTAAAGTATCTCCTCTCATAAACTTCCTCCCCCCCGGAACAATACGGGACTGCTGGTAACGAGCATCGTATGAATTTTCCTAAAAATTTTATAATTTGCTTGTTATTTTTATTTATTATTATTACAATTATATAACAGAAACAAAGAAATATTATCTATACTTAATTTTATGTAATATACTTGCTACCTGTTACTTGCTATTTTTATTTGTATGTATTGTCTACTAGCTATTATGAGAAATTAAAGGCTTTAATCATTTTATTTCAATTGAGAATATACATTATTCATAAACCATGGATGAGGTTCCATGTTCAATAAAATAATTGGGTAAGATAATCCTAAGAAATCATATTATATTATTTCTTAGGCATTATTGCACATTTCATATTTGTTACTAATTATAATTAATGCCACAAATATCCAAAAGTAAACGCTGTCAAGACCGCCATCTATGGACCTCCCAGAGAAAAAACTAAACGCATATTTACTAAATGTCGACGAATTCTAAATAATTTAATGAACTAATTGATCTTCAAAGCATATTTTTCTCTCATTATGTTAAATTCTCACACATTCATTGTCATAAGGTTTATAATTAATATAGTCAATGTGCCTAAACATTATAGCGCCATCTATACTAGCAACGTCTATTTAACTATCGCCATCTTTCGACTGAGAATATAACCTCATGGTTCCTTTATGAGCGTTTAATTTGAACCTGTATCAAGCTTTAATAAAACGAATATTGGTTTAAAGATGGTGTTATGATAACTTTGATAAAATTTACTTATTGGGTAGGAGTTCTTAATTTATTGATGTGTAATTAATTGTAAAAAACTTCTAGCGGATTGTAGGTTTTTTAATTATTTATCAATCAATCAATATCATAAAATACGTGTTGTTTAATAAGCTTTAATCTTTTATAAACTAAAATTACTTGAAAAATTTATATCATAACTTACTTCCGATATTCTCGGGAGTTCCTGATTTCCTCTGATATGTTTCAACGAGATTTTTCTTGCAGTTCCATGTGCATGTAAAAGTACTGAAACAATGTTGATACCTTCTTCCGGCATCGTCTGTAAATAACATACAACTATACAACTAAAAGTAATAATAATAACACCCAAAAAATCCTCAAGCCTGCTTCTTGGGGGAACATACAGTACCAACACCATGGCGTACTGGCAGGTTATGTACACTGACATTAATTACATTTACGGTCACAATATAATAATTATCTAATACGTACATTATAAAGAAAAGATGGGTAGGTGACCTGACCTACCAAAAGGTTGGCGAAGGTTCGCTCGTGACCGAGACGAATGGAAAAAACCAGGGGTGGCCTATGTCGAAAGACAACCTGACCAACTGGTTGCTGAATAATTTATTTAATATATAATAAATAATATTTAGCATATAGTAATTCAATGTTTGTTTTATTTATTCTTTATTAATTTATCCATCTTGATTTTTATGTCTATTGTGCACCGCCTTGTACAACTACTTTAAATATTTCTGATAGGTTGTCTAGAAGAAATCGCTATTTAGTGATAAGATCGCCGGTTTTTCACTATGTTGTACTATTACCTACTTCTTTTTATGTCTTTTTTCTGTAAAATTGTGTGGTGAACAATAAAGAATTCTCTATCTATCTAATTTGTATAATTAGATGCCAAAACTGTAAATTTGATTTGGTCAGTGAATAAAGATTTTTTGAAATTAAAACATTATGTGAGATAAACTGCATACACGCCGTGAAGGTATTCGAAAACATTTCCTATGTAGGTACGATAGCACTTGGCTTGACATATCCAAAATAAACAATCGATATATTCAACAGATTGTTTTACCCCTTAGAAGCAATATTTTCCAAATTAAAGTAATAAAAAAATGACGCAAAAACAAAATATCGTAATTATTATTTGAACAATTTTGACAGATGATTTTTATTTTATATGAACATTACATAATGATCAGCCAAACATTAAAAGAAATTTGAGAAAAAAATAACCAATTGCAAGTGTACAATTTGATTTAAAAGTCTGGTATTAAATTTGAAAATGGGCGTTTAAGAGTTGGTCTCAAGTATGCCGCCATAACAACCTTGTGTTGTGTTCCGGCATTAGTTCCCCAAGTTCCTGTACCCTTATGCGACAGCAGCGTGTTCTCGATGCCACTGACGTTGCAAACACCCATAGGCGACGGTAACTGCTAAATTCTAAGCGGTCCGTCAGCCTGTCTGCTGTCCTACAGCAATAAAAAAAAGAGATAAGATTTATAATTGAGAGAACCAAAAACCATACTAATATTATAAAGGTGAAACTCTGTGAGTCTGTATGTTACGTTTTCACGCCTGAACCGCTCAACCAATTTTGATGATTTTCGGTATAGATATAGATTGGATCTTGGAGAAGAACATACGCTACTTTTTTAATTTATATGGCATAACAACGTTTGTCGAGTCAATATAATAAATCTAATTAATACGTTTAGACAAATTCTTACACTGTTAGTACATTCAGGGCTGCAGATCCCCACTGTTCTGTACTGTCTCTGTTTAGGAGGTATTACGTGAAGAGCTGATATTCCAATACCGGCACCTAGCAGGGCTGCGTCATGTGCTCTTAATGCAGGCGTGTAGTGAATTCTTATGCCAGAGCTATCCAATACTGCAAGTTACAATTGTTTACTTAGTTTACTTGAACAAATTATCCTAACAAAGTGTGTGTGTGTGTGTGTGTGAAATTCACACACGGCAGAAACCGCAAAAGTGAAACTTCAGAAAAGTATATTACGTTTAAAATATTAGAGTATAAAATATACGAAATCCCAAACAAAGAGGAGACGAAGATTATAGGAAACACTGTTATTCTGTCTCATTCTCTCGCAGGCTAAATCCTATTTATAAATATGTTTGTCTCTTATTGGTGTCGTTTTCAAATCACAATGGTGTTAAAGAAGGCTCACTTAAAAAATTAAGGCAAAGATTTAGTCCTTCTCCTTTCGTATTCTAAACTTAAATTTTAAAAGCTGGGGTTTTAAATTGAGCATTACTAAAGAGTATTTTCATTGTACACGTCAGTTATAAAATGACGGCTCTGTGATCCATAATAATAATCTATGGGAAAAATTATTCCTACATACGACTGCCATATGTATTGAATGATTTCAGTGATTTCAAATTATATTTAATGCTGCCTGGTCTACCCCTTGTGCAGGGGAGGTCTCCACCTAAGTGTCGAGGTGTCGAGTGTCTTTACCCCGGGATAAGCTCGGGGGTGACTACCCCACGGTGATGTGGAGTGGGTAGTCGAAGCACGCACACCTATTTTAAATTACTTTCAAAGTAATTTAAAACAAAAATAAATTTTAATAACTACGCATCAGTTAACACAACTAACCTTCATGCAGTTCTTGATTATCATAATGTACCTCTAGCATGTAGAACGAGACGCCTCCTTTCTCGCCGAGCGGAATTCCTACATTCTCAGGCAAGAATTCACCTGCGAATTATTGATACCATTAATTAACATATCTATCTTATGCTAAGCAAATTTAACTCATAAAGGTACGCAGTAAAGTTGATTTTTACATAATCTAATCATTACGACAATATGAAACTCAACAAAGGAAATGAAACCTTAAAATGTTCAGTTTGTAATGAATATAAAGTTTATTTTAAGACAACGTAACGTAGAATAGACTTTAAGTAAACGACACAAAGAAGTATATTGAATAAACTTATCACTAGCGTCATTTAACTCTTAACTCAATGTGAAATAACATTTACGCTCGTTAAGTTTGAGTAGAAAACAGATAAGCAAGAATTTATTAATTCTTGAAAGTTTGAAGATGTTTCAGCATCAGATACTTTTGAAGTTATAATTGTTTTAAAGTGATGCTGCTATTTAGCGAGGTAAATTAATAAGGAATAATCATCATCAATATATCAATATATATACAGTGTAAACTTTTTAGAACGTCACTCGATTTAACGACAAACTTCTTAAAATGTCGAAATAGCTTGACTTTGGTTGGTTTACGTTGTTTTCTATACAATAATACACTATATAGCGTTACACTCACTCTATTTAACGACAAAAATAAGGCATTTTTGTCGTTAAATAGAGATACAGCAATAAAAAAAAAACTAATTTACTACTAAATACATAAAAAATAGATAAATGTATTATAAGAAATTTTAACAAATCAAAAAAAAATATATTTGCCACGTGTAATAAATAAAATTCTTGAAGATAATAATATATTCAGATAGTGTGTTGTGTTTTGTGAAAAACAAATCCAATATGTGGAGTAATGTGAAGGGTAGAACCATTCCAGGTGGTAGATGGAACAATCAAAGACTACGTTTTCGTCTATCATGTATTAATACGTGTTCATTAAATGTGTGTCGTGATGTTAATATACAATTTAAAACACAATGGCACCAATACTGAGACATGAAACCTGGTCTAATAGACATCATTCAGGATTTTCAATATACTATAGATATTTGAAACAAGATAATGTGGTCTGAAACCAATCGTGGTCTCGCACTACATTATGTTACAAGTAGTACACCAGTTGTCTAGTACCCATGTCACAAGCTCTTTATAGATTACTTTGCGATTTGATTGCGTTGCGTGCATTATATTATATTGCTCGATATTATTAAGGAATAAATAATAAGGAATAATAAGGAATAAATTCCGAATTGCGGAGATATGAGAAAAGACTAATGTGACTGACATAGCACGCAAAATATGCTTGTTGAAGTGGCGATGGGCTGAACACGTATGTCGCACGAACGACAGCCGTTGGAGTAAGGGATCGATGAGATTAAAAACTTAGTTGCTGGATGAGAAAAGCGGAGGATCAGGTTTTGGCGAGATCTTGGAGAGACCTATGTCCAGCAGTGGGCGACGTAAGGCTGTTGATTGATTGATTCATTATACATACCTTTAGAGCCCATTGCCCAAGCTGCAATAGGTGTCACACATGTCGCTAACGCACTCGGTCGATTCGGACCAAAGAACCCGTCGTTTTCAGCCCAGCTGTTCCAGAGATACTTATCCTCGTCCTCGATGCATTCGTACAGCACCATATGATGTACTGGAGACAGGCTGTTCTTCTCCATAACTGGCATACCGTTGCGTATGGGTCGGCTGTCTATTAACGGTTGGTAGCCAATGATATGGTGCTTTTTGGGTAGGTCTGGTACTTTGAATATCTTGCACCAGAATAAAGTTGCCATCACATGTGGGATTTTTAGCTGAAATATGCGATAGGAATTTTTAAATCTAAAAATATTTTTAGTAATATTTAGATTTTTGTGAATATTCTCATGCTAATTTAGATAGTACTTACATTATTCAGTCTAACATCCCAATGCATTAGTGGTATTGATTCAGGCTTGGCAACTGGTAACAGAAGTCTTAGAGGTTTCGAACCACTTTTCACGTGTTTCGGTAGCTGCCCGTCCGAACCCTCGGGTCCAAGAGCCCATAGAACTTGTATGGTGTCATCCTATATAAATACAATAATATATTATTAGAGTTGAAAACTGCTTCTATTCAATAATGTTATGGGTGCAAAGCTCACGGGTGGCTTGCTTAGTAATAAAATAGAACTTCTTGATGACAACTTTGTACCTTCTGGAAAAAAGTGCTAGTAGTGATAATTGTATTTTAATAAAAAAAAAATATTAAAAAGTAATTTTATAAAAAAATGCTGTAGGACAGCAGACAGGCTGACGGTCCACTTAGAATTTAGCAGTTACCGTCGCCTAGGGATGTTTACGACGCCAGGAGCATCACGAACACGCTGCTGTTCCATAAGGACACAACAAGAAGTTATTATGGCAGCATACTTAAGACTAAAGGTGGTCGACATCCAGACGGGCTTGGGGCCCTACCAGGTAGCTAGGGTAAGTGGTTTTGTCGCCTTTTATGAGACCGAGTTCAGTATTCTTGCTCCGCCTCTGTACGGATAAAATATGTATAACAATATATAAAAAATAAGTTTCGAATGTACGCTATAAAAATGCGAATAGAAAAATTTAAAGAATGAACAACTTAAATGTGAAATACCCGAAGGGTCCATTTTACTAGGATTTTTATTTATCTCACCTCCAACTCAAAACTAGTGGGAAATAATCTTAACCTCTACAAACCGAATGTTTCCTTACAAAATTCGCTTAAGTCGAAAATCTCCATAAGTCCAAAACTCTATAATTATACATAACGTACTTAGTTCACTTAAATAATAAAATTATCGAAATTAATGTAGCGTACCTCACAAATCCTATCAAATTAATTACATATTGAACTTGATATATTTACATACAATATAATATGTTATATAAATTAGCTGTGTACAATCTATTTTACTAATCTAGCTTCTTATGACGTGACCATTTAACTCATTCAAATGAGGATTACTTGTCTTTATTAATATTACTAGTGATAAAAATAAACAATTCGTGTCAGCGTATAATAGAAAATATATACATGGGGAGATATACTTACACCAATAACAAAATCTTGTCTATCACACGTATCGAGCTGCCTCCTGAACTCTACATTTGTATGAGTTTCATTCTGATACCCTGATATCAGCTCGTAGTTCTGCACCTCATCGGTGATAGGTAAATCGTTGTGCTCAGCGCCGTGGCAATCCTAAAAGGAAAATAATTTTACGGTTAGTTAAAATCACAACCATAGACGACTAGGCACGTCTAGAAATAAATAAATATATATAAAAAAAATTCACAAAGCGCCATCTAGGTCTAAATTAGGCAACAGAGCGGTGTGTTATGGATTCTAGTTGAATTATATATGTAAGGACCTACTAATAATATATTTTACATATTGTAAATAAATACATACTATACACAAACAACGACGTGTGAAAGCCACTAAGAAATGGTCAGTGTTAATAAGCAACTATACTTAGTCATATTTTTTCCCTAACTTTTCATCCAAGTTGCAAGCTTTTAACGTGGCCCTTGGCCCTGTTGAAAATATAATATGTAAATATAACGATCCGGTCAAACCTGGGTCTAGGAAGACAAGAGAAAAATAGGATCGGTGAGAGAGTACAAGAAAAAGGAATATGGAGAGTGGAAGAGTTGAAGGAAGACGCTTGAAAGCCTTTGCGTCGCGGAGGTCGTCAAGAATGAGATTATTATATTATCTACTAAAGGATCACTCCTTTTTTATTTCTGTAGAACAGCAGACAAGCTTACAGCTCACTTAATAGTAGACAGTAACCATCGCCTATGGGTTTTTGACGTCAGGGACACCACTAACTCACTGCAGTCCGCGTAGGGAATTGGAACTTGGGTTACTTATGCAGGAACACGACAAAACGTTACTATGGCGCCATGTTTCGAGATCAGGGGTGGTTGCAGGCTTTAGGAGTCGTTGTTTTTACCCCACTCCTGCACGGAGAAAATATTATTAATTTCCAGATAGGAAACGGAGGTTATATAGTTTTTTCGGTATCTGTGGGGTCACACGGTAGTCTTTCATGTAAAAAAAAAACAAATTAAGCGACACCTATTACACGTATGGTATGCAGGCAGAAGTTAAGCTCTGTGACAACTGTGTACTGAAGCCATAATTTGTGCTTCGACGCGTACAAAAGGTTGAGTAATAATAAGATCTTAATCCGAATAAACTCTAGTAGAGTCGAATAATTGTTGATTTTGAGTAAACTAAAAGGTCATGTCATCTTGTGAGACGCTTTTTATTATTAAAACATTGAAAAAACTCAGCTCTAAAAATAAATCTTATTACATTTTTTCAAGAATAGTTATAACAGAAATATATACTATTCAATTATATCGAACACATAAGTTTGTCAAAAGGCAGATGGGGTGCATCGCAGCACACATGTCATACGAGATGTGAATGCAATAAAGATTAATAGTATGTTATTATTATTTATTTTTTACGGAGGCAGATGTTGGGCGCACGTGCCCTGCCTTCTGTCTGGGCACCTGGCGTTACTCGTTACGATGGAGGGGTCGAGCTCGCTACGAATTGTCGAAACTCTTTATTCTTTCGCTTTTGCGTCAAGGTTACACATGAGAATTGACTTTGGAGTTCTTTGTTCGCTTACATTATAGCGATAGAGTTCTTAATTGTGATAACGAAACTTTAAAACCTTTAGTGAGAAAACATCGAGACGTATGATCGAAATTTGGAGGACTATGTCTAGGAATTGACGAAGATTAGCTGATGAAAAGTTTATACTAGTGCATAACAGTTTTGGTTTGCTCTTCGTATATTTTTTGAAACAATAGATAAAGGATTTGATACATTGAACATATCCTTAGTTATATCCATATTTGAAGTTCGGGCCGCTGAATAAACAAACCCTTGGGTTTTATTAATCCAGGCCCGGCTGGAGCTGAAATTCATTAAAATCACATAACGTATGATTTTTGTTACAGGGTGTTACATTATTTCTAATACTAGATCACTTTGACAAAATCATATTTATAGACTCACCAAATTTGACTTATATTAAAATATTTCATATCATCATCAAGTACAAGTTTACCATTTATCAACAACATCAACATTTCCCAGTCTATTACAAACAAGTATAGGTTACTAGTACTGAGTCATTAGTATTGCAAAAGGTGTTGAAATAACTCCTACATTGGCATTCCAACATTAGCGATGCCATAAATCTCCTTTCTATTAATTTATACAATCTCTTTGAAAAAGGCCGTACGTAATTTGTAATGCCAATTTATCATCACTACACAGTTATCATCAATAAATTTGTGCATTTTAAATATAAAAATGCATTCTAATAATTTTTGGTTCAATTTACAAATTAATAAAATTCAGGAGGTAAACAACACAGTATATTTACAAAAACTGTTATTTTTATTGTTCCTTAAAATAAATACTTTTTTTTCAAGCTTTAGACGAAAACGCCGAAGACGAGGTTTTGAACAAGCCAGGGTTTTATCCTATACATTAGAAGTCATCAAAGTTCAAAGCCTACATTGTCGCGAGGTAAAGCTTTTGTCTGTCTTTTACGGTGACAGTGACTGTTTCATGTCAAGAGAGACGCTAGGTAATCGATGTAGCTAAGTTTAGTATCTATAAATATATCTCTAACCCCGAAACGGTTCTCGGTTGTTATGTTTTATTTGATATATATGAGCTACAGTTCTATATTGTATTGTTTTATGACAAACAACAGCGAGCGTATGCATTCGACGGCAAAATTTAACGTAATCATGATAAAACGACAAAAATGTAAAAATTACCCTTTTTATAATATAACAATAATATCAATCAATATTAAATATTCAAAAGGTTTCAAAAGATTCATCAAAAGGGTTTTAAATAAAGCATCCACTGCGCATACACTTAGCAATATAGACTTTGTATAGCGAAAACAGGCTTTGCGCGGATTTATTAGCAGATTTATGCGGCAACATGCAAGCCACGCGTTCCCACGGTACGATAAAAACTCTACAGTCGCATCGATACAGTCGTACATAATCCCTACATTTAATTGTTGAGATTCCTAGCGATGTTTTACGACGCAATATTGCTTTTTCAATTATTAATTATTTTGTAAATTTATGCATTTACATTTAATAACAATATAATATTATTATTTATTGTTAATGAAATCTTATTACTCATTGAAATTTATTACGTTAATTAAACGTGCTAGTAACGTGACATAATAATCACAGGTCTAGTCTCAATAGACTAAGATGCTAAGAATAGGTTTTTCAAGCTGTTCTGGAAGGATACTAACTTCATTCAATGCCAATATAAAATGTATTATAAGTACAAAGCAAACGCACGATCGAACGAAGCTAAGATCTATGTATTTGACACATAAATATATATAATAAATAGCCAAACTATAACTTAATAATAAAAGTTAATAACTTTAATTGTTTATATCATTTGCCGATAGTATTTTATTTAGAACCGATGACATTAATTAGAAATTACTTGATTTTAGTGTAATTTATATATAATATATTTATTAATATACCCAACATAATTCGCTAACACTGTTTATATTAATAGAAAAGCTCCCAACTTAACGCGATACCGAATAATCTCTACCAAAACTAAATATAGACTTAAATTGTAAACATGGTGCGAGATAGAATATATAAAATTGGAACCATCTCAATACATACCAATTGTAATGAATTTCTTTCACATGCCGCTTTTATGAGGATACCAGGAACTAACAGATACAGAATTAGAATCTACCCTGAGCACTTCACTCGAGTAAGAGACATGTGCACATGTTCAGAAAATCAAATGAGCCAGGACAATATCGCATACTATCAAAGGCATCGGCGTTATGCAACAAAGTTATGTTCGCTATGTACATAAGCGTAACTGACAACTCGTCGTTTGCATTCAGATATATTCGTTTTTTGAATTTAAATAAATACAAACAATTTATGAACTTATTATAAAGATGTAAAAATTAATATAATGAAATTATAAGCTTAACTTTGTATTTGGTATTGACACTAAACGAACACTAATATTTATTATTCGGTTTGCATAAATCAGAACTGACGAATTACTTAAATCGATTATCTTATGCTGATTCGATTGTCGATCCTATGCAGATTCCTTAAATATACCTATATAATTACATTCAAAATATACACATTTACAAGAGATAGAGCTCCAAGCCTGTCTGGGTGGAAAAGAAAAAGAAAGGCGATATCTAAATATGCCGCTATAATAACTTTGGCATAAATGACTCAGGTCGTTTCCCTACGCTGACAACAGCGTGTTTGAGGTGTCCCTGGCGTCGCAAACATCCATAGGCGTAACTCCTTACCATTAAATGCGCCATCAGCCTGTCTGCTCTGTATCAATGCATAGCAATAAAAAAAGCATTTTTTAAAACTAATTATGATACACGTCGTCATTATAAATTACTACATAGGTTATTGTACAACGAGATCAAACTATTCCATTGTTAACATTTTATACACAAGTTCAAGCGGAAGCATTAAAATTCTTTCTTCGTTCACACAAAAGAATAAGTTTTGAGAATCGTTCTGATGTTACGCGCATGTGAATCGCCACACAATAGGCAACGTCATGTAAATAGTGCACACGTCAAAATCATTCGCAAATATCTACACAATAATTAACTTTCCAAGGAAACGTCAGTTCTATGACATTGTTATAAGATATATTATTGTGAATAACCAGTTTTATATACCTGAAAGGTACGCGATGTTACATGCAGTGATGCGGAAATAATTTATTTCTGACACACGGTGTAGGCTGGCAAATTATATGTCAAAATTACACCTATGCGACTTTATTTTAATTCCATCCATATTTTAGTCACATTTTTAGTTTTTCTAGAAGCTACAGCAACACAACAGATAATATGTGCTTTCTCTAAATAATAAATCTTGTATTTTTGTCTGTTAACAGCCTAGAGTAAAATCGTAATCTAATCAACTTTTAAATAAAACAAAAAACGCATGCAAAATGATTTCGTATAGGAGCTATGAAGTTACCAGTAGACACAAACACTTAACTTCTAGGACCCCATCGCTATTGCTGTGGAATAGCAAACAGGCTCACTTAGTAGCTAGCAGTTACCGTCACCTACAAATGTTTGCTTTGTCAGAGGCACCGCTAATACGCTTCCGTCTACGTAAAGAAACTGCTAACTCGACCAGTTATGCCCGAACATAACACAAGGATATTACAGAGATCTGGATGGTCTTGAAGTCCTAGGTAGGGTTATTTTATCGTCTTTTACGACTGGCCGCCCCCGGCCGCAGGGGTTAGTATTCTTACTCCGCCCCTGCGCGAAGAAAAATGCAATGCAAAGTGAAATTTATTCTAGTACAATGACTGCTTAGTATGTATGCTTAGAAAATATAATACAAGGAAGTTGAGAACTCTTTGAAGATTTTAAAAATAAAAAACCACTAATAATTTTAATTCGCATTGAAATTGCTTGACAAACATTTGCTTGAACAAAAATCAACTGATGTGAACTAATTTTATACTGCAATCGGCCGCTCCCTTTCAAAGAGCACCGCCCTACCTAAAGACATTTCGGCGCGGCACCGGTAAGTTTTGCGCAATGCGATAGAATTGCATCTGCATATGACTGGTTGCGATTGTAATCTATGTGGGAACAACTTTGTGCTTTACCTGTTTGTATTTCTGGGAACCAGCATCAAATATATCAGCATAATGAAACATTTTTTTTACCTCATGGATCCTTTAATATCACTACTTGAATGTCAGTTTCGAAATTTCTCATAACCTTTTGTATATAACATTTCATATCGAAAACTTAAGCCAGCTTTGTCATCAAAATATTTTTTTTGATATGTCTAAAACATTCACATGACCCATTGGCCAATAAAAAAATAAAACAGTAAAAATGTAATGTACATGTTTCCAGTTATTATTAATTACGAATAAGATGTTCTAGTCAATATATTAGCAATAACTGGAATCATGTAAAAATGTAATTTACATGAGTTGTTATTTTACTTAATACGAATGAACTAGTGTTCATTCGTATGAAGAAGTCAAAATTTGAATCAATTATTGGACCAAGTCAAAGGACGAGTAGTTTTTCAGTCGCGAAATCCGTATGCTGCCAAAAAAATGGGCAAAAAGTAAATATAACGATGGTCAGTATTTTGAAAAAAAAAGTAACAATTTTTACATAATGTAGCTTATGGAAAAAAACCAGCGGAAGCAGAGTAGTACACCCAATAACAACCATACATTTTCGCGTTTTACAGGGTAGAACGCTAAATTTTAGGCGTTGAACTAAAATATTATAAGGTACTAACGTTTTGAGATGATATATGTATAAAATTTTATTAGATAGTATTCAATCTTGGGCCGTTACGTCCTGACTAAAATTAGATTGGATTTACTCGATCACATTTCTCGTCGGAGTCGTAAAAGGCTATTAAATGAATAACTTTTTTGCTAGTTTACTAACGGCAAAAAAGGCTAATGTTCAGTATCTCCTTTCCGGATGCGACGGTAGTCGGAATTATCAAATCCAATTAGGCACAACCGTTAAATTTTTGGACCTTCTTTGTCCTTCACCTTCTTTGTCAGGAAGTCATGGGAAGGCATTGACGGAATAAGGCACTTTTGTATTGCTGTTGACTCAACTGAGAACCCTGGACTCCAAATTGCAAGCTTAAATGGTGATCTTTATTCTTTGTGTGCTTTAAAGTCGTACGGCGGACGCACGATTGTTTATTTAATATCCACAATATCTCTTGTGGATATGCTTTTATCTAAAAGCAGTATATCCGAAGACTTTAAAAGACAGACAGTGGTCTTGAAGATGTGTCTTTATGTTACTTTGGAAGTTATGATAGATTAAATATGATAGATTAAATTTAAAGACAGTTAAACGGCACACCTGATAGGAAAAGACACCGTCGCCTATGGACGTTTCCAATGCCAGAGGCATTTCTAGTGCAATGTCACATTTTAAAAACCCCATATCGTACTGCGATTGGAAACTCTCAGCCGGAAGCTCATTCCGAATTCGGATATTACGTAACATAAACGGATGATCTATACGAGATAGAAAAGAATAATAGAAATCAAGAAACTTTAAATACCAAAGAAATTTCAATAAGGCCAAGCAATGAAGAATAAGTAATACACATTACATAGAGACTTAGCCGAACCCTTTATCAAGGGCGATATTAATTATTCGTGTCGCGTACCAAAGCACAAACGTTAAGTGCAGGTGTCTGGCGTGCCCGCATACACCTTGCGCCTACATCACGAATTACTCACGCGACTCTTATGTTTTGAATAAAAGTAATTGCTTTAGCGCAGGGCTGTCTAGTATAGAGTATTTTCGGTAGCATTTTACTATGTCGAAAACATGAAGCAAGGTTTGATTAGGGACATAATAACACTTACTCGTATAATACACATTGTGTTAACAATGCATTGAGTATGTTCCACACATGATTCAAGCTCAGCATTGCCTAACATTTTTTTATTGCTGAAGAACAAACAGTATACAGAATTACAGACCACTTAATAGTAAACAGTTACCGTTGCCTATAGATGTTTGCGACGTTAGGGGCGCCGCGGACATGCTGCTGTCCTGTACCCCTATGGGTATGTATGACCTATAACCGATACACACGATATTGCAAACATTCATAAGCACATTATATTATACATAAATTTTTATCAGTGCAGGGGCGGAGAAAGAATACTGACCTCTGCGGCCGGGTCGGCCTGTCGTAAAAGCGACAAAACAACCCACCCTAGCTACGTGGTAGAGCCCCAAGCCCGTCTGGATGGCGATCACCTTTGGTCTTAAGTATGCCGCCATAGTACATTTGTGTTGTGTTCCGGCATTAGTGACCCAAGTCCCTGTTAACACTCATAGACGACGGTAACTACTAAATTCTAAGGGCGCTGTCGGCCTGTCTGCTATCCTACAGCAATAAAAAAACAATGAAATGTGGGTTATATCAAAATTTTATTATTTTGGAAACAATCCCCGATATTTCATATGTAATTTATAAGCCCCCGCATAATTTTCTTAGTTTTTGGATATATATGAATAGACATTATCATCATAATTGAATTAGCTATTTGCTGTGTTGACAAAGGGCTAAACCAAACAGCGTGAACGCTTCTTACTTCGCCCCGCCTAGGGCCCAATTCAGTTTTTGAAAGGACGTCTGCCCCTAGGTACAAACTTCGAAAGAGCCTCCTTTTTGGTAAATATAATATATGCTTTATTATTTTCCTAGAAATACTTCATGTATTCGTTTAATCACTACCATAACTCTAGTGTAGAAGCCGATGAATGAGCTAAGAATTAATCAAGTATTTGGATAAAAAGATTCCTTGAAAGTTGAAACACATAAAGTTAACAATTTATTATAATTTAAAATCCGTTGAATTAGTATATATCGCATATTAACAATTGAAAACTTTTTATGATACATTATATCCTGACCATAAATTTTATTCATATCATGAAGATACATGATATTTCTAAATTTAAAACTGAAAACTCCTAACAATTGAAACAAAGTATATTACAATATAATTTAACAATACTCTTAAGTTATAGAGCCTTGTCTTCGTAGATGAGATCACTCGAAGTTGATGTCGAGATAAATACAATTGCCTTATGAATAGCATAATAACAAAAGACTATTAAGAGAAAATATACACGGAAAATAAAATTACCGTAATCGCTTTGAGTAAGCTTAAATACACGACGGTTATTACATGAAATCGTCACGGCATATAAACATTAAGTTCTTTTTAAGTCTGTTTTTGCAGTTGGCAGAACATGCTTTCTTTTTTGTTTACCGGGGAAAACTGTTGCAGCTTCCACTGGCCTCCGGGGGAAAGCTGATGTGGGATAACCTCCCTAGGGGGACGTCTACTTCCCTCGGATGGACCGGTGACCCGGTCGACACTTTTGGTCATAGTGGGAGCTTCGCAGGATCATGATTTCGAAATTGCTCTTCTAAAAAATTTGATTACGTAAGAGACGGTGGTAGTATGTAGTATGGTATATAAAAATATTATACACTTTCCATGACTTGCACTATATAGAACGCTGTGATCCCAGCCAACAATTTGGAACTATAGACAGGCTGACGACCCACTTAGTATTAAGCAACTACGGTCGCCTAAGGTTAGTTTGCGACGCCAGGAGCTTCGATAACATGTTGCCGTCCACGTAGAGGAACTTGAATTTCGGTAACTTATGTCAGAACAAAACGCAAGGTTATTATGGCGGCATGCTTAGAAACCAGGGATGATTGCAATCCGGACGGGCTTGCGACGGGCGAACCTTATCCTCTAAATACGGTTTTGTCAGCTTTTACGATACGCCGCCCCCAGCCGTAGGGGTCAGTATACTTACTCCGTCCCTGCATGGAGAAGAACGAGAAGAGTTTACGTCCTATGAAAGGTTGCAGATCGAGACTACATGTAACGGTACAGGTAAAGGAAGTGAGGACCGGAATTTGTTTAATAATGAAAGACAATTAGTTGACAACCGATTATACCACAATACGATGTTTATTAATATGCCAGTCTTTGCATCTTGAAAATACTTATCTGTTAAATCTGGAACGTTTCGAAGGTGGTCTTTGATCTTAAGTTACGTTAGCTAGATGTGTTATATTGTAATGGCATTCTAAAACTATAATGCAAATATTTTTTTATAACTAAAATATTAAACAAAGAACATGTTAGTTGATGACGTATGACGAGTATTTCACAAATCCTAACTAATATTAAAAATGCGAAAGTGAGTTTGTTTGTTTCACGCCTAAACCGCCGAACCAATTTTGATTGATTTCGGTTTGTCATAGATTGCACCTTGGAGAAGGACGTAGGCTACTTTTTTTATTTATATGGCAGAAAAACGTTTGTCGGGTCAACTAGTAATCTATAAAAGCGGTATCAATAAATCATTTTCATTTGTCGCTAGTTTAAAACCGCATATCGCTGATAGTCCCAAACAACAATAATTAAAACAAAAGCATTAATTAACGAAACCGAGTTTTAAAACATAATATAATTTTGTATAAGCGGTCTTGTGATACAAGCTAGAAACTAGAAAATACCTAACATATTTTCTTAGAGAGTCGTTTGACTTACTCCAAGAGGATTTCTTTGCGCCCCTAGAAATCAAATGTAGCTGCTGCATCGATTCCATTTATTTTATTGTGTACCTTTATACAAATATCACGAAGGGAGGAATGCAAGTTTGAACTTGTAGTAATGCTCGAGAGCGTCAGTAAATTTAAGAAGACTATTGACGACCTCCTTTGCGCAACGGCTTGTGGCCTGCTGAGTATGGGTGTTTATATATAATATGTATTTATATAAAAACGAGCAGTATATCAGTTGCCTAGTACCCATAACACAAGTGTTCTGCTGCTCCGTATGGGACTAGACTACGTTGTGTTGTCAAATATCAACAATATATTTATGGGCTAGTTACATTTCACCAAATATGCAGCTTATTTCACATCTCCACAGAAGGAAATAAGGCTAGATTTAAATACCGTTATTCTAGTTTTGTTCTCCTGTAGTGATTGAGTCATAAACGGAGCTCGAAATTATACCTAATGAAATTAAAGCGCTAAAAATAGACGGTACTTGACATTCAGACACAACAGAATGCAGTGAACATCAAAAATTTAATTTAATATCAAGTGCAGTAACAGTGATTCATAAACCAAATCGTGAGACGTCTCAAAATAAACTTTTGTGAAATTGTTGGTTCTGAAACAGTTTCGTTAATGTTAAGCGACAAATGCATTACTTTTATTACATACAACGCATGTACGATTCCGGTCACGGACCGAAGTTGCACCGTACAGGGAACAGAGCGATAGCTCGAGAGCAGTGGACTGTATGAGAGAGAGCGGGGAGAGGAGCGGTGGCTAGGGATACGCGATACCTTGCAGTGAGCAAAGAAATTCGCACTAACCTTGATTCCACCCCTTCCCGGATCGGTTCAGGTCCGCTCGCGGAGGAACTGTTGCACGGCACCAACTAAATGTCACGCACACTGAACACACAATCTTATGGCACGGCCAATGAGAGTTAGGAGTAACTGAAGCCAATTGCGTACGGCGCGGCGCAGAAAATGGTCAACACATCCTACTAATATTATAAACGCGAAAGTTTGTAAGAATGTAGGTTTATTACTATTTCACGCAAAAACTACTGAATGGATTTTAATGAAACTTTACAATAATATAGCTTATACATCAGAATAACACATCCTACTAATATTATAAACGCGAAAGTTTGTAAGAATGTAGGTTTGTTACTCTTTCACGCAAAAACTACTGAATGGATTTTAATGAAACTTTACAATAATATAGCTTATACATCAGAATAACATATAGGCTATAATTTATAAAGATGTTGTGTGAATTATTCAAAATGTAACGATAAGTGTCAAATAAGTAGGAAAAAATTCTGCCATCTGCGAGCTATTCTGGCGTGCGCTGCAAAAACCGTTAGAATTACAAGTATTTAATGTATAATGGAAATGTTATCTTAAATAGTCCTACAAAAAAGCCCGGGACAGTATATATCTATCTTTTATGTGTAAGCCATACAAAATACTTAATACATATTATGTATTTGTATTAATATTATATTTTATCTGTTTGTCTCTGTTTATCTGTTTGACTGTGAAGTTTTCACGTCTAAACCGCTGAACCAATTTTGATGAATTTCGGTACAGAGATAGAGTGAATCTTGCAAAAGGCCATAAGCTATTTTTATTATAGTATTTTTTTTTTATTTATGTGAAAAACAACGTTCGCCGGGTCAGCTAGTCTAATAATAAAATTTAAAGTAAGGATTTGGCATATAACTATTGTCACTGGAAACGGACCTAAATTCCATCACGATAAGTTTTAAAGTAATAAGACTTAAGTAATAAAATTAATGTGAATTTGTCTTAAAATTATATGCATTTTAATACTTACGTGATGTAAACTGCGAGATAACGATTGAGGTTTTTCCACAATACTCATATAATAGTCATTAACCGTCAAATGTAATTCTTAGATTTCTTAGCAGGACTATAGCAACTACGGTATCATCTGCGAGAATTTAAAATACAATATAAGTTTAATTTTAAAATTGAATCGATATTGATATACTTTTATCACATACTTAATAAATTGCGTTACACATATTATGTCCCTAACATGGATTTAAACTGGCTATGAAATATATATAACGTCCATGTATATAGTACTGAAATATAGGGTGTAGTATAATATCGGGTCCAACTAAAGAGAGCAATTCCTTAATTTTGATAATATTTCGCTAGGTGCTACGTATTTTTTTTTTTGTATTCATGAAATATCATATTTGCTATTATCTATACAAATAAATAAAATTGAAGTATCTATTAAATAATATTAAAATAACCACTTTTTACTAAGTGCATTCGGACGTATACACGGTACATATACCAAAACAACATTTTTTAAAATTTTTGTCTGTCTGTCTGTTTGTTCCGGCTAATCTCTGAAATGGCTGTACCAATTTTGACGAGACTTTCACTGGCAGATAGCTGATGTAACAAGGAGTAACTTAGGCTATTTTTATTTTAGTTAAAAAAATATTGTATGTGTTAAAAATGATCTAAACTAACTTGCGGATAGGCAGGGAAAAAAGGATAGGATGAGGCGACTAACCAGTTATAGATTTATATTTAGCTATTTATTTAAATGACAATTGTTTGTTTTCCTAATAAAATAAATTAAAATAATCAAAATCTTTGCTTCAATTTTTATTTAAAAAAAGTATAATTCAGTCTCTAGTGACTTCACGAATAAATTTGTTTGAATATAGCGATTTTCTTTTACACTCTTTTATGTCATCTTTACATTTTACACCGTGTGAAATTAACAAATACAATATTTTAAACTTTTATAACAGAATGGTTAAACTTAAATATGTATATTCCTAACACGTGATTTCAATTCACAAAATAATTCCTACGAAACCCATCACGTTCGTACAATTTCAATCAAAACCAATAATTTACTTTGTAACTCTGAAGATAATTGTCCTTCATTGAATCTGTTAAATATTCACACAATGTCGCCTTGTATGAAGTTATATGTGATAGACTCAAACCTGTGACTTAATTTAGAATGCTGCATTGGTATAGGAATTTTAAGTAACTCGACCGAAGTAAACGTGATATGGATAATGTATTTGTCGAAATGAACGCTACGTTTGTGACCCCTGGGTGTTATTTAAAACATTAATTCTGCCTACTGCAGTAATAATTTGTTAAATGCTAGAATACGTAATTACATTAAATACTCAGCCGTTAATAAATGCATGATAGTTTATTTGAAATTAATTTTATTTCGTGAGATATGGTGAGTTCAATTATAAATTTGATCTCATTATAATAATATTTAAAATAACATCATTTAATTTATGTATGAATTATTATAATGCTATTAAATATATTATTACTTTAAAATTAGTGTTAAGACAAATTTTCTGCGAGCCGGTAGAGCGTTCGCAATGCCTTTGGTGTTGCAAACGTAGGCGATGGTGACCATCTGCTATTTGGTAGGTCATTTGCCTGTCGGCTGAACTCGTCGAGCTATAAAAACAAAACTTTGATATGGAAAACTTTATCGAAAAGCTGATTATCAACTGAGGCTTTCTAAGTATCTGACTTTCAAAGATTGTGAATATAGTCGATATGTTTTATTTTTAGTTGAATAATTAATAGTACCATAAACTATAAAACGAAAAAATATATATACTATAAACTATAAAAAATTGTTTTAACTAAATTAGGACAGGAATTCCTAATTAAATAGAAAAAAACAATTACCAATATATTCCGATGAATTCACATATTTAATCTTCGAACACAGCTAAGAAGGAACTATGTTTAAAGATCTCGGTGGCTACAAGTAAACCCACGCTTATCAAATCTTATCAAAGAAATCCAAATTAATGTATTTTAAAAATTGTACAGTTAATATGCTACAAAAAAAACTAGTTTTCATAAATTTGAACGTTATCTTCGATCTGATATCTAATGATATTACCAGCATAAAAATCGGTTTTGTTTGATAACTGAAACCATATAAACACAGTTCGACAGGAACACACCTAAAAACATCTCCAAGGAGTTTTAAAACTACCAGGTTCCAGTTACGCGGATAGCGTGTTAGCGGTGCCTATGCCATGGTAGCTGCTTACTATTAAATGGTCTGTCAGTCTGTCTCCTGTCGCACATCATTAAAAAAACACATATTTTTTTTCTTAATGATCAATTTTCAAGAAAAAATTTATACTTTGCTCGACTATCTTTAAAAATTGTTGGACGTTACACAAGGAGTAAGTTATCCAATCATCATCAATAACAATATCCTTTTTCCAGGCATACCGAGGTCTGGGGCAGCCATAAAACAAAAAGGTGCTCGCGTTAACTTAAACTGTAGGACAATAAATCTCGAAATGCTCTATGACAAATGGCGTCGAAGGAATTTTTCATTTACTACCTTTTTTGATACTTTTCTTTTATATAATATTTATTCATATTATAAACGTATCGTAATTGCGCCTATCATTATTATCAATTCTCAACAGATTCATGATTGCCATTTTTTTCGAAAACGTTTCTCATGAACCAATTTTTGTTTTGTATATATTAATCATTTTTAATAAAAAAAAGTAAAGACTTTAATTGGTAAGCAATAAAACCAATACCAAATTTAGTTTTGTAATACATTACATAGGTCCACAAGACATATGAAGTTTGGTGTATCCGTGATTTAGACAGAACAAACCACATTGGTGACTGTTATTTTTGTGTTGTTAAATTACGCGGTATAAATAAAATGATATGGCGGAAAAGGGTGTGAATGTTGAGAAGAAGGGTAACAGAGGAGAGTGGAAGGAGAGAATACGGTGTGCCGACCCACTTAGACTGAGATAAGGGCAGGAAGAAAAAAAAATAAAAGAAAAATGACACATACATACATATAACCACGCCTCTTTCCCGTAGGGGTAGGCAGAGACCACTTCTTTCCACTTGCTACGATCCTTACATACTTGTTTCGCTTCGTCCACTTTCATTATTCCCTTCATATATGCCCTTCAGTTTAGGGTACTCTTGACCTGGCCTTTTTTCAAGACGTCCACCCCTTTCAACACTTCCATTCACACTCGCCTTATACACTTTTTTCGTCAATCGTTCTTCATTCATTCTCTCGACATGGCCAAACCATCTCAGTATAACTTTCTAAATTTTTGTCACTACATCTTCTTTCAGACCACAACATTTCCTTATCTCACTATTTCATAAACAAAAGGAAAATGATATGTCATGATATATCGTCTACTAAAAGGCTGTACTTAGTACTTTGGTTTCCAGAGATAAAACCATATTGCCTTTATTGCACATTAAATTAAGACTTATGAAGTAGTATAGAAAGACATTAGACAAAACTGGCCCGTGTTTTGTCTTCTTTCCAAGAAAATTACCAGGTTTAAGTACAGAAAAACTGTAAGCTAGTACTTTTGATGGCCCACAATACAAAATACATTCAATTGATGAATTAGAAGCAGCGGCTTACTAGCATATTATCTTTTCTTCTAGCATCTTTTGTTGTTATTACGAAAACTTCCTTAGAACAAGGCCCAAGTTAGACCCAAGTTCATGTACCCTTATGGGACAACAGCGTGCTAGCGATGCCACTGACATTGCAAACACCCATATGCAACGGTAACTGCTAAATTCTAATCGGGCTGTCAGCCTGTCTGCTGTCCTACACCAATAAAAAAGTTATTAATCAAACCGAAACTGTAATTTATTGACACAAACTTATATGAAGGTACTCAGTTAAAAAATAGGAATAAGTATCTTAATCAATAAATGTTGGCTATAGTTAGAACTAAATGCTTGAGCAACCCACTCTTGACTAGATAGAAATTTGAATTTAGAATTTATATTTTCGACATTTAAATTAAAAAAAAAGATATTTAATTTGTGATCTGTAGACATCTAAATATTTTAGTTACTAAAGCTCTCGTATTCATAAAATAATAATTAATCCAGTTAGTCACAAATAATCGAAGCCGATATTGCAAGAATGTGCCGATCCAAATAATTCTTAATAAAGGGTCGTAATAAACTCATTTTAATTATCACAGGACGTTGGTCCTGTTGAGGAAGGGTACAGTCGTATCGAACGGTTAGTATATATGTAAAAGATATGACTCACACTGTACGTGACTATGATACGTAACCGTTACAGGTAATCCACTATGCGTGAGACACCGGCCATACATTAGTACAGTCAAGCACAGAATTAGTTTGGAATTCCCAAAACTACAATAAACTTGAATACTAATATTTGCGTTGTTATATTATCGCTCATTTATGGGATTTAACATGAATTCAGCATGATACATGGGACAGTTCGCTTTAAGCGCTTTATATTTTAATTTAACAATATATTTCACGTAGTTTACGAATTCTGTTTGAGATTTATTTTATTTTCAGAACTTTTTTATCTTGTTAAAAGAAAAAAAGCGTGACTTTATTATAAGACTTATGACTAGAAAATCTATCAGTTTCTCCTCAATTTATCCTTATTTTTACAACTCCTTAATTGAAAGGATACAAAATCAACTTATAAGTTTGAGTCAAATTTATTAAATCATTTAAGTTAGTTAACATTTAGTCAAAGGTTAAATTTGAATACATTTCTTTCGTCATACAAAACGGCGTTAAGATTAAGTAATAACTTGCTCAAAACTAATCAATAATTTAATTTCTTTTTGTAATTTTAATTTAATATTTGTCTTTTCTCTATCTGTAAGAAAAAAAAAGCGCTTCCGTGCTTCAGTCAGTGCTCTAATAGCTGAGTGAACCTGACTGACATGTGTGAATATAGTGAAATTACTTCAATTAAAATTATACTATTATCTTCAGTAAGCGAAAGCACTAACAAAGACCTCCAATTATTAAAAAAAAATTAATATTTTTTATTTGTTCTATTTTTTTTTCAGTGTTTCATTCTGATCAAAACCAAAGTTTTTACTCCAGAACCTTTTTATAGCCGTGGAACAGAAGAGAGGCTGATATAGCCCAATTGATAGGGAGCAGTTACCATAGCCTAAGGATTATTGTGACGCCAGGGGCACTGCTAACATGCTGCCGATCACGTAAGGGAATTGGAACCTTGGTCAATTATGTATATTTCTCTAAATATAAGGCAACCACCCCTGGTATATACTAAGGGTGGTTGCCATTCAGACGGGCTTGGGACCCTACTACTAAGCTAGACCGCCCTCAACCGCAGAGGTCAGTTATTCTTACTGCACCTCTGCACGGAAATATCTTGCCCAATATAGGACTATATTGTATATTGTCGCTTTGGCGTTACTAACTGCGCATTTTTTCATTTTTCGCATACTCAGAAAAATAAATAATAATGCTAAACTTAGTTATTGCATAGGTTACTGCCGCCATTCTTTTGCCGAAAAGCAGTAATCTAATTATCATTTTTTACAATTTTAGTAAAATGATGAGCTGCGATCCTTATTTTGTGACCAAATTGCTATTAATGTTCTACATCCAAGCAAAAATATTCCAAAATGTCAACGTATTTAGAGTGTTTTCCGTATAAATAGCGACCCTACGTCTGTTCCTCAGACAAATTACTGTCATTTTTAAACGCCACAATAGTCCGATAAGAGTAACAGCAAATGCCTCCATTCGTCATTTTGACCTGTATTTTTCCTATCATTACCAAAATACTTCCTTCCTCAACTCGTTATGACAAGTCAAAATATGTATGATGAATGGCAATGTATTTAAATGTTGAAAATAAAACAGTCATTTACAAACGTAGGAAATTCATTAATGTCTTAGCAACACTAACCAAGCTACTTTAATTAAATCATCTAGTAGTGCTTTCTGTCATTATTAAGGCCGATCAAAAACTCAGAATAGTTGACTAAACGCTTTACACTGGACATACACAAAATCAATGACATAAGCTGTCATTGTATAAAACTTTTCTACGTGTATGTACTAAAGCCTAACTAAGCGGGGGTTTTAACAGAAGTGGTAATTCATTTGTCACGTTAAACCTTAGGGGGGGAAATCGTATGGCTTTGAAAAACCCGAATAGTTTATAGATTTTATTTATACACTTTTATCGGTGGCAAATAACATTTAAACTTGTAAAACTATTTTTCAACGATATAACTAATTGAGATGGAAGATATATGAAAGAACTGATCGGTTCAGGGCTATTTTAAAACAGCATTTCCATGTTTGTTTTTTATTTAAATTAAACAAATTTAAACTAAATTATTTGTTACTAATTATTAATAAATAAAATACGGAGATACTAGGCGCGGTCCGTGTACAGGTTTTTATTTTCAAAAAGCAGGGATATGTTCCAAGTATTATACGTTCCTGTACCCCTATGGGACAACAGCGTGATCGCGGTGCCCCTAGCGTTGCAAAAATCCATAGAGGAGGGTAGCTACTTACTATTAAGGGGGCTGTTAGCCTGTCTGCTGTTCTTAGCAATAAAAAAAGTAATAAATAACTCTAGTAACAAATTTAATGTTAGTAATGAGGCTGAAGGACCGTATAAACAATGGTGCGGCTTAGGTCTCGAAATATGGTAGCCGCGGTCCATGAAACAAAGGTAGTGAGGGTTTAATAATTTGACGTAGAAAGGAAAGGAGACGAAAATACCCAGCAAGTCAGAAAGAGCGGCGCGGATGTGGTCGAGTAGTTTTGTTCGAAATCACCGTCAGGCGCTGCAGCATCTAAACTAACTTGCGGGTAGACAGGGAAAAAAGGATAGGATAAAGCACCTAACCAGTTAGATTCCAATAAACTTGGAAAAATTTATAAATAATTAAGATGTCTTGTAAATATATTGTTTAAACAATGGCTCAAATTAAGAACTGGGCCATCATACCACTATTTTATTTATTAATTGAAAGAAGCAAAGCAAGAGTCCCATTCAGCCATTGATTCTAAGTTCCCTACTATAAACACCAAATTAATTTCGAGTGAAACCAAATTCAAGAAGAAGTCAAATTGAGATGTTCGTAATTTACTACAGGAAGTTTTGGCCTCTATCAAAAATTTAATTGGTTATAATTACGCTATAACAAATTTATAGGAAACCATAATTTACACTCATCTTAGTTTTGGTACCAAAAAATACATCGAAAACCACAACACTATTAAATATTTTAAGATTGCATCTACATAAATAATAAAAATATGTGTATTACAAGTTAACGACCAATAAAACAATAATTTTATTAGCATATTTCCTACTAGCCTTACATATGATATCTTGTAGATTATAATAATTTAAACAGTCTACTGCATCAGTTTTCCCATCTTTTAAATTTGAATGAAATGCAACAAAATTTATTTTCTTTTATAAATCATCCATTTGTTGAGATACATGTGGCTTGAAAACGCAACTAGACAATTAATGTCTAGTTGCACAGTAGTGATTTTATCGCACCGCAAAGCTCACTAACAAATCTACAAATTAAGTATTTAATACTTAATTTTCAGACTCAGACGATTAATCTTATCATCCTAATTAAACGGAAGAGTGCATAGTCAGCGATTATAATGAACAAGGCCAATAATTAAAAGCCAATTTTGTTGTTTAAACTTAGAGAGCAACGACCCCCCGATGACGTGGCTTCAGCCGAGGGAGAGCATATTCGTATGTTAGGCCTGGCTGTACCGTATCTCGACGTTGACCCACCATGACTCGGTAGGCCAGCTTTGGCTAAGGTTAGCTATCAGCGGCTTTCGTGTCCGTGGCTTACAGATTTCGCGACCTCATTGCTCGTCTCCCAGGTGCGTATCTGGTCCAATGCGTATTCTGCTGATCTGTGGGGGTCGGAACCAAATGCCGCGGTGATCTGGTAGCTGGGCGTGTAAAAGCTACGTCGGGACGATAAGTGTCGGTACGGTCGTACATCCGACGTACCAACCTCGCCACAAAGTCTCCTTAAACCGGGATTTTTTTTTGAGAATAGTGTATTCTTATTTGAAATATTGTTCAATATCAATGACTGATTCTATAATTTTGGGCTATTCCTAACGATAGAGGTTCAAGCAGCTATCGTCTCTGTTGATATATAATAATATTTTTACGCTCCTTGATCAAGAGAAGTAGGTGCTGAGATTAACAACGCAAAGAGACGCGCATAAGTTTAGCTCTGTGACAATAATCAACGGTGTACTTCAAGATCTTAAGGCATTTATTTGTAGGGGTGGTGTTAAGAATAACCTGAAAACGGTAGTAGTATGAAAAAGCTAATATACAATTAAAGTAGTTAAGCACGTTTTTATACATTACTAGCTGACCCGGCAAACGTTGTTCTGCCATATAAATAATAAAATGTCAAAAATTTAAAGAAAAATTTTTGGGGGTGGGTCACCCCTAACATTTAGGGGGATGAAAAATAGATGTTGGCCGATTCTCATAGACACCGGATAAGCACAAAAAATTTCATCAAAATCGGTCAAGCCGTTTCGGAGGAGTATGGCAACGAAAACTGTGACACGAGAATTTTATATATTAGATATATTTTTAGAATTTATGTCAATATATAGATAGACAAAACGAGACAGGCAAACAAGATTCGATGTTCTTGGAATATCGATAATGTTCAAAAAGCGCTAACATCAGATAATTTATTATGCTTCAGTAACCTCACTTAAAACAATACACAAGAATTTATAGAAGTCATTGTAATTTGTATTAAATAAATTATATTTCAACGTAATGGACAATAATTTAGAAGATAGTCTTCTCATTTTGTGCATTTTATTTATTTATTCATTAAAATTTTATAAAATTCTGGATTTTTCAAAATTTCACAGGATTCACTCATATATAATCCATTACCTGCTATTCATTATTGCGTGGGATGGTGAACGCCTCCAGAAATACAGATTTTATTTTCGTCCCGAATTTATAGTATGTAGGCATAGGCGACGGTAACTGCTATTAAGTGGGCTGTCAGCGTTTCATAACTCAACAATAAAAAAATAGCAGATGTACCAACCAACTGTTGAAGGCAACCAAGTCATCACCTTATATTTTCAAATAAAGAACTAGATTATTATGATGTGTCATGTTGCTCCTAATTCACACTTCCATATCCTCTTTGAGCCGTGTTGATCCAATAATTTCTAGGTCACCTGCGGCTCCAAAGTATTAGGTCAAGCTATTTCACCCGGAGCTTTCAAGCAATTTCGATTTGATCCCACTTTCAAACAATTTGTACAGTAGGGCGACATTTTAACACAAATAACTATTGACATTGCCTTTCTAGGCTTTCAACTTTGAATCTTATTCGATTTCTTGTCGTCTCTCTTATACTCTTATCATCATAGTAATACTAGTGTATATGAATCGGATACATCAATGAAAAAATGGCAGCCTAAAAGGGGCGAATGGTACACCAGCCACGCTTCTTCAAGACGGATTAGAGTTTTTACCGTCGGTAGATGAGGTTCATTCATACTTATTAATATTATAAATATTAAAGTAATTCTGTCTGCCTGTCACATTTTCATGCCTAAACCACTCAACAATATAGACAGATTGAACCTTGAAGATTACTTTTTGACGCGAAAATGAAACTCAAGGGGTGAACGTAATTGAGTTCTGTTATGTTGTGTGGCAGAACAACGTTTGCCGGGTCAGCTAGTACTATTATAATATGCATGTATCTGCGAGAAGATCTTAAAATGCACCCCAGGTGATCGATCCAAGAACTTCTAGATTATAGAATTATTAGAATTGAACCATTGAATTGAACCAATCCCTAGCATTTTAAAACTCTTAAATAGTCCATATTATGATCTAAATTCTAAACAAACTATTTACTTATAATTGGTGAATTTGGAATCCCTTTTTGTCCTTATTTTCTACGTCCACAACAGTCACTCTTGTGAAAGTAAACAAAAAACATGTGTTCGCTAAAATCACGAGAAGCACAATTGTTACAACTAATAAAAGATACGCCATAATCGTAACTTTAAAAATATGTACATACTTTCCGTCTTTTCTAGCCGAAACATTCGACATACACATTCAATTTGTCCGGATAAAATTAGCAAAGCTATTAGTCTAAAAGCCCCACGTTCACACAGTTTTGAACTCAAAAACCTTGAACTTAACATTCACAAACACTAGACCACGTCAGAAACACGAGCGCTAGATGTCGACCGTCACGGTTCGGTACTCGGACGTTGACATGCCTATCGAAAACCGCAAACTATTGTCTCGGTGTATAAAAATTTTTTTCGCCTTCGTCTTTACATGCTTTTGTTGGACTACATGGATTTTACAAAATAAGTATTATTACTTATTTTGTAAAATCCATGTATTATTACAGATGAGGTATCCGGTAGCTCAGTGGTACTCAACTAGGAGACCAATGTAGACGTCCAAGATTCGAATCTCACGATGGCGGCAGCCTAGGCAATTTTTCTCGCCTAATGTGCATATTACAGCATAATTGCCATGTACCGACGGTGAAGAAACATCGTGAGAAAACCTGCAAACTGAGATCACCGGTATGTGTAACCCGAAAATTGTCTTTGACAAACGTGGAGGATTTACTCCATTCCTTCTAGAGGGCCGAGCTCAGCAGTGAGACCTTTACGGGCTGTTATTATGTATTCTTACAGATGAAGTATGTTTTTTTGGGAATGGCTTACGCCCAATTCAATTGGCATTATGATGGTAATATATTAGATATTTATGTATTTAGTTAATTTCTGTATCTAATAAATCTCTATGAACGAAAATAACATCAATACTAACTAGATATAAGGTCTCAGGAACAATTTGCGATCTACAAGTGCCGTTTAGACTTATGGGTAAAATTTATAAAACCGTAATAAGACCTGTCATATTGTATGGATCAGAATGCTGAGCTACAAAGGGAAAAGATGAAAGGTTAGTGCATGCAACAGAGATGCGAATGTTCTGATGTTTGAGCAAAGTTACAAAAATGGATAAAATTAGAAATGAGTATATTAGGGGAAGTTTGAAAATAGCGCCAATCATTGAGAAGCTGAAAATAGGTTAGCCTGGTATGGCCATATAATGCGAAGAGAGGTGCGTTATGTAACAAAGAGGATGCTAGAAGTGAGAGTGGATGAATAGAAGAGGAGAGATAAACCAAAGAAAACATGGGTCGATTGCGTTAAAGATGATATGATGAAAAAGGGTGTGAATGTTGAGATGACAGCTAACACACATGGGTGGTATAAGGACAGGAAGAAGAAGAAGAAGAAGACTAACTACATATTAGAAATTTTGATGTTACGGTTCGCTCAGTGTTCGCAAGTGGTCTGGTATGGTTTATGACCCTACGGAGGACAAAATTATTGCATTACCTGTTTTCTTTTTGCGCAAAAATCTTTTTTTTACTGCCGTAGGACAGTAGGCAGGCTGACGGCCCGCTTAGAATTTAGCAGTTACCGTCGCCTATGGGTGTCTACAACGCCAGTGGCATCGCGAACACGCTGCTGTCGCATAAGGGTACAGGAACTTGGGTCACTAATGCCGGAACACAACACAAGTTTATTATGGCGGCGTACTTAAAAGACCAAAGATGGTGGCCATCCAGATGGGCTTAGGGCCCTACCTTAGGCCCTTAGCTAGGGTGGATTGTTTTGTCGCCTTTTACGACAGGCCGACCTCGACCGCAGAGGTTAGTATTCTTTCTCCGCCTCTGCACGGATAAATTCTGATGCACATAAAAATCTGCACCCGTAACATCCCTATTAGGAACTACTAAAGAGGTATGAATTATATTTTTATTTTTCACTTTTTCTTAATTTTCACGTTTGTAACTCATCGTAAAAAAAATATATTTTACGGTTACATTGTGGACGTTACAGTTACTTCAGCAGCCATCGTCACAAACTGATGAAATTTCGACGCTCTCAAAATACCTAACAATTCATATTTGTAGATATGTAAGACGAAAAAAAAACATTGGGAAAAATACTTCAACTTTTTAAATTAAGGAAGTACTAGTCATTAATAAAAATTATCTCCTTAATTAAATATAATATAGAATAGATTTGCAATTAATTCGAACATCTTTATTAAAACCTGATCAACTTATCTGTAATATTATATTCTGAGCAAATTAATTCAGCTTCTGTTTAGGTATACTTATAATATAGTAAATGTTAATTACAGACGGTTTTCACACTAATTCATTATAACTCAAAGGCTTAAGATAATTTTGTTTGACTTGTATATGAAATGTTTAAAATGTTAGGCCAATTTTACATGTGAACCAAAATTTAAATAATAAAACTAATTTAACATTATAACGATTGGTCCTTTTTTTAATGTATCAGTTGAAGACATTAATCATAATAAAACATAAACAGTAACACGTTGTACGAGTGTAGAGGAAGGTACATTTTGGTATCAAAATATATAAATATGATGATTAAAATAAGACAATGATTCAACTTGACCAAAGTCATACAAAATGCCCTGTCAATATCCCCTTAGTACAACTTCTCTCTAAGGAAATTAGATATGCTAATAGGCATGTTCCTTCGCCGTCAGTAGATGGTATTAAATATTGGATTATGCATATTAGGCGAAGAAAACCGCATAAGAGAAGTACGCTAGGACGAACATGGAACCTGAGGAGGTTGTGCATTTACGTACTATAATACTATATCTATGTAATGTAACTTTAAATCTAAATTTCATGAAATACGTTCATCGGAACCGAAAACAATATAATTAAAATACAGTTTAAAAAATACGACCACCCTAAAAACATGCGACACCGTGGGAATATAACAACAGCTGTTGATTATCTTGATAAAACTTACCAAAACTTGAGCGTTGCCATTCCTGTCGTCAACCCAGGCGACCACCAAATCTGCACCTCTCATATTCCGGGCCGAATTAAAACCCAGACCGACATAACCACGAGTTCTCGCTTCTAATCTAAATGTTATACTCGAATCTGAGTTCGCCCATCGCAATAGTACGTCTCCGTTTTCATCTAATCTTTCTGAATGGGCCCAAACTAAACTAGATTCGTATGATTTCGAGTCGAAAACTTCTCTTCGATGTCTAACTTTATACTGATCGACTATTTTGCTGATTTTTATATTTTCTCTTTCCACTTGTAGCAATCTCTGTGCTTGTGGATTTTGTGTTGGGTTGGACGGTATTTTATTGCTAGGCGAATAGTGTCTCGTGCGTGGTAATTTGGCATCACAGAGGAGGATGACGCTTAATATGAAAGCAGCTTGGAGTTCCATTTTGTATCAATCTTAATGGACCATCGCTTAGTTAGAATCTGAAAAAAAAAATAATAGAATAAATTAAAACTGTTGTTAAATAGATTCATTCTTAATATTTTCTGCCTTTAAATATTAAAACCGTTTTTGCTATTAAAACTACATTTTAAATATAGCTCAAGTTTAATTTTATTATTGCTTTATTTTGAGCAAACTGAAAGTTGGAGACAGATGAGGTTTTTTATTCTTTACATTTAGTCTTTCAATCACCTTAACTACTGTGAATTCTTAATTTAGATTTATAATTAATCTAAGCGAAACCAATAAATAAATAATTAGTTTGTTTCATCGTATTTCCCTAACCAGTCACATATTAGTGTTTTGGAAACAGTGGCATATTCTTGACGTAATATATGTGTCATCTGTTGATTTGAAATTCAAATAAATAATTGGTTTGATTCGTTAAACACACATAGCATAACTATTAATTTCGAACTTTTCATTCTAATGGCATCCGGATGCTACCTCTTCCTGGTGTTTCGTATCAGAGCCCAATAAAGTGATTAAATTGTTATGCAAAAAGGAACAAAAGGTAAAGGAAGGAAAGGTAGAAAACAGATGGTAAAAGGTAAAAAATAGATGGATGGATGATAATGGTAATAAATTTAATTTCAAATAACTACTATTAAAATATACTATACTAAATATACTAAAATATACTATATACAATAATTATTTTTTTAAAGTTTCAAATTCTTATGAAATTAATAAATAAATAAAAATTAATAATTTGACCTTTGAGGAACTATTTATAATATTCTAATAACTCTCTTTTTGAACTTCCTTTGATTAGCTATTATAGATTAATATTTAATATCATTATAAAAGCTTTAAATAAATAAGGTTATTAACCTTGCTAAAATGATAAAAAAATTATATAACAAATATGTTGTCTTACAAGGATGTAGGCAATAAACGGGTACCATTTCCGATACAAGAACCACTACCAGTGAATTTATAAAAACTCGTTTCATAAGTATCGAATTAGATATTATAATTCGTTCCGGTATTAATTTAGTATCGAGAAACTGTGGTAGTCGATCTAGCTGATTAACATACTCGTCACAGTTTGGCGCCATCGTTAGAATGAGTCAATATTCTCATAAAGACAGACCATTCATAAAATTGCCCTATTTGGCGCTATTAGCAAAAAACACCTAGAAATTTAGTTTAGACTCCCAAATGTATAACATAATTATTTCGAGCTTTGAATGTTTATTCTTCTTACATTTGTTGATATGCATTCTAAAGAGTTCAAAATCCTTGGATAGAAAAAAACAAATTAAAAAAAAAAATTAAGTAATCGTTTCCAATTTTAATAATCCAATAAATCAAATCACTCGAATATTTAATCATAAGTTTAATTCAGAAAATATGCATTTGGTCCAGAGCCCTATACTCTGCGTTTTTAATATATTTTTAACTAGAATATATTTTTGGCTTTTACGACAGCGACACGTACTTATCTCTCCACCTCTTAAAGCTTACATCGGTATCCCGACTATTATCAAACCGAGTACCTGTACAAGTATAGTATCCTGCTACAATTAGCCATCTGCCTATCCTAATTATTTTTGCAGCTACCAGTTTGTTAAATGTCATTATGGTCAGAATCGTAATTGATAAAATAAAGACATTTATAGCAGATAAATTAATATTTAATAATAATACACCTATATCACACAAACAATAAACGTGAGAAGTTCATTTAGTGCAAAAAATATTGAAGGACCTTCTATTCCTCCGTATGATTGTGTATATGTACACAGTTTACGGGCAAATCTTTGAATAAATCATATTTAGGTGTCTATTGCTCGCAGGACAGTTTAGGTTTTAACGAGATGTTTTAATTAATTTGCGATAAATAACAGACCCCACGAGGTTATATTGCTCACATTTCATCGGTAGAAGACTCTTAAAATATTATATATATTACGATTATCTTTCTGCTGTATGTTGCTGATACAAAACAAATTTTGAGCTCGGTGGCCGGGATCTTTCAAGTTTTAACTTCAGCATCTCTTTCTCAGGAAATTTAAAAGGCTAGTTAATACTCCTTCGTAATTGTAAGGAAGTGGTCGAAGAACATTTTGTTTTATATTGTTGAATCGTCCGATGGTAAATCGGGATAGCAGTGGCTTTACAACCAGGTTGTAAATTTTAATCCGACTTATACGAGTACTGTCGTAAACTCATTTGGGCTTTGAGTTTATTTAGGAATCTGTAATTCGTATTTTAATAAATATGTTTCAAAAGAAAATAAAAGCGACTAATCAAGAAAAATAAATTAATCTCCTGTTCCCCTACTGCCGGGTCTCCGGCCTAAGACCTTTTTTTTTTGTCTCGGAGAAACCTCTCTTGACGGGTTCCCCCGGCCCGGGGGGACCGAGGGATATGTGGAACTCCGGGAAAGATGTTCAGCCATCCGACTACCCACTAAAAACCCCGCTGTTCTCCTATCGCCTACGCCCGGGCCTACGGATATGTGGCCTGTCGATCTCGTGGCCCGGGCCGGCGCACCCTTTGTTTCAGGGGGTCAGGGTTTTGTCGTTTTGGCCGTCAGGCTATCCGCCTAGATCGGGGCCCCGTAAAGGGCCATCGACCGCACGGTTCCCTCAGAGTTAGCGGCACACTACGCCCGGCCCGCCAACGTTCGGCAGCAGACGGGAGAGTCCCGCCGCCGCCCGAACTAGCTTCGGCGCCAGGCGCTCGAAGTGTGCCGCAAAGTTCCATCGCCCGTCGAGCACCAGTCCGAGGTAATTCATGGACGGCCCGACGGCGATGCGGACGCCTCCCACCGTTATGCTCAGGCCTGGTGGCGGCTTCTGGCGGGGCCCGTAGAATACCAGGGCTTCCGTCTTGTTCAAGGCCACCTCCAGGCCGAGTCGACGGATTCTAGCCACCGTTTGCGCCACCCCAGCCGTTCCTAGAAGGCACGCCTGGCGGGGGCTCCTCCCGCGCGCTGTGACGAGCGTGTCGTCGGCGTAGCAGATGACGCCGACGCCGGGGAGGAGCACCCCCCTCAGGACCCAGTCGTATGCGATGTTCCACAGCAGTGGGCCCAGGACCGACCCCTGCGGCTCCGGCCTAAGACCTAAACTATGCTGGCTGATCGGAGACTTTTGACATGCATGCCAATAAACTCACTACCAAAACATTTACTACATGGCCCAATTTTTTTACTAAAACCTTTACGGAGACCAGACATAAAATCCACTGAATGAGAATCAACCATAAATTGTGTAAGAAATAAAAATCCAAAACTGCGATTGATCGCAAGAAAGATTTTTTATAATCGTAGAATTAGAACGGAAGCCAAGCAACCGGCAATAACAAAAACTACCAATTGCGGTCTCACTGAGCAAAAATAGATAACAGATCATTATCCACTTATAGAAAGGAAGTCAAAACCACTCCGCCCGTCGTTATCGGGTCGTACCAAATGGTACGATCCGTTCAAAAAAACTTACTCAACTAGAATTCACACCTTTCGATGAGAGTTGGGTATTATTGACTGAGGCATTTCGAGCGGAAATGACTGCAGTGTCCACTTGGCTCGATTGACCACTTTTTGAACCTTAAAGATCATCGACACTCGTCAATTGTTTGTTAATACGGATGTGCAATTAACTTTGTCGGATCGTCAAAGATGTTTTACTTGTATAAGGTAACTGTTAACTATAATTTATTAAGAAAGTCAATAAAACAGCTATGTAAAAATAGTTTTTATTATTAATTTTATTTTATCAATTTTTATTTAATGTATTCCTACATTTCTAAAAGACGTACTGTACGTAGAAGATAATATTATTTTTACTGTGTATATAATAATATACTATATTTGCGCTGAACGACTGAATATCTTGGTCCACCGTCATCGTCGTTGATATTCTTCCATATTCAAAAATTCAACAGCATATCGCTTGTGGATAAAGTCGTCCATTGTATCACATTAAACTGATCATATGTACACTTATGTTTAATACATATCATTTGATTGTAATGCCAAATTTTAAAGTACCTATAATAATTAGTTTGTAATCTATATTTCATTTACAATATTTACCTGAATTAGCAAAAAACTATATTATTTATATATGTAATCTTAAAAAAACCCTTTCCTAAAGGGTTACTAAAGTACATCAAAAGAAATTTATACAATTTAAATCAGCTTCAAAAACTGCAAGGCCGAAAAATTCAAAGGGATATAACAAGGGCTATTCAACGAACCGAGAGATCTCAAGCGAGCCCTGAGAGGCATTTAAGTCCACATAATAGAGCTGATGGAATCCTTACACATATTTTTGTAGCATTGAAAATGTAATAAAAAGTTTTACGAAAATTTATAAAATGAATGACTATATTGGAAAATGGAATCGCATCACATTCATTCGAACTTATCGAAGCATTCTTCTTGCACTCTCTTCTATGGGATAGGTCCCATATTATATGAGGTCGACACAACATGTTCTCATTCAACATTCACACAATTTTTAAATCTTTTTCGCAATCAATCCATATTATCTTTTGTCTACCTTTGATCTACCTTTTGTCCTGTATCCATCCACTCTCATTTCTATAATTTTCCTTGTTATATGGCATCCTTCCCTTCGCATTACATTGAAAAACCATGCTAGTCTGTTACTTTTAAGTTTTTCAACCAGTCATGCTACTTTCACACTCATTGATTGATCCTATTTTTTCGTAACTTATCTGACATGTAAATTTGTATTTGTTTATTTAATTTTAACAAATAATCACAATTACAATAAATAATGAATGGAATTGAAATATCAGCAAAAGTTGATAACACTGACACGTATGGCATGGAGTATAATGAGGTAAAGTTACAAAGCGTATCTGTGGCATCAAATCACTTTGTAACCTGCAAATTCCGCGCTGATTTTGTCGACCGGAACGATTCCCATAATGGTAGAGTTGTTTCATTTACACTCAACATTGGTTTCTTATCTCAAAATTTATATTAAAACTGAATAACATATTTTAAAGGTCGGAATTTGTAATAACCACTTTTTTTATTTCAAATTGTACATGTGATGCTTTTTCATTGGTATAATAGAAATTCCTGATATCAAAGCAACAATATAAACATTCGAAAAGTTATTCTCTAGGCACACTATTCAGGTAAGCGAATCTATATTATTTATATAGCAAAATATATGATAAACAAGATAGACGCATAGAAGCAATTGACCATTTATACCACAGACGGGTAGACAAAAGAAACGATGGATGAATTCCATAAAATATGATATGTCAAAAAATGTTTCACAATTTGTTGGAATAACGACTAACTGAGGTGAATGGAAGAAGAGAACACGTCGTATCTACCCCACAAAATATAGAACAAGGGCAGGAAGAAGAACACAAATATGAAAATATTATAACACAGAAAAAAAAGTGTTTCTATAATGTTCATAAAACTTTATATATTTAACCGGTAAATTCTATTGAATGAGATAAAATTTCAATTCCAATTTATTGTCTACCCTTCTAAGCCTAACACTATGCTCGTGATGTCAACTTAAGTGTAAAATCAAGTCAATTGGATAAAATGTGTATTATTGACAGAGACTGATTCTGAATGGTGTGAATTGTTACAATCTTGTATCAGATTATATTGAAACTGAATTTAAATAAGATGTTATTGAAGCCAACTTCACGTCTTACATATGACGGCTGATGCTTTGGGGTCTCACGCGAATTAAGATTTAGACAAAAGACCTTATAAAAACCTTGTCTATCTATAAGTGAAATGAATATGCTGGACAACGACGAAATCAAGAATGCAGGTTATAAGATCGCAATTCTTTTGTATTATTTTTTTAAAATCCTATTTCAATTAAGATACATATACACCTGCCCTGCCCTGGATATAAAAATAAATGAGATCTCAGTTGACACTTAAATAGAAAAAGTCAATATAAGTGGCGTATCAGACAAATCTGTATTAGTCACAAATGAGAAGCTTAATATAATTGATATCTTATATTTGTTCGTGAGCAAGCTTTCATTAGATATCTAAGGTGTCCTTTTGAGTATTATTGAGTTGCCGTTTGGCTACTTTTCATGACACAAGAAAAAAATATGGAGTAAAAATGTTTTACTCCAAAGCAGAACAAAAACTAAATTCCTTTACTCTCGATGAACTAGCAAAAGGAATTTTCGCTAGTACTGTACTCGTATTTTAAGAAAAGAATGAGTAATGAGACGAGACTGAATCTGCGAATCAAATTATTTATATTTATCTATTTACAGCTAGTAAGTATAAATAATGACTAGTGCGTTAAAGGAAATTTTCACGACTCATTAACAATGTGATGGTATAACTAAATTATCATTTCTGGTCAGAGAATCACTATCGGAAAATTACTTCACACGTGTACTTAAGTCTCAGATGGATGTGGAGTGAAACGACTTGAATACTAAATATCCTTCAAAAGATCAAGTGATGCATTCAAATCACCGAATGATGTTATCGAGGAAAATATAAGTGGAATTTCGATTTTGCATACATTGAGATTTTAAATATAATGATCACGCACATGTTTCTATTTATGGTTGAACTGACGAGTTTATGACACGCAATCTATATATAAAAACACCTTGGTATTAAATTGATAGAAAAAGTGTGACAGCGGCATTAATTACTTGATCTCAGACGACTTAAGAAGAAAATGGAGAGTGTACAATGTTTGTAATGTGTGTAATGCTTTTAATGTATAACGAAAATGGATAATCGGAAACAAAATTATTTATATATATATATATATATATATATATATATATATATATATATATATATATATATATATATATATATATATATATATATATATATATATATATATATATATATATATATATATATATATATATATATATATATATATAAATAGAGAAAATAGAAAAAAATTATATGAATAGATGGCAACTGTAATTATTAAATCAAAAGACATAATGCAATTAGCAGCACAGCAGATCAGAATAGTAACAAATGTAATCCAAAATTAATGTCAGAAATAAAATATTTGCTCCTCATTCTCCTAAGACTTTTTTCTCAGAAGTTTCTTCAAACTCCGGATTACAATAGAATAAAACTTTATGGAAAGAGTCAATAGAAAATAGTGACACAATTTGGTATCTCACCCACTAAAGTAAAAGACGCAACACAGACCAAATCAATCTTCATTTCAAGTTCATTTAGTTTCTGCGCACAATCTGTCGCAGCCATTTCCAATATTGAAGATTAACCCTTTGGGTATATACAAGCAAGGACAGAGAACCGTCTTGACCAAAGCAACTAAATTTCAGTGGCAATTTGTTATATTTTATATTTAGTATCTAAATTATCCTGAAGCAATCCTTTATCCGTAAGTAAGTACCTTTTATCCGTGAAGGGCGGAGAAAGAATACTAACCTTTGTGGCCGGGGTCGGTCTGTCGTAATAGGCGACAAAACAACCCACCCTAGCTACGTGGTAGGACCTCAAGCCCGTCTGGATGGCCACCACCTTTGGTCTTAAGTATGCCGCCATAATAACCTTGTGTTGTGTTCCGGCATTAGTGACCCAAATTCCTGTACCCTTATGGGACATCAGCGTGTTCGCAATGCCACTGGCGTTGCATACACTTACAGGCGACGGTAACTACTGAATTCTAAGCGGGCCGTCAGCCTGTCTGCTGTCCTACAGCAATAAAAAAAAGCAAACATATTGTAATAATATATTATAATAATTCAGACAGCGCCATCCAGCCCTAAAGAGTGCTTGTATTACGGGTACTTAAAAATGTGTATGTATAATATATGTAATTATACTTACATACTGTAAATAAATACATATTATACATTAACAAGAAATTCGTGGATGAGACTTTTTTATAGAAGCATCGGACTCCGTTAGTTGACAATGTTTAGACATGATATAAATTAAAATTTGGTACAAAAATTAGACTTATTTGACTTCTTCTTCTTTCCCTTGTCCAAAATGATCTGGGGTCGGCACAACATATTCTCTCCTTCCACTCTCCTCTATTAGCCGTCATCTGAACATTCACACCTTTTTTGACCATATCATCTTTTACACAATCTATCCATCTTTTCTTTGGTCTACCTCTACTCTTGTATGTATTCACACTCATTTCTAGCATACTCCTTGTTTAATTTTTAATGAGACATAAAACCCATTGATGTTGTCTTTTATGAAACCTTGAATATGTTAATATGTGTCATGGTGGTCAGGTTGTGTTCTTGAGCTTCTAATTGTTAGTTAGAACGTTATACATGTAAACCTGTACCAATAAAACATTAATAATTAATTTCCCAGTCAGAAAACATTTAGAAGAATAAATTACTTTCTAATAAATACAAAATCACATTGTAGGAAAATTACAGGTTTAAGTAAATTAAACTTAATTTGAATTACGCAATGGTAACTTTGCTTCTGCTTTAACAAAAACATTTCTTGTAAGTCTAGCCATCCGTAACAGCGAGAAAGTGCTTGTTTTGCTTGTTTATAATTGGGTACGCGTGCCTTTAAAATGTTGAAATGACTTCGGCCGACTTGCACAACCAATCACTAAACCGATTTAGCGCTAAACTTATTTAAATCGTCATTTTGTCCCTGTCACATTGACAACATTTGACAGGGACAGAATGACGATTTAAATAAGTTTAGCGCTAAATCGGTTTAGTGATTGGTTGTGCAAGTCGGCCTTAAGTTATTTTTATCAGGTACTTACTAGCATAATGAATAGGTACTCATAACATAAGGATTAAATTACTTAAGATTCTATAAATTTATGATGTGCGACTAAAACCTTTTTTTTATTACTGTAGGACAGACAGGCTGACGGTCTATTTAGAATTTAGCAGTTACCGTCAACTATGGGTGTTTACAACGCCAGTGGCATCGCGAACACGCTGCTGACCCATAAGGGTACAGGAACTTGTGTCACTAATGTCGGAACACAACTCAAGGTTATTATGACGACATACTGAAGACCAAAGGTGGTCGCCATCCAGACGGGCTTGGGGCCCTACCACGTGGTTAGGATTGTTTTGTCGCCTTTTACGACAGGTCGACCTCGGCCGCAGAGGTCAGTATTCTTGAGAATTGCTATATTGAGAAGTAGATAGATAGATCGCCTCTCGCTCTACGAGCAACAAGTTACTAAAATTAATAAAAATATATAAAGTATTCAAAGTGAAATACATTTTTTTTTTCAAATATAGGTATACACTTTGACTACAAAGAGCTATCTAACTCCCGTAGCGGCTAACGCACTTCAGTACACTTACGGGGGTCATGGGTTCGATTCCCGTCTCGCGTCTGGGTGTTTATGTACAATATGTAATTATTTACAAAACAAGTATACATGTAGTTTATCAGTTGTCTAGTACCCATAATATAAGTGCTATGATACTTACTTTGAGACGAGATGGCAGTGTGTGAATTGTGCTAGTATATTTATTTTTTATTTAAACTAAGCAACAAAGCGTTTGTATTATGGATATATTACACGATAAGTATTCAATATAATTTTAAACATTAGTACCGTACCCCCTACCTGATCTTTACCAAATTTATTCACTTGTAACAAGGAATGCGTGCCTATAATAGGTTACGTGCGAAGAATAATCAATTACAAAGTATTCTTTGTATACAATAATATTTCTTCAAACAAGATTTTCTTACCACGTGTTAAAGAAAATAAAAACGTTTATTTATATTCATAAGTGCCCCAGATGATAATTGGAATAGATATAATATAGTTTATGATAAAAAATCAATTTATCAGTTTTGTATTTCACTACTAAGAACTAATAGTCAAAATAAATTATTTCTTGGGTATGTTTCTTGTACGGCAGGACTAAAGACATGTTATAAACATGTCTTTAGTCGTCAGCCTATTGTTGTCCACAACTGAAGACCTTCCGCGATTCTACCATACATCCCGGTTATTTGCTTTACTATTACATACCCGACTGTCAACTTCGGTTATCGGGTCACAGGGCGTCGTATTCTTAGTTTGCCGAGACGCGATCTCCACTTCAATACTCGTTTGCTCTATTGCCCATCGGTCCTGCGATAGACTTAACTTCAGCTTCACTTTAGCTTGCATACGAGCATTTTGCTATACAGTTCACTTTGGTGGTCTCCTGCGGGTTTATAAAATAAACACCTAACATAGCACACTTCACAGCCCGCTGATTCTATTGAAATTTGGGAACCAGTGCCGCCGTCAGTATATATGCATCGGCTACGTAAGTCAATACTGGTAGGACGCATTGCTCGAAGACTCGTATATGTCCTTAATTCTGTTACAAAGGGTTGCATCTAGACCTGAGGGACTAGGAATGATTTATTGACTAGCTGGTGCACCCTGCTAATCAGCGGATACGACCCTAGCGTATGGTTTTCGGTGTTGAAAGAATTAGACGGCAGTCGTTCTTATAAAAAGAAGAGTCATAGAATGGCACCAATTCCAAGGACTGCTATTTCGCCATTGACAGTAAATAACAGCGGATCCCGAAAGTAAATGCAAAAGATTCAATACAATATAATTTATTCATAATACTCAGGAAATAATATTCAATTCGTAATTCCTCTACTGGATTACTTCTCTGATCAATTAGAGGCGTCATATCCCAAGCATGAATATTTAATACTTCATATGAATTCAATCGCTGCTAAGGTCTCCGTAGAACTAACGGGTTAACAAGTTTCAATGCTTAATTAACATTCAAGTTCACAAGCTTTGTGAAGATTATTGTACGTCCGTGGTTGACACGGATGCGCGTGACATCATGAACATTGTTTTGTAAGGAATAATTGTTTAATTGTCTTAAGAAAAACGTTTACACAACAAAAACTTTTCGCTTACGGGATATTTTTATTTCGTTTGATAAAAAAAAATGTTTAATAATACACAAAAATAAGGATTATAAAATAAATAACCCGACAATCCTTCATTATGGTGATAGAATTAAATCAGCAACTTTTTAGTCACTTTGAAGTGGTCAAATGGTGCAGATACCATGTACCTTTGCAAATATTAGTTGCCTTAATGGTTAAAGTTGGTTTTAAAAGCTCATCTTTCTTTTTGATAGTAGGAACCTACGCCTGCAGGAGCCACGAATTCGATGACCGACTCGAGTCTGGGTATAGTATGTATTTATCATATTAAAAAAATAAGGTTTATAAATAGATTATCAGTTGTTTACCCATTCATGTGCTCTACTGCTTATTTTAGGACTAGATAGCGTTGTATAAATTGTCATTGTCTATTTAATAATGACAAAGATACAAGCTATAAATTATATTTGAAAGTTTACTTAGTCACAATAGATATAAATTGTGACTAATTTTAATATAAATTCTGAGAATCTGAATTTATGTGAATAATTCAAGCTACTCGACATTTAAATTAAAGGAGCGATGGAATTAAAGGGAGTCTTGCCAAACATTTTATTGAGCGCTTTAAACGTACTAAGTATTATTACGCAATTGACTTAGTAAAACGGTCTCATGGTCCCAACTTGAAATAATAATAGCGTGTTAAAAATAGTGCTATTCCTAGAAAGTCGTGAAAGGCGCCAAGTGGATTACTCCTTGTTCATATAATAACAATATCGTAAGGTTTAGGGCCAGCGAGCGACTGCTCATCTTCAGTTTAAGTTTCTCTGGTATGAGTCTCTAGAATCGGCCATAGATAATCCCATCTCCTATTACCCATAAGAAAAGCTTGATTAAATAATGTTGGTTAATTTGCAGTTTACTTCCTACCTGTATCCCAACTGTGGACAAGGAGAGAACATGTGGACTTGGCCCAACATGTTCTCTCCTTCTCTCCCCTATTAGCCGTCATCTGAACATTCACACCTTTTTTCCATATTATTATCTTCTACATAATCCTATCTTTGGTCTACCGCTACAATCTTACCTTCTAGCATTGGCCGGAGTTGGCTTATCGTAAAAGGCGACAAAACAACCCTAGCTAGGTGGTAGGACCCCAAGCCCATCTGAATGGCAACCACCTCTGGTATGCCGCCATAATAATCTTGCCTATATACGCACAGCATCGTGTTGCCCCTGGCGTCGCAAACATCCATAGGCGACGGTAACTGCTTACTATTAGGTGGACCGTCAGCATATCTGCTATTGCTCAGCAATTAAAATAAAGAAATTCCTTGTAACATGATATTCTTTTCTTTGTATTATACATCCATACCAGGCAAATTTGTTAACACTAAATAGTATGTTTAATACCTTGTCAGAAAAGTCAAGTTAAACGGGTCAACCCAAATAAAAGCCATTTGAATTACCTAGAAAATACCATCAGAATAGACAAATATTGAATTCAGGAACTAAGTAAATATCTCTTGTTGATATAGGATTCACAAAACTAATTTTATTCAACTTCACATCAATGAAGAACTGTGAGAGCTTCAGTCAGAAAAGGTGAAGAGCTACAATCATCTTAGAACAATAGAAACTGAAATTTTTGAGTGTTTTGTAGAATTAGACACTATCGAATTTTAACAATATCTAAGCAACTGTATACTACCTATTTTTCATTAATTCCGCTATTTGCCATTTTCTAAGTGTGTCTTACAATCCTGTAATCCAAATCCTTATTCGTCTTGATCAATGTACGATAGAAACAAACAATCCTCACTTCAATATGTTCAATACAATAAAATTCTCACGAACTTGATAAACGAAGCAAATTTTTAATTCGAAATGCAGATTTACTTAATAGTCTAAATCGATTGTAAATTTGTGACGGCTATCCAGCAGATCGTAAACTTTATTTGACAAGACAATAATACACGTTACGTGTTATGTCAAGGTGTTAGTTATGAAAATGGATAAAAATTAGAAATGATGGGTAAAAAATGTTAAAAATTTTAATTGGCGGAGAAGTGGGCGAATGTTTTTGATCGTTCAAAGTGGAGTTGTGGTAATATTTCTGATAGATCGTCGTATTAGAAAATTTACCAATTAAAACTAAGTTTTTTTTTTATATTGCTTTGAAACAGAAGAAAGGCAAGCCATCACCATAATCTAAGTATGATTGCGACGCCAGAGGCATCGCTAACACGCTGTTATCCACGTAGGGGATCTGTAACCTAAGTCACTTATGCTGGAACACAACACAAAGTTGCTATGGCGGCATATTTAAAGGCCACGGGTTGCTACTCATGAATTGGACCCCTACCACTTAGCTAGGTTTGTTTTGTCGCCTTTTACGACAGGTCGCCTCTGGTCGTATGAGTCAGTATTCTTACTCCACCACTGCAAGGAGATAAGTTACTTATCATTAAGGGTAGGGTAGGGTTATTGAGTCTGCAGACGGTGTTCTCGTGTACAATTAATTATAATGTATTGTAAGATGAGACCACCTCAAATTCGCTCAGGAATGTTATATTAATGGAGCATCTTTAAAATCATTGAGATATTTCTGCTATTAACTGTTGCTCTAAAATCCCAACGAGAGCAAGATCTAGAACCTTATCTCCTTAATTTTGTGAGTCATTCAAACATTACCTTACAAAGTAGTCAAACTTACAGCATTCACGAAACTTAAGGCAATCAGACTCCCAAGGATTCCCACGCGGCATCAGAAACGCATATTAATGTCTCAACACGGATGTTGAGTTGTATAGAACACTCAACTATAACACAATAGCGCATGTTAAAAATGTGTGTAATATATTTGAGACCGTGAAATAGTGAACGGCGTCTCAACTTGGTCCAGTTGTAGTTAAGACTAATATACACTACTAACTTAGCGTAAAACCTAAGCTAGTAAAATATTTTTTACTTAACATAATTAAGCTAACCGGCAAAAATGTTGTGAACCAAGTAAAATATTACGCGGGCTTAGTAAGAATAAAAAGTAATCCTCAAAAATTAAGCACTCACCAAGACCGAAGTTATTCTTAATTATGTGGAAATTGTTTTTTTTTTTTTTTTTATTTGAACCGTAGATAAGTCGCTACGGCGATAGTCAGCTCGCGCCACTTCCTTGCACTCCGTATATACAACTAGATCTGGGGGAGGACTACCTATTGTCGACTACGGCACAGCTCAAGCACCTGTGAGTCTCACTCGAGCCTGTCTCGAACTCGCGCGGCGAAAAAAAGGCAAAAGAAGCATGTATAAATCGAAATTGAACCACATATATTCTCTTATTTTTGGCAATTTAAAGTATGTCACAAAGGGGTAACGTCGCAAAAAGGCGAGATGAAATTGTCCCCTGCCCTTATGAAAGCAAAAAATTGCAACTCGAAGTAATTAGCAGAAATAACGTTATGACGAACTTGCATTTCGTAACACACACGTTATTTATGTTACGTTCAACAAAGGAGCGTGGGATCTGGTTTTTGTCTACGTCGTAATAAAACTTTTAATGCTAATGGTTCCCAGACACTTCTAGTTAATAAATACGACACCAGTACACCTGTAACTAACATGGCGAATTAATAAATATTTATAATGCATTTACTTGAACAAGTGGAGTCCGGCCAGATATAATGAACGGACTAAATAATGAAAAGTTTTGGTACACCTAAGGAGTCCTAAAGGACAATAATTTAGATTTTTAAATTTTGTAATATATGCTATAAAGAAATGGACATCATCAATTGTATAGAATTTGATGGTAGGGTAATTACTCTACGGTTTTGTCGTTTAATGTCACTCAGCCGTTCCTGCCTCTTCACATCGCAATGTCTTTGGCGTTTAAAATAATATATAAGAAGTGTATGGTTTCAAAAGCAGAATGATACTGAACCAAGAACATTTCTGAGTTCCGTGAAAATTCAGCTCTTCGTGAAATAATTCCAGAAATATAAGCATTCGGAATTAAATTTTTATTAAAACATAAGATATATAATTACAAAACTCAGTTAGTGAGAAATTTTCGAACAATTAAATTGTAATTAAACACTTCAAACTCATGTTTGATTACAGGACGCTTCGTGAACCGCAAAACTTAAAAATGAATCCGAAGTACAGTTAGCAGACACTAAAATTAAAATTAGATATATACACATGAAAAAAGTCTAAGCAACATGCATGATATTACAAATTTACCATTTATACTAATTAATTTCTAAAATTTCGATTATGTTTTGTTTTTTTCATAAAATTAAATGAAAGGGAATTTGTTTAAATTTAAGTGCGTTTTTATTGCTACGTTTAGTCTTGATTTTATAATTTTACCAACCATTTAAATAAAGTTAGCGACAAAATTGAATTGTTAGATATTCTTTACGTCATGGAGCGACGTCATTTGACGGCAAATGAAATGCAAAGAGCTGTAGGGATGTTGCAAGCGGGAAGTAATCAATCTCAGGTATCTCGACATTTTGGCATTCATAGAAGTGTTATTTGTCGTCTTTGGCAGCGCTACAATAATACAAGGGAATCCGCTGAACAGCATCCAGGCCGTAAAAGGAGTACAACCACTCGGCAAGACCGGTACATACAACTGACTGCAAGACGCCAGCCGATGTTAACCGCTCGAGAGATAAGTTTGAGGTTACAAAATTCAAGTGGTGTTGATATAAGTCCCCAAAGTGTGCGAAATCGACTGCATGAGTACGGCCTACGAGCTCGACGCCCAAATAGGTGCCCAGGAACCCAGGAACAATGGGATAAAATTATGTTTTCCGATGAGTCGCGATTCGGGTTTAGACCTGATACAAGAAGGGTGCGAGTGTACCGTCAGCCCGGAAATACTGAAAGGCTCAGGTGCATTCAGGAAGTTCATCCATACAGCGGCTCATCCACCATCCTAAAATTTAAATTAGTATATGTTGCTTAGACTTTTTTGATGTGTGTATATAGTGCTTTTTTTTTTTTTTTGTCTCGGGGAAAAACCTCTCTTGACGGGTTCCCCCGGCCCAGGGGGACCGAGGGATATGTGGGACTCCGGGAAAGATGATTGGCCATCCGACTACCCACTAAAAAACCCCGCTGTTCTCCTATCGCCTACGCCCGGGCCTACGGATATATGGCCTGCCGATCTCGTGGCCCGGGCCGGCGCCGGCCCGCCCTTTGTCTTGAGGCGGGCCCCTTCTAAAGTGTTGGCGCCAGGGGGTCAGGGTTTCGTCCCCCCGGCGCTCTCCTAACAACTCTAGGAGTTGAGGGGGGCCGCGGAACAGCACGCAGCCCTCACCCTCGCGGCACTAGTGCGGGCGGCGGGTCCTCCCCCGAGGGGCCGCCCGCGGCCGCTTTTTACGGCGGCCGGAGGTCGTTACCGACCCTCCGGCGCCGCCGGCGTGGCCTGCGTTGGCGGGAGGGGAGTGTGGTGGTCAACTCCCGCTCCCGCTCCGCCGCCTCCTTTGCGGACATGACTGCCTCGCAGAAGGAGGCGACGGCCGTCCATCCAGGATCGCCCCCGACCATGGACAGAACCAGGGCCGGGAGCGACAGGTCCACGCCGATTTGGGCGACGAGGGCGCGGCGCTCTTCGCGCCACGCAGGGCACACAGTTTAAGATCTGGCAACTACATAAAAATATAAATGCGAAAATTGGCATTCAATATACCTAGTCAGGTCATAAATTCTGTCACATGTTTAATGTAAAATAATTGTAACAAGTTTATTCATTATGTAACCATTCATATACCAAAATGAACTTAACAAAACATAGATTCTTATGACATTAAAGTTTATTCAAAATGACCTCCGTGATTTTGAATACAGGCCTTCAATCTGCGCGGCCAGTCGTCTATCGCAGCACGAACGAGGTCCATGTCAATATCGGCGGCTGCCTTAATCAAGGATGTCTTGAGTGACTCCAAATTGGGATGAGGCTTTGAACACGCCTTTTCCTCCAAGTGTTGCCATATCTTGTAATCTAACGGATTCAAATCTGGACTGGAGGAGGGCCAGTCTTCGTGCCGGATGAAGTCGATTTCACGCGCCGCCAGCCAGTCTTGTGTGCTCTTCGCTCTATGAGCTGGCGCCGAATCTTGTTGGAATACCCAGTGCCTGTTATTGAACATGGTATGAGAAACAGGTTCCACAAGGTTCATCAGGACTGTATTTTGATACACAACAGCATTCGTTTTTACACCTTTCTCACAAAAATGTACCTCTGTTAAGCCCCAATAAGAAACTCCCAACCATACCATGAGCGAGGATGGAAAATGACCTCGTTGGACACGCGGAATACGGTTGCTCGCTTCTTCACTACTGTGTGCGTACACCTTATCATTTTGTTTGTTGTAGCTCTCTTCTACGGTAAACATTTTTTCATCCGAAAAAAGAATTTCCCGATATTTTTTTCCCGCGTACCGCTTCAACAAAGCGCAGCATCTCTTCAGTCTCAGGTCCATTAGACGAGCAATCAAACGATGTCCTGTTTTTCTTCGATATGCCCGAAGCCCAAGTCTTCATTTAACACCCTTTTCACCGTGGTTCTGCTTAACCCCATCTGAAGGGCCAACAGTTTCTGCTTACATTTGGGATTTCTTTGAATTCGTGCCTTCACAGCTTTTATCACTGCTGGAGTCCTAACAGACCGAGGGCGACCACTTCTTGACCTGTCATCTACACTAGAGTCTTCATTGTATCGTTTGATGGTACGATAAACGAATCTTTTGGTTATATTCAAAGTTTTTCAGTATGTTAAAAATTTGAATTGGCGCGTAACTGCAACGATGTAACGCAATAACTGCAACACGGTCTTCTTTAAGCGTCCACTCCATATTTAAAAATGAGTAAAATTTCAAAAAGTATACATTTTTATTTTCATGAACAATTCTAAATTCGAATTCAATAAACTTTTTTGTGGCCAGCATTCTAAAAGAAAAGTTTTTACTGTGTGACAATACTTATGACCTGACTAGGTATATATGTATTCGTTTTTTATTTATATTCGTTGACACTTGGAAATATTTTACGTATAAAATTATCTTTGTTTTGTATTTATGCTACAGTATATTATTACATATACATATATGTATAAGGTTGGCATGTCCTTTCTTTTCACGCTCAAGACATATTATTCTGCGTATAAGAAGTCCGTCTTCTTTGATCTACCCCTCCTTCTGTAACCACCCACTATATCTAAAATTAAACCCATAAATAAAATAATTTAGCATCAAATATATACCTAATATAATTTAATAATTCCATAAACCAAATGGAAACAAATATTAAAACGAATAAATTATGTAGTTTGCATATTTTTCCATTGCAGCTTGTTTTTATTTTTATTTTACTATTTCGATAAAAGCCTCTAAGGAACTTCAATTAATCCTATCCTTAGCTGGCACCTGACATCCTATACCTGCACTTGATATTAGTTGGCATCCGGCCATCCTTTAGGTCTCGAGTCTTGCATGTCTAGTCTTTAAATATATGTAGTATCTTTTTTTGCTCATTTAAGATAAATTCTAATAAGTACATCTTATCTAATATGACAATTTTCATAATTATCGTCATATTACCATCTATCTCTGGAATAGTAATTAAAATTGTAATTTTAAATACTTTTCCAAGTCCTGACTTTAGAATAAAGTTCAATAATTAATAATGAGCGTTAGAGTCAACGTTAATTAACGAGATGTTAAAGCGAAACTATTAATGGGAGCTGCTAAATCTTTATCATTATCTAAGAAACCGTTTTTGGTGCAAAGAATGTTTTTTTTTTCTCTTTTATTGAAAGTCAGTAATGTTTAATTAATCTTACATTGAAATAAAATCATCCACAATTCTATTATATATAGTAGGTTATTTACTTTGTAAAAGTGTGCCCAGAGAGCTTTTACAGCCGTTACCGTCGCCTATAGGTGTTTGCAACGCCAGTGGCATCGCGAACACGCTGCTGTCCCATAAGGGTACAGGAACTTGGGTCACCAATGCCGGAACACAACACAAGGTTATTATGGCGGCATACTTAAGACCGAAGGTGGTCGCCATCCAGACGGGCTTGAGGCCCTACCACGTTGGGCTCTCTCGACTTTTATATTCGTCCAAACTATTTCTGCTGCATAGTTATCATTCAAATAGTTTCTTTTTCTGATCAAAGATAGTGAAATGATGAATGCCGTCCGCTCGTCTCCCGTCTCATTTCCAATCACAAAAAGAAAACATAACCATCTCATTCTCGTCAAGGAGGTACAGAAGGACGCTACTAGCGTCTAAAATACAGGCTTAGGCTTGTTTAAACGTCAGTTTTCTTTGTATATTTGTAAACCTTGATTTCTGGTGTAAAACACATTTTATTAAAATCAAAATATTTGCTTACAGTGAAGGTCATTAATTTTTCTCTGTTTACTTGCTGGCTATGTGATGGGATTGCCATATTCTTATTTTTTCCGATACGGCACAGTCCTATCAGATTTAATATATCAAAATATATCATATAATAAATACAAGGTACATTTTCAATTAATTACCCGAGATCTTTCATAATGTTAAAAACCACAGTAATCTAATATACAGCATCATTCAAATAACTGAGTAAATTTAATTCAGCATATTTGGTTAATTTTAATAAATTGATAAGTGCTAATTCTCAATTAAATTCTTAAGAGGCAGCTGTTCGAGTTAAAAGCATAAAAGTAAAACCTGTTGATACACCTGTTTGTAAAAAAACGATAAAAAAGATCAAAATAATTCTTTGGCATCCAACCGCAGTTCATTCCTAATTCTTAAGTTACGGGCTTGATAAGTTCATCCGACTCACGGAATTCAACGGCTCCGTGCTGGATCTCATTGAATGTATTATTATGTATGTGAATCGGGAAACAATGCATATGGTTTAATAAGTTAACAAAAAGATACATAGTGGTGGACTCCTGACAGTTATGGAGAACGAGTAAGAATGTCAGCATTGAAGATAAAATAAATAATTGCAGTTTTCGGTAGCTCATTGCGCGTAATTCATTCGTCAGCTCGTTTTTAGTGATGTTAACGTGACTTTCTGTACCTTCTTTCATCTCGCTAGCATGTTATCAATCTAATAAAAATATATTGTCGTAGTCGTAGAATAGTGACGGATCTGACATATATTAAACTTTACAGGATAGCCATTTTAAAAATACACATGCGTCATTTTACTATGAGTCTATCATATCCGTCACTTTACCGACTGCTTAATTTGAAATCTAAAATACATGTAATTTTTTTAATGTAGCAGTAATATTTAGACAAAGTAGTATCCAAATATGCTAAAAAGTGAATTTTGGATTTTTTTCAAATCCGACGTTATTCTACTATCACGGCTATATACTCCTTTAATTCCACTTTTTGGATGAAGTTTGGTTCTAACGCAGCAAGAATCAGCTGTGCCCGAACAGGTTCGATGGTCGCGGGTTTAACCGAGCCGTAAGGGAGCAACGCCCCAACACCTGCATCATCACGATCTGGCATTCCATAAAACGCTTCTTCGGATTGCAAATTCGTTTTAGATCCACGAAATCGATTCGATCGACCTTTTGTTAGAATCCGTGATTGTATATTTGAATCATGAATTGCTATTCAAAACACTATTTCCATAAGAGTCTAAATGGCACTAGTTTCTTAAACTATAATATAAACGAATTCTTACAAAGTACTGAATCACTATTTCAAATGTAGCATCCATCTAAAACCAATTCATCGTTATACTTTTTTTACAAAAAATCCCACTTGACAGAATTTAAACGGTCAAATATGAATACAATTTCAAATCAAAAAAAGAAAAACAAATACAAATACAAAAAGGATACAAATACAAATGAAAAGGCGAATTCTATATACCTGTCTGAAAATAATCTCGTCAATCAAGAGCCCGTCTCGTTTACAAGTCAATAATGAGTCATCAATAGTCAAATAAACGCTAATTGTTGTCAAAGAGAGAAAATTCACACTTTCGTTGTTCACATGGTTCGAATGGTGCGAGCACAAACTGGCACATTACACTCAATTCTACGCGCGACAATGGATGTAATCACTTTCTTGAAACGACTTTTCTCTCTAAAATATTGGATGTAGAAGCTTAATACTTTAAAAGGTCTTGAGCTTAATACTTGAAGTGATACGACAACTATGTTTCAATAAACATTAGTTTGTATATGTATATAAAAATATAAATATATGGATATTCTATTTATCGAAATCTCTAAAACTACGTTACTCATTTCGCGATTTAGAGACTTAGAAATCATATCCAAAATTTACTTTTTTATTTATATGGCAGTACAACGATTGCCGGATCACCTAGTATATCATTATATATTAGTCAATTTACAATTAATGTATCATACAAAATTGTACTCACTTTTAATTTTATACTAGAAATGTATTATAGTATGCTAACTGCTTTGAAAATAATAAGACTCACATAAATAAAAACTGTTCAGAACTGATTTGCAATATAAATTCAATGGAATATAAATTCCGCAAAATTGCAAATGAGTATTGTATTAGTTACTACCAATAGATTCCCAAAGAGTAAGAACACAAAGAAAATAATATTATTTTGAATTCAAATAATGTAATAGATGTATAGATTTTCGAATCAAAATAATAAATTACTAGTGATAATTATAAATGTCACTAATAGAGAATATATAAGGTTGCCATAAAATTTGTTTGAACTTCTGAGAAAACCTTCGTCACTATCATTATTCATCTGCCGAAACTCTAAACCAGTACTGCAGATTAAATAATATAATATGCCGACATGAATCAAAGCCAATATACAAAAACATTCGCACTAGACGACGCTCAAGACGTTTCGAAAGAACCCACCAACCGTGAACATTCCACCGGCCGAGCATGAGCGAACTGGCCGCAACAAAAACGTCAACTCAATACTTTTATCAGTCTTTTTGTTGGATAACAGGAACTTTAATCGCTCCGGAACACGAGTTTAATTTACGTAAAGGCACCGAAAGCATAGAAATTGAATCTATGCAATTTTGATTCAAAAGTTTTTAGTGTAGCTATACTGTATACTGACTAACGGTACGTCTAATATTATAAGAATCAAATAGCATTGCCGAATAAAACCAAGGGAAACGCTTCGGAAACTATTATAACTGTAGCTAATGCTCAGGAAAAAGTTTTCTTTTTCAATTAAAGAAATTTTTTGACAAATCAATGTCGTCAAATTTCCCTGAACAGGAATAAATAAAAGGCAAGCAACAAGGTAACTAAGTGGGATTCAATGTATCAGCGTTACTTCCTGACGAAGAAATTATTCATACATGGAAAATCATCAGAAGGATCTGAAATACTTTCTGTTCTCTCTTGTATGTTGTATATCTAGTGCTTACAGTTAGTGTAGATGTCTTCAAAGTGTTTAATTGTTAACTAGGAACAATTAATTTCTAAATTAACTCTTTAAATTAAAATTCACATAAAATTTCTATAATACTATGAAGTAAATGATGAATTCTACTTATTACTTCGGAATATTACAGAGATATAGTTGTTGAAACCAGTAGTGAATAACCAAATACGTTTATTCAAAATAATATAGTTAAGTATTGTGTTGTCATTGAACATGGTTAGCATTTTCATCGCCCGTTATATGCTTGAGAAACATAAAAATCGTTCATATAACATGTTAGAGTTATATAGAATACAGTTTCGCTACTTATGGAATATCCAAAGAATTTTTTTAATCAGGCTTAATATTAAACTAGATTTATCCTATAAACTAAGACAGCTGCTGTACGGATGTCCAGTAATGCTATTCACAATGTTATGATACAAAAATTACCATCCGATTTATTGCGTGCAAGTGCGCCGGCGCATGTTGTATCTAATACCTCAGTCTCCACGCCAGCACCATTAATGACCGGCACGGAGATTCCGTGGCAAAATGACCACAATAATCCCGTAATTAACACTATTCAGAGCACGTCACTCTAGCAAGACGGCCTTGTTTTCGATTCGACTTGCTACGGTATCGTAAATCGTTTATCGAATCACAGAAATTGTTCCAAGGGTTAACGGGCAGGTGAAGTCGAATGCATACCAGAATTTTTATAAATAATCGTCTCTTAAAAAGTTATGAGAGCTCATTTTAAATAACCACAGATGAAAATAAAATTAACATTTACAAAATGGACATAACTTTTAGAGACATCTTGGTATGTATGTATATTACTACGTGAAACGAAAACTTTGTACCGCTTTTTACGAAAACTGCGCAGACGGAGGAGTATGAAATTAGGCACAGTCAATGTTTATGTGGAGGATAAGTACAGATAGCTATTTTTAATTGATTTACTTTTGTCTATTTGTGAGAATAGTGTTTAAAAATGTGGATATATGGTTACGAAACGGATTGAAAATGCAAAATGTATTGAAGTTTTACACTGATGTTGTTCAAACTGATGTACAAAAATTGATAATTAACTGAGTATAATGAAATCTTTGATTATAGAGGTGATATAGCTTTTGACAAAATTACCCTAATAAAGTTCAAACTTAAAAATTAAATGTATTGTGGTCGAATTTCCAAACAAACCAACCGAACTAGTTGAAATAAAATCATAAAAATAGAATTTATGAAGACTGTCTAAATTAGAGAAACCGAGAAAAAACCAAATTCCAGAAAATTAAATAGAAATGCTTAAGAAAACAGGTGACATCACTGCAGCCTCTTTGCAGAGGTAAGGAGCAAACCTTTCATTGATAATGAGTGAAAATATCTCATATGCATTTTATATACCTATTGTAGGTCATTTGCATATTTGCTGTTCTTCTACAATAAAGCTATATACTTATAAACCCCAAAATTGCAGAATCTTTGCCGGTTAGTGATGCAGCGGTTACGATAGAAGCCTTATACGGTCATAGTATCTGTGGGTTCAATTTTCACTTGATATAATATTTTTGTAAATATTGCGTTTCGGTTGGCTGTACATGTCCATTAAATTTATATTTACAAAAAGGTCCTTGAAAACCAGTTTTAACTTAGCAGTCTTTAAAAAATTAAGAAATTAACTTGAAATTTACACAATTGCTCCATGCAGGGGTGGAGTAAGAATACTAACCTAAATAACCTTAATTACGTGGTAGGGTCCTAAGCCCATCTGGATGGCAACCACCCTTAGTCTACAAGTGTGATGCCATAATAACCTTATGTTTCGGCATTAGTGACCTAGGTTCCTGTACCCATATAAAGCAGCAGCGTGTTCGGCGTACCTCTGGCTACGCATACATTTGTAAGCGACGGCAATTGCTTAATATTAAGTGGGCCGTCAGCCTGTCTTCTGTTTTTTAGCAATAAAAAAAAATAGACAATTAATGTCCAATTGCATAGTGGTGTTGCTCGTACATACGTATCTACATACATTTCATCGCACCGCAAAGCTCACCAATAAATCTGCAAATTAAGTATTTAATACTTAATTTTCAGACTATTAGTCTTATTATCTTAATTAACGGAAGAGTGTATAGTCAGCGATTATAATGAATTAGACCAATAATTAAAATAAAGGCCTCAAGTATGCCGCCATAATAGCCATGTGCTGCGTTCCGGTATTAGTGACCGAGGTTCCTGTACTCTTATGGGACAGTAGCGTGTTCGTGGTGCCCCTAGCATCGCAGACATCTATAGGCGACGGTAACTACTTACTGTTAAGTGGGCCGTCACCCTGTCTGCTGATTCTCAGCAATAAAAAAAATCAGTTTAACTAATTTGAGCGACGAAAATAGAAAATCAAATACATTAGCAGTCAAAATTAAGAACGCATCTAATAACTGAAGTTGAAACCGTCATTAATTTTTAAGAGTAATTGGCTATCAATCATGTCTTGTAACATTTTAGAGGCTAGACCAGCAAAAAAGTTTGTGAGTCAAAACATAGACTAGTCATCGATTTATGACGCATGTACAATTTAATTTGCTTTTAAAACTTGCAGTCCTAGAAATATCAGACCAATATCAGCGAAAGTATAATACATAAAATATCACAAAAATTATTAGAATCATATATAAGATTTTTAACCTTATATATGATTCTAATAATTTTTTATTAATAAAGTTTTATCTTTTGCATTTGAAACTTAACATTTCCTCCGACACGCTTATTGTCACCTTCCAACTTCTGGGCTTCGTTCTCTTAGGTTGATATTCTGTGACATTTACGTACGATTGCCGTTTGTCCCCTAACTTCGAAAGTATTCAAATTGATTTATTACCGTGTGATCTAGTAAAACACTACAAGACCCTAGGAACTATACTTGTCTCAGTCTTTCGCTGAAATTAGATAAGCATTTGTATTGGTATCATAAATAATAACTACAAAGTTTCATCTCCATTCGAATTCCTATCTATAGTAGGTGTTATATATTTTATGTATATCATCTGATATATATCTATTTTATTTTTATGCCGATGACTAGTTTCAACTGAGTCATACATTTCGTCCAACTCACGTGAGGTTTCACATTTTTATGTACCTATTATTAATGCTTTCTCTAGATCTCACGTACATAATAGCAGCCTTAAAACTTATATTTTGAATTTATGATCTACTAGCAGCCCGTCCCAGCTTCGCACGGGTATTTAATAAAAAATTAAAAATTAAACTCTTCTATTTTTTTTCGGTCTCGGGGAAAAACCTCTCTTGACGGGTTATCCCGGCCCGGGGGGACCGAGGGATATAAGGGACTCCGGAAAAGATGTTCGACCCACTAAAAAACCCCGCTGTTCTCCTATCGTCTACGCCCGGGCCCACGGATATATGGCCTGCCGATCTCGTGGCCCGGGCCGGCGCCGGCCCACGCTTTGTCTTAAAGCGGGCCCCTTCTAAAGTGCTGGCGCCAGAGGGTCAGGGTTTCGTCCCCCCGGCGCTCTCTTGTAACAACTCTAGGAGTTGAAGGGGGCTGTGGAACAGCACGCGGTCTTCTCCCTCGCGGCAATAGTGCGGGCGGCGGATCCTCCCCCGAGGGCCGCCCGCGGCCGTTTTCTACGTCGGCCGGAGATCGTTGCCCGCCCTCCGGCGCCGACGACGCGGCCTACGTTGGCGGGAGGGGAGTGCGGTGGCGGACTCCCGCTCCCGTTCCGCCGCCTCCCTTGGAGACACTACTGCCTCGCAAAAGGAGGCGACGGCCGTCCATCCAGGATCACCCCCGACCATGGACAGAACCAGGGCCGGGAGTGACAGGTCCGCGGCCAATTCCGGACGGGACTCGCATCCCCGTCGCGTGCTAGTCAGGCGTGGGTACGACTACCAGACGACACTCCAGAAAAAGCAGAGTCGCCTGACGTCGTAGCTGGCCCAGCAAGACCAACCGACAGCGAGGATGTAATTCCCGCCCCGGGAACACTCTGTGCAGGCGCAGTCGAAATAGGCATGGTTTCGACTACCAAATCAGGTCCCAGGGTAGAACCCGGGACCCCAATCAGTATTCGCAATCATCCCACCGGGGACCACGCTACGAACAGAGAGCTAAGTTGGAAAGGATGTAAGAGGTAGACGGAAAGAAAGGTAGGACTCTGTCGCCTCGAACGGAGAGGGGAGTGAAGCGACGGATGCTCGGGCACCTCGGGTACGCACACCCGTGCACTCCTCGGACAGAGGAGCGCCCCTGAGGGCAAACCCTTCTATTTGCGTCAGGTTACTAAAAAAATAAAATTATAAAGAAAGTTTGAATATTATTATTTCTATGAGCTTTTATTTTAATGATTTTTTTTTGTTATTACTTTTTATTTATTTTTCGTTATTTTTTAATAAGTATTCTAATTTTTTGTAAAAACCCCAGTGACGCACGCCTACATTGCATAAGGTACTGCCTATCTAGCCGAACAGGGTGAGCGGCTACCACGCAACATTTTTCTAATACTTACATTTTTAAACTCGTGATATCTTTCGAATGGAATATCCGAATTGAATAATTCAAAAAGTTATATAAAGGTATTGAAACAGTTTTGAATATGAAGTAATTTATTTTGATAAGGATTAATACCAAGATCCAAATAAAGAGTCTTTTCTAGGGGCGGCATTTCAATTAAATTTTTAAAATAAAAGAACACTTATTGTGGCATAACTATAATAGTTAGATATATGCTGTCGCGACACTTTTTGTAAATAATGATGTGTTCTGCAAAGTTGTAATACATTATTTTATTCTATCATCAATAGTTTTCGCAACGCACGCGATTTAAATGATATTTTAGGTAATTTTTTTACACTTTGGGTTACATTATTGGAGTTTTAGTAAGGATCCCTAATTTTTTTGAAAATATAATATAGCCTATGTCACCCGGGGATAGTGTAGCTTCCCAACAATGAAAGAATTTTTTAAATCGGGTCAGTAGTTTCGGAGCCTATTCAAAGCAAACAAACAAACAAACATACAATCAAATCTTTCCTCTTTATAATAGTAGTATAGATATCAATCTGTTTTCTCAGTGCACGGGTGAAGTAACAAAACTATCCTATGCGGCTGCGATCGGCCTGTTGTACCATAAAAGACGACAAAATAACCCTAGCTACGCATGCTGTCATAGCAACCTTGTGTTGTGTTCTGGCATTAGTGACCCAGGTTCCTGTACCTATATGCTGACAGCAGCGTGTTGATGGTGCCCCTAGCATTGCAAACATCCATAGGCGAAGGTAACTCTTTATTATTAAGTGGGCTATCAGTCTGTCTGCTGTAAAAAATACGTAATATGTATACGATACGTGAAACGAAAACTTTGTACCCCTTTTTACTAAAATTGGACGGACGGACGAAATTTGATACAGTTAAAGTTTACATGTGGAGAAAAAGTGCAGAAAGCTATTTTTTGCCTAAAATCCATAAGAAATTCATTAAATTAATTAAAATAAACATTACATACACCACTGTTCGAGTGATACACAACATACACTCACATATAATGTGTTTCAAATAAGAATAGGACCGACTTTGCGCTATGTTTTAACGTCATAGCATAGGTTTTTAATATTTATTCCAATAACTATTGTTTAAAATAAAATTAGGTATGTTACCTGTATTTATGACTTCAATTCCACTCACCATTATTGGTTGCCATGAAACCTTATACGCAAAGAAGGTTTTGTTGCAAACCGTACTTTTCTAGTGACATTTGACAGATAGAGGTCATTGACATTCCTATTCTTATTTGATTCGCATTGTGCATACCGTATTTATTCTTTTTTTTATAAGAGTGTATGGCCTGGTAACGAGATCATTAAGGTTAAACTATGCAGGTATTGCAAATATTTTGAAGTTATACAGTGATGCTGTTCTAAATGATATAAAAAAATTACAAATTATCTGAATAGCCGTGATGAAACCTTTGATTATAGAGGATATGGCCTTTGACAAAAGGAACTTAATATAGTTCAAAATTAAGATTAAATGAATTATGGTCGAATTTCGACCACTGGGCGACCATTCGTTCATATATTTGTAAAGTATTTTCTTCCTATGATTTTGTGCTATGATACTATATATCAGAGAATGCTAGTTATCGTTTTCTAATGTTCAGTTAATATTACTTCAAAGCTTATCAAGGTGATATTAATTGTACAAGCTCTCTTATTTTAATGAGGTGGTACTATCTTGGGATAAATACTATAGAAGCATATAGCTTGAAAAGCAAACAAATTTAAATTGAAAATATTCACATTTTATTTAATTTATACTGAGATAACGATAAAATTTCCAAGTAACCATAAAATCTGAATAACATACTTGGTGTAAAATTTAACTTTACAGTGAATCGTTTAGATAATGTGACTAGCTTCAACGACAGAAACTAACCGCATTTCTAATCGAACGGAAGGTGCAATTAATTATGTGTGAACCGTAGAAACTGATATCGGCACATAGCTTTGAATTTACGACGAAAGATAGAAATCTCGTGATCTTCCATTGATAAGTATAATGGTGTTTTGCTTATTGATTCTCATGGATAAGATGGGAATAAATTTTAATAGTGTATTGAGTTGCATGCGAAACATTTTCTTAGAAAGTCAAATCAATACACATTCCAAGAATGGTATTTTATGTGACGATCAAATTAAAATAACTTAACTAACGTAACTTGAGATCATTGCTTCTAAAAAATTTCATTTCGTCAATGTGGTGTTTGATAGAATATTGTTTTTATTTAAACTACGCCTCGATCTCATAATGAAGGTAAAATTTTGCCATATATGAATGTGCTCAAACAATAACAAGTCCAGTTGAGATTTGGAGTCCCAAATAAATCAAAAGGATTAAATTACACGTATACTCAAATTTGGACCTTCTAACATTAGCTATAACACTGAATTTGCGGTGGATCAGAACTTTAACCGTTGCAACACGTTATATAGGGGAAATGTTCCATTCATTGTATCTCTTGTATGGCTTCTAAATTTACTTATAAGAAAAAATCAACCTTATCCCGTATAAATACGATTCACATCAAAATCTAAACAAACGCTTTGTTTTCGTCTTTCTGGATCAAAAGTGTAAGGGAACGGACGTAGAAAAAAAGGGGGCACGAAGGGAACACACCTGTCAGTAGTGTTGCCAGTTTTTGATGAGAACGAGTGAATGAGAATGGCAGCAGAGTACAATGGCTCGTTTGAATTTTGAACTTGGCTTTTTTATAAAAATCCTTAGTCGAATCTTATTTAATCGCGAATACATTTGACAGTCGTTGGTGGCATGACGTCAACTCCATGGGAAAATGAGAATTGTATGACGCAAGACGGAACAGAAGGATTAATTAACTTTATTAGAATATTGTGTAAATTTACCTTAATTAGTGAGTAATTTTGCAAGATTCTCATAAGGCTTGGTAAGTTAATAGACACAAAAATTGCTTGAATAGACAAGTCGAGGGCATTGATCTTTTCGGTTCAAAAACTTACCATTATGGTAGCAATTGAATAAAACCTGATATAAATTACATTTTCGCATTAATCAGTTAAAATAATACCTATTTTTGTGATGAGAATAGAAAGTATTCTCCTTATTTAAAAAATAAACTCATTTGAAATATTATATAGTTTTATGAAATACTTCTCACTAACACTAGTAATTTTAATGATAAACAAGAAATTAAATAAGTGAACGGTTTAAATGGATGCCAAAGCTCGATCTCGCTCTACAAATATGTAGTACATTCCCAAAGTTACATCATAACCAGATTAGTCAACAAACCTTTGCCTATACATCCGCCCACGTTCTTAAGTCTCAAAAACCTCATCTCAAAATTAGATCTTATTGTTAAAAGATAAGAACATCAGTAATGTAATCAAAAATTCAGATTAAAGAACAATGCAGTTCCGTTGCCATAAAACAATAATGTTAATTATGTATTCCGAAGAATGATTTTTGTCTCAACTTGATTATTTATCCTGTCCTGGTTATATTTTGTTTTCAAACAATTCAATAATCTCTGCTACTTAATTTTTTTTAGGTTATTCTGACTATAGTTTAGTCCTTTTACTATTGTTACTCCCTTCCTATTTTCTATCCTTCACAGTTTATTGCAACATAAAATAATGTAATATCTGGACCTTGGACTGTGGTTAGTCATTACTAAACTACTGAGCCAAACCTTTTCATTTCATATGAATTGTTTGCATCCTGTGCAAACCACGCCCTTCTTCTCTAATAAATCAAATTCTTTGAACAATTTCTTTGTCGCTTTAATAAGCATTTTTACTTTGAAAGCTGTAACAGCTAACTGAAATTTCTTCCGGTATGATGTGAAATTATTTTGATCAGCAGAGTTGACACAACATCAAGACTACAGAAAGTATATCAGATAATAAAAATCATTAAAGAAAACCTGTGTTCCATTGATTTGTATTACACTCATGAACCCTTGCGGATATAAAATACGGGAACAGGTCAAATTATTAAACATGCACATGCACACATCGCACCGGGAGGTAAATTACTTCTGAACATCAAGCTACGTAATTTTAGTATTTAAATTCGAAATCAACATTCACAGAGAACTTGCTACACCATAATCTAATTTCTAGAATCCGCACGGGTCGGATAACGTTGGGTTGCAGATGCAAATTGCAAACTCTGTTAGCTTGCAAAATGTTGTGTCCATTTGCATCTCTAAAGAGTAAATGATTATAAATCATTCAAAATCAGTTTAAATGAGGTAAATAAATAAGAAAATGTGATCTTTGTTTACAAAAACCAGCATTACCCCACATAATTAATACACGACATGAATTCTAATTTTTTTTAGATCCTAGAAGCAGTTGATTTAGTTGGTCTTTCGAGGTTGGGAGTCGGAAAGTTGTCAAACTTATAGGCTTAAATATATTTCAATTATATAATATTCAATTCGCATAATAAAAGACAAGGCAAGATAAAGACGCAGATAAAAGGCATAGAAATTTTGAAAAATACAGCAGTATCCGATCTCCAAAGTAAAATCTTGAGACGTATCACTTGCAACAGAAGGAATGTAAATACGAGAATATACAAGTTGCAACAATAATACAAAATTGTTAAGTTATTCCTTTACATATGATAATAAAGATGTAAAACTCTAATACATAACTAAGAATGCGATTGTATCGTCTCAAGAACTCTCAGCCAACAAAAGCACCTTTCAAATAATAAATAGAACTATCGATCATTACATCAATAGAACGAGCGATTATACATTTCATTACACTATACAAAGTGTAGATAAAAAACTCAATGTTCAAACTCATGTAGGTCTTTTTATCTTGTCAGTTGGAAGCCGCGTCAGAGACCGTCATTATAAGAAATCTCAGTAATCATTCATCATCAATGGTGATTTGACCAGCGGTTAACCTGCCACAAGGCAAAGCTCCCGGGGAAATAGTTAATGAAATAAAAAGAATGAAGTATAACTTCCCCGATGCTCCTAATAATACATTACGGTTGAAATTAAAATTGATTGGTTCCAATACAATCTTTGATACCTACCTAAAATATATCGACGGAATTTAAATAAGATCATGGTAAACCTGTTTTGGAAAAGCAATGTTGATGTTTGGCTTTGATGATAAATATGCATTCTAGAATAAATAAGCTATAAACTTGCAAATTTTGGATGCATATAGAGATTTTATTAGGATATTCTTGAACTAAACTAAATATATTAAAATGCTTATTAATGAAGTTTGCATATTCTGTTGTCAATGAAATAAAAATAACATTCCATAACATCACACTTTGCTCAATCCCCTAGAAAAAACGGGCTTGTCCAAATGCGGATTTGAGGTAGGTAACATACACCGGAGCTCTCGGTTTGCATGTTTCTTCACTATATTTTTCTTCATCGTTATTACGTGGTAATTATAATATGCGAATTTGAAAAACTGCCTACGCTGCATTTATGCTTTGAGTGCACCACTTGACTGCTATATAAATAGTAGCACTTGCATATACCTATATCATTTTAATGCCGTCAATTAAATGAAAGGTCATCTGTAAGCAATTTGCCGATTACTTCGCAAGTAAGAAAACTTCCTACAAAGAGCAAAAAGATAGATTACTTTCTACATAATGACCCTTTGCGCACTCAACGGCGGATATCCTCCCGTGCATATGTTTTACAGATTCAAAGGCTACCGTTCATTCGGTTTTTTTGCTCAAGTCCGTTCCGTGCCGAAAATTACCTTATGAAACGGAATCATTAACAGTGTTCGCAATTTTCATAAATATAAATTTATGCAAATGTAAATCTTTTACTTAGACGCTTTTTTGCTCGGCATGGTAGTAAATGGCATTGCTAATTTCAGATAATACCCAAAGTTGCAAATATTTGTTGTAATTTAATCCAATACTAAGCAATATTCTTTAAAGCACATAACGCTTCTTCCGAGTTCGGGGTTTACATCACTGCTATTTCTTTACACTTCTTTATCATATGTATAAAAACGTAAAAACTGTTACTGCTTTCGTCTGATCCACAAACATGGAGAGAGAAACGAATAATCCCATTTTTCCACTTGTAATAACTAGCAAAAGCAGTAATTTGCAACGCCCTACAAACGATGGCTCTATATTTAAATATGTTTTATTGGTAAAGAAAAACCAGGTAAATTAATATTAGCAATTATATGAGTATATTTAACAATTACGCTACGTAATTTAAGAGGGTAAAATTTTCGCAATCAAGTAACTACCCTAATCTGAGATCATTAACTTTCAAATTAACTACTAGAACCTAGAATATTATTATTGAAATGTGTAACTGGTTTCTTTTTAACTACTTGCCAAATTAATGGTTTGAGTGTGGAATTGTTTTTATTGTTTATTGAATTAGCAGTAAGAAATTCCCACAATGATGCAATCTTAAAAAAGTTTATGTAATTTATAGTTCATAAACATCTAAAGTGAGGGCCGAGCACAGCAGTGGATCATTAAGGGATGTTATTGTTACTACGAACTTCTATAGAATCTTCTTACAAGGGTTTTATTGTGTTTAGATTCAAAGTCGAGATCAAGATCCGGTGCTAAATTGCCACAAGGCCTAACTTCTGCGCCCTTATTACCGTCGGTGCTTTAGTCGCGTGAGCTTTCATTGACTTTTCCATTATTAAATATATAAAATATATACTGTTTTTAGCGTTTGTGTTATTCTTTTCTTTTGTAAATAAATTCATATTACACAAACACCCAGACGCGAGACGGGAGTCGAACGCGTTACCTCCGCAAGCTTGCCGAAGTGGATTAGCCGTTACGCAACGGAGATCGTCAAAATGAGCTTTAAGAATAAAAAATAAAGTATGTTTTTACAAGCTTAACTACCGTCTTAACTCTAAAGACCCAAGCTCGTCTGGATGGCGACCACCTTTGGTCTTAAGTATGCCGCCATTATAACTTGTGTTGTGTTCCGGCATCAGTGCCCAAGTTCCTGTACCGTTATGGGACAGCAGCGTATTCGCGATGCCTCTGGCGTTGCAAACACCCATAGGCGATGGTAACTGCTAAATTCTAAGTAGGCCGTCAGCCTGTCTGCTGTCCTACAGCAATAAAAAAATAAAAAATACTGCAATAATCAAAGTAATCACTCTGAAATTAGTTTGATTTTTTTATTATACTGCCCATAGCCAATAACTACTGACATAATGAAGTCTGTCGGGGCAGCTAGTATATAAGATATTTTTATTTCTGTCCGGGACCACCAACAACATAGTTCTCTAAAGAATAAATGTCAATATTCACTCCAATATTATGTAATTCCCAATGATTTATGGATTGAAATAACTAAAAATAATAAAAACTTTTATGATACCATATACATCTTAGAAGCCATATAAATGAAAATATGGTTTACATTATACATATAACACGTTTTAAAAAGTTTGGTTCCCCTGGCAATAAATTAGCAGAAACCCTGATCTCTTTGATTATATAGACGTGTATATAATCAAAGCCTGATCCATAACTGCATCAGCTTAGATTACAAATAGACCTCTTAAAAATGGCGGTCAACCTGTAAGAAGATTCAATTGATAAACATTTTAAAATTAGTTTTACCTGCATTTACTTTCAGTAACATGTATAAGAGGCGTCCACTCGTAAAGATAAAGAAACCTGTTAATCAGTCGTTTCCTCGGAAAAAAGATTAAAACACGCACCGAAAGGTAATTGGTTTGAATAATAAAGAACTGGATACATTAAAGAAACGATCTTTGAAAATTTTAATGTTTCGTTTTGAAGAGTTAGTTTTGGAAACTGACGTTCAATTACAGAAGCTCTCCCATTGCTCCGTATTTAAATTTATAGCTGCAATAGTGTTGAGATCGGGTTTTATTAGTAGATTCCCGACGTACCTATGTTGGATAATAGTTAATTTTGACTATAAAGTTAATTAAGCCATCGAACATCAAAATAAAAAGGACGCAAGAAGGAGCAAGACTGGTTTTGGTGGAGGTGCCATGATCGACCTCGTGATATTCGAAACTACGCATTTAAGGAAAATAACTTTGTGGATTTTATTTGAGTTAACACAGCTAAAGGACACAATAAAATATGTTGTCAGCCATCACTTCTGGATGTAGGCCTTTCCAAGTTTGCACCACGGCTACCGAGCCCGTGTCTATCCTATCCAGACCCAACTGGTGATTTTGCATAAGATGTATGTGGGGTCAGCACAACATGTCCTCTTCTTCCACTCTCCTCTATTAGTCGTCATCTGAACATTCACACCTTTTTTGCCATATCATCTTTTACGCAATCCATCCATCTTTTTTTAATCTACCTCTACTCCTGTATCTATCCACTCTCATTTCTATCATTTTCCTTGTTATATGGCATTCTTCCCTACGCATTACATGACCAAACCACGCTAGTCTATTACTTTTAAGTTTTTCAATAGCTACTTTCACACTTCCTCTAATATACTCATTTCTAATTTTATCCATTTTCGTAACTCTACACATGCATCTCAACATTCTCATCTCCGCAGCATGTTACATCCTTTCGTCCCTCCCCTTTGTAGCCCAGCATTCCGATCCATACAATACGACAGGCATTATTACGTACTTATAAATTTTACCTTTAAGTCTAAACGGCACTTGTAGATCGCAAATTATTCACTCTGTTTTTCACATCTTGGCCTATCTCACCGTAAATGAATCTTGATAATATAATTTAAAGTTTGTAATGTGTCTAACTGACATATTGAGTTATAACTGCACCAAGAGTTAATACAGCCGTTAGCATTTACTCATCACATGTTTTTCATAACAATTTCAGAACATGTCTCGACGTGTTACAACAATTCGTGAACTTGATTCGTGAACTGTACCATTTGTTTAACGGATGTGGCACTAATAAAACTGTATAGATTGTTATAATTAGCTTAATTAACCGTTGACATGGAACTGTGAAATATTAATGATAGCCCTAGGGCGATCGAGCGTGTGAATTCTGTGAATGGCTTTTGACAAATATCTATGGTAATGTTCTATTGTCATTGTTATAATGCAGCGTCCTTGAATTAAAGTTATACTTTACTAATATTAAAAACATAGGGAATTCAAATTAGGCTATCTTTGTTATTCTAAAAATATTATTTTAATTTACTACTTCAGGTTTACACTTATTTTAAAAAAACGTGTATATATTTATCACGTGCTGGCAAATGACTTACTACGTAGTTAGGGTGGGTTTATTTGTCGCCTTTTACGACAGGCCGACCCCGGTCGAGGGAGTGAGTTCTTTCTCCGCCATTGTACGGATAAATAATAATAATAATAAATGATAATAATTACTTACTTGCTAATATTGCACAATAATGATAAATTTCCTTTGACAAGGAATTAACAGTACAATTATCAGAGTTGCAATTTTACAAATCAGGGAGCTACAAACACAACAGTAAGATTCCTTAGCTAACTTCAACTCACTTATAGAGTAATAACTGATAAATGCACAACTACCCTTGTATGGAGAGGATCTTCTTCTTATTGGTCGAATTCTTTTTGCTGAAGGTCATGTTCTTGAAAATCAAGCTGTTTCCACTTCGTCCGGTCCTCATCTTCTCGAATAGCGGTTGCTATTGGGAATCCAGTGAGAGCGGTTACTTGGTCACACCAGCGGCTAGATAATCGGCCACGGGGTCGCTTGCCATCCACTTTGCCCGTCACGATCTGCTTATCCAAGTTATCCGGCTGTCGTTGGGTAATGTGACCAAAGGACCCAAGAATCATCCGATAACAGATTGTTGAGATCCTGACTTTAATTCGAAGTTGGTCCAGAATAGAATTATTTGTTTTTTTTTTGGCCATCCAAGGTCTCCAACACAACGATTGGATTGACGTATGGAGGGTGGCTTAGTGGATATCTGCCTTCCTGATGGAAGTATATATTTTTACTCTTTGTAAAAATATATATTTGCCAAATAGGTCTGTCATTATTTTTATATGTTCCTTTACCGAAATGTGTGCTATGTAATTTTAAATAGTTGCTAATAAATCTTAGGTAACATGATATCTTATAAACTGCTGATATATGTGTGTGAGTGTGTGTGTGGTAAAAGTTAAAAAATCCTTTATAATACCCTACATCCTAACAATAAACGCATTCATCATCATCTTCATTTCAGCCGGAAGTCGCCTACTGCTGGACAAAGGCCTCCCCCAAAGATCTCCACGATGATCGGTCCTGCGCTGCCCTCATCCAACCTATTCCGGCGATCTTACCCAGATCATCGGCCCATCTTATGGGGGGCCTACCAACATTGTGTTTTCCAGTACGCGGTCGCCATTCGAGGACTTTTCTGCCCCAACGGCCATCAGTCCTTCGAGCTATGTGCCCAGCCCACTGACACTTCAGTTTTGCAATCATCCGCATAAACGCATTACGTTCACTTAAATCAGATGTCGTTTAAAATATCAGGAATGATTGCATTCAATGGCGAATCTATCAATAAAACGGATACGAAACAACGATTCTACACCACTGAGTGTATAATATTTATGAGAAAAGTAAAAAGTATTAACATGACTCATCAATACTGAACTAGAACATCAGTTGAATTGGAAAGAATTCAACAACATCCGGCAACTTGTCCATAGCTGGACATCTAAAATCATCGCCCAACTTACACTTTAAATTTACACCTGTACGATAAATTGGTTAACAAGAATCTGCAATTTCTCCAAATTAGAGTACCTAAATTCATTGAAATAATAATCAACTTAGTGAAAGTTGGGGCTCTATGGCAAGTTTTGGGTGATAATATATGAAATGTAATCAACTTTTTTGTTAAAATATTAATAAGTTTCTTTGATAATTTATTTTAATAAATCGTGATACGGAGCAAATACTAAATAGGTGGTTAAATCTTATATACCCAATTGTGCAAGTTACTATTTTTACACAGGAACATGCTCTTAAGGCCATTCATAAGAAGCCAGTTCTCGTTCATCCTTGTTATGATTAACACCTTTGGCACTCCCACGACTTGTTTCCAAATATACGGCCCTTATGGGAAATACCATGTTTGATCTCCTTAATATTTAAAAGGATGTACGATTAAGGCGTAGAGAACTAAGTTTATTTGTACTTATAGTTTTTGTTCTTAATACTGCTAGCCTACCCTCCTTTGTTATCAAGAAGTATTACGACCACGTCACACCATCAACATGAACAGCATTTAAAAACAAAAACAGTAGAATTCAATAAATAAATTCTGTAATTTTACCATTCATGCGAGTTCAACAAATCAGTTCGAGCATATTAATACGTTAGCATACTTAAGTATGTATTTAAGAATAATAATACGTAATAATACGTTCGTAAAATAATGCGTAATTGAAAATATTTTCTCAAGAGCGCGCCCGTTCTGTATTGACAGTATTTGGGAAATATGTCATAACTAGCGGACTCGAAAAACGTTGTCCTGTACACAAATAAAAAAAATAAAAAGACTATGTAGTGGACGAATTGTGAAAATAATTACAGGAGTTTAGTCACATACATGTACATACGTACAGAAGAATTTTATATCATCATCATCATCTCAGCCGGAAGACGCCCACTGCTGGACAAAGGCCTCCCCCAAAGATCTCAACGACGATCGGTCCTGAGCTGCCCTCACCCAACATATTCCGGCGATCTTGACCAGATCATCGGTCCATCTTTTTTTATATACATAAAGTTAATTAACAATTTAAACTAATAAGCGCTTGTTTATATTATCCAATAAAAGATATTGTATATTTTAAGGCTTGGAATGAATGTAAATATATATGTATATATCTTTATAAACATAACAATATATATATATATATATATATATAACATGACATGTATATATATCCATGTGTATGCAGTTTTGTACCTGTACCCTTATGGGACAGCAGTGTGTTCGCAGTGCCACTAGTGTTGCAAACACCCATAGGCGACGGTAACTGCTAAATTCTAAGCGGTCCGCCAGCCTGGCTGCTGGCCTACAGCAATAAAAAAATGTATAAAACTAATATATGAACACATATATATTCATTTGAGGTAGAGGTGGGCTGGCCATGTTGCCCGAAAGAAAGAGTCTTGGTGCAAGCGACTGCTTGAGTGGAGACCGTGGGGGAATAAGTGCCCTCAAGGAAGACCACAGATGCGCTGGAAGGACGATGTAAAGAGGGTCCTTGGTTCAAATTGGATCCAGAAAGCTTAATGTCGCGACGAGTGGAAAAAGTTGGAGGAGGCCTACACCAGAATGGTTGAGGGAGGCTGAAAGAAGAAGAGATATATTCATTTATATGTGTTACATATATATTTATTATACATATATATATTTTATTAAATTTAATGTCCCTGTGTTTGCTTATCAAAGCATAGTCTAAGCTCGGGTAGTCTGGGAGATCGCTCTTTAGCGATAAGATCGCCCTTAGTGTTATTAAGTTTTATAGTTTTATACCTTTTTTTTAGTACAATAAAGAGTGATCTATCTAAATAATTTAAATCGCGTTTTATTCAGTCACATCACATTTCATTCGTATTCACATTGAACCATTCATCTGAAAATCCGTCTGTATTTTAAAAATATAGGTAAAGAACTAAAAGAACATTAAAATGAAAATGAATTATTTAGATATCGAATTATATCTGTCTATTACTGAATTATATAAGCTCGTTCGTCATGCGATACTTCTTAATTTAATTATCGTTATAAATTGTATCACAACAATGTAGTAAAGCTGTAGTAATTCATTGCTATATGGTAATAAAATTTAATTATTGAATTTATGTAATCATCTATTTTTATGTATTCTTTGTACACAACATAAATTACATATGTATAAGTAAAAAGTAGAGTAGGTAAATACATAGGCAAGCTTTACCCTAAAAAAGTTTTCTTGCTGCAAACGTTGGAGAATGGGAAGAATAAACAAGCAGGGCAGTGTACACAAATTTTGGCAAAACTCACAGAACATTAAATATAATATAAATATAAACACACACACGCACAAATACATACATAATATATATGTATTTACATCATCATTCTTTTTTTAACGGTCTCTAAGGTTAGAAGACGTTTGCTATGATACATTCTATGCCTTCCAGGTACTAGTCTGTTATATCATGAAATAAACAACTGTCATATACATACATAGGTACTTGAGGCCCACCCAACAGTAATCAATTCTCGTTTTCAAAAGAGGTTCTATTAAACGCATACCTATTCCCAGGCTACTTACATATTTATCGGAAGCAATATTTTCAATGTACCTAATTAGATGTTTGATTTAAGTTATGGGAATAAATTAAATATGTGTGTGACATTATACTACGTGTTTAATGTTTTTTTTTTATATTATATAATTGGAAAATTATTTTGTATAAATTAACTTCAGCTTCGATTCTTGATCTCAATTTATACTTGTTTGTTACCACCACTGGTCAAAAACCCTAGTGTCCATATATTTGTAAGAATTTTCAATCTCCTCCCTAATCAGTGAATGGATGATTGAATAAAATTATGTATTATTCACCAACTAAAGAAATAAAACATCAGAAGAAAACAATAGGCGGCTTATGGCAATCTCTTCCAGGCTAATGTTTAATCCAGTACAAATAAACCAAAGATTTTCTTTTTAGCATAAAATTAATTACGTTCCTTCTCAATGTAGAAGCACTGATCGTTATGACATTTAAAAATATTATGAAAAACTTCTGCTTTAATTTTTTTTATTAATAACAACCCTTCTAATGAACTTAAACTTTCACCTAGAGAGAATGGACAGTACCACGCTAATCAAAGGTAGATTGGGATACGCGAAACGAAAACTTTTCACGAAAATAATCTGAATTTATTTACTACTGCCCATTTGTGAGAATAGTCTTTACATATACATATGGTTACGAAACGGATCTACAAAGCAGGTTTAGCAATGCAAAACATTTGGAAGTTTTACAGTGATGCTGTTCAAACTGATGAAGAAAATCGCAAATAAACTGAGTAGCTATGATGAATCCTTGGATTATAGAGGTTTATAGCCTTTGACAAAAGAACCCTAATAAAGTTCAAACTTAAAATTAAATGAATTATAGCCGAATTTCGACCCCTGAGCGACCCCTAGTAATAATTAATACGTAAAAAAAAGAGCTGAGAAAAACTGCCCGATTACATACCATCGTAGGTAGTAGCTTCGTAGCTTTGTTTCGATCTGATGCCATGTACTATTATTTGTGATCATAAATTCGTGTTCAATCTATTAACAGGAAAAGGAAAGGTATATGAATAACTAATCCAACGACATTATTATCAACTACCCGCATGTGTAATGTTTAAATGTAACTTACAAACATTATGCAGCTGAACATGTGCGTTATCAGTACATTGCTTATTCATTATATAAATAGATTTAAGAAATATATGGAAACGGGCTACGTTAGCTTAAATTTAACACCAATTAGACAGTTTCTGCTATAAAACTAAGCAAATAAGGAGTGAAATAACAAATACTCAAAAATTAACACGTTTTATGAATTTAATTGTTAAATCAATACCGATGATGGGTTAGGTCATCTTAAAATGAAATTGATTTAAATTTCAAAATCTTGTATAGTTTTTTATAATGAAATTCGAAATACCAAAATGTATTTTTTTTTCTGAAATGTGTAGTTAAAACTGTAGAAGAAAATATATAAATTTTAAACGTTATAATTAAACATACAAATATATTAGCTTATCAATAGATAAAAAAATATTGTTGAAAATATAGATAACATCTACTGGTACACTGTTGTATCCGCCACTGGGCATACGTCTCCGTCAGCATAAAAAGCACCTGCTGTAGGGTTAGAACGGTGTGACCGACTTGAGCACATCGGCTCTGGGGGAGAGTTCTGGCGTGGTTTTCATTGATGATTTTCATGACCAATCATCCGGTTTCCCCGGGATAAAAAAAGGTTCTTCACAAACATGTATGTTTCTAATTAATATTTAATTCATTTTAATCAAGGTAAACATAAACTACGAAGTACGAATCATCGGTGCGCAGAATTTGGTTTAAGTTAGTAAAAAGTAAGCTACCCTCCTTGGTTATCAAGAAGTATTACGACCACGCCTAACCATCAACATGAGCAGCTCCTTCAAAGCTATGGGTTACTTTTTTTTATTTAGAATAAAAATTCGCAAAATTCAATAAATACATTTTTTAGTATACGTAATTGAGTTTTGTCAAGCACGCCTGATCTGTGTCATTTGTAAAAAACTGAATAAGAATCGAATCCATGACCGGAGGCCAGGCTTCTAATGTGATATTACTTGGCTACCAGGTATTTGTTAAATATGTTGCATTCTTGCAGTGAAAAGTAATTTGTAATCATATTTCTAAAAGATATATTGAGTTTCGATACTAAACGATTTTAAATAATTAAATTCATACCTCTTGCAACACCAACATTTATTTTATCGAGAACCGTGGCATTCCAACACACCTGCTCTTTAGTTGCACATGTCACATAAGACCTTTTAATATAAATCACGTATAAATTAATTTCTTACATTTACATTCGACATTAATTACATGTATATATCGTCGGCTTATTGCAAGAACTCATTAACTGCAAAAACCGCTAAATACGTTTTTATCTATAATGGGCTCATTTTTTAATAAATATTCTACAAAATACAAAAACACTAATTTGTAGCTGGCCAATTTTAGCCGTTACCTCTTTGGCTAATCAACTTAACCACTAACTAATTCCAACTAAAATGCTGTTTTCCCAAAATAATGAAATGTCACATAATGACTTCTTGCAATAAGCCGACGATATTAAAAGTCAATTACGTCCCAGGGCTGGGCTCGGGTCTTCCTCTCGAAGGAACGCACAGTATACCCGTGTGTTCAGAAGTATCATAAGATTACACATATCGATCTCGGTATTCTGCTTTCTTCACATTTTACTTCACCGTCGGTACGTAAAATTATGCTATATTGACATTAGGGGAAAAAAACTGCCTTAAGCTATACAATACAATATTATCATTACCGTCGCCCATAAATGTTAGCGATGCCAGGGGCACAGTTAGCACGCTGCCGTCCTGGGGCTGGAACCTAGGTTACTTAGCCTGAACACTACACAAGGTTATTAAGGCGGCATAGATTAGGGTTCGTTACCAAAATACATAAGTAGCCGATGTATAAAGATAGATTAGCAAATTTTACACATAGCTGTATTGTGTTTTTTTTCTAAAGCTGCTGTTGTTTCAGACGACTTGACAGCGAGTATGGAGGTCAAGGCATTCCAACCCCGTGGGAGCGGGGTCAATCAGCCGTGGCACTGTGCTTAGGAACGCGCCTCCTGTGAGGTGTGTTCTCGACTCAACCGCTGCATGGGGAACAATTGAAAACCGCCACGGATGGCAATTTTTATTGGGGCCATGTCGACTTCACCGGTGAAGTCACTCCTATTCTAATTTACTACCGTTTCAGAATGTGTATAGAGTGGGAAGAAGAAACGGCGAAAGAAACTCCCCCGCAACACATCTTTCGGACGAGTAGTTTCGATGTGATATGAAGACCTTTATGGCGAAGCGGCTAACGCATTTCGGTACCCTTACGGAGGTCACGGGTTCGATTCCTGTCTCGCGTCTGGGTGTTTATATATAATTGTATAGTACATAAATATGTATTTATTTACAAAATAAAAGTACATATGCGGTATATTAGCTGCCTAGTCTCCATTACACAAATGCTATGTAACTTAGTTTGGGACTAGGTGGCGTTGTGTGAAATGTCCAAATATATTTATTTGTTTATATCATAATAATTAAAAATACTAAAAATAATAAAACTACATGACTGCGTAATTAGGTAAATGATACGTTTGCAATTCAGTACCTTATAGAAATCATTAGAAATAAGAAAGAAAATGTGTAATTCTCTGGACAAATCGCCTTAAAAACCTCTTTGATTGAATAGAAGATAATATTATCTGTTCCTAAGATCTCGAAGTTCTGGAAACAATTCTCGGCCGGATTAATACGATATCCAGTATGTGTGTGTGTGTGTGTGTGTGTTTTTTTTTTTCTTTTTATTGAATATACGATTTATTTCAACACACGTTATTTATTTAAAATTTATACCTAACAAATTACACGCAAACATCTAAAACAACTAGACACGACATTAGTCATAGTTTGTTAGTATCTAAAAATATCACGTTGAAATTGAGTTGTTGGGGTTAAGGTCATTTGACATTACGGTAAAGGCATAAAAAGAGTGACGTTTCAGTGTTATAATCTGTAGTGAGTAAAGTTACCATGTTAACAGATTTTTCCGTCAGTGTTCTCAGGCTACATAAATCTGAATACGATTACAAAACTGGAAAATGTATTTAAAGTTCCTTACTGTCTACAAATAAGCAAAAGGTTAATTAAGCGGCTTTTACGATTGCCTTGGTAATTACCAAAATCAAATAAGGCGTACATTGTGTTGGTCGACTGTATCTGGTCGGGATCACAGCTAATGCACAGCACAATAATAACAGCATAATACCCCACTTTCTTGGTCATCTCATTCATCATCACTCATTCTACTTGCATCAGCCTTCCCGTAGCAGGAACGGGCCTACCGGTGACCTCAGTATTCAGATTTCTTTACGATGTTTATAATATACATTATTAAACGAAAAAGCTGCCTAAGCGATGCATGCCGTCGCGGATTTCGAAGCGGTGACCGCTAGATTGGTCTCCAAGGATGGATACCACTAAGCTAGCACACACTGGAACAAGCTCACAGCATACTGGTATTACAAAATTGTATTATTAATAATAAATATTGACTTATAACAAAATGTAAAAGCGCTAAGAACTTCTTTTCTAATACAAGTTTCGCGATATTACATTAGAATTTAAATAAACTCATTTGGAATAATTTAAATAAAACTATTGAATTTGTTGCAGAGGTCGAGGTCGACGAGGGCAGACGCAGTCACCGTCACTGCGACGATAATGTAGCCACAAATTCAGTTAATGAGAGAAAATCTTCAACTAGTTTTACTTGTGATATGCTACATATGCAGCTATATATAGTCGTAGATAAAGAACGTATGCATTTACGATACTAGTAGGGTCTTAACTAATTTCATATGTAATAAATAAATAAATTTCAATTCAATATTTCTCAGTGCAGGGGTGAAGAATACTAACCAACAAAACAACCTATCCTAACTACGTGGTAGGGAACCAAGCTCGTCTAGATGGCAACCACCCTTGGTCTTAAGTATGCCGCCATAATAACCTTGCGTAGTGTTCCGACTCTCATATCCAAAAATAATGTATTTTTTAAATATTTTTTAAACAACATAGGAAACTATATCAATCTTATCCATTTCCGACGTCCACCCTACAAAAAGCCGCTACGTGTCAGACGCATAAATCTGAGCTTGTCTGCAATTAACTCTATTTATGGACACCATACATTACAGGAAGTCAATGTTTAGCTTATCTGCGAAGAATGTCGAGAAAAGCCTTGTTTACCTGTTCCAACAGTTTTGTTTAAGTTTGTTTTTTAATTGTTATTTTCTAATAAAGTGTCATGGTGGCTGAGCGCGTGTTATACTTTAAGAATGTAAAAGAGAAATTTCCTGTTTTAATTGGCATTTATAGCGCACTATGAGAGTAGTCACACAGTCATTTTAAATGAGAATTAAGAATTTCTAATGATTACCCACATTAAGTAATTATAAAAAAAATTATTAATGTGATGGCTAGACATTTATTTTTTATTCAGAAACATATACACATACATAATTAAATATGTTATATTAAAATTTAATATTAAAATATATTCTATCAAAATATTCTACACTAAAGTATTAAAATACATTGACTTGAAACCATTTGTATCATAGATAAAATAAAGTACTTATGTAGTTAAAACAAATTGTAAATGAAAATTTATTAATACATTTTTGATATAATCAGATCTATTTCTAGCTTTTGATGAATTTTAAATGACAGAAAATATAAAATTCAAAATGAACACAGAATGTTTAGGTAGGTGCATCATTATAATATAGTTTACAATACCTGCCCACAACACCTATCTAAACTGAACTAATAGCAGTAGCTGGCTATCTTTGGATTAGGTTCAATGAACACTATATGGTTTTTGTAATGAGCAGGCGCACAATAAATAGATTGTCAGTCATCACTTATTAAGAATGCTTAGAATGTTTTATTTTATACAGAAATTTTATTCAACAGTATGATTATTACATGAAATATAAAAAAATACATAAAATATTACTAAATTTATGTATTAAACGAATTGATTACAGAACCCATTGGAAAATCTAGATTTTTAGGCTGAATATAAGAGACAATGGACACTGTATAGTTATTTATTATTCAATATATGAAAAATCTAACAAAGCATAGTTAGTTACTGGTTGGTTTAACTGGTTTCCTGTAGTTCATTTTAAAGTATTCTAAACATACCAACTCCTTGAGGTCCAGTCAGAATTCTAAATTATCACCTCTCATAAGGTGAGATTACTAAGCAAAAAGAAAGAGGAATTACATTGTAGAATCTACCAGTGTTCAATGCTCACATAAGCTACATATGTTAGCAGTTAGAGGATTATTTTAATCAACTCAATTATCCTATGCAAATATTTCAGAATAAAAAAAACATTACTTAATTTTGTAATAATATTGTAATAGTATTGCAAAAAAATAGTTTCACACTAGGACAGCGCAAAACAGACTATATCATTCTCAAAAGCCTACTTTTAAATATACTACCACCTATTACTCAGACTAGGGGTTGCCCAGGGGTCGAAATTCGACCATAATTCAGTTAATTTTCAAGTTTGAACTTTAGGTTTTTTTTTGTCAAAGGCCTATACATCTATAATCCAAAGTATCATCATAACTATAGCTAATTTGTTATTTTTCTATATCAGTTTGAACAGCATCACTGTAGAACTTCCAAATGTTTTGCATTATTTATATATTTTTATTATTTATTAATTAAACATTTAACTATTTACTGATGCATATTAATGATTTCAATATTTTATATATTATTATAAAATTAATGTTAGTAGTATTTACCAGGCCATAAACTCTTATAAAAACAGTGTAAGTAAGGTATGTACACAAAAATAATAAAAGGTATAAATTAATAACTTTAATATTTTACAGGGACAACTGGCAGCCAATACTGCCACCCAACCCTCCACAAGGAAAAGTCTAATGCCTTTTTTCTACCTGTAAGCTAGCAATGACGTATGTAACTCCAGTAATGAAGAATCACTGATTCTTATACCCAGAGGACGTACCTACGTACATAAATTTAAAAAATAAAACTATTATATATTTGAACTGTTTTGTTTTCATAAAATAATTAACTGTATATTTTAAAAGAAACTGAGATGAGTTATTAACATTATTTTTAAAGGGCTAAATGCGAAAGTTTCGCAAGACTATTGTCATAGACAATTAACTTTTAAAAAAAGAACAGCTTTGTGTTCAGATTTTAAAACCAAAACATTTCTACATTAATAGTATGTAACAGTTTAAATTACTTAAATATTGTTTAAAATTTAGAGATGACGAAAAAGATTAACAGTTGTGTTATATACTTAAAACAATAATTCCATTAAAATAAAATCAGTATAGGTTACCGGCATTCAAGAAAAAAAACTAAGGTACCGTACCCTGTAGCAAATTCGTTGCACAATATCACACACGATATTTAGTCCGTCTTTACAATAAGTCCATATAAAAGTACAAAATAACTACAAAATATTTGGCACTAAATTAAATTTCACTTGTTTTTATTTACGTTCGCCCGGTTCGATTGTAGGCGCATGCGCGATGCGGCACACCTTACCCCACAAGCTGACACAAATTGACTGATTGAATTGAATGAGAACTGAGAACGAACAACGCAGTGCGAGCGAATGATTGTTTACGGAATTCAAAAGTATAGAAAGAGATATCACGAGATATAATGAGAGAGAAAGAGCGAAACAAATATATTGTTAACGTAATATTATGTTTTTTTCAATTACCTTTAATGTATAAAATCAAAATTAAGAAATGCCAATGATAATTTCTTAAAAAAAGTCACTTAAATATTATGGCAATTTTGATTTAAGATGAATAAACAAAGGAGTTACGTAGTTTAGAAATATTTATCTGTATAGATACAATAATATTACGCGCTGATAATAATATATTAGTCATTTATTGTTAAAAAGACCGTTGTAAAGTTTTATAATATTTTTTTTAGCTAAGGAACAGCAGACAGGCTGACAGCCTGTTTTGATTTATGAACATTTGAATAATTACTTTGATTATAATTACGAGTTTTCACGGAAACTTTAGACGTTGGTGCGCATGCGCATTGTAAACATTTTAGTCTCATATTTTTTTCCAAACTTGCCAAAAGAAGTATAACTTCAGTAATATACAAATTTATTATTAATAAATAAATAAATGTATTGACACAATTCACACAACGCCATCTAGTCCCAAAGTAAGTAGCATAGCACTTGTGTTATGGGTATTAGACAACTACATGTATACTTTTTTTTGTAAATAAATACATATTTAAATAAACAACCAGGCGCGAGACGAGAATAGAACACGTGACTTCCGCATGCGTACCGAAATGCGTTAGCCACTACGCCACGGAGGTCGACATACTTTAGAAAAATTGGTTGTATTGCAATAGATTTAAGTTCAAAATGCTGTGAACCTTTCTTTCAATCGCAAGACTAGTATAAAGATGCAAAAGAATGCTCCTCTTTTTTACCCTTTAATTTCAATCTTACACTTTCCGACTCAATTCCGATGTGTAAAGGTCGAAATTACACTGCATCTGTATGTTCGATCAAAGGAATGGTGTGAGGGGGTGGTTCTTTTATTTTTAAACAGGATATCCTGGCTGAGGCCGTTTCCGAACACGGCTCGTTATAAGGCGAATACAAAAAGTGCAGCACGTGTACACGAAAGGGCTTCGGGAAGTAACTAGAAAAAGAACATTCGAAAGTGCGAGGAAACGATCGTTATGGCGAACACGACAGCTGCGGGTATCGCCAGAAGTTTGCTTGACTGCTCATTATATTCGAGCATTTAGTTGTTATAGTACATAGTGAAAACAGGTTTTATTATATGAAATATTTCAATAAATTTGTAAAAATAATTTACACAGTACTATGGAAACCCAAAGAACGTAGTATTTGAGTCATGGAAACTAGACAACTGATATACCCACTACTTGTATACTTTTTTTTTTCAAATACATATTATACATAATCACACAGACGCGAGATGGGAATCGAACCCGTGATCTCCGCAGGCGTTCCGACATGCTGTACGCCGCGAAGGTCATAGGGACAATTGTCACAGCACCATCTATATCCAAAGTAAGTAGCAGAGCACTTGTGTTATGGGTACTAGACAACTTAAAACTGTGTATGTATTTGTTTTTAATAAATAAATACATATTACACAAGTATCCAAACTCGCGACGGGTCGAACCCGTGATGAGTTTCAATTTGTGGAAGCCGTTTCGCCAAGGAGGTTGCCAGTGTTAGGTATTATTAGAAACTGCTGATTTTTGAAGAAGTGATCAAGTATATAATGCGTTTCAATTAAGAATAGGATCGACTTTGCGCCATGTTGTGACGTCATAGTATTTTTTTTTATAATATTTAATATTTATTCTGGTTTATTATCTGGTTTATTATTCTGGTTATTTATTCTCGGTTTTTAATATTTATTCCACTAACTGTTGTTTATAATAAAATTAGATATGTTACCTATATTTATGAGATCAATTCAACTCACCATTATTGATACGCAAATAAGGTTTCGTTCCAAACCATACTTTTCTAGTGATATTTGACAGATAGAGGTCATAGACGTTCCTATTATAGATATATTGACGAAGATTAAAAGAAACGCTGTATACTTGTATTAATCTCATTCTCTCGCAGGATATATCATAACAAACAAGTTTCACTTCAAAAATATAGTTAATCCATTATTTCTTTAATTAAAAATATATTAAGAAAGGAACATGATTATTTTACAAGTTGTAAAATATTTTTACTACCTACATACCTGTAAAATAATTTTACATCATGCAATCTGTTATTAAAAAATATACAACTAAATCCTCAGATCAATTTTAGCACAATACAATTTCAAGAACAATAACAAATCTGTTTTCAATGGCTTCTTCGTAAAGGATTCGTAAACAAATAGCTACTTCAACCATTGTGAGATGCAATCATCTGTTCCCAAATGGGATTTATGGCGTTTGTCACGTTCGTTGCTACTGAACACTTAGCCTTCTTAGAAAAAAAATATTACGGGCTTTAAAATTTTAGGGTTTATAAAAGCTGATAGATTATACGTTTTATGTTATTGTGTAGTTTTAAACCAAATAAATAAATCTGCCCGTCCGCAAAGGAGGTGGCGGAGCGGGAGCGGGAGTTGACCACCACACTCCCCTCCCGTCAACGCAGGTCACGCCGGCGGCGCTGGAGGGCAAGTAACTCCGGCCGCCGTAAAAAGCGGCCGCGGGCGGCCCCTCGGGGGAGGATCAGCCGCCCGCACTATTGCCGCGAGGGAGAGGGCCGCGTGCTGTTCCGCGGCCCCCCTCAACTCATGTTGATTCTAAAGAGCGCCGGGGGCGAAATCCGGACCCCCTGGCGCCAACAATTTAGAAGGGGCCCGCCTTAAGACAAAGGGCGGGCCGGCGCCGGCCCTGGCCACGAGATCGGCAGGTCATATATCCGTGGGCCCGGGTGTAGGCGATAGAAGAACAGCGGGGTTTTTTAGTGGGTAGTCGGATGGCCGAACATCATTCCCGGAGTCCCACATATCCCTCGGTGCCCCCGGGCCGGTGGAACCCGTCAAGAGAGGGTTTTCCCCGAGACCAAAAAAAGAAATAAAAAAATAAATAAATCTAATTATATTTTGTGTATATTTTAGAAACAACCATTAGCCGTGCGGTCTACCCGGCGAAAGGAATGATGCGGAGGAGAATTCTACCTCCCATTACTTGGTTGGGGAAATGTCACCCAGGACACTCCTCTCAGGCGAAGCACGAGCCGGGGACGTTATAGCAATAACCAAAGATCGATCCTGTGATCTAAGGCTTTGAGTGGCGGTCAGGATTTTAGCTTGTGTATCGTTACAGCCGCCGCTGGCCAGTAGCACAAAGGCAGCCGCCGTAGGGTTAGAACGGTGAGGCTGACATAACGATTCCCGCTTTCCTCCGGAATCCGGCGTAATACTGGCCATTCGGTTCCCCGCAATAGAAAAAAAGTACTGTATACTCTATGTACTATAGCAGACTGTATTATATGTGCCAAATAAAATTCAATTCGTTCAGCCGTTCTAAAGTGATCAAGTAAAGAACGTCCATCCAGCGAAACATTTAAGAAATAAAAGAGTATTATTTTTTTATATTTAGAGAAACGGTTTTCTACCACAAAAACTAAATAAAACATACTCAAAAATATGACAGGAATGCTATCACTTTCCTAAAAAGTTGTAAATGTACCAAAAGTACTCGTCTTGATATTTTAATACATATTAGTATTTTCCATTTTTATTACTCGTGTATCTATCTATAGCTAAAAGACAATCACCAAAGAACATCCACCCAAAAAGATGTGCTTAAGACTAACATGTCTATCGAAGCAAAAAGAGAAAAGTTTATTCCCAGTATCTAAATGTTCATCCTATTTCCTGCTTTACAACTTTCATGAGATTCATACTAACTTTAAACATACAAGAAACATTAAACGTCTTCTCCGCAATGTTCTTCTCATTATGCTAAAGCCAGCAGAAACACTTATCTCCTCGCAAACCCGCCATTTAGTTAAAATAATTGCCAAACTTGGTTAACTTTGTACACTACCGCTGCTGTGGGCGATGCTATAAAAACTTCACTCTTTATGGAGACGAATGGCAACATTATCTCATTACCACTGTCTTCGAACGCTAGGGTTACCATATTTGAATTAATTAGTTTCATTAACTTTGTAACCAACGGTTCGTGGATTAAGCTGAGGTTCTATTCAGACCTATACAAAATTTCTGAAGAAAGTACTTTGAATAAAAACTTACTCATATAAGCTAAGGAAAGATCTTTGGATAAATCGAAGCAGCTAGTTCCAGTTGCCGTTGGTGTTGGTGCACATGTCACGGCCACGTGTCAAGTCGCCTCTGTGATACCAATTTCAGTAAAATATATTCTACTATTTTTATTGTGGTGATTTTACACTGACGGACTCATAAACTGCATCAAAGTAATAGACGACTTTGAAATAAATATTTTAACCAAGTATGCAAATTTTCTATACAGATTTAAATTGAAATCTCTAGATTGGTTCGTGAACTTTAAAACAGCATAGGGTCATATCCTTAAGTTTAAGTTTGTGTACTGGAAAGGACTTTAAGACTTTTTTAAAGAAAAAACAGAAATTTAAGGAAAATTAGTTTAATTAAAAAATTGATTTTAACAATAGACACAAACTGTATGCAAGGGTTTATTTATGTTTTAATAAGGTGTATTACCTCCACGTGCCCTTATTACGGATTCTAATAGATTCCGCATAGATTTTATTAGGGTTTTTTCTTCAACTTCCGATGGGCCTTTTTCGCACATTTAGAGGCTAGCCCTTCGACTCATGGGGACATCCAAGACACTCGTTCGAATGCTCCCCAACACCGGGGGACCGAACTCAGAATGCCGAACTCAGTATGCCGGAAACTATACGATGGGACCGTATGGTCAATGACCCTTTACGAGGCCCTCTTTTGGGCGGAGCACCTACCTGGCCAAAAGCAGAAACCGTAGCGCACGCTGGCCGTCAGGGCCATCCGAGGATACACTACGGTGTCCTTCGAGGCGGCCTCCCGCCTCGCCAGATCAAACTACAGAATGCCACCACTGTGACGCCGGTGACGAGGACACGGCGCTCCATACCCTCCAAGTGTGCCTCGCATGGGCTTCAGAGCGCCGAAACCTTATCGCCAGCATCGGTATTGATTTCTCGCTCTCAGCCATCATTCTATCGGTGGTCGGAAGTCAAGCCGGAAGGGACGCCGTCGCCTTCTTCTGCGAGACAGTGATACCCGCGAAGGACGCGGTAGAGAGGAAGAGGGAGCGCGCCAGGCTCCCCTATCGACCACGCAGAGCCGTTGGTGAGTGACCTCCTGCCGCCGTAGTGATCGGTCGTGAGCGCGGCCTCCTGGGAAAGGTAGCGCGAATGTTCCGTGTGCTCAGCTCACTCCTACGTGAGGAAGAAGATGTCGGAGCTTATCACCCCTCGGTCTCAATGGAGAGGCCCGCGAAAGCGGGCCGCCGTCAATCGGGGGTGCCGCCTCGGCACTTAAGGCGTGTGAAGGAACACCAGGGTGGTTTTAGTAATTTATTGATATACCAGCGACATGCGGCTAGAAAAGAGGACGTACGGGCACATTGTACAGGGATTCCCACACTACGGTGTGCGTCATGCATTTCTAAAAAAGATCTCTAAAAAAAGGAGCTCCATATTTATTTCATATTTTCTCATTTTGGACTTCTGTCTCTTTCTGTCTTAATTTTAGGAAAATTGAAATTCTTCCAGATTCGAAATAATTATGTTAAGAAATACTGTTCCTAAATGCCTTAAAAATGTATAAGTATTGTGGGAGAAATAAATAAAATTTGTTACCTGTAATATTATTAGGTATATGATCTATGAACTTTCAATGCTGTTAGCACCGGCTTTGTGTTTAATTAATGACAATATTATGTAAATCAGGGTCGACACTTAGGCTTTGAGGCTAACATTTGCGTAATAACGAGGCTATTTGTAATATAGGAATATCAGGCTGGTTGCCTTTCAAAGCAACGAATGAATGAATGCAATGAATCATTGAAAATAACTAAATTCCTCTTCAATGGCTTAATCGGATATACCGAGAAATTGATTACATATACCGTGTCCCTATTTGGTATATGTTAAAACCTTTAATATGGCCATGTGGTCCGGTCAGAAATACAAACAGTGATATAACCCCAATCTATGGAGGTCTATTTTTCTAGTTTACAAATAGTAAATGGGTGTGTCTTAGGCAGTTAGATAGCGATGTAAGAAATAAAACTTAATGTCACATATAATTAAGTTTTTTTTCTGTATCGGCCATGGAGTTAATCAAACATTTTAAAATATGTAAAACGTAAATAAAAATATACTAGGTATAAATCTAGTCTTAATAATTTAAAATAGAAGGACAGATAATTCAAAAAATTATTCCATTAATATCGTAAGTTGCACGTAAAATATTTTTACCTGTCTGGCACAGCTGGTACCTTCGTACCCTTCATTTACTGAATTCCATTGTAAAGGTCAGGCGGAGATTCCTTGGAAATTCCACGTAATTGTGCCCAAGATGTCTATTGAAAATCAATGAAATAAGTTCTCGCTGTTATGACTATTAATTAATATTTATTATCTGAAGGTTAGTTATCGCCTACCCTGAGACGTAGGATCTATGTGACATTATCTGTGCAACGCTCCCGACTCGTGGGCTTTTCAAAGGGGGTTGGTCGTGCGGGAAACATTTCCCCGACTACGTGATTGATCAAAGTTAGACGACTCCCAACAGCTGTCTCCACCGGGTAGGCCTCAGGGATTGCTGACAGCAACCACTCAATCTTACTTCTAAAACAACGGATGATATTTTGTCCTATACTTTTCGCTGTTTGCTTACATCTATATCTATACTACTATTATAAAGAGGAAAGATTTGATTGTTTGTTTGTTTGTTTGTTTGTTTGCTTTGAATAGGCTCCGAAACTGCTGACCCGATTTAAAAAATTCTTACATTGTTGGGAAGCTACACTATCCCCAGGTGACATAGGCTATATTATATTTTCAAAAAAATTAGGGATCCTTACTAAAACTCCAATAATGTAACCCAAAGTGTAAAAAAATTACCTTAAATATTATTTAAATCTCGTGCGCTGCGAAAACTATTGATGATAGAATAAAATAATGTACTACAACTTTGCAGAACACATCATTATTTACAAAAAGTGTCGCGACAGCATATGTCTAACTATTATAGTTATGCCACAATAAGTGTTCTTTTATTTTAAAAATTTAATTGAAATGCCGCCCCTAGAAAAGGCTCTTTATTTGAATCTTGGTATTAATCCTTATCAAAATAAATTACTTCATATTCATAACTGCTTCAATACCTTTATATAACTTTTTGAATTATTCAATTCGGATATTCCATTCGAAAAATATCACGAGTTTAAAAATGTAAGTATTAGAAAAATGTTGCGTGGTAGCCGCTCACCCTGTTCGGCTAGCTAGGCAGCACCTTATGCAATGTAGGCGTGCGTCACTAGGGTCTTTACAAAAATTAGAATACTTATTAAAAACTAACGAAAAATAAATAAAAAGTAATAACAAAAAAAATCATTAAAATAAAAGCTCATAGAAATAATAATATTCAAACTTTCTTTATAATTTTATTTTTTTAGTAACCTGACGCAAATAGAAGGGTTTGCCCTCAGGGGCGCTCCTCTGTCCGAGGAGTGCATGGGTGTGCGTACCCGAGGTGCCCGAGCATCCGTCGCTTCACTCCCCTCTCCGTTCGAGGCAACAGAGTCCTACCTTTCTTTCCGTCTACCTCTTACATCCTTTCCAACTTAGCTCTCTGTTCGTGGCGTGGTCCCCGATGGGATGGTTGCGAATACTGATTGGGGTCCCGGGTTCTACCCTGGGACCTGATTTGGTAGTCAAAACCATGCCTATTTCGACTGCGCCTGCACAGAGAGTGTTCCCGGGGCGGGAATTGCATCCTCGCTGTCGGTTGGTCTTGCTGGGCCGGCTACGACGTCAGGCGACTCTGCTTTTTCTGGAGTGTTGTCTGGTAGTCGTACCCACGCCTGACTAGCACGTGACGGGGACGCGAGTCCCGTCCGGAATTGGCCGCGGACCTGTCGCTCCCGGCCCTGATTCTGTCCATGGTCAGGGGCGATCCTGGGTGGACGGCCGTCGCCTTCTTTTGCGAGGCAGTAGTGTCTGCAAGGGAGGCGACGGAACGGGAGCGGGAGTCCGCCACTGCACTCCCCTCCCGCCAACGTAGGCCGCGTCGTCGGCGCCGGAGGGCGGGCAACGATTTCCGGCCGCCGTAGAAAGCGGCCGCGGGCGGCCCCTCGGGGGAGGATCCGCCGCCCGCACTATTGCCGCGAGGGAGAAGGCCGCGTGCTGTTCCGCAGCCCCCCTCAACTCCTAGATTTGTTACAAGAGAGCGCCGGGGGAACGAAACCCTGACCCCCTGGCGCCAGCACTTTAGAAGTGGCCCGCTTGAAGACAAAGCGTGGGCCGGCACCGGCCCGGGCCACGAGATCGGCCGGCCATATATCCGTGGGCCCGGGTGTAGGCGATAGGAGAACAGCGGGGTTTTTTAGTAGGTAGTCGGATGGTCGAACATCTTTTCCGGAGTCCCTTATATCCCTCGGTCCCCCCGGGCCGGGGGAATCCGTCAAGAGAGGTTTTTCCCCGAGACCGAAAAAAATAGAAGGGTTTAATTTTTAATTTTTTGTTAAATACCCGTGCGAAGCTGGGACGGGCTGCTAGTGTTGAATAAACACGCAATGTTAACTGTAACTGTCTAGCTGACTAGCTAACACTTATGTACCTATATGTGTTCAAACCGTAATAAAATTCTATTGGTCTAATCCCAACTATTTTCAGTATCAGAACACATACTTATATTAATGTATTTTATTATGTATAATTTATTATTAAATTCTATTTATTATATATAATTGCTGTCAAATGATATTCAATACCTATAGTAAAAAAAATTTAAACTGGTATTATAAAATCTCTAATAGAGATTGTAAAAATAAAAGATTTGGAAATACGAAGAAAAGTATTAAAAATATAGTAGTGAGAATGAATAACTTAAATAAAAGTTTAATTTACTATTTTTCATAGCAAATTAAATCTCACGAAGAAGAGAGCGATGGCCTATCACTAGCGCCAGACACTCAACAAAATTTAATTTATTTACTTGTAGAAAATATACGAGTACTGTAATATGTGAGACGAAATAAGTAAATTAATTCGTTTATGAACAAATGAATGACATTCGTACTTTCATGTAAGGATGTTATTATAAGTACGTCGTTTAGATATAAAAAAGGAAATACAAAGTGAATACTTGTTAAATGAAATTTACATCCGCGTAACCAATGTACCTATCCCCAAATTCGCAACGTTGATTACGAAGTTTGTAACCACAGATTTGACTTGTAAACTTCGACTATTTATCAAGTACACTCCAGCCACAGTTTAAACCTAGTTTCTAATTGAGCGTATCAGTAAAGCTTTTAATTAATATAAACCGTAAATACAAGGAGACAATATTTGAAAGACAAGGTCACGCGTTTCGATGATCAACACGACCACAGTATCGGAATTTTTCCTAAAAATTCTTCAATAGAAATCTGAGATAGACACTAAAATTTAATAACACATAATGTTCATTGTTCATAGTTGCCTATTGTTCATACCTGCCTTTAAGACTGAAGTTACTAATAATTGTTATTAAGATAAAATGTTCCAGAGACTGACTGAATTCGATTTACTAAAGCAATGTTTGCTATTCTATGACCCTAGAACTCTTATTGAATGTAACCTTGGCAAAATAAGTGGCAAAAGCATTGGAATAGATAATCGAAAATTAACTAGAAAATAACCTAAGTACTTAATGTAATGAGCCATAAAATATGGTACAGAATAAGTATCACTTGATCACTCAGTGATATAAAAATAATTAAAACTCATATAAACCATGTTTTCTCAATTTAAATTTGGAACATTTACAATTTATAGATAAATCAAACAAAGCGCAGTCTTAAAAAAACGACAATTTACCACATTTCCGTTTTGAGTTTTGACTCAATACAAAACCGAAATCATTCATTCACGCTTCCATAACAATAAAAGCGTGTTAAAAACGACACTTGCGCTTCAAGTGTTTCTATTCATCAAGAACTATTGATGAATGTCTTTCAAAGAGATGACATTTTGTATCGTTGTCAAAAGAACAATAAATTTAGTTTTGTGTAATTATTTATGAGTAGGTATGTACCATGGGCTACGGACTTAAAAATCCGAGCGGCTAAACGTATAAAACCAGTTTTGTGGGATTGCATTGAGTATACATATTTACAAGAATTTTATCAGTTCTTGATTTTTTTGATGTAAGGCTGACAACCCGCTTAGAATTAAGCAGTTACACAACGCAAGGTTATTATAGCGGCATACTTAAGACCAAAGGTGGCCACCATCCAGACGGGCTTGGGGCCTACCTCGTAGCGAGGGTGGGTTTTGTCGTCTTTACGAGAAGTCGCAGGAGTTGGTATTCTTACTCCGCCCCTGCACGGAGTGGTAATAACCTGGAGCCTGCTTTCTCTTCTGCACTTTGCATGATCTGGTGTAAGGCCTGTGTCTTATAACCATTTTTTTACAATTTTTACAAAACAACATTTTTTACAATTTTTGTCTGTCTGTCTGTCTGTCTGTTTGTTCCAGCTAATCTCTGAAATGGCTGCACCGATTTTGACGGGACTTTCACTGGCAGATAGCTGATGTAACAAGGAGTAACTTAGGCTATTTTTATTTGAGAAAAAAAAAACCAGTTTTCGTTAAAAAAAGTTTCGGAAATTTAATAATCCAATTTAAGTTGACCTCTATATCATCAATCATATGAAATAGGGTTCAGCTTAGGCTGGACAATGTAGGTTTTATTTCTAATAAATAAAAAAATAAAATAAATAATAATAATTTTTTTTTTTTTTTTTTTGGTCTCGGGGAAAAACCTCTCTTGACGGGTTCCCCCGGCCCGGGGGGACCGAGGGATATGTGGGACTCCGGGAAAGATGATTGGCCATCCGACTACCCACTAAAAAACCCCGCTGTTCTCCTATCGCCTACGCCCGGGCCCACGGATATATGGCCTGCCGATCTCGTGGCCCGGGCCGGCGCCGGCCCGCCCTTTGTCTTGAGGCGGGCCCCTTCTAAAGTGTTGGCGCCAGGGGGTCAGGGTTTCGTCCCCCCGGCGCTCTCCTAACAACTCTAGGAGTTGAGGGGGGCCGCGGAACAGCACGCAGCCCTCACCCTCGCGGCAATAGTGCGGGAGGCGGGTCCTCCCCCGAGGGGCCGCCCGCGGCCGCTTTTTACGGCGGCCGGAGGTCATTACTGGCCCTCCGGCGCCGCCGGCGTGGCCTGCGTTGGCGGGAGGGGAGTGTGGTGGTCGACTCCCGCTCCCGCTCCGCCGCCTCCTTTGCGGACATGACTGCCTCGCAGAAGGAGGCGACGGCCGTCCATCCAGGATCGCCCCCGACCATGGAAAATAATAATAATAAGTTAACCTCACATATCCAAAAAATGCTGCCCAAAGTCACTATTCCACGCGGACGGAGTCGCGGGCACAGCTAGTTTAAACATAAAATTATTTGGTCACTAATTATATTAATTTTATAAGTATTTTGTATTAATTTTGGTTATCGTTGTGTCGTGTTCCGGCACCAGCAGGATCCAGTTCTCCTCGACGCACGGTAGCACGGTAGCCGTGCCACAGGTATCACATAAATCTATAGGTGACGGTGACTTTACTATTAAGTGGCTGACAAATGAAATAACGAAGAAAGCAGCAATCATCATATATTCAGATAAAGAACAATTTTGTGTCTAACCAGGGCCGGATTTAGAAAAATATATTTCAAATTCCGATAATATCCAGATAATTCTTGATTCCGATTATATTTTTATGTTTGTTAAATACTAAAATAATCTAGTTGGTTTCACATTAAATTATTTTTTAGAAACATTCGACTGAAAAACATTTTTCTTTGATTTAGAAAATAATTTGGGGCCGAGGGCCTCCACTTCTTTGTTACCACGAAGCCTCCAGACCTCTAAATAAATTCGACCCTGTGTCTGACTCAATAAGCAAATATGTATTAAATCACGACTTCTGTTTACTCACACCGCATTTTATTTGTACTATTACTCATTTTATTATCATTGTGTGATTCAGAAATTTTATTACGTTTTTGTAATAAATACTACTAACTAATTTCTAAATTAAAGCAAAAAACACAGAGGACTGCGTCGACTATTAACAAAAGATAAATTAATAACAAAAATAAAACATTTTTAAATGACGTCATTCAACGTTAAAATAATATCTAAGCTGTATACCTACTAACATGGGTCGCGATATCGGCAGGATGTCCGTCGGCTCAGACAGGACCTTAGGATAACAGCGAGCTATTTTAGTGGGTAGTAGGAGGAATCGGAAAATGTTTTTTCCTGAAAAAAAAAATGATTGTTTATATTGGATCGGCTACGGGGAGCTAGCCGACCTCAGGGCAAAATCTCTGCCATTCTGATTTTATTTGCGTTGACGTTCTTCCATCTAGTTTCATTTTCCGATCAACCAAGAATCAAATAACTAGCTAGGTATAAAGCGTGCATACATAATCTGCATTCAATTAGGGATCAAAGTAAACATTAGGATCAAATTCAAGGACTTACCTCTGCACGGTAGCTTCTTTACTTCTATAAAAAATGCTATTAACAAAGATAATAAATTGTACATTCTTGCATTTACGTTATGGGTACTCGACAACTGATAATATATACTACTAGTACTTATATTTTTTCTTTTGTAAATAAATACAAATTATACATAAACACCCAGACGCCAAACGGAAAATGAACCCACTACCTAGGCAAGCGAACCGAAGTGCGTTAACCGCTACGCCACGGAGGTCGTCAAGAATTATTTAATTAAATTTCTAATTAGTTTCACACATCCGTATACACATGATACCGTATTCATTGTCGAAATACGGTGTTAAATCCGTTGCGTATATACTAACTTACTAGACATACGTTGTTCTGTCGTATAAATTAAAAAAAAATTAGAATTTCCGTAAAATCCGTTCTTATTGAGCGTCTACATCGCGAAATTACTATGTCAAATTTCAAGCCAGTGAAAGGGAATGATGAGTAGTAGATATATCACTTCATCACACACATCACAATACATAGACTTGATTGTTCGCGGAATGAACTCTCCATATATTTAATTAAAATCAAAAACAGATAAAATTACATTTTACTCAGTAACTTATACTTTTAGAAAAGGAAAGGACCTTTTCTTATCTGTACAAATTCGAACAATATCCTACAAAGATATCCGGTGTCTTTCTCAATTCAGGTCCGAATTGTGTTGTATTTTGCATAAAAAATGAAGAATACGTTTATTATTACGTATATTCATTTATATTAAGTACTAGCTGACACGGCATGTTGTTATGCTATTTATAAAATAAAATAAAAAAAAAAAAAAAACATTTTGTAGTGGACCAAATTCTCATCCGTTATTGGATAGTACTCGTATTGATACCGTTTGAACGCATTGCTCCAAATATTGTAACAGGCGCTTTGTTAATTTATATTTTATTTACCCCTATTTCACTCGCTTCAAGTTTCATTTTCGCGACAAAAAGTAGTCCTTCTCCAAAGTGTAATCTACCACTATACCGACATTTATCAAAATTGGTTCACCGGCTTAGGAGTGAAACCGTAATAGACTACTTTCACATTTATAAATTAGTATGGAAGTATGGATTGTATCCTCCATGTTATTAATTTGTGTATAGAATATGTGGGCAATTTAATACACAATGGCACATGATATTATGAAGGAGAGATATGCGGATCCCGGGTGCCAAAGCCAGAGTTTGGGTTGCAACCGGGGTTCATCGCTAAGATGATGATGATGATGATATGAAGGAGAGATAAAGGACAGGGCAAGCTGTCGAATCTTGATAATGTGAGATATTTAAGATTATTTAAGTATACAAGATCTTATCTAAACTTATAATCGATTTTTATCCGTGCAGGGGTGGAGAAAGAATACTGACCTCTGCAGTCAGGGTCTCGGTCTGTCGTAAAAGGTGACAAAATAACCCACCCTAGCTACGTGGTAGGGCCCCAAGCCCGTCTGGATGGCGACCACATTTCTTAAGTATGCCGCCATAATAACTTTGTGTTGTGTTCCGGCATTAGTGACCCAAGTTCTGTACCCTTATGGGACAGCAGTGTGTTCGTAAAATATGTGGGCCCTCAGCCTGTCCGCTGTTCTACTGCAATTAAAAAAAATCGAGTTTCAGTATATGGATTGAACCTTGGAGAAGGACATAGGCTACTTTTTTAATTTATATTTCAGAATAACGGTTGCCGGGTCCATAGATATATCTATGGCCGGGTCAGCTAGTAATAAAAATATATATACTTAAATTGTTTACACAGCCCCGTCTAATGTCAAAGTAGAGTGCTTGTGTTAATACCACAAAGTAGATAATTACTACTAAACTTATTTTTGTTAGTAAATACATATGTATGTATATAATATAATATAAATAAATAATATATATATACTAGTAATAGCCCGACGCTGGATGGGAATCGAAATCGTGATCAAACCAGGGCTTCAGACGTGCAGTAGCGTAAAAGATGTCGTCATACAGAACCACAAAATGATTAGGTAAATAATGCACTGATTAAGAAAGCTGAATCTACAGAAGAAATGATAACCTTAGGGAAAATTGTCACCTTAGATCCCTTGGCAATGTGACGGAAACAAATGGCAAATTCCGTAATTCTAAAGCCGGATCTTATACAGTATTATTTTTGATCAGATTCTGACTCTAGACACACCTACAATTAACCTGTTAATGGTTTGTTCTTAGTGTCGATCGAGTTTACACTAATTTATTTTAATTTATTTAATCTCTGTTTACATACATAATTTAAAGATACAATTGATCCATTAAACTACACAATAGTTTGTCTACGGTAAATAGCACTAATCAATTCATACTAATATTATAAATGTGGAAGTAACTCTGTCTGTTACGTTTTCACGCCTAAACCGCAGAACCAATTTTGATGAATTTTGGTATTGAAATAGATTGAACCTTGGAGAAGGATATAGGCTCTTTTTGACGCGAAAATAAAATTTGAAGGGCGTAAACGTAATTGATCTCTTTTTTTTAAATGTATATGGCAGAACAACGTTTACCAGATCAGCTAGTTTCGTTATAAATTTTTATTCGTGCGGGGGCGGAGAAAGAATACTAATCTCTGCGGCCGGGGTCGGCCTGTCGTAAAAAGCGACAAAATAACCCCTAGCTACGTGGTAGGGCCTGAAGCCCATCTGGGTGGTGAACACTTTTGGTGTTAAGTATGCCGCCATAATAACCTTGTGTTGTTTTCCGGAATTAGTGACTCAAGTTCCTGTACCTTTATGGGACAGCAGCGTGTTCGCGATGCCACTGGCGTTGCAAATACCTATAGTCGACGGTTACTGCTAAATTCTAAGCAGGCCGTCAGCCTCTCTGCTGTTCTACAGCAATAAAAAAGAACATTAATATTTAGCGCAGGTATTTGTTTTTAAATAACAATAAAATCTGGGTAGAAGGCTGACAAATTTTAGTAATAATTCGAACCTATGTACAGCAGCCTAGAAATATAGAGTAATAAAGTTTCAGAACCAGTTAAGTGGATATAGATAGAATTAATGTAGAATGACAAGAAAAATACGCTAAATTATATTGCGCCTTGCAGACCAATTTAGTATGATTCGTTTTTGTGGTGTTGCTCATATTTTTGTATCAAGCGTTAGAGAATTCAATACAATTTTTGTATATTATTACATATACATCTCTTTTCTTGTTTATTACAATATAAGTAGAAAGCTATAGAAACCTTTTTGTTTACTTACACATTCTTAACTTATATTTTATGGGAAAATCATGACAAGAATTTTATATTTTTATTCCAAGCAAAACATTTTCCTCGTGTAGGAAAATAAGAGAATGTTAATTAAAAAGTTTAATTTATATTAAGAGATAGATTCAATCAAATAAATAATAACAAACTACGTAAGAGTATATTAGAAAATAATATAAATAAACCAAAATATATTTCTTTTATACGCAGATAATCAGTATTGATTTCAACTCTTAACTCAATGTGGACTAATAAAAGTCAAGAAACATTTTCTTCATGCAAACCAAGAGTGTGAAATAAATTGGATAAGGTAAACATTAAAACTTTATGAGTGATAAAATATTTTTAATATTTTTCATTAAAGTATATGTTAAGATCGAAAGGTAAATCGAAAAGTAAACATTAAACGGAAGCACTGCAAACAAAGGGCTTGGAAAAAGTAGGGAAATTGTTCAATCCTTGCATAGAGGCTAGAGACATCGCTTCCTAATTTTGTGAACTACCCTCATTCTTGCGTGTAGTGAACCGCGAAAGCAAGCGTGGGACGAGCGGTAGTATCGCATGTCTCTGTAACGCGCGGCACGTGTAAATTTTCGACCTTCCTTAGTATTTTCCTTTCCTATTTTCCACCGTAATTGACTTCAGATATACAAGTTCGTCGTCCCACATTGTGTAATGTATTTGTGATATATAGCTGGTACCGTGTAACAGTTCCTATTCTAGCTTACTTGTATTGAACCGAGAGAGGCTGGAATCAATGCATTTCTTTGCCCATTGCATGATACCGCAAATAATTTTTAGCAGAAAATTTTTGTTATAAGCATGCGTTCTCATAGTCGACTGCTCTATATCTATATATCTGTATTCAGGGCCTGTGACCGGTACTATAGATAAATAAAAAAAAATATGTATCAATTTAAATAGCACTATCAAGTTTCAAAATAATTGTAAGCATCAGAACGCATTTGTTATGGATACTAGACAACTGATATACAACTCAAATCTATTTCTTTTGTTGCTATTACCCACATATGTTCATAAACACCCAGACTCGGGACAGGAAACTGGACCTCCGTAGCCGTTTCGACGTTTGAAGAAGCGAAGACATTAGCACAACAAATAAGTATCGAGAACGAAATAATAATAAATATAAATAAGACGCAAAACGGGAATCGAACCCGTAACCTCCACAAGCATACCGAAGTGCGTTAGCCGCTACGTCACGCAGGTCGTCAACTCGTCAAATAATAAATAACAACCTTTTTTATTAATAAGAAACAGCGGACAGGATAACAGCTCAAGCAGTTACCGTCGCCTATGGATCTTTGCGACCTACAAAAACCTGGGTTACTAATGCCGGAATACGACGCAAGGTTATTATGATGACATATTTAGACCAAGTCGTTGTTTTGTCTCGCCATTTACGACAAGCCGACCCCAGCTGCAGGGATTCTTACTCCGTCCCTGCACAGATCTTTTGCAACTACCTTTTTCAAAGTTATTTATTTCGTAACTCGATGTGTTGAACATGTTTTTTCCGGCTTTTATATACACTGTTTTCCAATAGATACGCACAATGAATATTGAACGAGACGAGTGAAATCAATATATCAACCATAAATCGAATAAGTTAATTTTTTTTATTGCTGACGGCCCACTTAGAATTTAGCAGTTACCGACACCTATGGGTATTTGCAACGCCAGTGGCATCGTGAACACGCTGCTGTCGCATAAGGATACAGGGACTGGTCACTCATGCCGGAACATAACATAAAGTTATTATGGCGGCATACTTAAGACCAAAGGTGGTCGCCATTCAGACGGGCTTGGAGCCCTGCCACGTAGCTAGGGTGGGTTTTTTTATCACCTTTTACGACAGGCCAACCCCGGCCGCAGAGGTCAGTATTCTTTCTCCGCCCCTGCACGGATACTTTTTCAATATAAAAAGTTTTTTTTTTTCAATTTGAATGATTTGTGTGCGTCAGTTAGCATCGTCATTATTACATATACAGGGTCTGTCGTTAATAATGGATATTCCGGTAAGTGAAGGTAGTCCAGATGTCAGGCTGCAATAAAATCATTCATGTCAGTTTTACCAACAGTGTAAAAATGGTGTCCACTTTTAATCTTTTTTAAATTTTGTTCCTTTGGCCATTCAATCGGGTGTCATTTCAACAAAATTTGGTATTTTTGTGTAATTTTTGTGGAATCGTTCTCCTAGAGACTTGTTTTATTTAATATAATTAGATTTAGAGGCGTTTTTTTATCATAAACCATTAATAAAATTAACATTTCCAGTATTTTTCCTTGTTTTTTTTTTCACTACTTGTAGTTTTGACCCATGATTGTGAAAAAAAAGGTATGACGCTATAGCTGCCCATTATTTTAACAACATGTCTGATATGTGTGGATTCTAAAAAGGTATGATAAAGTATACCTAAGCAAGCAATACTAGCTCTAGGAGCAAAAGAACTAAATTGGGTCGGGATTTTAATTTTTCAAGTAATTTCGTAATTTTAATGATTTAAGCTAAAATATAATTATAAAAATTCAATTATGGGTAAATGTGTCAACAACCGACTATTCACTAAAAAAATGGCGCTGTCTGTTGTCCCGCTGTCCTATCGCCTACCAACGACGCTCTCGGGTAACATACAAACTCCACAAACTGTATTGATTATAGGTATAAGCACAAATATATTTTTTCCCCTTTCGGTCAGGGCTGTAGCTAGAGTCGAATTTGAGGTAGGGCAGCATTGGTTACAGGTAGGGCAGAAGTAAAAAATTTATCATAATTGATCTGCCCTCGAAGCACGGGCTCCTAAATCAATCACCATGTATATATGTATCTTTTATGACAGATCATGAGCTTGGATATAAGAACTATTAAATACTCAATGATGAAAAACAAGCGAACAAGGTGGTTGAACTTCCAGATTTGGATGTAGAGATCAACTTCTGAGTGAGAGTGAGGTAATAATTAATTGTTAGGTGTGGTGATACGAGTAAATAGATACTATCAAAAATACCATTTAGATCATATTGTTTCTGCAAACTTATTATAATAATTAACATACTTACCTAATAATAAAAAATATTTAAAACAGCTGAATTCTACAATTCGCTATTCTACGATGTTATTAAAAATGCGAAGAACGGAAAAGTTTAGATAACTATCACTATAATTTTTTTTATCTCAAACTATGAACAAAATTTAATTATACTAATTTATCTTAGTTTTGGTATTTTTAAGGTAGGGCATTGTGATTTCAAGGTAGGGTATTGCCCCACAATGCCCCCCCTCCCCCTAACTACGGCCCTGCTTTCAGTCCGTTTCCTTCTTGTTTCTTTTTTTATTTTACCCCTTTTATCCCGCTCTATAAGGAAAGACAGGCTCAAAAGGATTTCTAACGCTGGACTGTACCTGAAGTCCTGTGACGTCATTGTAACAATAAGAAATTGTACTAGATTTTTTCTTTGCTCGATAATAGCTAACGAAAGGAGATATACAGTCTATTTTTATCCCTGTCTGAAACCAAACGACTAATTGAGATCTTTCTTTCTTTGATTGTCGGCCAATGTTGCTATCCGATGGACTGTTTGCCTATCTGCTAAAATCCAGCTATAAAAAATTCATTGTTGGTACATATTATAGCTGATGGACCATAAAGAGTCAATCATTCCTTCCTTTATTCTTTCATTCCTTCATTTCATACATACTCGTTTCCCTGAATAAAGTCTACGTTACTGAGCCTGTTAAATCTGAAAAGCCCTTTACGCTTAATTACTCCTTTAAATCTTAAACGAGTATTCATGAGTTTCTCACGAAAGCCCTTAACTTGCTGGAGAACTTCTGCCTTTTACATTGAGAACATTTTAACTCTGCAATCTGTGACGGAAACAACCGTGAGTAATTTGGTTACATGTTTATGATTAATTAACGAATACGAGTATATACATTTATAAAATATAAAGCGTGTAAAAAGATAAGAAGTCCAAACAAATTTCATGTAAAAAAAAGTTACAAACGACAAAAACAATAATTATAGATTAATAATACCCACATGTCTTTTTATAATATTAATGCAATCCTTTTAATTTATAATACACATAATAAATATTAATGAAAAACCTACTAATATTGTAATAAATAATAATACTCTATATATAGTATGCGTTTGTACGCCGTAAATTAGAATAAAATCTCTAATATGGAACCCTCACGAAGCGAAGTACAAACTCATGAAAGAGTACAAAAAATATCATATTTTACCATTAATACGATTTATAGTGTACACGACTTTGTAGTCGTGATAACGTAGGACGGATATGATATTTTTATAAATTAGATTTATTATGAACATATAGTTTTCCTTTATGGGATTTCACATATATATATATATAACTGATGGTCATATCTATATCAGAATAAAATCTTTGCATCATATAAATATTCTGTCTTTTTGGAAGAGATTGAATCCAGGCTGGCCGCACTATACCATTTGCCAACCATTGAGCCAGCCGTGTATATTCATTAAGTAGATCATTATACTATATATATAATAGCAGGAGAGTTGGTAAGCAATTTAAGGTAGGTTTTTGAGGTAGTGTGAAATAATTCAAGGGTTGGAAGAGGCCGCTAATCTTCAGTCAGGCCTCGATTTTTTATTTAGACGTATTTCATGGACTAATATAAAATTTCACACTGAATCAAGAACACACCCTAAATTGTTCACCAGCTCTCGGACCAATCCCTCTAAGAAATAGTGTGACTGGTAAAAATATATTCAAAAAATGTATGTACATATGCGAACTAGCTGCTCTACTGTTTAATATTGCTTATGTTGCTTTTGACCGAGAGTTCATTTCAGACCGGTATTTTTTTTAAATAAATCACCATCACGATACACGTTATACAATTATAGATTAATAAGATACTAGTATTTAAAGCGGTGTCTCAATTACAGATCACGACTGAATTCTCAAAATAATGGCGTAAGACAAGGGTTTTCTTATATGTAGAACGATAATAAATACCAAACAAATATATTCTAACGAGAAATTAATTATAATAGGAATCCAGTTTTAAAGTAATCTAATTTTTATTTTTTTATTTGTAACCTTAATTAAATATAAAATTAATGAAAAATACCTAGAACATGCAGCTATGTAAAAGCAGCTTTATCTTCATTAACTTCGTCAATCGAGTAATAGCCAATAGCCCTTCTTTAATAAAAATGATTTGACCCAGGACTTGAATTTGGTTAAGGGTAGGTAATATACTTCGGAATTTTATTATAAAAACGTATACGTAATGTCTGCCTTAAATGGCAATAAAACAGGATGACCTTTTTTAGCTTAAACGATGGTAGGACTAGTAGATTAAATCTGGTATTTACCTTATGAACAGCTTTGAATCTCACTTTTTTGTTAAATAAAATGTTCGAAACCAATCGGTAGTTTTAAGTTTTACAACGGCAACACTGTATACGTCATTCATGCGCTCAGCTTGACGAACGGACGGTACCCTGCTCGGATAAATTGTACGGTTAGACTTGGGAAAATTATTACATTCGGCTCCCCAGTTTGCTTTTGAGATTAGAACTCAATAAGGACAATTGTGAAGTAAGTGGAGTTGTGGTACGGCTATTTTCACGCGCTAGGGAGATAGTTTCGCGTGTCGGCTGCGCTGCCACGCCGTACCTCATCATCCCCTACATTTCCTACCACATCCTCACCTTGAACCTCCTACCCTAAGGTACGATACGACGAGGTCATCGGATTCGTGGTGAGTAATAGGCTAATTGTATATATTAATAAGAAAATTTACATTACGGCATATGTTCGGCAGGCCCCTCGTGCAGATTTGCGGAGCCCTAGGCTCAACGAGGGGGCTGGATTCGGAACGAACATAAAAATTGTATCTAAGTCGGCAGCATTACCCCAGAGAAGAATACAATTTGACATAATACTATGAAAGTAGATAAGTATACCAGTCTTGCTGTATTGTGGATACGATATTCGTGAACTGTCTAACTTTTCTTATCGCATATTCGGCGGAGCTAAGTTTACCAGCAAGGCTAGATACGAGTATATGAGATTAAAACCGTTGATATTATATAAGTTTTAAAACTTTATCACTGACTATGTCGTTGTTCAATGAAACGATTTTAAAATATGATTTATTAATTAGAATCAGTTTTTTCAAAAGTTAGGAGGTGGGTAGTCTTATATTTTAGACATAATCTTTTATTTTTTCACTATATTATACAAAATAAAAACATGCGGGGCAGTCTTTGGGGAGAAGATTTCTTCTGATAGAAGTGAAAACTAAGTAACTTGTGATAATTCATAAGTTACTTAGTTTTCACTTATTGACGATATAATTATCGTCGAGCTATTAGATTATTATTTTTGGTTTTTATAGAAGTGTTTATGATCAAGGATTAAAGTTTAAATTGGTCATTAACACTTCTTTACAAACCAAAAATTGTTCACCCAAAAAGTGCTCAACGCGCCTAAAGATGTTTTCGCTTCAAAAACTCAACTGTATTTCATTGTAATAAAGTTGCAATTCGAATAGATATGTATAAGTAATGCAATGCAATCATTTAAAAGTTTCATTATAAAATAAACCTTAAGTCATTATTATTACTGTAGCAAAACTCCGTCTTACGAATTTTCGATCAGGACATGTGACCTGACGCGAGTTTAACATTTTTTATCCATCACAAAAAAGTGCACACCGCCGCTAAAGAAGTTTTCACTTTAAAATGAGATAGAATGATTAGACAAATAAAAAAAACATTCACATATATGACCCCAGTAGGAGCTAGTAAACGTTCCCTTGATTTTCTAAAAATAAATTGTATGACGTCATAATGAACATCGTTATATAAGTGGTATACCTGAGTAGGTGATCACCGTCCGTCGTTAACTCTTTGACGTGCGAAACAGGCATCGCAAAATTTCGCAGCACACGGTTACGTAATTAATTTGCTATTTTTGTTTTTGTTCCAGAGGGGATCGGGACAGATCGCCCGGACGGTTGTCATGACGACATGGGGCGCAATCGGCGCGCGCCGCCCTCATCCAACAGAAGCCACCCCGCAACCGTCGCGACGCGTTGTGCCAGCCCGTCCGTTTCGATGACATCGTACGTCATGCTTCATCTTTGACAGATAACCTTTGTTTACTATTTTCAACTTTACAGAACTGTACAGTTCTTGACACTTTTGGTTGAAGTGGCCAGTGTGTGTGTGTAGTGCATCAGGTGACGTGCAATGCTGCGGGGTGGAGGATGAGCCTGTGACCGGGACAACTGCAGAGGAGGGGCGATTTTCACGCTTGATCATGCCTTTCGAACTGAGATCAGGTGAGTTTTTTTTTTCAGACACTGCATCAATTTAGATAATTTTTTCAGCATTTCGAATGAGTTTAATAGCATTTTTCGATAAAAAAATTTATTGAACGATTATTTTAATTGATTATGTAACACTACCACCGAATATTTGTGACATAAAATATACTATATCCGTGCTCATTTTAATCAAACAAATATGCCAGAATCCAGTAAACAATCAACTTTTATTGCAAAATCGACCTTCGGAAGGTTATGAAGCAAAATTTTTTGTATCACATGGAACGGATTGTACGAGATATTTTTAGATGTTATTGTGTGCTTAGAAATGATTGTTATTTAGCAAACATACTTGGGTGTATACCTATATATATTGAAAGTTATAGTGAAATGGACATATAAACAATTAATTGATATACGTTTTACAGACATTTTATATGAATAATTGAAGAATGGAATGATTTTATGCATCTTTGGATGCGTTCAAGTTCCTAATAGCAATTTGAAGTTGCGTTCACAATTACAGAATTTTTATTTGGTTTTTAGGTTTTTCCATGCAATTTATAATTTTTTTCTCTCCATAAAAACCTTCCTCAGAGAATAAGAAATAAATTTGAAAAAATACTCGAACTGGTCCAGCCGTCTTCGAGTTTTGCGCTTAGCAACATATTTTGCGTTTCATTTTTATTTATATATAAATATATATAGAAGATAGATTACTGAGTTATTATAATAATTGAGTGATCGTCATTAAATTAAAGTGTGGTGATAATTAAATTACATATTCGTTAAATAATGATTTAAACTTTATAATTTTGTGAATTTTCCTGAGTTCTCTTATAAAAACTTTTTAAATTAATGTAGATTAGTCCTTATAAAGTTATCGGCTAACATAAATAAACATAATAAACTATGTCATAATAAATTATTACAAAATTAATCGTGTTAAGTATGTTAAAAATTATTATTAAATTTTTAATTTATTTATTTCTATGCTAGGTCGAGTTTTCATTAAGACTTTAGTTACATTGAGTTATTTCACATTCTTTTCTTTTCATTAAAAGAGAAGTGACAAAGAGAATACTGTACAAGAACATAAATTATGAATTCCCATTTTCGATTTATATAATATTTTTTATCAAGCTGGCTTGTTTGAATACATGTTGCAACGTACTTATGTGAATAGCTGAAACCTTTGTGGTATCCAGATGCAGGCAGAGAAGAACTGGACTTACCTTATCTACTTATCTAGTTGAATGGATCTCTCTGACTCTCCTTCTACTAGCTAAGCAATGGTAAAATATTTTACTACCTTTGTATTTCAAGTTCAGATGATAGTTGTACCTACAAATGTTTTTATAAAGATTATTATCTAACGGATAATTGTTGGTTTAGTGAGATTGTGCGTTCATGTATGTTTTCGATTCTAATGTAAGATTCTTTATGATCTGCAAATAAATAGCCTAGGCTATATGTAGGCTAGGCTTTAAAAACTAGCCATCTAAATTTTTGTGCTGACGCAAATTCACCAACATAACTTTTACCTTGTGAAAATTCTCAGCGGTGTGCCTCGTACGTGAAAGATCCCGGGAATTAAACGCTAGTTAGAAGAAATTTATGGCCAAAACATGTAATTTTGGAATATTTCTATACTATAGCCGTTCCCACCCGCTTCGCTGGACGAATAACAGAAAAAAATGAGAAAGGGTTAATGGATTCCAAGAAGAAAATAGTCTAGAATCATCTAAGAAAACTTCCGCGTCGAAAGTTGTAATCTGTTTAGTTTTGTTGTGATGTTGTATTAAAGGAATCCCATTTTCTTTTTATATAGATGTAATGACAGCGATAATAATTTTTACTTCTCCAATGAATAAATAAAAACGTATTATTGTAAACACATTTCCATTACAAATATATGTTAGTCTCAGGGTAACATGATACCCACATGGAGTTGTTTATGATGAATGTTGCCTTCCCTTGTCAGCCTTTTACGTACATTACATATAATTTGAATATTGGGAAAAGGTTAGATATATTGACCAGAATTACGAGCTATCTAATTTTCTTCATCTACTTAGGAGTTAGTATAACAGTTGGTGGGGCTGAGGGACCGTATAAAGAATGGTACGGCTTAGTTCTCGAAAGATGGTAGCCGCGGTGCGGGAAACAAAGGTAGTGCGGGTTCGATAATTAACGTGGAAAGGAAAGGATACGGAAATACCCAGCAAGTCAGAAAGAGCGGTGACTCACCTGAGGTTCTCCGATCTGCTACTCTCCACGGCTGGTTCTGCAGTTTGTAGCCTAGGCCTTTATTTTGGGCTTAACCAAGACTTGACGGTACGTGTCGTCGTCGCAGGCGCTAGCCAAACAGAGAGGGCGGCGCGGAGGTGATCGAGTAGTTATTTGAAATCACCGTCAGGCGCCAGAGAATTTAACTAACTTGCGGGTAGGCAGGGAAAAAAGGATAGGATAAAGTGCCTAATCAATAGCCCTTAACATCTCACTGCTGGACTCGGGTCTAAAGTCAACAGTATACCCACCACGCTTGTCTAAGGGGGGTTATTTATTTATTTAAATATGAAATACAATTTTAAACATAAGAGACACATAGCACAACAGTTTATGTACAAATAACTTATTTGTCTAGAGAAGATCACACTGGCCCCTGAACTAGTGAATACTGTATCTCAGTAGGCCAGATTCCTAACTCCAAGTGCGCGTTACCATTTTAATAATAACTTGAAACGCTAAATTGTTTAGTGTACCGTTTACCGTTTAGTTTACCGTTACATGCGAATATTTTGAACATCTTTTGTTCATGGAACGTAGCTTACATTACATTTTAGTTATACACCAATGATCTCGGTATGCAAGTTTCCTCAAGATGTTTTCATGCATCGTCGTAGCAACTATATTATAATATACACACTAAGCGGGAAAAACTGTTTAAGCGGTACATGCCGCGGTGGAATTCGAGTCTGGGACCTCGAGATTGATCTTCGATTGTAGTCCTGCCACGTACTTGGCAAAAATTTCCACAGCTGACTACAAAATAAAACCATATTAGCTGATGGACCCTGCAAAACACGAGATAGGCTCTAAAACAAAAAAAATCTTTCAAGTTGGAGAATATTCGAATGAGTTCCATCTCTTTTCTTGCGATGATTGTTCAGGTGAAGGAAAAAGACGTATCAAAATGGTCAATAGTGTAAATAACGAGTACTAGCTTCCTCCTGTGACTGTACTCATTCTTGAAGGCCAGAAGAGCTTTTATTTCTTTTTTTGATGAAACAGGGTGGGGTGGTACAAAATTACTTGGGTAATTATGATTATAATCATGTTCTCAGCATACATAAATCTACTGCTGGACATAAGCCTCTTCCAAGATAAGCTAGTGAACCCAATCGTTGGCCTGTTCAATGTTAAAAACAAAACTTGTAAAAAAACCAAGTCTCAGTTCTTCTACCGTAAAAAGTTATGAGTAACATCAAGTCGATTACTTTATAAGTCCCTTCTTAGGGGACCTTCTGTCTTATAGTGACCATATCAATATTAAAAAATCTATTATGTTTTAAATTAGATGATTGACTTAGCAATCGCACTAAACAATCTTAATTTATATTATTTATTAATTTATTTGGGGTGTAAGGGGCCCTACCAACATCTTCAGGGCCCAAGTCAACCTCACCTGCAAGTCAGCGCACCCTACTGAATAACAGACGAGGCCCTGATGATGGCTTTCCTTTTGGGGTTGGGGAATCAGACGGCAGTCACCCCCGTAAAAGCCAAAACAACCAAATCTAATGGACAGAAATAGAATGCGAGATCGTATAAGGGCTAGGGCGCCGCCGCATAACGGCGCGCAAGAGCTTCGCCCGGCTCTTGTGAGAAGTGGACAAGGGCTACCGTGTCATGGGCGGGCACGGCTAATGACGCCAGCCCCAACTCACGCAGCCCAAACATCTCGAAAGATCCGCTTCGCAACATGGAACATAGGCACGCTAACCGGACGCGCGAGAGAGTTGGCCGATGTGCTCTGCAGGCGGCGGGTGGCCGTGGCGTTCCTGCAGGAGACTCGGTGGAAGGCCAGCAGATCCCGGTTCATTGGGAATGGCTACAAGCTGATATACACAGGTGCACCTGGTGGGGAGAATGGGGTTGCCATAGTGCTCTCGGAGGAGTTCCAGAACGACATTTTGAAAGTAAAACGTCATAGCGACCGGCTTATGGTCGTTAGGGTGCTTATTGATGGGATAGTTACCCACTTGATAAGTGCCTATCCGCCACAGGCTGGTTGTGACGACGCCGATAAAATAGCGTTTTGGAATCTACTCGGAGAAGTGCTCCGTGGAATCCCATTATCACAGGGGATCGTTTTGGGGGGTGATCTGAACGGTTATGTGGGTGATGAATGTGGGGAATTTGAGCGTGTTCACGGTGGGTTTGGGTACGGTAGCCGCAACGCAGATGGGGAGGACATCCTCAATACGTGTGTGGCTGCCGACCTTGCCATCATATAAAAAGGCGCTATAGTTTTTTTGACAGCCGCAGCGCGTTGGCAGTGCCTCCGCCCACGACTACCTGCATTAAAAAAGAACGTGTAATAAATTTGGTGTTGTGACTGACACCGACTGTGATCCTAATTTCTGAATGACATTAAAATAGCTTTGTTGTCTATTCATAAGCAAAAGAAGTATTATAACCTATTACGACTCATTAAGCAAGTGATAGCCATGTTTTCATTTAAACTTTCTTTTATCGCTGTAGGATAGCAGACAAGCTGACGGCCCGCTTAGAATTTAGCAGTTACCCTCGCCTATGGGTGTTTGCAACGCCAGTAGCATCGCGAACACGCTGCTGTCCCATAAGGATACAGGAACTTGGGTCACCAATGCCGAAACACAAGGTTGTTATGGTGGCATACTTAAGACCAAAGGTGGTCGCCATCCAGACGGGTTTGGGGCCCTATCACGTAGCTAGGGTGGGTTATTTTGTCGCCTCTTATGACAGACCGACCCCGGCCGCAGAGGTTAGTATTCTTTTTCTGCCCCTGCACGGATATAAATAGACATTTCTCGTGCACTGTTATTCGTAGCATTAACAATTCTAATTCTCGCTACAACTTCTCCGTCGCGCGTCGCTCCGATGCATAGAGCGATGATTTATTGTTATGTTAGTTTGATGAATTTAAATGTATTAAGTTATAGAAGAATATTTGTTATAATTGTATTAATATAGACCTAAGAGATATTTTTATTGCTATAGAACAGCATACAGGCTAACTGCCCACTTGATAGCAAGTACTAGATCGTAAGCAGTTACCGTCGCTTATAGATGTTTGCGATACTGATATCGTAAACATCTATAAACTATGGTGTTCCTAAGAACACCGCATAGGGGTACTGGTCACTTATACCGTAAAACAACACAAGGTCATTATGACAATATATTTAGAGACGAGCGGTGTACGTGTACGACAGATCGCCTTCGGCCGCAGGGGTCAGTATTCCTGCTCCAACTCTGCAAGGAGTATAATATTTTGCTAATTAATAAAACAGTTAAGATTTCCAGTTATTCTTTAAGTCTAGTTGGAGACTAGCTATAGACCAGCTAGGTCTTGATGGGAATTTAAACTTAATATTTTGCCAATATCCCTTTATAAAATATGTAACCGATATGTACCATTATTTCGCAGTTTCTTTTAATCAATACACGTGTTATTGTCATAACGGTTCTCGCTATAGATATCTCTAGGGAGCGTGTGTTGAAACATTTGCGAGGGATTTCCTTCGGGACCAACGGGATTTGGCTTTGCGATAGTGTCTCTTTGGGAAATGCGAGAAATGTTTTTATTTTGACGTTATTAATCTAGCTCTTAAGTCTCTATTTTGAGAACGATAAGATCAAAACTTCTTAGAATATCTGGTATTATCTTAGCAAGACAATAAAAAGTTGCATTTTTAAAATTATTTTCTACTGTCAGATCAAAAATTGTATATGAAATTATGTCTAGAACGCTTTTCACTGATGCACATATTTAAGATAAACGGATTAAACTTTTCATGACTTGTCATTAGTAAACAAGCACTACAATGAAATTATCCATAAATCTTCACTACATTTGTATACTTACGTTCTATAATGAACGGCGTTCATATACGAGTATATTACGTCTTTTTATAATTCATCATAGTTTTTACACTTCAAACAGATTAATAGATTAAGTAGTATAGTGAAAATGTATAATTCGGTTAACAACAAATATGCGTTAGGCGTTTGCTAAAGTAACCGAAAAAAGTATCTATAGAAACGAATTTTCATCCAAAAGATAATAAATAAATCCACCATTTCAGTTATATTAAGATACTATATATATATATATATACTATAATATATATATATATATATATATATATATATATATATATATATATATATATATATATATATATATATATATATATATATATATATATATATATATATAATATTATTTATTTGTTTCAGTCTGGATGGTCCGAATAAATCAAACAAATTTGTTTCTGTAAAAATAACAGTCATATATTACAATTCCTTTATACTAATTATATGTTATATTTATACGTATAATTATACGTTACCTGTAAAAATAACAGAAACGACAATTAAAGTTGATTACTCGTCTCTCATAACTCTTGCTTTTCTATCTATTAATTAAATTATTTAAATCAAATCTGTAACGTAATAACGTAAATATTGTTTACTTTTTTGTAGGCAAATGTCATGTGTCACACTTCTATGACACATGACATTAAGCGCGTTAAATCAAAAGGGATTATGTCCTGGTTACACAACCTAACCATAATACAATAACATTAAAGAGATGATATTCTCTTTACATCTCCCCTCCACGATATGAAAATTGCATAATTTTTCAATCAGCTTCAACTTCAAACATTGGAATTAGTTTTGTCACGTGGAATAGACTCGTGTCTTGATTTCTTTTTCCAGTTTTTATTTTATAAATTGAGTTTGAAATTTTTTCTTCTATTATATATGGGCCGATTCTTAGTTCTTCTAGCTTTTTCCTATTGAGTTTGTTTCCATTCTCTATGAATACCATATCTCCTTCGTTGAATTCATGGTGTCTTCTGTTTCTATTAAATAAACTTTCGTTATACTTATGTGATCTCTGTGTTCTTTCTAATGCTAATTTCTTATCTCTTATCCAGTCTTCTCCGTTTTTCTTTCTTTTTAACTCTTCTGGTATGTTACTGGTGTCTGTGCCATATAATAGATACTCTGGTGTAAATCCCGTTATTGTATGTTCTAGTATATTATACTTATTCACACATTCTCTCGCTATCGATGTCCATGCTCTATTCTTTTTCTCTTCGTTTATTTTACATCTTATTTTATTTACTAATGTCTGATTCAGTCTTTCATTCAGACCATTAGAAAATGGTGCATTTATTGCAGTAAAAATTAATTGCACTCCTTTATTTTTTAAATAATCTTTAAATTCTTTCGAATTTATTCCAGGATATTGGTCCGTTAAGATTGTTCCGATGTTTTCTATGTCTAACACAGTTTGAATTAGTTTTATAAAATCAGCGGCGTTTTGAGTTCTTGATGTTGAAATGAACGCATATCTCGTGAAATGATCAACAAGTAAATGAATATATTTTTTTGTTGATCTAGTGCTTCCAAATCCTCCAATTGTATCTATGGACATAATTTCGAAAGCTTTGGTCGCTGGTCCTAATTGTGACATTGAGCCGAATTTATGTTGCCCTCTTGACTTATTCTTAATACATATATAACATTCTTTACAAATTTTTTTTATATTCTTCACTAAATTTTTAGCAGTATAATATGGACATATTTTCATTTGTGTTTGTGTTATTCCTGTGTGACACCATTCCTTGTGTATTTTATTAATTAAATCAATACTGAATTTTTCTGATAATATGATTTTCTCTCTTTTCTTCACTTTTTTATAATATATTCCGTTTTTCTCTATTAATTTTTCTTTTTTATTCTGTAATAGTATATTATTCATCTGATCTAATTTTATTTCATCTATTTCAATAAAATTTACCGTTTTTAATAAATCCTCTTCTTCTGTATTTGATTCTAGAACAGGGTTTCTACTCAAGCAGTCCGCTTCTTTATTATCTTTACCTGGGACGTATATAATTTTAAAATCGTATTGAGATAGATAGTGACTTAGATCACCCAATTCTTCGTCTGTTCGTGCTTTTATATTCATATTTTCCAGTGGTTTGTGGTCAGAGTATATTTCGAAGTATCTCCCTATCAGCCAGTGTTGCCAGTACTTTATTGCCTCTTTTATAGCTAAGCATTCAAGATAAATAGCTTTTTTTCTTTTTTGCGTTTCATTAAGTTTCTTTGAGAAGTAGGCCACAGGTTTTTCTTTTCCATCCTCTTGTGTTTGTTTTAGTATTGCGCCTATACCTTCAAGTGATGCATCTGTATATATCTTGATTGGAAGGTCTTTGTCGAATATCTCCAACACTGGTTGGGAACATAGCATTTCTTTTATCTTTCTGAAAGATTTTTCACAATCCTCTGTCCATATAAATTTTACATTTTTTTTTAATAGTTGATGTAATGGATCTAGTAATATTGAGCTCTTTTCTATATATTCATGGTAAAAATTTATTTTCCCCAGAAATTGTCTAATTTGCTTTTGTGTAGTAGGACTTGGGAAATTTTTTATTGACGTTATGTTGTCTTTCAACGGTTTAACCGTATTTTCTCCTATTACATGTCCTAAATATCTAACCGAACTAGCAGCGAATGTACACTTTTTAAATTTTAACCTGAGTCCTTTTTTTTATTGCATTTAATAATTTTTCAATATGATTTAGATGTTCTTCAAACGTCGGTGAGTGTATTAAGATATCGTCTATATAGTTCACTGAAAATTCAGTTAGTCCATATTTTCTTAATATGCTACTCAGAATTCGTTGAAATATAGCTGGAGACGTTTTTAAGCCAAACGGTAGACATGTCCATTGATAGTGACCATCTTGTGTTACAAATCCCGTCTTCCTCCTATCCTCAATTCTTAGTGGTATTGACCAAAAAGCTGAGTTAATGTCCAGTGTCGTAAAGTATTTACAATTTCTGGCTCTTATTATTATATCATCTATTAAAGGGAATGGTTGTGCCTGAGGGACAATGTTTTTATTTAAATCTCTAAAGTCTATGCACAGACGTGTCTTTCCTTCATTTTTCTTATATGCTAGTGTGACGGTGCAGCAAAAGGACTATAAGATTCTTCGATTAAATTCTTCTCTAGTAAGTTGGCTATTTGTTTCTCTATTTCTTTTTTGTCTTTTATATTACATCTATAGGGTCTTTTACTGCAGTATTTCTCCACTATTAAGTCAATTCTAGCTTCATATTCGTTAACAGTCCCAATATCATACTTGTCTTTCGCAAACACTGATTTGTTTTTATCTATCAATTTTTCTATCTTCATTTTTTTATCTTTATCTAAATGTTCTATATTTGTTTGAAATTCTTCTGTTTCCACGTGTTCATTAAAATTAATTGAACAATTTGTAACTTCACTTAATGTTATCTCTGGTTTTTCTAACTTTTTCTCTATTTTCTGTGAGATTTCTAAATTTTCATTCAACCTCAACTTAAACATAGGAATTAAGTCTAATCCTATTATAAAATCTTCAAAATCCTCTCTTTCAACTACATATATATCTACTATTTTTTCTATATCAAATATTTTTATTCTTATTCTTACCAATCCATTTGTCTGATTCACACCATTGACAGACCTCAAGAATATCTTGTTTAAATCTTCTCTATTCTCTTTTATTTTTATCCATTTCGAGTTTATCAAGGATACTTGAGAACCTGGATCATATGTTCCCATTATCTCTATCTGATTCTCAACTAGTAGCTTAAGTCTGATCAATGGTGTGACTATTAGTTTTTTTTTCTCTGTATTTAAATTTACTTCTATTACTGAATTGCTTCCTATAGCTTTAGGTTTCTCTTTTTTCTCTAGTTTAAACCAGCATTTTTCTTCTGGATGATATCTTATACCTTTACCCATGTTTTCACATGTCATACATGGTTTCTTTTCTTCATTTCTGAATTTATGTTCTGGTTTACCTTCTTTTTTAAATGTTTTCTTTTTATTTATTATCCCTTCAAGCTTCTGTAATTCATTTATTAAATCTTTTGTATTTTCTATTTCATCTCTGGCGATCTTCTCTCTAATAAATTCTGGCAACCCAAATGCAATTCTATCTATCATTGTATCAGCGTCCATGTCCTTATTTATTTCTAATAATAATCGTTCATTCTTTATTGCATATTGTACTATTGAACCTTCTTTGTATTTAAAATAATGAGCATATGTCCTGCTACTCCATCCCTTACCTGAAAAGGTTTCTATTAATATCTGTTTCCACGTATTCCAATTGTTTTCATGTTCTCCTTTTATTACAGTAGAAGTATACCAATCTTGGCAAGTTGCATCTAAAAATATTCTTAATAATTCTATTTTAGTTTTATCTTTTTCTATTTTAAATCTTCCACACTCTTTTTCGAATATATGTAACCATTGTCTAACATTAGATGTTTTATAATTAAATTTTTCTAATACAAATTTATCTACAATATGTTTTAAGTTTTTTTCTTCTTCGTGTTTTTCTGATTTTTCAATTAATTTTTCTAATATTTTTTCCAAGCTCGAGTTTTCTTTAATATTCTCTTGAAGTGTTTGTTTTAAATATTTCCCTCCAAACTGGATATTTCCTTCATCATCTAAATATATCTTTTCTAATTCTTTTGAAATTTTTATCCATATTTTTAACTCATCATGCCTTTTTCCTAATGAATTTTTTTACCTTTTTGAAAGTCTCCGTCTTTGTCAACTCTTCATGATAATCTGCATACATGAGGTCATCTGGTATAACATATTTTTCCCCTTGTTCTGTGACAATTGAGGTTACAGCTACTACTGTAGTTTTACAGTCCTTTGGAGAAGCCACAGCTCTGAACTCGAATTGCAATTTCATTTTGTGACGAAAATTGTCGTTTTATAATATTATTTATTTGTTTCAGTCTGGATGGTCCGAATAAATCAAACAAATTTGTTTCTGTAAAAATAACAGTCATATATTACAATTCCTTTATACAATTATATGTTATATTTATACGTATAATTATACGTTACCTGTAAAAATAACAGAAACGACAATTAAAGTTGATTACTCGTCTCTCATAACTCTTGCTTTTCTATCTATTAATTAAATTATTTAAATCAAATCTGTAACGTAATAACGTAAATATTGTTTACTTTTTTGTAGGCAAATGTCATGTGTCACACTTCTATGACACATGACATTAAGCGCGTTAAATCAAAAGGGATTATGTCCTGGTTACACAACCTAACCATAATACAATAACATTAAAGAGATGATATTCTCTTTACATATATATATATATATATATATATATATATATATATATATATATATATATATATATATATATATATATATATATATATATATATATATATATATATATATATATATATATATATATATATATATATATATATATATATATATATATATATTTATTGCTGAAGGACATGACGGCCCACTTAGTAAGCACTTACCATCGCCTATAGATGTTTGCGACGTCAGGGGCACCGCATAAATACTGCTGACTTTATAAGTATGTCAGAACCTAGGTTCGCTTATTTTCGAACGATTATATAACATTTGATAATTAAATAATCCAATAAATAACGGATGTATTCAATTAATTAATTTGCGGTTCGGAACCCACTTTGAACATAAGAGGCTTTGCTTTCTTAATTCCACGAGGAGAAGATCAATTGGAATTAATTTACCGTTTTAATATTAGGCCAGGCTGTTACGTAAATTAATAAGTATCTGAATAGTAAGAATAAGTATCTGAGAAATAATAAGTAAGAATAAGTATCTGAGAAATAATAAGTAAGAATAAGTATCTGAGAAATATTATAGAATATGTATTAATTTTTTTATTTGGCGGCACATAATATTTCAGTGTAGTGTGTGGTGTCGCACCAGAATAGCACCACCCCATCTCCTCCCTTGGGTGTCGTAAGAGACGACTAAGGGATAGAAAGAACGGAGGATGGGCAGCAGCATCTTTCCGTGAGAGCATCACCAACTGCGAATACTGCGATCGCCAACCCGCCTGCCAAGCGTGGCGATTATGGCAAAAACCCCCCTAAAATGACAGATACACACAGGCCCCGGCCCCTAGTCCCCGGCGGCCCCGTTCGTGGTGGTCACGGTAGCAGCCACATAAGCGACGGGGCAGGGGGTGCGAAGAATCCCCGGGTTCGGATTCGCTACCAAGAACGACGACCTTTGGCCCTGGCAACATATAATGTCAAGACACTGCGGACCAACGAGAAGTTGGAGGAACTGGAGGAAGCTTTGAGCAGACTGCGATGGGATGTTGTGGGGTTATCTGAAGTCCGAAGACAGGGAGAGGACTCAATAATCCTAAATTCCGGAAATCTGCTCTACTTCCGGGAGGGCGACCAACTGTCCCAAGGTGGTGTCGGGTTTCTCGTTCACAAGTCTCTTGTGAACAACGTTACTGAGGTGAGGAGTGTTTCGACTAGGGTAGCGTACCTAATACTCAAAATTACCAAACGGTATTCGTTGAAGGTCATTCAGGTTTACGCTCCGACTTCGACACATCCTGACGAAGAGGTGGAAGCCATGTATGAGGACATCTCAACAGCCATCCACACTTCTAAAACCCACTTTAACGTTGTCATGGGAGACTTCAACGCAAAATTGGGGAAACGTAGCGGCGATGAGTTGAGAGTGGGGCAATTTGGGTTCGGAAATCGGAACACCCGAGGCCAGATGCTGGCCGACTTCATGGAGAAGGAGGACCTGTATATGATGAACTCCTTCTTCATGAAGCCAGAACAACGCAAATGGACTTGGATTAGTCCCGATGGTGCCACCAAAAATGAGATTGACTTCATTATGTCGACCAAAAGACAGATATTCAATGATGTCTCTGTGATCAATTCGGTGAAAACTGGGAGTGATCACCGCTTAGTAAGAGGCACATTGAATATCAATCCAAAATTGGAGAGGTCTCGACTGGTGAAGTCTACGCTCCGACCTGCACCCATACAGATCCAAAACCCGGTAAACTTTCAACTCGAATTGCAAAACCGCTTCGAATGCCTCGGTGACTGCGTTGACGTGGACGAGTATAATAACAGGTTCGTGGAAGCTGTTCAAACGGACGGGTCTAAATTCTTCAAGGCCAGCCGTTCAAAAAGAACCGGAAAAATCTCAGATTCTACTCTCAAATTGATGGATGTAAGACGTCAAATGACCCTTCAGTCCCCGGACGATGCTTCCCAGTATAGGCAGCTAAATAGACAGATCTCCAAGTCCTTGACTCGCGATATCCGCCGCCATAACACAGACTGTGTAAAGGCGGCTATAGAGCGTAACAAGGGCTCTAAAGTATTCGCACGAGACTTGTCTATTGGGCAGAGCCAACTGACGAAGCTGAAGACCGACGACGGCAGGGTCGTTTCGTCTAAACCCGAACTTTTGAGGGAAGTCGAGAAGTTCTACGGACAGCTATACACGACCACACGGGCACCTGTTAACAACAAGGCTAAAGACCCAAGAGCCAAATTAACCCGACACTACACCGTAGATATCCCAGACGTCAGTCTGTACGAGATTAGTGTGGCCCTTAAACAGCTTAAAAACAACAAGGCGCCGGGTGATGATGGAATTACAGCCGAGCTTCTGAGAGCTGGTGGTACTCCTGTGCTTAAAATCCTCCAGAAGCTATTTAATTCCGTCATCCTCGATGGCAAAACGCCGCAGGCCTGGCACGGAAGTATAGTGGTGCTGTTCTTCAAAAAGGGCGACAAAACCCTTTTGAAGAACTTTAGACCGATATCACTTCTGAGCCATGTTTACAAGCTGTTTTCAAGGGTCATCACGAATCGTCTCGCGCGCAGATTTGACGACTTCCAGCCTCCCGAACAAGCCGGATTCCGAAAAGGTTTTAGCACCATAGACCACATACATACGCTGCGGCAGGTTATACAGAAGACGGAGGAGTATAACCAGCCACTATGCTTGGCGTTCGTGGACTATGAGAAAGCCTTTGATTCGATCGAGACCTGGGCGGTGCTTCAGTCTCTCCAGAGGTGCCACATTGATTATCGATACATCAAAGCGTTGAAGTATTTGTATGAAAACGCCACCATGTCAGTCCGTCTCCAGGATCAGAACTCGAAGCCTATCCGACTGCAGCGGGGAGTCAGACAAGGCGATGTCATATCGCCGATGCTGTTCACTGCTGCGTTGGAAGATGTCTTCAAGCTTCTGGACTGGAACGGACTGGGCATCAACATTAACGGTGAGTACATCACTCACCTTAGATTCGCAGATGATATCGTAATCATGGCTGAAACCATGGAAGACTTAAGCCATATGCTTGATGGCCTCAATACAGCTTCCCAAGGAGTAGGTCTCAAAATGAACATGGACAAGACGAAGATCATGTCTAATGTCCATGTCGCACCTACCCCCGTAACAGTTGGGAACTGTACTTTCGAAATTGTTGACGAATACGTCTACTTGGGTCAAACGATCCAGTTAGGCAGGTCCAATTTCGCGAAAGAGGTCACTCGTCGAATCCAACTCGGATGGGCAGCGTTCGGGAAGCTCCGTAAAATCTTTTCGTCCCAAATACCGCAGTGTCTCAAGACGAAGGTTTTTAACCAATGTGTGTTGCCAGTGATGACATACGGAACGCAGACGTGGTCGCTAACTATGGGCCTTATGAGAAAGCTCATGGTCGCTCAGAGAGCAATGGAGAGGGCTATGCTCGGAGTTTCCCTGCGAGATCGAATCAGAAATGAGGAGATTCGCAGGAGAACCAAAGTAACCGACATAGCCCGGATGATTGCAAAACTGAAGTGGCAGTGGGCTGGGCACATAGCTCGAAGGACTGATGGCCGTTGGGGCAGAAAAGTCCTCGAATGGCGACCGCGTACCGGAAGACGCAGTGTTGGTAGGCCCCCCACAAGATGGACCGATGATCTGGTCAAGATCGCCGGGATAGGTTGGATGAGGGCAGCGCAGGACCGATCATCGTGGAGATCTTTGGGGGAGGCCTTTGTCCAGCAGTGGGCGTCTTCCGGCTGAAATGATGATGATGAATATTTCAGTAGTTTTAGTAAGATACAATTCAGTTACATTTGTTTTATCTTTATTAAGCACGGAGTTCAGAGTATTATCTACTGGATTATTTTTTTTATTCTTAAGGAACAGCAAACAGGCTGACGGTCTACTTAATAATTGGCAGTTAACGTCACCTATGGATGTCTGCGACACCGGGGGCACCAGGTGTGCTATGGAAAATTTTTAGCTGAAAGCTCATTCCACATCCTTACTGTGGGCAAAATAAACGTTTTGGAGGAACTTTGCGTGCACGACGTACCTTAGATCAGGGATGTTATGGATATGATATTTCGGATCTGGATACGGATATGGATATAGGAATAAAATTATATCGGTTTCAGATAAGGTTACGGATATGCAATTATTTCGGATTATCCGTTAGTTTCGGGTAGTTTCGGTTACGGATATTAGATTGAAGTAAAATATAAACACAAAATGACACAAATATATCGAAACATGTCGTTTTATTTAGACTCCGCCCTTATACGAAACTATCCGAAACTTGTGAAACGGATACGGTTACGGATATAATTTTATTTCGGATATCCGATAGTTTTGGTTACGGTTACGGAGCTCCATAACATTTCTGCTTTAGATAATGGGGATGAACGCCCAGCCGATGGCAAGCGGTTCGATGATAGAATAAGCACGAATGTATCATTTGAAACCATTCCTCAGAACATTAAGCGCTATCCAGACGGTAGAAAACACAAAGACAATTAATTTTATTGTCATGACGTATAAATATTATCTATGTTGTCTCGAAAGCAATTTAAGTTTCGATATTTACGAACTATACAAAATGATGGTATTTACATGGATTGTTAAGAAAAGATTGGTTAAATAATAGACCAATATATACCAGAAATGCACGCAAGCTGAAAAATTGCGGTTAGTATGCATTTAGATTTTAGACTCCACACCGCAATGACCCCCCGCACGCCGAACGTCTGCGGGCGTCTGAGTATTTATTTGTAAAAGAAAAGTATATAAATAGTTGTATATAGTCCATAACATAAGTGCTCTGCTGCATTCTTCGGGACTAGATGGCGCTGTATGAAATTTACGCCTCATATTTAATTTTCTTGTGCAAGAAAAATAAGTTACCAAGAGCCATTTATACTCATTAAATAATTTTGCCGTACAGGGGCGGAGTACGAATACTAACACCTGCGGCTGGAGACGGCCTATCGTAAAAAGCCAAACCAACCAGGTTCCAGTATTCCTTATGGACAGCATCGTTTTCGCGGTACCCCTACCGTCGCCAACTGACAGCTGACGGTAACTGCTTACTATTAAGAAGCCGCCGCGAAGCCTGTCCACCTTTCCCCACTGTCCCCCCACAATACTGTACATAACAGTGAACAAGAGACTCCAAAATGAAATCATACATAAACCACATGTAACATGTTATATTTACTAAACATTCACTGAAGTGTGCGTACATTACCGATATGTGAAGGCGGATGTGAGATTTTATCGACTCTCCGCATGTTCAATGAGCCGGTTATCAAGAAGCGTTATTCACGGAGGCAACGGGGGTGTTACATGTGCCAACGCTAAGTACTCTATCGTTTATACTACGAGTAACATTATGAAGATTTTTTTTCTAAAGAAATAATCTTTATCATCTTAGAGTGATATCTCTGTTGCTATCTAAACTTCAGCTTTGGTGCCCAGCGTTTGCTTTCCGAATTTTTCTTCTACACTTCGCATGGTCTTCGGTATTCAAGCCAATACTTTTTAGGCTAACTCTCCGAACGGGGACCGGCAGAAGCGGCATGGCTAATCATTTATTTCTCTCGTAAGTAACAGGTTCCCACAAATCGTGGGCATACCGGCGAAGGCGACACTCCTGCAATTTATCCGCAATGTCATGGATATGAAGGCTGTTACGAATGCGGGAGTTTTTAATCCACACATCCACTGCAGTATATCCGTGACACGAAGTTCCTGCTTGCGCTGCTCTACCATACCGTGTACGTTGTAAAACCATATAATAAGACAGGCCTATTGATGGTCTTAGAGACCTGGCTTTTCAACTTACTCGGCATCTTAGGGTCACTAAAGAAGTAATATACTAATTTTAATTTAATTAATTATTAAAAAATCTTTCAAATAAGTAACATAAGCCATAATATATTTTTTGGAGTTTACTCCTTAAGAATCGATTTTCATATATAAGGCGCCCGGTATGAGAAAAATGTGAGAGTAAAATCTACCAATGAATGACCTCGTTACGTTTTTGGTGCGCGTGCACCGGAACACACTAAACAAAACAAAACGATGTATCTCTCAAGGCAAAAATTACTTTATTTATTACAACTTAAGGTTGATTTCACATTAAATGTTGTTTAACATATGTCTTTTCATTTGTAAGTGACAAGAGTAATTTATTGCTTTGCTCATTTTATATGACGAATGATCGTAAGTATTAGATAATGTTTTGGAGATTTGTGACTTTATTACTAGGCGCAATAGTTGTAATTAGGTTGAACTTAAAACTGTTTTAAAACTTTTTTTATATATGTATATTATTTTCATTAATTTGTTAATTTACCCTTTTATATGGTATTAATCTTTTTTCAGTTAAATAAACTCTTTTTGCGTATGTTTAGACAATCGTACATAAGTAATAAACTCCAGTCGTGCGTCAGAGCTGACACACACAGTTTTTTTTATGTTAGCAAAGCCCATTATATCCCTTTTTTGGGAGGGGAAAGTGAAATACGCACATGTTTTGTGGACTGCAATGCGCCCGTTATTCGTGGTCCCTTTTTGTAAGCTGGGGGACGCATGTCACAATTTTCCACAGTGTTGACTTATAATTAAATGTATAACTATATTTCTGATCTGCATTTAGTTGGAACGAAGTTCTTTTACGCGGCTTACGGGTAGTGCGTGTATGCGTGTATGTATCGAGCCTACTATAAGCAAATGAGCACACGAGCAAGTGAGTGTGCAGGCGCCCTGGCCCTGTCTCTTTTTATATAAAATCAACGTAATCCAAAATGAAATGTAATAAATTTAATTAGAATGTAAATTGCAATGTAACATATTTAAAGACGTTATCTGTTGCCTAGCAACGGAGACGGCAGCCATATTGGTTCAACAAATTCAACAATATATTGAAGTAAATTTAAATAATATATATCGTAGGGACTGATATTTATTAAGAATTTATTGATTTAAAGACTGTGATTATAAGTGATACGTAAAATCTTTTCGTTCCAAATACCGCCGTGTCTCAAGACGAAAGTTTTTAACCAATGTGTGTTGCCAGTGATGACATACGGAACGGAGACGTGGTCGCTAACTATGGGCCTTATGAGAAAGCTCATGGTCGCTCAGAGGGCAATGCTCGAAGTTTCCCTGCGAGATCGAATCAGAAATGAGGAGATTCGCAGCAGAACCAAGTCACCGACATAGCCCGGGTGATTGCAAAACTGAAGTGGAAGTGGGCTGGGCACATAGTTCGAAGGACTGATGGCCGTTGGGGCAGAAAAGTCCTCGAATGGCGACCGCGTACTGGAAGACGCAATGTTGGTAGGCCCCCCACAAGTATTTACTGTTTACATTTGTTTATTGTACATGAAATTTTTCTTTTTCTATTTCTGTTTTAAAATAAAAAATTGAAATAAACAGATTTCATTTCGAAATACGTTCAGAGTTGAAGAAAATACGTAAGGAACTTGGTTCCTGAGGGGGGTCCCCCGACGGCACAATTTTTGTTTATTGCTGTAGGCCAGCAGACAGACTGACCGCCCACTTAGAATTTAGCAGCTACCGTCGCTTATGGGTGTTTGCAACGCCAGTAGCATCGCAAACACGCTGCTACCCCATAAGGGTACAGTAACTTAGGTTACTAGTGCTGGAACACATCACAAAGTTATTATGGCGGCATACTTAACACAAAAGTGTTCGCCATCCAAGCGGGTTTGAAGCCCTACCACGTAGCTAGGGTGGGTTGTTTTATCGCCTTTTAGGACAGGCCGACTTCCGTCGCAGAGGTCAGTAATCTTTCTCTGCCCCTGCATGGATAGTATGTTTTGAAGTTTATATAGTAGAAGTATGTATATAGTAGTATTGTACTGAAGTATAAGTTATAAGTTTTCTTGTACAGGAAACTGTAGTTTCGCTGAACAAAAGATAATAAATTTTGAACAGTTTTACAACTACGTGTTCGATATATACTGAAGTAATAAATGTTAAGCTTCAAAGGCATTTAAGTGCTAATTCGCACATTACACGTCCCGGCTTCATTACGTCATCATTTTCAATATCATCCCTTAAAGGCTCTGCAATGCGGCGGAATGGGACACCCAGTTTTTGTTATTCCTTAATTTACTGACAATCTTCTTGAAATCCATACTAACATTATAAATGTGAATGTAACTCTGTTACGTTTTCACGTCGAAACTGGTAAACCAATTTTGGTGAATTTATGTATAGAGATAGATTGTACCTTGGAGAAGGACTTAAAATTTTGTCTCCAAAATGAAACTGGAAAGCGGTGAACATAATAAAACTCATTATTTTTTTTATTTATATGGCAGAACAACGTTTGCCAGGTTAGCTAGTATTTGCTATAAAATGAGAATTTTAAATAATTTTTAAAATAGAAAAATCCATTTCGAATATAAAGCTGGAGGTTGTTTGTGTGTCTTATATTAGCAGCAAGCGCCTAGCAGACGACACTAATGTTATGCTGTATGTACTATATACTCACTCAAACCATAATTATCAATTAATGCCGCAAAAGTAAACTCATTTACAGTTTATAAACATTTATTTCCCAAAAGAGTACATTCAGATCAATTATTGAGAAATAAAAGTTTTGTTATCTAATATATAAAATTCTCGTGTCACAGTTTTCGTTGCCATACTCCTCCGAAACGGCTTGACCGATTTTGATGAAATTTTTTGTGCTTATCCGGTATCTATGAGAATCGGCCAACATCTATTTTTCATCCCCCTAAATGTTAGGGGTAGTCCACCCCTAAATTTTTTTTTAAATTTTTTGACATTTTATTATTTATATGGCAGAACAACGTTTGCCGGGTCAGCTAGTATTGTATAAAAACATGTTTTTGAGGCTACCCCTCAACTTAAAATAGTTATTTTGTATATGAGGGTTATTTTAGCTTATGCTTATTTAGTTTAAGGTCGAAAGATTGAGAAAAAGTATTGTTGTTAAAATTAAATTACAAAATATATAAACTGGCACAATTCACACAAAGCCACCTAATACAGAAGCAGCAAAGTGTTTATGTTATAGATACTAGACGGCTGATATACTACTAATAAATTTTTATTCACACAAGCTCGGGACGGAAAGACAAACCTGCGACCTTTATTACAAGATCATTATCCAGTTCCACTAAGATTTCAAGAGTAGATTATTGGCTACACAGAGTTGCGGTTATTTTTTATATTTCCTCTTGTATGGATATCCAGGTATGTCCACAGAGATTTACTTTATATATTTAATACGATTTGTATTCAAGAAACATTAGCAGGGAGGCAAATACATTATTAACGATGCCTTAATAACTTAGTTTTTATTCAAAACTCCAGTACATTACTTAGCATCATCTTACATTCATTATTCGTCTACGAAAGGGTTTTTGTTAAATGGGGAAAACTAAAGATAATAATATTTCTTCTTATCATCACGCTAAACGAGATCCGGGGAAGCCAAGTTTTTTCAATAGATGGGGAAAATAAATTGGATGATTTGATATTTTATCAAATCTCCGTAACGTTTATCGTAATATGTTGATAATCTGCTATTTAAATATTTATTACGAAACTCCAAAATGTAGTGATTATATTTTATTCTATCTGTGCCCGCGACTCCGTCCGCGTGGAATAGTGACTTTGGACAGAATTTTTTGGATATATCTTATGGTTTATTTTGGATTACAAAACCTATAAACCTTAAAATATAAATGAAATATAAGTACTGACAAACAGTATTATCGAATGCAACTGTTACGTCATGCGCCTCCGGAATTCGTATGTTCGAACCTACAAAGTTCAGCCTAAGCATGATATCCATTTTTAAAGTATTTAGATTGCCGTTTTGTATGTATTTTTGTTGTGTCTATATATATATATATATATATATATATATATATATATATATATATATATATATATATATATATATATATATATATATATATATATATTCGATGGTAACTGTGGTTCATTCTGACAACGATATGACCAATTAAAGATTTAAAGAATCAGATATGAAATCAAGGTGTAAATTTTTTTCACATTTCTCGTATTTGATAAAAACTTCAATGGTTTTCTCAAAAATACACTTAGATCAAAACAAGCTATTTGCATTATGCATTAGCGATACTCGTAATTTGTTTTCTTTATTCGGAATGGAAACCATAGACAAATCTTGCGTAGACACTGAACCATCCATGTCGTGTCGCTTTTGTGTTGGTGCCTCTCTTGACACCACATTTTTTATTTTTTTATTCTTCTTCTTTCTTTATTTTTTTATTGCTGAGGAACAGCAAACAGGCTGACGGCACACTTAATAGTAAGCAGTTACCGTCGCCTACGGATGTTTGCGACTCTAGAAGCAAAACGAACACGCTGCAGTCCCATAGAGGTACAATACCTGGGTCACTAATGCCACAAACAAGGTTATGATGACGGAATACTAATTATACACCAAGGGTGGTTGGTTGCCATCCAGACGGCACTTACCACGTAGCTAGGGTTGTTTTATCGCCTTTTACGAAAGGCCAACCAGGGCTGCAGAGCATAGTATTCTTATTCCAGTTCTGCATGGAGAAAAAGCCGCAAGAAATAATATAAAATAGAAATGGATACATTTGGTTTTTTCTAGGAGCGTCTGCTATTTGACTCCTAACCCTGAACACTAAAACATGATTTTTTTATTCTAAATTAATAAGTACGAGTATAGTAATCACATTAACTCTACTCTAAGCAATGGGAATACCCATTTTGATTTCTGGTTGGGCAGTACAAACTTGTTACAAAGATGGCATCTATCCTAAATTTAACAAAATTAAGTTGGTGACATGATTTCTAGGTAGGCAAAAATGATATAGAATAAATAATAAGTCCTTAAAATGTACAGAACATAAAACAGAAAGCTGCGAAAGTTACTAGCTTCTTTTAAATTGCCTATTGTCTGCAAGACTTGACAGTTTTTTTAACTGAGGTCATTAACATTTTGCGTCTGGAATATCTGTCTAGAATAACAGCTTTTAAGACCATTAGTCATTTAAATTTACAATATAATAAATATTGGCTTATCTGATTCATACTTTATTTTTTGGTGCAGGGAATATAATTTTATATTTAAGTTCAAAATAATTTTATCAAAGTTATGAGTTTTAAATATTATGTATTTAAAGGCTCATCCAATAATTGACTAGCAGGAATCGCTTTATGTAATAATAACCTTTTGTACCTCTCATATTCTACTACTTAATGTACCATTTTATTTAATATAGTTATTAGGTATTTATGATAATTTATATTATAGTCCTACAAATAAAAAAATGCGTCTATTGTAAAATTCAAGCATTTTAATGTATAGTAACCATTACTCGAGGTTTAAACAAAAACCTTAATATTTATAAAATACCTTTTTTGTCTTTGATAGGTGGAAATGCATGACACACACCCCGCTGCCTAGGAACGGGCGGTGGGGTAGTATAGGACTCCCTCTGTAATGCGCCCGTGCGTCTCCTTCTCTAGGCTGGGGGACGTACGTCGCTGATATACCCACTAAAACCAGGGTAGTCTTCCTTCAAACGTCTTTCCGTCAGAACTTGACGGATTAGTCAGGTCGCGACCTCGACTGGTGCCGACCCGTCTTCACGGGCCTCTTCAAAGCTGGGGTGGGGGGTTAACCAGCCCTGACATCTTCTTTCTCACGCAGGGGTGAGCTGGGCGCGCGGAACAGCCACGTGCATCTCTTCTCGGCCATGTGTGTGTGCAGGCTGCGACCCTTTCACAGGGGGCTGTGCCCACGATCGATCACTACGGCGACCGGAGATCTGTCGCCAACCTCTGAGGACGAGTGGCCCTGCGCGAACGGGAAGGGAGCTAGCACGCTCTCTCTCCCGACTGTCTCGCAGAAGGAGACAGCGGCGTCCCATCCAGCTTGGCTTCCGACCATCTCTTGGATGATGGTCGGGAGCGAGAGGTTAAGACCGGTGGCGACAAGGTTTCGGCACTCCAATGCCCATGCGGGGCACACTTGGAGGGTGTGGAGCGGCGTGTCTTCATCGTCGGCGTCACAGTGGTGGCACTCTGTCGTTTGCTCCTTTTGAGCGACGCGACACATGTACCACCCGAAGCAACCGTGCCTCAAGATCACCTGTATCACGTGAAACGACAGAGTGCCGTGACGCCTGTAAATCCAATCTTGCAGGGCAGGCCACACCGTTGCGATGATGTTTTGGCCCGCACTGGGTTGCGCAAGTTTGTGCGCTGCGATTTTCGCAGCAACGCAGCGCTTTTTGTCGTCAGGGGCTCCGCCCAAACAGGAGCCGTAAGGGCCATTGACCATACGGTCCCTTCGTATAGTTTCCAGCACATTTAGTTCGGTCTCCCGATGTTGGGGAGCAGTCGGGCGAGTGCCCCGGCCGCCCCCGTGAGTCGAGGGCCGAGCTGCTCAAAGTGTGCCGATAAGTTCCATCGGCGGTAAAGGACAAGGCCCAGATATTTGAGCGTTGCCCCGACACCGATGCGGACACCTCCCACCGTTATGTGCAGGTCCCGAGGTGGCCCGTGTTGTCGGCTATAGAATACTATAGCCTCGGACTTGTGCAAGGCCACCTCTTGGCCTAGCCGCCGGATCCAGTGCACGACCTCCTTATAAAATGCCCTATCTTATGTCTAAGCATTCGTTAGAATATCCGAACGTTTTAAAATATCTTAGTCTATAACTTAACTAAAATCGGCGTAAGTTAGAAAATTACAAATGTTTAATATAGGTGGTAACAGGCGTTTACGTGATTAAAATATTTTGATTAAAACTTTGTACAAACTTAAATTTATTTGTCTTTAAAAGTTTTCTCTAATTTGAATACTAATTTTAGTTCAACTAAATTACAATTCAAGTTCAACTAAAGTTTAATTATGTTTTAGTTATTGTATAGCTTCTTTTTCTATAAAGTGTTTTATTGCTGAGGAACAGCAGACAGGCTGGCGGCCCACTCAACAGTAAGCAGTAACCGTCGCCTATGGCCGTTTGCGACACCAGAGCACCGCAAACATGCTACTGTCCTATAGGGGTATAGGAACCTGGGTCACTGAACATAACACATGGTTATTATGGCAACATACTCATAGGCCAAGGATGGTTGCCATTCGAACGGGCTTAGCCCTGCCACGAAGGAAGTACCACTTATAACCGAAACTTTCAAATCTGAGTTAATTGTATACTACATACATAATATGTATGTGAAAAATATTTGCAATTATTATACACCAGCTGACCCGACAAACGTTGTTCTGTCATATAAATTAAAAAAAAAACTTTTTCAAGGTCCAATTTATCTGTATTACCGAAATCCATCAAAATAAAAATATACTTCCCTTTTGTAAATAAATACATACTTTACATAAACACCCAGATGCTAGACGGGATTCGAACTCTTGCCCACGCAAGCGTACCGACGCGCTTTAGCCGTTACGCCAGGAGATCGTTTAATCTAATAAATAAAAAAATATTTCCATCCAATACATTTTTTGTTAGTAGATTAAAGTTAGTAGATTAAGATTAAGTTATAATAAATGGAAAATGTGTATAAGTATGTATTTTAAATGAGGACAATCTACCCTGTTTCATACCACAATAACACATTTTCACAATATCGCCTGGAAATTTGGAAACATACACGTGTGTCCGCAATCAGCTAGGCGCTACAGTAGCGCGAAGTCCCGTCAAAATGGTGCTAGCCATAATACTATCACTAGTTTTTGACTCACGCTGTTGCTACGCTTAAAGTTCTTTATAAAAAGCGACATGAATATTTTATCGCCATTTACTTAATAAGCCACGCCTCTTGTCAAATCATACATTCGTCTTTTCAGGCTATTTTGTGAAATCGAAAATATATGACTAACGCTGTTGTATCTTTTAATTAATTGGATTTGTGGATGGGAAAAAGTTTCATTGCCTAAAAACACCATCCTTCATATTATGATTAGCCACGATAATATGTATCATGGCCAACTTGATTCTAAAATATTTTTATAAATCAAAAAGGAACGCGAGTCTTAAAAGTTGGTGTTTGGTAATAAATGTGTATTGTATTTAAATAGATTATTTTTTTAAATATTAACTCACAAATTAAACCATTTAATATATCCTTTTTATTGTATCGCCCCACAGATTTATAAAGCTTTGTACGATTTAATAACGAAGGGCATATCATAGGCCGTAGGCAAAGAACAAAGTATAGGCTCAGAATAAGATGATATTAGCTTCTTCTAAGCAACATGCAAACTTATGGTATATCATGTTGACTATTAAATATTATTATAAACAATATTTCTTTCATTTATTTCACTAGCTCTCCCGGAAAACATTGTTCTGCCAAAGGTTAAATCTAACTCTACACCTAAATACAAATGTTGAAGAATAAAATAAAAAAAAAATGTACTGGGACAATTCACACAACGCCATGTACACACAAACTAAGTAGTACTTGTGTCATGGATACTAGATAATATACTTTTTTTTTAAATAAATACATATTATACACTAGCTGTGCCCGCGACTCCGTCCGCGTGGAATAGTGTCTTTGGGCAGAATTTTTTGGATATATCTTATGGTTTATTTTGGATTATGTGGCGGCTAGCGTCAGCTGCAAGTCAGCACAAATTGTAATACGCGTTTATTCGCTGCACTGTCGCCAGTCGCCTTCCGTCCGTTCCATGAGTTGGTTCTCAGTTTACACAACGTTCCGTATAGTTGTGTTACGGTAATTAAAGAAACGTTTGACACTGAAGAAATATATTTTATTTATCTCCATCTGCCCGACGCGTTTACCGAATTGGAGTTAGAGACATACATAAGGGTAACACACGTAAATACCCTAAAGATTACACACCCTATAAACCCTAAAATATAAATGAAATATATAAACAGTCAGTATTATCGAATGCAATTGTTACGCCATGCGCCTCCGGAATACGTACGTTCGAACCTATAAAGTTCAACCTAAGCTGAACCCTATTTCATATGATTGATGATATAAATCTGAGGTCAACTTAAATTGGATGTTATAATTTCCGAAACTTATCATTTTTAACAAAAACTATTTTTTTTTTCTAAAATAAAAATAGCTTAAGTTACTCACTCCTTGTTACATCAGCTATCTGCCAGTGAAAGTCCTGTCAAAATCGGTGCAGCCATTTCAGAGATTAGCCGGAACAAACAGACAGACAGACAGACATACAAAAATTGTAAAAAAATGTTATTTTGGTATATGTACCGTGTATACGTTCGAATACACTTAGTAAAAATCGGTTATTTTAATATTACAAACAGACCCTCCAATTTTATTTATTTGTATAGATGTATAGATTATGATTGCACTGTTTGCTTTCCAAAAATAAAACAAACATTCACGAAATATTGAAATTACTCACTGTTGGGAGACTGTGTACAATTTGTTGTCATAAAGTCACAATTAATTGATACAAGCATCGCATGAAGTAGCCCAACTTGCAAACTCAATTTGTCACCCTCAATCGATCGGACGATGATAAACTCAAAGTTCGTAGTGTAGTATCGTTCCCAGTTAATTTATCTAATTAAATGTTTTTAAATTTAAATGTTATTCAAAGACACGGAATGTGATTCTTTTAAACAAGTTATTCATAATCAAAGTGTGTTTAATATGTGAACACAGGTCAATATAGACGTCGAACTAAGGCTAAGGGTGGCGACCGGGGTTTTAGTCGGTATGCCGCCGCTGGCCATCACATCTTGATTAGCAGCACAAAGGTGACCACAGAAGGGTTAGATTATTAGGAAGGGTTAGAACATTGAGGCCGATATTATCACATCAGCTTCCCAACGGAGTCCGGCTTGGTGCTAGTCATTTGGTTTAGGATAGAAAAAAGGTTAATATTGGTTACATTACAAATTATATCTCTGTATTTTGCCACATAAAGTAGCTTATTAGTTAAAATTTATGCATGGTTTTAGCACTTTCTGCTCTAGTAATCCGTGTCCATTCAATATTGTAGTTAAAGTATTTTCCCATCCAGATAGTTCCTTTTGATATTTAATACTTGAGTTAATGATCTCTTCCTTGACAGTGTTTTTTTTTTATAATAAATTAATTTGTTGCTTATTTAAATACAGTAAGAGCTAAAACAATTTTATCAGCAACAATCGCCATACTATCGATCTAAACGAAAATATACTAGACTACACATGCATGCATCACCATCTAAACAAAAATGGGACACGGCTTACAGATGCCTATTTCATTCTAATATTAGCCGAAAGTCGAACATTTCGTACTAAACATAAGTAGCCACAAATGGGTTACGTAAAAAACGAGTTGCTGTTATAATGTCATTCAACTTTTGCTGGGTTACATGTAAATCTTGTCTAAATACAGCTTTACAAATAGGGCTACAGTGAAATTTATTTCAACTTTTTCGTGAATGTAACGGGGCAAGGTTTAACCTCGATTAAGCTTCTTTTTATTTAGGTTTTTTCCATTTTGCAAGCTTTTTAAACTGGGCTGGATTACCAAGGTTACATAATGTTAAACAACAGTCCGACTAGCCTACCTGTAACTATACCAACTACTCCATATCTTAGGCTTATAGAAAGGTAGAGTTACGGCTTGTAGGGAGACCTTGTCAATGGATCCACTACTAGAGATGCCGAAGATCGTGTGAAGTGGAGAAGAAAAGCCGAAAAGCAGAACCCGGATACTGAAGCGAACGTTTGGGTTGCAACCGGTATCTAAAGCTGGGATTTATAGTAGCTTATATTTGTCGCCAAAAAATTCCTTCAGACTAGTTGACCTCTTGGATCTATAATAATTTGGCGTTTTCAAGAATTGCTTGTTCTTCTATTTTGAAATTAAAAAGCGCTTCCGCTGAGAGAATTATTTTGCTCATTGCTGACTAGCTAAGTGAAATAAAACGTACGCAAGGAAATAAAAAATTATGTAACACGCGACCCGCGACTAACTTTAGCTGTTGACGGGGGAAAAAGCTTATACGAACGAGCCCTTTGAAAAGGGTCGATGCGCATGGAATGTTTTTGCAATTGTTATACACACTTAAATTATATAACTCGTTAAGTAAAGTGTTTTGGCAGTTGAAATGCTTAAAGAAACGGGTTTCAATCCTATGTTGCCTACACATATGGCGGCGACAGGTTTTAGTCGGCAATGCTGGCAACAACTACTAGTTCGCTTTTGCTAGACGACTAGTCTCTTGCAAAATCATCGTCACCTCGCCGGTTTTTACTCTGTGACAGCGGTCCTCTTATCTAGAATGAAGGGTTAGAGGAAAGGAAATCTGTCTTTGGGTTTTATAAGTGTCCGACGTAATGCGTTAAATTAATGTTTTTTTTTTATTGCTGTGTGACAGCAGACAGGCTGACGGCCCGCTTAGAATTTAGCAGTTACCCTCGCCTATGGGTGTTTACAACGCCAGTGGCATCGCGAACACGCTGCTGTCCCATAAGGGTACAGGAACTTGGGTCACTAATGCCGGAACACAACACAAGGTTATTATGGCGGCATACTTAAGACCAAAGGTGGTCGCCATCCAGACGGGCTTGGGGCCCTACCACGTAGCTGGTCGTTTTGTCGCCTTTTACGACAGGCCGACCCCGGCCGCAGAGGTTAGTATTCTTTCTCCGCCCCTGCACGGATAAAAGTGGCTATATATGGCTATAATAAATATTTTAATTCGATTAATTGTAAACTTCACTAATAGTTGAAATTTTCAATATTGTACTAATTATTCTAGTCACCAAAGAAATGAAATTTTAACTAACCATACTTTAATTCGTCTACAAAAGCATATTGTACATTTTAGCTGCACTAGCGATGCACTCTCAGGCCGACTTGCACAACCAATCACTAAACCGACTGTCAAATGTTGTCAATGTGACAGGGACAGAATGACGATTTAAACAAGTTTAGCGCTAAATCAGTTTAGTGACTGGTTGTGCAAGTCGGTCTTAGTCTTTGAATTGTAATTTACAACGTATAGCTGGACACTTTTTCAACTCCCTCTCTCCTCTATTAGATGGTACTCCTTACTCTCCTATCCGTACTCCTCTATCTTCCATATTATCTAGGTAAAACACATATTTCACCAAAGTAGAATAGATTGTTGAAAAACTATTTTATATCTTATAGAAGGAACTTATTTGCAAAAAAGTTTATATATGTCAAAACATTCTTTACCAGTTGCATTCGAAGCATTTACTTTCAGTCCTGGACCGTTGTTTAGTATTTTATACAGCACTAAAAGCAAAAGAGGATTCATTGTTAGGTAATACACATAAAGACGTCTGAAATTTATACTGTGGAACTTGGTTTCCAGTGTTTGAGAATGGTTATATAATTTGTACATAGAGGTATTAATATATGGGCTTTATCTAATAATAGTATTTGTCTAATAATTGTAAAAAATAAAAAAAACAAGAAGTCTTTATTGTTGGTGCATTTTTTTAAATATCGAAAGTATCATTTTAAATATCGGTAAGTGGTCCAGCTTGTGAAAGACAAGACACAAGCCTCGTCTAAAGACTTTCACTGTACCTATCTTGTCTTTTGCTGTACGTGTCCACATTGGCCCGCTATTTTCCTTAAGTCATCTTCCCATCTCATGGTTTGTTTACCTCTGATCCTTTTGTTGTCTCATGGGTACAACTCTATTAATATTTTTGACCACTTATCTTTCTTTTCTCTCATCATAAGCCCTACCCATCTCCATTGTAATTGTTTGTAAAAAAACCAGATATTTATAAAAAAAAAATCAAATTGATGGTTTTAGGTAGACGGAGCTAGAATTTATAAATAAATATTTCATTTCGTAGATATTTTATCTTGTAAAAAACAACAGCGTAGCCTGGGTCTTCACATTAATGCTCGAATTGTTTCGTGCATAAAACCTTTTACTGATAAGTTTTCGTTGCTTTTCCCTTATTTTAAGAATTTTCGAAACCTTATTCTGAAATAGCAGGGCTTAGTGACCCCAGTCGCAAATGGCTGCGACATCAAAGCTTCATGTCATAAGCTCCGTCCCAATTTTCAGGTCTGCTAGAACACAGTATAAACGTTACAGTATGTTAACGATAATGTGTTCGTATTTTTTAATAGCGAGTGAATATTTGCAGTATGTAAATACTACTATTTAAAAATAAGTAGAAAAGGTTATTGAAATATAGTTAGTTGCTAATACTTTAGCACCTAACAAGCAGATTTAAATGTGTTACCTAATAATATCTACTTAATTTTGGTGATTAATTTCATATTCATAAGTTCATTTCATAATAAATATTACGTTCATAATAACAGGTTGTTATTGTTTTGTAATATTTTATATCTGTCACTGTTTTTGTCTCTTGAAATAGACAAACATTTAATAACGTAGGATTTATTTTTATTTAATTATTGGCCATTTCAAGGTACTGATTTCTAGTTTGAAACTAATGTTTATTGGAAATATTTATTTATTGTCCTGCGTATTAAAAATCCAACTGTCTTAACATCTATTTCATTTAATACTGTGGTTTTAGTTAATACCGCTTTCAAGACGGTAAATTTTGTAAGGAGAACTTTTTCCTTCACTGGTGAATTCCTTGCAGAAACCCCTGTTTAAAGTCGACATGCTTGCGTTATATTGAAAAGAATATGAAGAAAATTATTATTTACATTTTTGAATTTGTAGTATAATTACTTGAATGCAATGATGACGTATTAAAGTTGATATTTTAACAAAATAGTTTACACTCTTTTAGATTTTACTTTAAAATGATCTAAATTCCAACTTTATAATGAGTTTATTTATTTATTTTGAATTTTTATATAAAATATGAATGTACAATAAAACATATATGTGTAAATGATGATTGAAATAAATATTAATTAATTAATGAAATGGAATTTATTAACAAGTGTAAACAAATTTAATAAATAATATACTGTGAAGTTTCACACAGTGCTATCTAACCCCAAAGCACTTCTGTTTGAATACTAGACAACTGATATATAATGACTAATACTATTTGTCCGCGTTGTAGTCTTGGACAGAATTTTTAATTCTTGGAGTCACGACGTGTATGCCTCCTTGGTGGCTTTTTCGGAACAGAAAAGACTTACTACATCTTGGTCAGCGAGGAGTGTCCGCGCTGGATGCGCGTCCCGCTCCCCTATACGTCGCAGTGACATTGACGCTTTGGTTTGACGTTGACATTTTGTGTAGTGGTAATTTGCGTTTTAGTTGCAAACTATTTATATACTTTTCTTTAGAAATAAATACATATAATACAGACATACAAACCCGGGTACTTTGACAGTAAGCTATAATCGCTCACAGCCTTAGTAATAAGAGTTTTGGATATTACCTCTTAGATCACAAATTATTCCAGTTAGATACATACACATCTTCACATGTAGTTTAATTATAAATCGATAACCTCTAAAGCGTTTGCCGAGACCGATTTAGTGCATAGTTGCAATCCCATTAGTGCGGTTGCCAAGCAACTGGAGTTGGACAAGTCAATACCTGATTGTAGATGTATCATAATGTATTATACAAGCTCGCAGATAACAAGAAAATATCGAGGAAATGGTTCATAGTAAATTTGATAGCGATTCTAAATAATGATATCATTGACATAAGTGGTAGAGGGTACTCATTGGTACGTGCGGTACGTGGGTACGATCCCCACAGAGGAAGAAAATATTTTTACGATGCAAATAGCTTGTAGTTGTAACACCCCTTAAAACTTTTTTTGACGAAATGACCATATATCGTTAGAAAACATTCTAAACTATCTACACAGTTATCAGATTTTTATAGCACAAATGCCTTTTTATTCAATATACACACATCAAAAAAGTATAAGCAACATGTACTAATTTAAATTTTAGGATGGTGGATGAGCCGCTCTATGAATGAACTTCCTGAAAGCACCTGAGCCTTTCAGTATTTCCGGGCCGACGGTACACTCGCACTCTTCTTGTATCAGGCCTAAACCCGAATCGCGACTCATCGAAAAACATAATTTTATCCCATTGTTCCTGGGTCCATGTTCTGCGTTCTCTATACCATTCATTTCGACGAGCGCGATTTCCGTGACGTATCGGGGGGCACCTAATTGGGCGTCGAGCTCGTGCGCCGTACTCATGCAGTCAATTTCGCATAGTTTGGGGACTTACATCAACACCACTTAAATTTTGTAGCCTCAAACTTATCTCTCGTGCGGTTAACATCGGCTGGCGTCTTGCAGTCAGTTGTATGTGCCGGTCTTGCCGAGTGGTTGTACTCCTTTTACGGCCTGGATGCTGTTCAGCGGGTTCCTTTGTATTATTGTGGCGCTGCCAAAGACGACAATTAACATTTCTATGAATGCCAAAATGTCGAGATACCTGAGATTGATTACTTCCCGCTTGCAAAATCCCTACAGCTCTTTGCATTTCATTTTCCGTCAAATGACGTCGCTCCATGACGTAAAGAATATCTAACAATTCAATTTATTCGCTAACTTTATTTAAATGGGTGGTAAAATTATAAAATCAAGACTAAACGTAGCAATAAAAACGCACTTAAATTCAAACAAATTCCCTTTCATTTAATTTTATGAAAAAAACAAAACATATTCGAAATTTTATTTTTACAACCAGCCAGTATGTCTTCAATAACAATAAAGTTTACATACCTACGCACTTTGAGTGAGTAAAGACTTAGAAATTAATTAGTATACATAAATGGTAAATTTGTAATATCATGCATGTGGCTTAGACTTTTTTGATGTGTATTTTTCAATATTATGTTCAACGTTTTATTTTGAGTTTTGAATCAAATCCCACTAAATCAGCATGAGTTTAGTTCAATTTACGAGTTTCCAAAAAATAATCTTATGTCGGGTTTTGCAACTAAGCGTCTAATTTTGTCCTGGTTTTTGTGTATGTATCCTTTAATTATATGTGAAAAAAGTCCACGACATAGGCTTACATCTAATGGAGGCAAAGTTCTTTAGAACAATATGTTCAACTCTTTCAGGACCATAAGGTGTCTTAGACTTAATATAAGTTTTTTTTTTATTGCTGTAAGACAGCAGACAAGCTGATAGCCCGCCTAGAATTTAGCAGTTACCGTCGCCTATGGGTGTTTGCAATGCCAGTGGCATCGCGAACACGCTGCTGTCCCATAAGGGTACAGGAACTTGGGTCATTAACTACTTAAGACCAAAGGTGGTCGCCATCCAGACGGCCCTATCACGTAGCTAGGGTGGGTTGTTTTGTCGCTTTTTACGACAGGCCGAACCCGGCCGCAGAGGTTAGTATTTTTTCTCCGCAAAAAAGATAAGTATGCAAATGTTTTGAATTTAGCGTGAAGACAATTTCACAGTTATGTTTTAACTAATACCATTTTAATAATACCACTGAGCTACTAGGTATCCAGGATCAGGATACAGGCCAAGTTATTTGTACGCTAGTAGATACTAGGCGATAAGAGGACAGCGGGGTTTTTTAGTGAGCTGGACAGAGGAGAGGCCTCTGTCTTGTTCGTCTGTATAGGAATATACGCCCAGATGGGCATATTAGTACGAGGACGCTCACAAAGAGATTTTTTTAAATCCCTGTACTTATAGGGGTTACAAACATAGTATCTATGGAAAAGGACCTTCTAAGGGAATATAAGTAGCAAATTATAAATTTTATAGCCACGAGAAACAGTAAAAACTGTCGTAAAAGGGATAGCTCATCGTCCTTAATATGATGAATGGTTTTTATTACAATATCGTTGTAAGGGCCGGGTACCTAAGGTATTAACTTGGCCCTATCAAAATTTATGACCGATTGCAATGAATGATTTAACACAATAGTCACAGTTCTTATTTGCTACAAATCGGGGGACCCGATTTAATGACGTCCTAAAAATTAGTTTTTATTAGTAGTAAATACATGTAGTTTTCAGTTTTAAAATACGACCATATATAATAAACCCAATTTATAAGTTAATAACATATTTTATATATACCATATATAAGGTTGTTCGGAAACTATTTTCGTTTTCCCCGACAGAGGGCTTAATTGTTTTCTTTCACACCCAACGTCGCACTCGAGTCGGATAATCTTCATTTGTTAACAGTTGATATAGCAGGGCTTGCTTTTTAAAAAAATAATTAATTCCACGCAGTAGTTTTTAATTGGTGCCCTTTTAAATACGAATGGTGAAAAGTAGCATTTTCGGCATAGTACACTTTTTTGATCTGGCAATTTTGATTTTGATGATGCTTCACGGTCTGGAAGGTCAATTGAAGCTGATAAAGACGCGATAAACTTTATGCAAACCAACGAATAACAACTCGTGAGATCGCTAAGAGGTTAAATTTGTCGTAGGCGACCGTTCATAGCCACTTGAAAGGCCTAGATTTAACATCAAAACTCAACATGTGGGTTCCTCATATTCTCACGGAGAAAAAATTGTGTTATCGCGTTTACGTCTGTGATTTGCTTCTCAAACCTCAAGAAAATAATCCAGTTTTAAAGCAGATCATCACTGGAGATAGAAAAACGGGTTGTCTATAAAAACGTCAAACGCAAGAGATCGTGGAGTAAAAAAGACGAACCGCCTCAAAGCACTTCGAAAGCCAATAGTCATAAAAAAGGTGATGCTATCTGTTTGATGGGATTTCAATGGAATCGTTTTTTTATTTTATCGGACAACACAACGTGATTCTGAAATGTACTGTCATCAACTGGAAAAACTGAATAATTCACTCAAACAGAAAAGGACAGAATTGATCAATAGAAAAGTGTAGTGTTCCGTTAAGATAATGCGAGACCTCATACAAGTTTGGAAACTCGCCAAAAGCTTTTGCAGCTTGAATGGTATGTACTGTTTCACATATTTTCCAGGCTTGGCACCGTCGAATTATGACTTATTCCGGCCTCTAAAATTTTTTTAGATGGTAAATCTTCACTTCAAGTAATTAGGTCAATCACCTAGACCGGTTTTTTGTCAACAAAAACCAAACATTTAATGAGCGTGGAATCATGCTACTACCAGAAAGATGGCAAACGCTATTGAACCAGAATTGAAAATATATGATAATAAGCGACATACCATCATCACGAGGTTTCTAAAACTATACGTCCAATCGACTTAAAACTTAGCTCTTACTCATTTCGCAACGTAGACGCTGACTAAGGACGGATTTCACAGAAATACTAATCAAAATGTAATTGTTTAAATATACAGGGTGACTTTGACAAAACCGTCCAAAATCACACAGAAGAATCTTTAGTAAAAGTTATGAGAAACATGTATTTTAGTTTAGTATCACATAGTACAAAAATGTTGAGTAATCAGCATCACAAAGTCATCCAAAGAACTCGCAATTTACATAATACGGCGCGCAAGTGTCAATGACCTCTCCATCGGTACCGCAAAAAACTGTTACAATGACCTAGTACGAGGCCGAGGGCGGCGGTCATTGCATCTGTGCGAGCAAATACGCACTACTCACTTACGATATTTACGCGGGAGTGACAGAGACAGGTAATAACAGGTTAACGTACGAAATTTGCACCATATGACTATTTTGTACGATTGAATTAGTGACCATATTTTCCTTGGAATGAAATATTTTATGGTGAAAATTTGACATACAAATTTTTTTGCAAAAATAGGTTCCTTAAATGATGTTTAGTGCGTAAAAAAATTTGGACGGTTTTGTCAAAGTCAGCCTGTATATGGCACAACAACTCATATTCATACCTCTTCTTTCTATAATAACTCCTTCACTGCTATCAAACTTTGGAATGCACTACCTATTGCTATAATACAGGCTAAATCACTACCAACATTTAAAAAATTGGTTAAAAATGACTACTTATCTTTAGTGTAACAACAAATATTTATTCTACAAATATATATATTTAAGTATGTTTATTTATTTATTATATTGTATATATTATATGTATTATTAAATTTTATGTATATTGTCTATTTATTCTGTAAATAAAATATTATTATTATTTATTGCCATCCCCCCCCCCCCCCTTGTACATAAATGCCAACATATTGCCTTCTACATAAATATAAAACGAATAATGTCCTCTAGCCTGGAAGAGATCCCTCCTAGAAGAGATAAGGCCGCCCATTGTAAGTTAAGTAGATGTTGGTTGTGTAAATAATTTTCATTGTTTTTGATTAAGTTATTTGCTTTACAATGAAGTTAAAAAACATTTGCCGAGCTATCGGGTTAAAAATAAATGTAATAGATGTTCCAAATTTTTTTAGTAATAAAGTCATAGTAACAAATACATTTGTAAACGTCTGGAAAAAAGTAGCAAATTCTTTCAAAATAATACGAACTATCTTATCCGTATATTTTCTATTAAAATGCATAGAATCACTTGTTTTTCCACTCTGAACACTTAACATAAATATTTTAGATGTTTTCCTCAAACATCACGCTTAAGATAAAACGTTTTTAAGTAAATTTCCTGTGAATGGGGCCTAAAATGCGTGAAAATTATAAAAGTGATTGATGGCTTAGAAAACTTTAAATATAAATATTTCATTGTAAATTTGTTTGAATTGTTTATTTATAATATATGTTATTTATAATATGTATTAACATTGAATTATTTATTAACATGACTACAGTAAAATTATGAATAAACATACTCTATCAATTCACTGGTAAAAAGTAATAAAATCTTCAAAGGTTAGGTATTTAACGATCATGGGCGAACTAGAATTTTTGTAATAGTTTTCATACTTCTTATCCGTGAGTAGGCAGGCAGTTTAAGAAGGTAGTTTTAAGAAAACTATTCACTTAGGCCGTATCGCTGGCATCACTCCAAACATTGTAACTTGACCAAGTTCATCCAAGTTGTTATCTTTTATATGGATTATAGAAATTGCGTTCTTATTGCATAAAAACCAACATGAAAGTTTTATAGTTTCCGGTTCCGAATATTTTTCTTTATATTCTTTCATCTTTCATTTATTTTATATTCTTTCATCAACTAACAAACTTAACTCATAACAAATTAAACCTGATCAAAATTATTGATATACGCAGTATTTGGTTTTTATAGACAGTTCTTTGGGCACTTTCTTTTATTTTTTACTGTTGCATGGGGTCGTCATTATTTTGGAAGTGCTATTCCATTGAATATTTTACCTAGTTCGAACATATGAGTAGTATACTAAGTGCGCTACATAATTTGTATTATATAATTTTTAAATTGACCTTCTTATGTTCTTATATCATTTTTGGAATATTTTGACTCAACTCCAGATAAACATTTTTCGATTGTTTTAGACGTTACTGTATAATACTGATCTATTTAATAATTATTTGATCTCTGCAAAAGTACGTGGTGGTCTAATGATATCAAATATGAGTTATGTCACCTTAATTATCGGGTTTCGGTCTGCGCTGTGGCATATGTAATTTAATTGTGACATGATTGCGGTAAATGAAACTATTGGAAGCCGTTAAACAGAAATAATTTGTGTAACCCATCAATTTGTAGAAGACAACACTCACTGTTGTACAATACAGTCTGTTATATTTAGCAAAGATTCAGTAATGGCAGATTATGGGCTTCAATAATAAATAAATAGTGACAGACTCAAAGTATGGTAATAAGACCCATCTTGAAAAGGGTGCTAGAAAATAATACAAAAATGAATATATTATCATTCGATTCACTGAACATATTGAAAAGTAAGATATAGCCAAGGTCAATACATTACTTATTTACTGCAAATATGTATCTACAAATTTTGACTTCTGAGAATGATTGATGCGACGACGCAATTAATCATTTACATAAAAAAATCTCCTTATGCTTAATTTAGCTATTTAATTTAGTCTTTATGATAAAGTAGTATATGACCGTAAAGTGATAGTCTAATATATACTTAATTTGCTACCTAGTGACAGATATCAAAGGAGGGCATGATTCTGTTTTCACCGTTAAAAGAACAGGTTTGTTGCAGAGCAATGGTCAGAACTCAATTCTGCGACCTCCCGAAGAAGGTTTATATTATAATAAATAATTATATTCATCAAGGTACGTAAAATATATGTTTTCCTTGGGAAAATCCACTGAAACTAGTAGTAGAAGACTTGTATTGTAATTTATTTCCCAAAGCGTATATTGTCAGTACAAGTGGGTAATAAATTAAGGACCCTGCCTACTTACATCAACAAAACCTTTCTAGTTACTGCATAATCGTGTTTAACATTCGTTAAGAAAACTCCAACCATATACGGGACGCTTTCTTAATTAAGAATCTTGTGAAAGTCTGATTGTAATCACAGAATACTAAATGAATGTTCGTATGCCTACTCAATTTATACCTGCGAGGTCGTGTTATGCTTATTAATTCACTGGTGGATTGTTTTGTAACAGTTTTAGTGTGACTACTGAATTTGTACTAGGTTTTCCAGATTTATATTTGATTTGGCATTAATGTCGTCCCTTTCAGGTCAAATGTCTTTCAGATCACCGTTGGGTGAGTTCAATATCATAAAAGTTTGGTATAGCCGTGAATCCAACCAAAACGCAATTGGTAGTCATCGATAATCCTAGAATGCTGACAAAAATTCAGTGGCCATCAATGCCAGAAGTTCTTTTTGATGGTACATGTATTCCTTTTAAAGATATAGTCGAAAATCTTGGCATCATTAATGATAGTGAGTTGTCTTGGAGATACCACATCTGTGAACTAAGTCGTAAGATGTTTCTATCTTATTGATCGCTGAGGAGAATTCGAAACTTTCTGCCACTAAGATTATGCTTTCAGAGTCTCTACTTCTCCCTATACTTGACTACGCTGACGCTGAGCAGATACAATTGAGTGACTTCAAAATTTTTGTATAAGGTTCAATTTTGGATAGCGCAAAGATTTCTGAATTTTGTAAAAGGGTCAAATGGTTACCAATTCAGTTTCGCTGGAATACTCACATTCTCACTCTCTTTTATAACATACTTTTTTCTCCCAATTGTCCTCATTATCTTAAGGAACGCTTTAATTTCTTTCACTTTTCTTTCCTTAATTTGCGCACTTGTACATATCACAAGCTCATGACACCTGTACACACTTCATCTTTTTATAAAAATTTCTTTACCGTGCAGGCTGTCCAACTCTGGAACGCATTGCCTCTACATGTCCGACAAGCGAAATCATTAGATACTTGCACGAATTTACTTCGCAGTTATTATTTTGCAACTATACTTAAAGTTAAATGTTTTTAGTTAAATGTATATATAAAGTGCTACTACGCGTGAGTGTGTGTGCGTACACGCACACAAACACACACACGCACGCACGCACGTATGCACACACACAGAAACACACAATATACAACCCTTAAAAAGTATTTATAAATTTAGTTAAGTATAGTTCTTAAGAAGTATTAGTGATTGTTGTAAGTTTAGTTTTAAGGATTCTCTCGTGATTTACTTTTACTGTTGAAATACCACTAGACCAATGAGTCTTGTTTCATTCCATTGACATTCGGTTTTCTCTTTTAGAGACAATAGTGTGCTTGTGTCTCTCCATGCTTTCTTATTATGTCGAATCTTTAGTTCAGTCATCGACTTTCTTTTGTCCTATCAACCCAATAATGTAACTCAATATTCTAATTTATAATGCTAATTTCTGTGACGTCACGTTTTCAAAGTGTTAGCGGAGTGGGTTAGGGATTGTATCAATTTTAACATAACTCACCGGTCTCAGTAATTAGAAACACGCCCCAGTTTCAAAACGTTATGTCTTGGGACTAATTTCTCGCTTCAGATAGAATGGCGACGCGGGAGTTTTAATTTGATTATTTTGTTCCCCGCTTAGGCGACAAGCGCGGATTCGGTCGCGTAATTACCACCTTGACAATACAAAACACAGCCGTATATATTGTTAGTTTTATGTAGATTGGTTACTTAATAAAATTAGCCATCGGACATAACTTTTTATTTTGATGACGATTTGTATATTGAGAAATCTACTATAATTATTTTATTGTGTAAAAATCTGTAAAATTCTTGATGGGTTCTCTTTCGTAGTTAGATATTCAAGACTTGTATGTAGGTTTGCTTAACTTACGTGCGTCAAAAGAGCATTAATAAACAGAGGCTGGCAAACAATACAGAGTAAAAAATATACTGGATATTGAGGAGAAAATTAAACTCACTGTCAGAGAAAAACTAATTTTATACATTTTAGTATAGGTTTATAATAATAAAAATCATGATTATGATAAACATAAAGATAAATAAAATCATAGGTATATTTAAATATATAATCAGGCTGAAAATACAAGATCCAAAAATTATTTTTTTGGTATACGTATCACACGGAAAAAATAGTGCGAGAAAATAGAATATGATATAAAAAAAGATTACTTTTACAGATAAATATTGAAAATTTAAGAGCATCCTTTTATTGAATCACGTTGTTGAGTTTCTCTTGTTCATATAAAAGTCCTTAGTATATTTGCATTTGTTTTTAAGAGTGGTAGAGAAAATAAAATCCGACTAAAAAAATTAAGTTTGATTACTCTAATAAATAATAAAAATTAAATATTTAATAATAAAAGTATTGTACCTAGATGTATTAAAATTACGTATTTTGAATAGATCTTGAGAATTAAATTATTTTTAAATTGCTATAGTGTTTATTAATAAATGATAAGATATAGTGAATAACGATTATAGGTGGTACAATTTGGCTAGATAGCCAAAACATTTTCCAATTACAACGCAATTATCCAGGCACGATGCACTATCAAGTACCATGGAGGCTTTACAACAGGCAACTACCTTCAAGGAGCGCATGGACGTCTTCGAAGGGGAACTACAGAAGAGTTCGAGTTCCTCCACTACTTTGTCTTCCTTAACTAGTGAATTCACGGCCTTCAAAGAATTCACCCTCAATACGCTCAAAGTGTTGCAGCGGCAAATAGAACTGCTACAGCAGTCTACCGATTACATCGAAGTTCATAGCAGAAGAAAAATACTACTCCTTCATGGAGTAGCTGAAGGTAGAAAAGAGAATGTTTTGAATGTAGTTACAAACTTTCTGGTCACAAAGCTTAAGATTACTGACTTCCAGCCTGAGAATATCCGTCGTTGTCACCGACTGGGTAAGACCCCTATATCTACAGAACGACCCAGGCCAATACTTTTCAAATTGTGTGATGCTTCGATCAAGAGTAAAATTTTGTCATACAAAACTATGTTAAAGGCAACACTATCTGAGTTCTTAACCCAAAACAGGCACAATACATTTAAGCAGGCAAGGCAACGTTGTGCTATTTCAAAATGTTGGACACAATAAGGAACAATTTTTCTGTTGAGTGATGAAAAGGTTATGTGTTTAATAACACAAACATACTGAAGTTGTACGACACGCATGCACCAATGCGACGCGTTAAAATTGAACATACTCCTGCTCCATGGTTGCCGATGAAATTAAGAAAATTATTCATAAAAAACATTGGCAAAGACAAAATTAAAAATCAACCAAGCGAGCAGAATAAATTGGCTTATATATCAGTACGTAATCGTTGCAATAGAGTCTGCAGGGACGCTCAACGCCGGTTCATACATAAATCGCTGTCGCGGCAAGGCAAAACTTAATAGGTTCCGTGAAATTCGGTAAAACTGTTGAACTCTTTTGGGTTAAGGCTCACGTAGGCGTCGGGGAGAGTTGATGAATTTGCAAAAGGTGCGGCTCTTCAACCCAATATAAAATACCTTTATGATAAATATCCGGTTTTATTCGCCAGACGGCAAATCCGTATGGAAATCGTTGCTGAATGGAATCGGAGATATAAAGATGGACAAATAGCCTCAGTAACTATTTCTCCCTGACGTCTCTACAGCCTATAAATTATCTAGGAACCAAAATATCACGGGATATACGACTCAACTTCTCACAGGACATGGGGTTTTTTCGGAATACTTAAAGTGTAAGGATGATCCTTAGTGTTCGTGTGAATCAGGGGTAAGTGAAATTGTGCCCCGTATCATATTCGAGTGTCTAGTTTTCGCTCGGCTTAGAAATGACGCCTTTTGGTTTAGAATTCTGTATAAAAATTGTTAAATTTGTGAATTCTAAAAATAAGTAAGAAACTATATGTTAGAATATATATAGGTAGTGATAGTATAAAAGTATGGATGCCGGATACTTACATGGGAAACAAATGTCTGGCCATGCCGCCTCCGCCGGGCCCCGGCAGGAGGGGTAGACTCTTTTGAGTCTGGCTTGATATCGTAAGGGGTGATATGCGTGCCAATGGGCTCACTACCAGGGATGCTGAAGACCGTGCGAAGTGGAGTAGAAAAAGTCGGAAAGCGGACCCCGGGCACCGAAACGGAAGTTTGGGTTGCAACCGGGATACTACACTGAGATGATGATGACGGGTATAAAAGAACGCGTATAATGTACAGCACTTAGTATTAGGATTTTAGGGCGTAATTAAGTAATGTTAACTTAGTAATGTATTCACCAATGACTAACGAGTCCCGATTCATGTCGGGAGGAGAGTATATATAATAATAATAAAAAAGTACGAGTATGTATATTAATAATCTTCTTATGAAAATTTCTAGTTCGTCTAGGTGGTAGAACTCCAAGCCTGTCTGGATGGCTTCTCTAGTTTCTAAAATGCAATAACCTTGTGTTGTCTTCCAATTCCTCTTCGCTGACGGCAGCGTGTTTATGGTGTCCCTGGCGTCTGCTATCAGCCTATCTGCTGTTCCAGACTAATAAAAATAAGAGTACAAAAACACTCGAAGAAACAATTTGCTTTGGTCATTTAAGCTCAATATTTTTTTATACTTATACTGCATTAATAACTGTCAGCATTATAATAAATAAATAAAAAGAATCCTTGCATCGGCCGGGAATCGAACCCGGGCCGCCCGCGTGGCAGGCGAGCATTCTACCACTGAACCACCGATGCTTATGCGGAATTATCAAAAGTATTCAAATACAATAATGATAGTGATGATAAATATATCGACGCGCTGTATTTGCGCAAGATTAAACCTTGACCTACATAATGTGCTACATTTTATGCGATATACACGTTTTTGACGATTTTATGAAGAATAATATCTAATATTTATATTACTGGCTGGAGGCTTTCGCTAGGTAAATGGGTGAAGGGTCGGATACAGAAGACGGTTCCCATAAGCACGGCACGCATAGTGAGGAGATTCCTGTCTCTGGAGCCCTAACCACCGGTAGCTTGGGCCCTAGGCCTCGCTCCCAGCGACGGACAGTTTTTTATATTTTTTAATTTAATTTATTTATAAGTATCGTTTTATAGAATAAAATATTTTTAATATTAATATTTTATAAAATGATATGTAATTACAATGAAAAATGTAAATAACTAGAACAGAAAATAAATAAAGAGAGTAATAATAAAACAAGTACCTATCAAAGTTACTTGCGGAACCCTGAAACTCCGTAAACATAATATTCTAGCCTATTAAAAAAATTATCCTGGTAAAACCTTCTTTTTTATAACCCCATTTTCTTCAACGACAACAATACAATCATGGGGCGGAATTTAATAGGCTTTTAAAAAATAACGCAGTAACCTTTTCAAGCTTTTAGACTTCAGTTTTCAGCTTCTAATCTCATTAAACAACACGATGTAACCAATAATGGTATATCGTAATAATGAGAATTTTAAAGCGTGATTGTAATTGGATTTTTAAAGCGTAACGTGACGTCACAGTAATGGCTGAATCACGACCCAGCCACAAAATATTCTATAGAACAGGGGTTCCCAATCTTTTTCAGCCGACGGCGCACTTTCAAGATAAGTATATTATCACGGCGCCCCTACCTTACCTAGCTATTTGAAATAGATGCAATTAAACGAATTAGGTACCTACAATAGTAGTTATTATAAGTTGATAGGCATAAAAATTAAAACATCCACAGTAAGAAACTGAGTTATTTATTATACTCGTATTCATAAAAATTCAGAATTGAAACAAAATATCTACGAAAAAACTTAAGAGAAACAAAAATAAAATATAATAGCAGATAAATCAATGTGACAGGTGAGCCTGGTGTCCTTCGCACAGTTTTTCGAAGCAGGTAATAAAGTTTGAGACTGCTACTCATTTCTTGCTCTACATTAATTCTTGAGCGATATTTGTTCTTGATTACGGCTACTGCTTAAAGTGCAGCTTCACACAAATATGACGATGCAAAATGGATAAAAATTATTAAAGCTTTTGAAGTTAAATTTGGATATTCATTTTGAATCGATAATCAAAACTCCACCAAATCGGATTTGATGAATTTTGTTTTAAGGCTGCTGTCGCAAGAGAGTTAAATTGCACCGCGGCGCACACTTTGGGTACCCCGGATTTATTCAAATAAAGAAACAAGACATATCTGGCGCTCTCCTTTGTCAATCAGAGATTGAAGGGGCAAGCGGAACACCCTCCGGTGCCATAGTCTAGTACTGCGTTAGCGGGTGGGCAAATGCCTTAGCGGACATAACTGCCTCATAGACCTAGGCGAGTGTGGTCCATCTGGACTCACTACCACCGCAGTCAGAACTAAGGCCAGAAGGGATAGGTTAATTTCGATGTAGGCGACGAGGGTGCGACGTACCTCGCGCCACGCTGAGCACACGGTGACCATGTGCCACTCGAAGACATCTACCCGAGAGGATGCGCATCAGATCAAAGGTCATGGTACCGTGATACCTATACAGCCAAAAAGCCTTGGCGGGTCTCACCGCCACTATGATGGCGAGATCCTCACTGGGGTGCTCGAGTCGTTCCATTCATTCTATTATGAGCACCTTGTCGCGGGGATTCACCCGCTTCACCCCACTTTAAAGGGCTTAGGGCGGCAGCCATATTCGGACGCGTAGTTCCGACACTGGTAGAGTAGCCCTGGGATGCTGCCCTTAAGGTCCCGTAAGGGATCCAGCCAGCGAGGAGGTCGCTTCGATAGATATCCCCTTATCGCCCTGACGGCGAAAACGCGCTCCGGCGAGCGTAGCAGCACTGTCGTTTTGGCCGTCAGACGATCCGCCCAGATTGGCACCACGCAGAGAGCTACGGCTCCTTCGAAAACTCCCTATACTATAAATAAATAGCCAAAACAAAGAAGTTTATACTTTTTATTTTTAAATTATTTATTTTTAAAACTTGAATTATTACGAATTTTGAGTGCGTATTTATTTTTTTATATGTTGATCTTCTACATTTAACAGTTTCATCATTAACATGCTCAAAGAGATCACCTGGTCTTCGACGCTAATGTGCAATCCAACTTAGGACGCAGTATGTTAGAACAGCCGCATTTAAAGTTAGTTTGTGCGTTGTTGAGTGCTATGCTGCGTCTAAGTGTTGGAATAACATTCCGCCTCCAATAAGAGACTCCAAAAGCATTCGGAGTTTTAAGGCAAGATTAAAAACATTTTTGAACGAACATCAAAAGAGTTAAGGAGATTTGGCTTTTGAGTCTTATAGTCAGAACTACTACTTACCCGACTCTAGCTGGCATGACTATAAAAAAAACAATAAAAATGTTTGATATTTGGTACAGTTGCCTACTCTTTGTTTCATTTCACTTTTAGATTATATGTTATTAGTTATATGTACGTAATGTAATTGTTGTATGGTGATTTTTTTAAAATGTTAGTGGTGTCACTTAATGGCCCCAGCGGAAGATCAGCGCTTGTAAATACTATCAGCAAATGCTGAGCTGCGACCAATTTGGGATAAATTACATTGTATATAATTATAAATGGTTAATAATTTTAAGTCCTAAATAAATACATTTTCTTTTTTTCTAATACCAAGGTGTTTATCTATTAAGTCATTATATTAAATTACAATTTCAGTATCATTAATGAATAAATGATAAATATATTCCGAATAGATCGCTACTATTGCTTTTAGTCATCATATATCTAAAAAGGTTACAATATTGAGTTATGGCTAACAGAGTAAAATGTAAGAAAAATCATGTTGTGCCGACTTCATATAATATGGGTTAAGGACAGAAAGAAGATCTTACTTCAATACTAATTAGATATGTAAATGTATGACCTCCGGCCGCTGTAGAAAGCGGCGGCGGGCGGCCCCTCGGGGGAGGATCCGCCGCCTGCACTATTGCCGCGAGGGAGAGGGCCGCGTGCTGTACCGGGGCCCCCCTCAACTCCTACAATACAGGAGAGCGCCGGGGGGATGAAACCCTGACCCCCTGGCGCCAACACTTCAGAAGAGGCCCGCCTTGAGACAAAGGGCGGGCCGGGGCCGGCCCGGGCCACGAGATCGGCAGGCCACATATCCGTAGGCCCGGGCGTAAGCGATAGGAGAACAGCGGGGTTTTTTAGTGGGTAGTCGGATGGCTGAACATCTTCCCCGGAGTCCCACATATCCCTCGGTCCCCCCGGGCCGGGGGAACCCGTCAAGAGAGGTTTTTCCCCGAGACAAAAAAAAAGATATGTAAATGTACGATCTAGTTTTTATTTTCACCTATACAAGAACTAATCAATAACTTGATTTTATTACCTATAAACGGCCAGACGAGCTCATTCAAGGGGATAACGACTCGTCGTTCAACCTGGTTGTCATAGCAACCGACACTAATTGCCCATCGATCTTTTGCGGTGATGGATGCGTTAGTCGGAATTTTCTTTCTGCAAATACCGAAGTGACGTCGTTGGATCGGCATTGCAATATCTAGAGTGCTTTTTGAGTGAATTATGTCTGGTTCGAGATCCTTCTACGATGCGTCTCTTCAACAATATGTATATTTGAAGTGAAACTTCTTTGCGTGCATGACAATAATTTTTTTACGGATGAAACGCAATATTAGAGTCACGAAGGTGTGAAACGTTTTTTTTTGCTCCAGTAATACTAAACTTATTAATAATGGCTTATTCTATAATTTAATTAAATTAAATTTTAAATGAATGCATTACTTATACATATCTATTCGAATTGCGACTTTATTGCAATAAAATATAGTTGGGTTTTGTTTAATAAGATATAAAATAATAATATTTCATAAATTCTCTTTTCTAAATTTATTAGAAGATTTAAAAATTAGTTTGCCAAAGAAGTTTCACTTCTGACATGTGTACTTTGTACCCACGCACTTTTTTGATTGTAATCCACACAATTCACAATGTAGTTATTTCCGAAACAATATTAAACTAGCCTCTTCATAAACAGAACAATCTCTTACATTTAACACGGAATAAGAATAATAAATTTTATATTTAATCAGGAATCACAAATTATATTTAAAAAATGACAGTATCAAAAGATGAATTAATAATAATTCAGCATATTTAACATGGTATAAGAGATCGAGACCTTCTTCTTCCTGCCCTGTAGAGTCGAAAAGCTTAACTACTAATCCAGCTGTAAACAAATGGAGCTTTGATGCATGGTTTCTATTTCAGGATTTGGGAAACAATGACGTTGGATCCTTTGTAAACCAAATTTAGACAAACTTAATACATTCATTTTCTTATTTACTTGCGTAATTACAATGTTATCGTTGTAAGTTTGTTCCCAGAAATTGTTACGGAAATTTTAAGCGAATTATTAAATTTTGGGCTCGCAAATTCCATCAACCTTCAACTAATACTTCGAAATAGACGATGTCATCGCGCAGGATATCATTTATAATGCCCGGGACACAAACTGCGTAGGTGTTGGTTAAGTGGGCCTTAATGCTGATCCTTTTATAGCCCAATGCTATTATGTAGGAGCGTACTACCAAATATGTCATACGGGGTTTGTGCCACGTCGTGAAAGCGGTTGGGTCAAGACTTGTGAATGATCATTTCATAATATTTCTATGAATTATATTTGATACATGCTTATAGGTTGTTTTTGGGTTGTGTTTTATGTTAGTTTAGATAACTAAGTTTCTTTCTCTCTTAAAAAGAAAAATCAAAATCTAAAGAAAAAAGAAAATCTCGAGAATTATTTTATTAATATATAGGACAATGGAGAGGGCTATGCCCGGAGTTTCCGTAGGAGATCGAATCAGAAATGAGGAGATTCGCAGGAGAACCAAAGTCACCGACATAGCCCGGATGATTGCAAAACTGAAGTGGCAGTGGGCTGGGCACATAGCTCGAAGGACTGATGGCCATTGGGGCAGAAAACTCCTCGAATGGCGACCGCGTACTGGAAGATGCAATGTTGGTAGGCCCCACACAAGATGGACCGATGATCTAGTCAAGATCGCCGGAATACGTTGGATGAGGGCAGCGCAGGACCGATCATCGTGGAGATCTTTGGGGGAGGTCTTTGTCCTATATATATATATATATATATATATATATATATATATATATATATATATATATATATATATATATATATATATATATATATATATATATATATATATATATATATATATATATATATATATATATATATATATATATATATATATATATATATATATATATATATATACCTAGTCAGGTCATAAGTATTGTCACACAGTAAAAACTTTTGTTTTAGAATGCTGGCCACAAAAAAGTTTATTGAATTCGAATTTCGAATTGTTCATGAAAATAAAAATGTATACTTTTAGAATTTTACTCATTTTTAAATATGGAGTGGACGCTTAAAGAAGACCGTGTTGCAGTTATTGCGTTGCATCGTTGCAGTTACGCGCCAATTCAAATTTTTAACATACTGAAAAATTTGAATATAACCAAAAGATTCGTTTATCGTACCATCAAACGATACAATGAAGACTCTAGTGTAGATGACAGGTCAAGAAGTGGTCGCCCTCGGTCTGTTAGGACTCCAGCAGTGATAAAAGCTGTGAAGGCACGAATTCAAAGAAATCCCAAACGTAAGCAGAAACTGTTGGCCCTTCAGATGGGGTTAAGCAGAACCACGGTGAAAAGGGTGTTAAATGAAGACTTAAGGCTTCGGGCATATCGAAGAAAAACAGGACATCGATTGAATGCTCGTCTAATGGACCTGAGACTGAAGAGATGCCGCGCTTTGTTGAAGCGGTACGCGGGAAAAAAATATCGGGAAATTCTTTTTTCGGATGAAAAAATGTTTACCGTAGAAGAGAGCTACAACAAACAAAATGATAAGGTGTACGCACACAGTAGTGAAGAAGCGAGCAACCGTATTCCGCGTGTCCAACGAGGTCATTTTCCATCCTCGCTCATGGTATGGTTGGGAGTTTCTTATTGGGGCTTAACAGAGGTACATTTTTGTGAGAAAGGTGTAAAAACGAATGCTGTTGTGTATCAAAATACAGTCCTGACGAACCTTGTGGAACCTGTTTCTCATACCATGTTCAATAACAGGCACTGGGTATTCCAACAAGATTCGGCGCCAGCTCATAGAGCGAAGAGCACACAAGACTGGCTGGCGGCGCGTGAAATCGACTTCATCCGGCACGAAGACTGGCCCTCCTCCAGTCCAGATTTGAATCCGTTAGATTACAAGATATGGCAATACTTGGAGGAAAAGGCGTGCTCAAAGCCTCATCCCAATTTGGAGTCACTCAAGACATCCTTGATTAAGGCAGCCGCCGATATTGACATGGACCTCGTTCGTGCTGCGATAGACGACTGGCCGCGCAGATTGAAGGCCTGTATTCAAAATCACGGAGGTCATTTTGAATAAACTTTAATGTCATAAGAATCTATGTTTTGTTAAGTTCATTTTGGTATATGAATGGTTACATAATGAATAAACTTGTTACAATTATTTTACATTAAACATGTGACAGAATTTATGACCTGACTAGGTATATATATGGTGATATCTATACAGACAGCAGCGTGTTCGTGTCTAGTATCGAAAACATCCGTAGGCTACGGTAACTGTTTACTATTAAGTGTATGTCATTTTATAATGATAAAATTAAGATAAGGTAACATTATAACACTGGATAAATCGCTAGGTAGTTTGTTTCACAATGTTTTCTCTAGTCAACGTTTTGTATTAGAAATGGAAGTAGTTTCTTAACTTTCAATGTATAATCTATATGACATATAGTTTAATAAATTATTTTGATTTCATTTGATTGATTTAAATACTTAGATACATGAAATACTTTTATATGTTGTTTGTTTTAATGTAGAAAATTATGAGACTGTAATTGAGTAATCAACGCAGGCTCGTTCCACATCTGCAAGGTAATACGAATTCTTTAATCATGATGCCGTTCATCTACATCTTAGATTAAACAGAGCCAGCGTGTTATATTACATTTTCGATTAAGTATCACAAAAACCAAAAACAATTATAACGACATTTGAATTGTATATACAATAGACAAGACACATTGAACTAAAAAATATTTTTTTATAGATAGAGTTCAGCTAACAGGTAATCGTCTATGGATGTTTGCAGCATCGGAGCATAGTAAACCTGGTATTAGCCTCAAACAAACTTTATAATGCCTTAAAAAACTCAATCTAATAAGTAAACTAAAAAACAAGTTCATATATACTGGTGGATGATAGTCACTATCCACTCTATTTTTCTCTTTCTATTTCCACCACGTACCCGGTTACTCTATCAATCCGCTAGAACGTATTAGACAACAAATCACTTTTTTCGCCATAGAGCAAAAAACCCATCGTTCAACTTTTATTTCCGGATTAGGTACCGTCAAATCAACACGAGTTGTTGTACAAACTTAATAAACCATAAGAAAGTATAAGAAATCAAAAAACTAAATAAACCATAAACAAAAAAAAAACTTAATAAACTTAATAAACCATAAGAAACCAAAAGGCATCGATGCTAAAGACGTGCTGAAAATTAACCTTTTAACAATAATCGGTAGCAACCTTGAAAGGGAACACTGGTTGCAACCGGGATTATACTTCTGTAAAAAGATCAACGATCTTTCCCAGACTCAGACAAATGATAATTCAATAAAGCGACATGAGAGATCAAGTTGCATCGGGTAGAAATATTTTTTTTGATTAACTGAACGATTCCATACGACATATTGTAAATTGAAAATCTGAAATGGTTTTTTCATTCTATTTGATTGCTTGGCCCGGTATTGAGTTCCAAAACTGCTAACTGCCAAAGTGTAAACCATAAGAAAAGTTTGCCCCATGAAATGCTTTTAAGTTGTAAAACTTGGATTTTCTAGTTATTGATGAATTTTAATTAGGAATATTGTCACTTAATTGTAAATTTGGTTATGAAATCGGTGTATGTGATTATTTTAATCGAACAAATTGATTAATTAACTGTATGTTAGTAGAATAATTTACATTATTTATACCAGGGATTCTTAGACATTTTTGGGCAAAAAGGGGTGTTTTTTTTTTTTAAATTAACCGATACTTTAAAAATCCTATCTCTAGTTTTTTTTCCTATTGATACAAAATACCAATTTAAAAATTTTGCGGTACAATCTTTTATGATTTTTTATTCCTGTAGGACAGCAGACAAGCTGTCGGCCCGCTTAGAAATTAGCAATTACCGTCGCTTAAAGGTGTTTGCAACACCAGTGACATCGCAATCACGCTGCTGTCCCATAAGAGTACAGGAACTTGGGTCACAAATGCCGGAACACAACACAAGGTTATTATGGCGACAGACTTAAGACCAAAAGTGGTCACCACCCAGACGAGCTTGGGGCTACATGGTAGGCCACGTAGCTAGGGTGGGTTGTTTTGTCGCCTTTTACGATAGGTCGACCCCGGCCGCAGAGGTTAGTATTCTTTCTCCGCCCCTGCACGGATAAAATAAATACGGATAAACTTGCAAATTTTTGGAGAAACGTATTCGCAAAGCCGTGTAACACGTTTCCAGCGTGTGCAGTTTGCTCGAAATGTACGTGTGTTGGCGGGAAACTGGGTCGCGCTAGGGCTTTATGCATTCTACGGGTCAATAGTGAATCGTAATTGTACGTATACGCGTGAATGGTTTTAAGGAAATTATTTATTTTCTTATAATATATTTACTACTAGTTGACCCGGAAACGTTGTTTTGCCATATGATTAAAAAAAAGAAGCCTATGTCCTTCTCCAATGTCTAATCTATGACTATACCAAAATTGATCAAAATTGGTTCAGCGGTCTAGGCGTAAAAGCGTAACAAACACTAACTAACTAAACTGACTTTCGCATTTATAATATTAGTTAGGATTAGATATTGCCATATAATGTGAATACCACGTATTTAGGAAAATGCTAGAGATAATAGTGGATAGATTCAGAAGCAGCGCTATGGCGAAAAAGGCTATGAATATTAAAATGGTGGCTAACAGAGGAGAGTAGAATGAAAGATGATTTTGTGCTGACTCGCGCTAGTACTAGTAATAGGGGTTAAAGTATGAATTGTGGTTGTATAGTAATAGATACTTTGAATTGACATAAAACCTTCATGGTGTGGGATTTTCGAGTGAAACTTTTGTCATATGATACCTATGAGGAGATATCTTTTTTAAAATATGTGCAACATTCGATTTTCGACTTTCAATTGTTTTTTTAATCAGCTTAGACCCGACTAGAATTTGAATACGAGATCTGACGCGGAACTAACGCGGCAGAAACAATGTCAACGCTGTGTTTGGAGGGGAGACTGTGCTAATGAGCGCAACGTGCATTTTTGGTTTAAACGATTTCGTAATGGAAATTTTAACTTGACAAACAAACCACGTTGAAGACCGCGCCCACATTGATGAATAATGCTGTATCGAAGGAGATGGTAGAAGCCCATCCAAGTCAAACTACTCAGGAATTAGCGGCATGGTAGTAAACCATGTGTTGCTCTAACTACAATATTGACTCATTTGCATCAAATCAATAAGATAAATAAATATGAAAAATGGGTGTCTTGAAATGATTGGCCTCATGATTTTATTGATCTGCAGAAAGAAATGCGTGTTGAAATTTATATTGCATTGTTGAATCGGTACAGAAATGCAGGAATATTGGATCGAATAGTGACATGTAACGAAAAACGGATTCTTCACGATAACCGTAAACGAAAAATACAATGGCTGACGCCAGATCAAACGCCGCAACAGTACCCTAAAGTAAAGTTTACCATTAAAAAGGTAATAGTAACTGTTTGGTGGTCTCTTCAAGGTGTTATTCAAAACAGCTTTCTCAGGTCTGGTCAAGCAATAACAGCAGATGTTTACTGTGCCAAACTTCGAACAATTATGGTGACACTGGCAGTGAAACAGCCCCGACTCGTGAATCGATCTTCACCATTATTGCTCTATCATAACGCAAGATTTCACACTGTACGAGAAACCGTTGTAACTCTACAGGAGCTGCAGTTAGAAATCATAGGTCATCCACCATACTCGCCAAATCTTGATCCAGTGGAATACCAATTTTTTCGTTATTTGGATAATTTTTTACGTGACAAAAGAATTTCTTCCCAGGAAGCAGTACAAAATGCTTTGAAACAGTTTGTCGAATCTAGATCACCAGAGTTCTATCGTAAAGGCATAAATGAACTTCCGTTTAGATAGCAGCAATATATATGTATATAAGTAATAAGAGTAAACATCTTAAAAAAAAAATTCAATTTTTCAGTACAAATCGTCAATTTCATACTTGAACTCCTAATAATAATAGTAAAATTAATTAAAGTATGAGTCTGAATTATTTTGTAGGTAGAGCATAGTTATTGTCAATAGGATACATTCTAATTAATATTACAAAAGAATTCTCAAGCAAATTCCAAGTTTAAGAATCTAGTATAGGTGTCCTAAATAAAAAAAATCTTCTTTCTAGTATTAATTCATTACAAGGTCGAAACAAAACATATTAAAAGTTAGAATAACTTAAATTGAACCTATTTGTACTTGCGTAGGTTGTATAATGTTCTATTTTATATCTTTCAGGCATTTCATTTCTGCTATACCTACAAGTTTTGTTTTAAGTTGAATAATTGGGCCATCCCAGCCATTTGTTTAACTAATAATGTAAAATAAGGTAATAAACCTTTCTGGGGTAAATTAAGTATTTATTATTTCATCGCATAGTAGCCGGAAGAGTGGCCGCAATAAAACCACATAAACTCACCGGATTCCTCTCGGAGCTTGTGTACCTCCTGTAATAATTGGTATCGGGATAAAACAAAAATACTTTGATCTTTTTTTTCTTTATAACGGCTTTAAATAGGTTGCTCCTTGTACGTTCTTCTTACAAGCCTTTCATCTTGGTTGTATCCAAGGCTTACAAGGCGTAGCCTGCTGATTGTTGTTATTGGGCTATTTCTATCAAAAGGTTATCCTGAGTAATTTTTTCATGACTAAAAATTAGTGAACAAATATTTTCAGTCTAACATGCCAGCCTCAAAAGGACAAATAGAACGCTGTTTTTTCTATAATTTCTGTGAAATAGGTTTGACGACCAACAGATACTTCTTTATAAAATCATATCTATGTAAAATTTTAAGAATGCAGCCTTCTATAAGGGAGAAGGATCTCTTATACCAATCACATTTCAACGAGCAGTATAATCATTAGTGTATGTAGTATAATCATTATCTCTGCACAACATGCATTTAAAAGTAGGCTGAGCTTAATGTATATTAAAAATTCGTTCGGGATATAAGCAACATATTTATAGAGCTCCATTGCCCCAAATATGAAGTCACCTGCAAATTTCCAAATATCGGATTGACCTAAATTTAATTTGAGCTATATTGTGTATTAACATACTTGAATATACTGAATATATGATATTAAATTGAAATACAGTCAATATATAATGAAAGATTTTTATGAGGTTTCATTAAAACCTTTGGACCCAAGTTGTGTTGTGAACATGTAATGTGACCTATTAACAGTACCCAAAGACCTAGAAAATGTTGCTCCTGTCAAAAGTGCAAGCTTTTAAAGTCATCTGGATTAATCACTTAGCAGCTGATGGTCTTGCGAAAATTCACTATATTTGTAGTTGCTTTTTTTCACACCCAACTTCACATTTGAGCCGCAAGATCTTCATTTCTTTTAACAGCTGATACAGCAAGGCTTGCTTGTGAAAAAAAAGGATTTCCTCCAGTAGTTTTTGGTTGGTGTCCTTTCAATACAGAGGGCGAAAAGCAGCATTTTCGGTACATTTACTACTGAAAAGGTAAAAATGCTGTTCAAGCAAGAAAAAAATTAGCCAATCAGTAAGAAGATGTATTGACAACAAACCAGTGCCAAAACTGGTTTTCAAAATTTCGATGGTGCAATTTCGATGTTAATGATGCTCCACGTTCTGGAAGCCCAGTTAAAGCTGATAAAAGCATTAGTTGATGAAAACAGGCGAATTTCAACTCGTAAGATTGCTCAGAGATTGAATTTATTGAATTTAACCGTTCTTGGCCACTTGAAAGGCCTAGGTTTAACATCAAAGGTCGACATATTATGTATTCCTTATATTCTCACGGAGAGAAAATTGTGTCATCGCGTTAACGTCTGTGATTTGGTTCTCAAACGTCAAGAAAATGATTAATTTTTGAAGCGCAGTGATGACTGGGGATTAGTAATGCGTTGTCTATAATTACTTTCCGAACAACCCAATATATTCCGATACAATTTTGTAGTCGACAAATATTAATAACTCAACACTCAATGATTTATTGCACAGCTCAGATTAAATGTATATATTTTCTTTAAGAAGTTTCTATTTATCATTTATCTGGTTTATATATACATATATAAATACCATCGATTTGAAAGTTTTCAATGTTGATTAATATGATATGTTAGAACATGATTACAATATTTTCCAGGGATAAGGGCTAAGAGAGACCGATCAGTGTTCAAATCCACACGTCGTAAATGTAAATCTAGCCATTTTCTTATGGCTCTTTGGTAGGAAAGTGGAAGAATGTCACGTAAGGGCATTAAAGAAAATAAAACATCCAAAAACACAGAATGCTGAACTATTTATGGACACATTCAATAAATGATTCTGAATTATGTATTAATTAAAATTATACTTTTGGGTGTATTCATATTTATGTCTAAACAACACTTAACTATTCATGAATACACCAAAAATATATAGAAAATACTGTACAAGATGAATAAAATACAACAAAGTAAGAAAACTTTTAAAAGTACATGTTATCCTCAATACGCTAATGCCCATAATTTTTATATTTTACTTGTACTTTGGAAGGTCTCGACAGTTTTGTGATTAAATTTAAAACTTTCTGCAGTCACATATCAGTAAATTTGTTTCCTCCGTATTTTAATATGATGGAACCCTTAAACAAAGAAAATATCCAAAGTTGTATAATTCAGCTGATTTCAGAAATGTTTCAGTAATAAACATGAAAATGTACACCCATGTTTTCCTTTGTTTAGCCGGATTACAGGGTTAACAGAAAAACGGGTGCCGGGAACATTCTAGGTCCTGCGCCTCTTTGTAGACGGCCTTTGTTCTGAAACGGATGAATAACAATGATGTGAAAAGGTTTAAATATAATGTTCAACCTGCTTCTTTGTTAAGTAACTGGAGGACTAGAAATTATTAAATCAAAATTAGATGTAAGGAGTCCTCGTCAAACCCTCAAAGCTCATATCAACACCATCTGTCAGTGGTACCCTGATGAACAACAATAATCAGTAAATTCACCTTTATGAAGTGTTCAGCTACGGATCTTGTGTTCTAAAACCTATTGATGATGTACAAATAAAAGACCTACCTTAAAGAAGATTACGAGATATTTTTTTTTGTCTCGGGGAAAACCCCTCTCTTGACGGGTGTCCCCAGCCCGGGGGGACCGAGGGATATGTGGGACTCCGGGAAAGATGTTCGGCCGTCCGACTACCCACTAAAAAAACCCCGCTGTTCTCCTATCGCCTACGCCCGGGCCTACGGATATGTGGCTTGTCGAACTCGTGGCCCAAGCCGGCGCCGGCCCGCCCTTTGTCGTAAGGCGGGCCCCTTCTAGAATGTTGGCGCCAGGGGGGTCAGGGTTTCGTCCCCCCGGCGCTCTCCTGTATTGTAGGAGTTGAGGGGGGCCGCAGAACAGTAATGATTTACGAGATATTACTAAAACATTATTTAATAGGCTTTTACTTTTTGTATTTTTAAATATAAGAGTGTATATATTTATTTATTTATTAAAAATAATAATTTTACAAAACATTCAACTACATCCAATAATCCCGACAAGGTTTGTCTTGGATGTTACATTCACATCTCAACGTAATTGCAATTTTTAATATATAATATTCATTCGCATCCTAACTTTAGTAAAGTACCTGCAATTTATTTATTCCTACCGTACATTCATACGAAATTTGTTGAATGACAACAAAACAGTACTTGAGATCACTGTCTAATAATATCAAGAGTAAGTAGGATGGTAATAACATAAATCGCTTTTCTACATAAAGACATACATTCAGGTGATGTTTTCGGTGCAGTATAGGTATATTAAATAATTATTTATTTATAGTAGCATAAACGCGGTTGGTATAATATAATTTTACAATTTACAATATATTTTACAATAATAGTTTTATTTCAATTTGTGCTATGTACAATAAGTAAATAGTACCTATAGTGTAGTGTTAAAATTTGTATTTTATTTTTAAATTATTTAATTTATATTATAAACTGTTGTTTTAGGTTTTGTATGATATGTTTCATGTTTTTTGAATATTGTTTCTTGTTCGAATGGAGTTTGGTTTTTTCTCTAGGAATTATATAATTTGTGGTTCCACTTCCATAAAAATTGTAGCTCTTATAGTGATGAATTGGCCTTTTTCAGATAATCTAGTGGCTTTATTATATACTATTTGGTAATTGTATTCGAAATAGTTTTCGAGTAAAAATTGTGTATATTAACCTTATTGTGAATTAGAGTTACGTTACAGTATTCAAATTAACCATTGACATCAGTTTTGTATTTTTACGTATATTTTTAAGCACAATAATTTTTTTTAAGATTCTTATTTGTAAATTTAGTTTAGCGGACCCCGGGCACCGAAACGAAAGTTTAGGATGCAACCGGGATAACGCTTAGATGATGATGATGATGATTATTTGTAAATTTAGTATGTGATCTAAATAAGTTTCGAGAGTGCAAACATAACCACTGATTCCATATGATATTGTATTTTCTGTTAATGCTTTATAAGTATTAAAAAATTTTTAATAGGGAATTTTATATTCTGGTATATAAAATTTTGCTAGAATGGCTCTTAACTTTTCGCATACAAGATCTATGTAGTTTTCCCGTTTAAATCGATAGTCAAGAACTATTCCCAAATATTTTACTTCGTTTACTTGTTCAATTAAAGGTCAGTTGCATTGTGTTATGTTTTGATGAAGGCATTTATGCTTGTGCGATATTAATTTATTTTTTCTAGATTTTAGTATCTATTTTGAGAAGATCATGTGTAGTAATGTTATTTTAGCACAATTCAGAAGTAATCCATGGTCATAAGACCACTTAGTAATATGTGTAAAATCCTCTTACATATTTTGTGCAGTTGAAATATCTCGATATAATATGACAACACACGTATCGTCCGCGTATTGATATAATTTACAGGGTTTTATTATGTTTTCGACGTCATTTACGTACGCCAAGTAGTGCAAAGGGCCAGATGACAGATTCTTGGGTCGTTTCTTCAGATACAGTAACACTATGACTAAATTTCGATTCTACTTTAACACGAAAAGATCGATTTTTCAGATAATCGGTACACCGATTGAGCAGTGGTCCGACTACAACACCATGTTATATTTTAAAGTACCAAAAGTTGTACTAAGTCTATGATAACCATTACGATATGTTTCCAAGCATTAAGACATTCGTTGATATATCTTGTAAAACGGGAAAGTAGTTGTGTCGTACTTTGCCAGGCTATAAAGAAATATAAACATGACAAGTTACATTACTTATAGCTAAGATTTTTTTAAATTATTCATAACATTTACTCATCACTCAAGTACTTTAAGATGTACTTTAACAAGTACTTATGAATGATTTTATATTGAATAATTAAATTCGGAATAAATATATGTATTCTTTTGTTGCTGGTGTTCAACAATAGACAAACGGCCCACTTAATATTCACCGTCGCTTATGGACGTTTTCAACACAATATATTGTATTGGAAAATCTTAGTCAAAAGCTATTCTAAATCCAGAGTAATTAATATTTCTAAAGTTTTACCAAAATTATGGACGACGTTATTATTTTAAATCTATTTAAAAAAATAGTTCTATATTTAGTTTCATATTCAGAAAGCATGAGTTTATAAACATTTTACTTGTAAAATATAATTCTTAAAAACAATGTTATAGTATTTTCATCATTCAACAGTCGTAAGAAACAACAAAAAGAGGAGAATTTCGTGTTTACAAATTGAAACAAATTAGCCTAGAGTCTTAAAGTAACTTTTATTGTTTGGACTTAATGAAAGAGATCGTTATCTAGAATGTCACAGTTTGCACTCAGAAGTATAATTTGTGGAGGCCTTATATTGTTATTCGTTCAGCATTATTTTGTTTTACATGCTTAATGTTATTGAATTAAATTAAATTAATATACGGGTCCATCTATACAAATAATAAAATTGGAGTGTCTGTTTGTAATATTAAAATAACCGATTTTTACTAGACGTATACACGGTACATATACCAAAACAACATTTTTTACAATTTTTGTCTGTCTGTATGTTTGTTCTGGCTAATCTCTGAAATGGCTGCACTGATTTTGACGGGTCTTTCACTAGCAGATCGCTGATGTAACAAGGAGTAACTGAGGCTATTTTTATTTTAGGGGAAAAAATAGTTTTGTTCAAAATGATAAGTTTAAGAAATTTTATATTCCAATTTAATCAAATCAATCATATGAAATAGGGTTCAGCTTAGGCTGGACTTTGTAGGTTTTATTTCTAATTTATGTTGACCTCACATATCCAAAAAATGCTATCCAAAGTCACTATTCCACGCGGACGGAGTCGCGGGCACAGCTAGTCTTATATAAAATTAAACAGTTTAGCGTTATTATAGACAACTAATATACCTCTTATGCACTTTTCATTTATAAATAAATGCATATTATACATAAATACACCGTTATTTCCTTATTTTTAAAAGCAGTTTATCCTGGTTACATATGAAGCTTTAACTCGGGTCAGGGTTTTTTTAAATAACATAGAGCTGCTCTTTTTTGACTTGCAGAAGGCCTTTGACTGTATTCCTCGCGCGATAATCTGGTGGGCATTGCGATCTAAAAGGGTTCCAGGGGCCTATATTGACATCATCCAAGACATGTACCGTGACTCCGATTCTGTAGTTCGGACCGCTGTTGGCGACACAAAACCTTTCGCCATCACCGTCGGGGTGCACCAAGGATCCGTCCTTAGTCCGTTTCTGTTTAGCGTGGTATTAGACGAATTGTCAGACAGCATCAGAAACTCACATGAGCAGCCTCCGTGGCTGCTTATGTATGCTGATGATATCGCGCTGGCAGACTCAGACAGGGGTAGGCTGGTGCGACGTGTGAAGGCGTGGAAGGAGTCGCTTGAGAACGGTGGTCTGAAGCTCAATGTCGCGAAGACCGAGTACTTGGCCTGTAACTCCACAGATCCCACACCCGTACGCATAGGCGGCGACACGGTCGAGCGCACGGACCAAGTGAAATACCTGGGATCTGTGTTTCATGCGTCTGGTGACATCGATTGTGACGTCAAGGCACGCATTGCTGCTGCGTGGGCCAAATGGCGTGAGGTAACTGGTGTCATTTGTGACCCCAAGATGCCGGTAAAGTTGAAGGGACAGGTCTATAAGACCATCATTAGGCCTGTCCTTTTATACGGATGTGAAGCGTGGCCGGTGCTAGAGCGACACAGGCAAGAACTGCGTGTCACGGAGATGAATATGCTGCGGTGGATGTGTGGAGTGACGCGGAAGGACCGCGTTAGGAACTCCCGCATTCGCGGCAGTCTTCATGTCCGTGACATTGCGGATAAACTGCAGGAGTGTCGGCTCCGTTGGTACGGCCACGTTTTACGGCAACCGGATGATTACGTGGGAAACAAATGTCTGGCCATGCCGCCTCCGCCGGGCCCCGGCAGGAGGGGTAGACCCAAAAAGTGCTGGCTTGACGTCGTAAGGGGTGATATGCGTGCCAATGGGCTCAATACCAGGGATGCTGAAGACCGTGCGAAGTGGAGTAGAAAAAGTCGGAAAGCGGACCCCGGGCACCGAAACGAAAGTTTAGGATGCAACCGGGATAACGCTTAGATGATGATGATGATGATGAGAGCTGCTCTTTTTTATCTAGCTTGACTAGTAATTGGTTATACGTTTTGGATATTATCTACCGGTTATTTTTTTCCGATTTCAATATTTTACCCTACAGCGATTTCTCTCTGTTATTGTCTTTGTATTTTCTCCAATTGTTGTTTTTATTTAGTACATTTTTATTATTTACTTTTTATGTTACATAATTGTTCTTGTCTTAGTCGAGCCAGAAGCGCGTTGTAATGAGACAACTAATTAGTTAGCTATCCAAGTCTGGTAAAGTTGTGCATGATTCAAATAGTTTGTGCTGGTTTAATTACAATTGGCGAGTTGTGCAAGTATATATTGTAAAAGCGCGCCACAGTTCACGTTCTCATCAAGTACAAAGATTGTCTTAGCAAAATTACAGGCGTAGAATTTATAAGCCCAAAGTATTTTCGTGACATTTTAGAGTTACTAAATAAGCACATTCAAATAGATTAGATGCGACGCAATTAAATTTTGGCAGAAGCCACTATCGTCTGACACTCAACTTCGAAACTAAAACCAAATTAAGTTATTAGCCTTCTTCCAGCGAGCTTGATGAAGAATTGTTTTGTTACATGTCAGGAAAATTGATTTATTATTTACGCAATATCAAGTTGCACTTTATTGGCTAAGTAAGAAAAGAAGTTAGTAGAATTTCAGTTCTGTGTCAACAGAAAGAAAGAAAGCACATTTTTATGACCTTAAAATGTTTTAAGTTTCTTATAAGATTAAAGTATTAAATTGGCCTTAAATTTGCATTTTGTGGTAGTATTTACGACGTTAATCTTTAATAAATCTTAATATATGCAACAGGAGCGTATTTTAGGCTCCAAAATTTTCCAGTTTTAGTTTTCGGTGTAACCAACATGAATTATTTGTGAAGAGAAAAAGACTGGATATCTTTGGAAAAATGCTAAATATATACCAAATGCTCATTCAAGAATCAAGTATAGAGAAGCTACTTGTGAAACTTTTTCATAATCATCATCATCATCATCTCAACCGGAAGACGCCCACTGCTGGACAAAGGTCTCCCCCAGATCTCCACGACGATTGGTCCTGAGCTGCCCTCATCCAACCTATTCCGGCGATCTTGACCAGATCATCGGTCCATCTTGTGGGGGGCCTATCAACAATGGGTCTTCCAGTACGCGGTCGCCATTCGAGGACTTTTCTGCCCTAACGGCCATCTGTCCTTCTCACAATGTGCCCAGCCCACTGCCACTTCAGTTTTGCAATCATCCGGGCTATGTCGGTGACTTTGTTTCTCCTGCGAATCTCCTCATTTTTGATTCGATCTCGCAGGGAAACTCCGAGCATAGCCCTCTTCATTGCCCTCTGAGCGACCATGAGCTTTCTCATAAGGCCCATAGTTAGCGACCATGTCTGCGTTCCGTAAGTCATAAACCTTTACCGAAATTTGAAAGCTTAATTTCGTTTTCAAACGTGAATTGCAAACAAGCACATAATTACAGGTTTACCTCTATTGATTTCATATTTATTATATTATATTTAAAAAAAATACGAAGATATTAATTACCCTTTCTGATTTTTTTTTTCGATTTAATTTTGCCTGTTAAGCCCCCAGCGGATCGGGCGTGATCGGCTAGTATAATATAAATTTTCCCCTTTTCATAATGTCACAAAACCTGTTTAGCTAAAAACTAGGAAACAAAGTGCCATGAGATTTTGCCATTTCCTTTCTTTCTTTCCTTCTAAATCCTTTTATTTTAAAAGTAAATGCCATCAAAAACAAAACTGGTGAAAAAACCAAGTCTCCCAACTCAGTTCTTCTATCGTAAAAAGTTGTGAGATCCATGTAATACCAAGTCGGTTACTATATCGTAAGTCCCTACTTAAGGGACCTTCTGACTTAAGTTATTACGTAATTAGCTAACCTAACAACATCTTATAATGACCATATCAATATTAAAAAGTCTTTAATGTTTTAAATAAAATAGATTGAATTGGCAATTCATCCATCATTTTTGAAGTTATAAAATTGATTTTTTAACAATATGTTAAAAAATGTTATGGAAATCAGAATTAATATATACAAAGAATGACCTTCCAATTATCATTATAATACAAAATTTATACATTGAGTGTTAATAAAACCAGAGAGAATATCACAGGACACGCCCTTCAGCCGTTCGTTTGACCCGATTGCACGGTTCACTCACCGCTCTCGTGCGCTATGAAACTGCTCTCATACATCCTTTGCAATATTATAAAATAATTTTTAAAGGAATCATGACAAAATGTTGGGGTTCAAGCTAATGACGGGGTACTCCTAATTTGTTCCTGAATCATGCATGATGCGGAAAATGGAGTAGACTAGTATTTTATATTATTTCTATTATCTAATTTATTTAGGGGCTATTGGTAAGAATATTTTTTTTTTGTTAATATTATGCCAGCCCCATTTTACCCTAATTACAAATTACTTAACCCTTTTAATGCTAAGCTAATTTTCACATATTTTGCATAAATTGCGAAACGATACCTATAAGTAATTTTGTTAAAAATTTAGGTATTTACATAGACCAACAACTGTCATGGGCCACACAACTCCAAAAAGTCAGTCAGAAGATATACGCATCCGCTGCATCTCTAAAACGTCTCCAAAATTTCCTTCCTATCCCCACTAAGATTGCACTTGCACAATCTCTCCTTCTCCCAATTCTCGACTATGGTGACGTCAGCTATCTTGATCTCAATCAGAACCAGCTAGATAAGCTTGAGAGACTCCAAAACTTCTGTATTCGATTCATATTTGGGTTACGCAAATATGATCATATATCCGAATTTCGTGCTAAGCTCAAGTGGCTACCAATCCGCCTTCGCCGAAATACTCATGTTTTATCACTCGTCTATAATATACTGTTTGATCCTAGGACCCCATCTTATCTAAAAGAACGGTTTCAGTTCTTTCAACACAGTGATTCAAGACCTCAGAGAACGTTACAGAATTTGCGACTGATGACTCCTCTAAACACAACCCAGTTCCTTGTAAAATCATTTTTTGTACAATCTGTCGCTCTTTGGAATGCTCTGCCATTAGAAATCAGATCTGCTAAGACAATACACAGCTTCAACAACCTTTTAAAAGAGTACTATTTATCATTATAAACTAGTTATTGTTGTTATCTAATAAGACACCTACCTAATAGATTTGTATGTATTTGTGTGTATATCTTATGTATCTTATATATGTATCATGTTTTTTTTATCTTTAATACCTTATAGATAATTTTTTGTTTCCTTTTTTATTATTATTTTTTTTATTATATTATTACGTGTGTACACTACACGCCTTACCAAACTTAAAATCTTGTCCATCCAAAGGTTGCCTGGAAGAGATTGCTTTTAGCAATAAGGCCGCCCATTGTACCTTAACACCGCTTTAAATTGAAATGTATAGTGTAATTATAATGTGTACAATAAAGAGTAATCTAATCTAATCTAACGATTTAAAAAAAAATGTAGATGGATTCGCGTAATTCTTTCTGTTATGTGTAAAGGACATATTTTAAATGGTTATTTATAAATGGTTATTTATAAATGTTATTAACTTATTATAAACGTTATACATGCGCGCGCTACGACTCGTCCGAGAGTCGATTTATCGACGGTTCGCGCTCTAAGCGTTAAAGTTTAATTACAAAACTTAAAAACAGTGGCAGCATAGAGCGGCTTCGACAGATGCTCTGGGAAACACCCAATTCCCATTCGTAGACTCCCCGTATAAGATGCTCCTTACGGACCTTCTTTTGGACCCATGCACTGATCCTGCCCACTAGGTGTAAGACTAGTTTACAGTCAAGAAATTTCAACAACAAGTAATTTACACGTGTTCGAACTTGGAGTCTGCCATGTCGTGTCAAATATTGTTTTTGTGTTAAATATATTTCATATACATAAACTCATATTCGCCTAGTTTAGAAGTGTATTTTATGCATATTAAAAACAAGAATATAGGTATCCCTTTTTTATATTCAAGATAAAAAAATACGCCAAAATACGGGCATTTATAATTTACATTCAAACTGAAATTGAGTTCCCAATAATACAGTTACGGATATCAAAGGACTCAGCAAACACGATATACAGTGTTCATAAAATAGGCATTTGTCCATTCTGTTGGTGCACTATAGTTGCCAATGGTAGTCCCCAGACGGACACTTGTTTATTATACAATACGATTGCATTATATATAATAATATACAATGGTGATTTATCTGCTCTTACTCGAACATGTTTCAGGATGTCTTTGCGTAGCATTTCTATACTTATATATTCATTTACACTAGTGGTCGAAATGCGACCATTACTCATTTAATATTTAAGTTTGAACTTTATGACTTCTTTTGTCAAGTACTATAAATACCTCTATAATACAAGGTTTCATCGTAGCTCAGTTTATTTGGTATTTTTTTTACATTAGTTTGAACAGCATCACTGTAAAACTTTAAATTGTTTTGCATTGCAAAACCTGCCTTGTTTTGTAAAAATATATTCGCATTTTGTAAACACTATTCTCACAAATAGGCAAGAGTTTAATTTAAATTACTTATACACCATTTTCTATATGCTCTAGCAAGATATATGTACTTCATAAATTATAAATAAGTATGCAAATAAAAACAATACTGTAACGTTCACCCTCCGCGACGTTTACTATAATAATATACAGGGTGACTTTGACAAACCCGTCCAAAAAAAATTTGGACGGGTTTGTCAAAGTCACCCTGTATGGAAGTCCGTATATGTACCGACGTACATATATGTACGAGGAGATTCGATCAGTAATGACGAATGGAAATAATAACGTATTTAAGTAATTTTAATAGAAGAGTGATAAAATGAGTAGTCAAAGATACGAAATCCTGTTTGATGAGAAAATTACAAATATTCACATAAAATATAAATAATTAATTAATTAATTTCTACCACTCACCGAATACGATGAACGACGGTTTCTGGTGATGCTCTGGCCGGAGATCGCCTTTACGGCTTGGACACCTATGTTGTGTTTTCCCAGAGTAGTAAACCTAGATTCTTATATTACCCGGTGATTTGAGACATTAGAAGCTGTACCTATATGTTGGAATACATTTACTTATTTCCATGGGACTTATGGGAGGATAAGACAATAATAAACATACTTATAATATATATAGGTATAATATTATAAAGTATAATATAATATAAATATTCAAGAAAATATAACGTGAGTAAAATATATTGATTGTAATGTGCTTTGTAATGTTTATAGTGCGAGACAGTTAATAATTAGTTACTTATGAAAACCCTAGCCTAAAGTGATTCTAGTAGCTATATACCTAGTCAGGTCATAAATTCTGTCACATGTTTAATGTAAAATAATTGTAACAAGTTTATTAATTATGTAACCATTCATATACCAAAATGAACTTAACAAAACATAGATTCTTATGACATTAAAGTTTATTCAAAATGACCTCCGTGATTTTGAATACAAGCCTTCAATCTGCGCGGCCAGTTGTCTATCGCAGCACGAACGAGGTCCATGTCAATATCGGCGGCTGCCTTAATCAAGGATGTCTTGAGTGACTCCAAATTGGGATGAGGCTTTGAGCACGCCTTTTCCTCCAAGTGTTACCATATCTTGTAATCTAACGGATTCAAATCTGGACTGGAGGAGGGCCAGTCTTCGTGCCGGATGAAGTCGATTTCACGCGCCGCCAGCCAGTCTTGTGTGCTCTTCGCTCTATGAGCTGGCGCCGAATCTTGTTGGAATACCCAGTGCCTGTTATTGAACATGGTATGAGAAACAGGTTCCACAAGGTTCGTCAGGACTGTATTTTGATACACAACAGCATTCGTTTTTACACCTTTCTCACAAAAATGTACCTCTGTTAAGCCCCAATAAGAAACTCCCAACCATACCATGAGCGAGGATGGAAAATGACCTCGTTAGACACGCGGAATACGGTTGCTCGCTTCTTCACTACTGTGTGCGTACACCTTATCATTTTGTTTGTTGTAGCTCTCTTCTACGGTAAACATTTTTTCATCCGAAAAAAGAATTTCCCGATATTTTTTTCCCGCGTACCGCTTCAACAAAGCGCGGCATCTCTTCAGTCTCAGGTCCATTAGACGAGCATTCAAACGATGTCCTGTTTTTCTTCGATATGCCCGAAGCCCTAAGTCTTCATTTAACACCCTTTTCACCGTGGTTCTGCTTAACCCCATCTGAAGGGCCAACAGTTTCTGCTTACGTTTGGGATTTCTTTGAATTCGTGCCTTCACAGCTTTTGTCACTGCTGGAGTCCTAACAGACCGAGGGCGACCACTTCTTGACCTGTCATCTACACTAGAGTCTTCATTGTATCGTTTGATGGTACGATAAACGAATCTTTTGGTTATATTCAAATTTTTCAGTATGTTAAAAATTTGAATTGGCGCGTAACTGTAACGATGCAACGCAATAACTGCAACACGGTCTTCTTTAAGCGTCCACTCCACATTTAAAAATGAGTAAAATTCTAAAAGTTATACATTTTTATTTTCATGAACAATTCGAAATTCGAATTCAATAAACTTTTTTGTGGCCAGCATTCTAAAAGAAAAGTTTTTACTGTGTGACAATACTTATGACCTGACTAGGTATAATTAATACTAATCTTACTACGACCGTAAATCGGGAATATTATATTGAAGAGCCGAAGCTAGAGTTTTGGCTCTCAATATATTCTGTTATAGACAACATAATACATTGCCCGGTGAAGTCAGCCACCGCCTCAAAATCCCGCGAAAATGCAACCCCAACCTTCTACATTTAGTATCCCACAATACAATTTCTTAGTATAATTCCTTGGGGAAAAGAGGAAATAGTGAATTATATAATACAATGCGAGAAATTGTACAGGCTGTGAACAGCGCTTGTACGTCTATACCTATCGAATGGCGAGCAATAGGACTCTAGCCAACTCATAAAGTATAGCAAGGAAATAGCATCTTGCGTCATGTCGAAGGGATGACTCAGGTTGGCTCACCCGTGCACTCCTCGGACAGAGAAGCACCCCTGAGGGGTTGCCCCCCTCAGGGGTGCTTCTCTGTCCGAGGAGTGCACGGGTGTGCGTACCCGAGGTGCCCGAGCATCCGCCAGCCACCTCATTCCCCCTTCCCGTCCGAGGCGGCGGAGTCCCACCTTTCTTCCCGTCTACCTCCCACATCCTTTCCCACTTCGCTCTCTGTTCGTGGCGCGGTCCCCGGTGGGATGGTTGCGAGTACTGGTTGGGGTCCCGGGTTCTGTCCCGGGCCCTGATTTGGTAGTCGAAACCATGCCCATTTCGACTGCGCCTGCACAGAAAGTGTTCCTGGGGCGGGAACGGTATCTCCGCTCTCCGTCGGTCTGGCTGGGTTGGCTACGACGTTGGGCGACTCCCTGGTTTTCTGGGGTATCGTCTGGTAGTCGTACCCACGCTTGACTGGCACGTGGCGGAGATGCAAGTCCCGCCCCGTCCAGAATCCTCCAGCTTTAGGCTGGAGGCAGTTAAGTCCGCAAAGGAGGCGGCGGAGCGGGAGCGGGAGTCGACTACCACACTCCCCTCCCGCCAACGCTGGCGGCGCCGGAGGGCAAGTAGCGACCTCCGGCCGCCGTAAAAAGCGGCCGCGGGCGGGCCCTCGGGGGAGGATCCGCCGCCCGCACTATTGCCGCGAGGAAGAGAGCCGCGTGCTGTTCCGCGGCCCCCCTCAACTCATGTTGATTCAGAAGAGCGCCGGGGGACGAAATCCTGACCCCCTGGCGCCAACTATTTAGAAGGGGCCCGCCTTAAGACGGGCGGGCCGGCGCCGGCCCGGGCCACGAGATCGGCAGGCCATATATCCGTAGGCCCGGGTGTAGGCGATAGGAGAACAGCGGGGTTTTTAGTGGGTAGTCGGATGGCCGAACATCTTTCCCGGAGTCCCACATATCCTTCGGTCCCCCCGGGCTGGGGGAACCCGTCAAGAGAGGGTTTTTCCCCGAGACCAAAAAAAAGCACTTACATCGAATCAGCACATTAATGGCATTGTGGATAGTATGTGTTTGATCGACCTTATAGGCTACGTACTCACACATCTCACAGATCTAGCAATCCCTTTTTATTGAAGTAATATAATAGTTATAAGTATGTAGTTATACAACAGGTAAAATTGACTTATCCATAATAGTGACCATTAATGCAATCTCGCTTTGATAATTAAGAGTTGAGTGTTAAATTAAAATTCCTCTATTTTCACTTTGTAATCATATACCAGAAGTTGTTAATTGTGCAACCCAAGTGGCAACAGCAGCCGGCAACATCAAAGCTTCTTTTTTTATTACTTCACTAGGGTAAAACGTGCACTAAACTTCAGTATAGTTTTACGGAGATAGGAGATGAATGGGATTATTAGGATGACATTTAAAACATCACTGTTAGTTAAAAGCAATATATCGAGCATGTGATGAATAAGGTTCTAAAGATCATATTGTGTTATATATGTTACACCTTTATACTTATTTGTCTTGTTCGGCGCTCTAATTTATCTAGTTGGCTTTCTGTGATATCTAGATAGCTGACATCGGCATAGTTAAGGATAGGAAGAAGAAGACTTTGGGCAAGCATAACTTTCGTAGTTCGGGGTAAGTAATTTTTCAACCTCCTGAGAGATACCGCACTTGCAAAAATTTTACGGCTTACTTCTTGCAATTGAGGTTTTCATGATAAAAACTTGTCCAAGTATATTCCCAGATCTTTAACTTGTTCACTGATGCAAATTGGTACACCATCAAACATTATTTTAGGTAATTGAGAAATATCTATTTTACACATAATCCTTGAGCTTCCTATGATGATCGATTGAGATTTTGAGGGGTTTATCACTAGACCAAACGTTTTACTCCAGTTTGAGATAGATTTCAAATCTTTGTTGATGATATTAATAGAATCTTCTATATTTACCTTCAGAGAGCTGTTGTAAATTTGTAGGTCATATGCATATAGGAACTGAGAAGATTATCCGAAATATATATATTTGGGTGTCTAATAGCCATAACACATTTTTATCCGTGAAGGGGTGGAAAAAGAATACTAACAACTGCGGCCGGGGTCGGCCTGTCATAAAAGGCGACAAAACAACCCACCCTAGCTACGTGGTAGGGCTTCAAACCCGTCGGGATGGTGACCATCTTTAATCTTAGGTATGCTGCCATAATAACCTTGTGTTGTGTTTCGGCATCAGTGAGCCAAGTTCCTGTACCCTTATGGGACACAGCAGCGTGTTCGCGATGCCACTAGCGTTGCAAACACCCATAGGCGACGGTAACTGCTATATTCTAAGCGGGCAGTCAGCCTGTCTGCAGTTCTACAGTAATAAAAAAATATTGCGCATGGGTACAAAGTACACATGTCAGAAGTGAAACATCTTTGGCAAACTAATTTAATGAACTCTAGACGGCCATACAGACAGGCTTGGGGCCCTACCACCTAGCTAGGGTTGTTTTTTCGCCTCCTACGACAGGTCGAACCTGGTCGGTAGTATTCTTAAGCCCGCTTCAACACGATGAATTATCAATTTCAGTGAGAGTAAACACCATGAGGAAAGCTGCACGTTGATGATGTGGATCCCATAAATCACCATACATAGCGGATATACTGTTCATGTCTTCGAGGCTGAAACCTCACACTGAAATATTACCGTTTTACGTTACCGTGTTAATATTATATCTGAATTAATAATAATAACATTCTTACAAAACCAAGATCTGAGAAATTAATTAAGCAACTTATTATTTGTAAGAAAAAACTTCCAAAGTAAATAAGGCATTGAAAAAGGTTGAATTTAAGTAAACCGAACTGTAACTCCAAATGCTCTTAAAATCTTCTTCAAAGGATAATCAAGTATAACCAACTGAAACCAATTAAATTCGTCATCTCTTTATCCGAGGATTTTATTGCACAGAGTAACAAAATTGAATTATAAATGAATAGGTTTGTAAACAAATGGAGAAATTAATCTTACGAGCATTTGTATGGATTAATTAAAATGTGCAGATCATTTTGTTTTGCTTAAATTTTGATTTGAAGGTATAACATTCATTATTTTATTCACAAATCGTATAATCAATCTGTAAAATTAAAGCATTGAAATGCATGTACATCGAAGATTGCAAAGTTCTGACTCCGTTTTTTTTTGATTAGTTTAGTATTAACAGAAATGATTGCCATCTAAATACAACCTGTGAGTTAGTAAATTAATAAAATTTACCTCTAGCAACTCTCTATTTTTTGTTGAAACATATTTGCCAATCTTGTATATTGTTTATGTATGTATATTTGTTTTCATAAAATGTCTGTAAGTATTAAGTAGTAAGGACAAACATAGTCCGGCCAAGATTTCTGTGAAGGTGAAATGTAGCACGATTGTGTTGATTCTCATTCTGTTACTGACATTTACTGTTCTAAAGACTACACAAAACAATAAACTGTGTAATGTCGTTTGTTCAACGACGGCAGTGCCGAATATTTACGAGTGCTGTCGAAGAGATGCGAAGAGTATTTTAGGCTTCATACTGACAAAGGCACAGCAAGAGTATCTCTGGATTAGGTTAATGACTCTCATAACTCTCATGCCAACTAACAGCTAAAACAGTCGTGTATGGAATATTCCATGTATCAAATTCTTATGGTGACTATTAATTATATATTTTAGTCTTTAGCTCCCCTGGTTGTCAGTCTATTGGCACGTATATCACCCTATACAACATCAAGCCAGTACTTTTTGGGTCTACCGCTTTTTCCGGAGACCTGTGGAGGTGGCACATTGTTTTCCACGTATAGTATTACACCTTACAGAGTATTAAAGGCGAACTTATCTGGAAGTCTGCTCTTTGGAATTTGTGCACTGAATAAAATTATTTATTTAAATTATTTTTCCATATTTTAATTCTAAAATCTAAATATGTAGAAAGCTATTCAATAGGGTTAAGAGCATTCGTAAGTATTAACAGATTAACAAGAAACCAATTAGTTTTTTTGGAATAATCATGATTTCATATGATACCATACGAAAATATAAACAAATGTCGTCTATTCTACATTGCAATTGTATTTGCACGAACTTTACTCTTTAAAAGTTCAATACTTTGTTATTTGAAAGTAAACAAACTTGTTCTATTTATGTAAAGTATATTAAAAGGTCGGTTGATTTTAGAGTATGAACGGGTAGAACTTTATTTGGTAAAATGGTAAAACAATTAATTTTAACCCCAATTACCGCTTGCTTCGTCCGTTCAAAAATAAGATCTATTTCAGAGTGCTTGAAAGAGCAAATTATCGTGGCTCTGAAACAGAAAGTAAACACAATTATCGAAGATGATAAAAGAGTAGTGAAGAATAATTACCTCAACTCAATACGGAATTAAATAATTGTTTTCAGTTAAGATTCATAATTTAAAAAGTCAGTAGTTTGATGTATAAAACACTTCCTAAATATAAATTTAAAAAACCACCATATTTTTGTTGTAATGACAATCTGCTTTGTTTATCACTTATGTTGTCCAAGGCAACTTTGTGGAATATACAAAGTGTTTATCTAGAAATAAGTTATCGCATTATATGAGTTGACTTTGTAGACAAAAACTTGATCACCAAAAATGCCTATAAACACGCGTTAGATTTTAAGTCTGATTCTTTTAAGTTTTGACTTGAGTATCACATATTTTTATTAGGTGCATAATTTTAGCAACGCAACCCTTGAAAGGCATTTGTAGAAGACTGTGGCTTGTCCTATTTCTTTTACATCGGGGCTGTTTATTTCTGTCCTCGCAAATCTTCGCCGTATACTGTACTAGCTAACCCGGTAAACGTTGTTCTGCCATATATTAAAAAAAACATTTTGTAGTGAACTGAATTCTCTTTGTTGGATATTTAATAAATTAAATTGTTTTTTATTGCACCAAACATTAATGGTGAAACTTAAATACTACAAACTTATATATAATGACTAAAAGTAGATAACATAAAATAATTGATTCCACTTGCTCCAGAACTACATCTATCTTTATCTCTGGGGCAAGTTTCTTCTCCCATTTTTAATTAACTCTTTCTGCATACATGAATATTATATTTTTTACAATGTGAGTTATTTTGCGTGAGTGCGAGTATTGATACCGTTTGAATACATTGCTCCTAATATTGTAAAAGGCGTTTTGTTTATTTATATTTTATTCATCTCTATTTCAGCCGGGTTAACATTTTTATTTTCACAACAAAAATTAGCTAATATCCTTCTCCAAGGTCCAATCTATCTTTATACTGAAATTCTTCAAAACTGGTTCAGCGGCTTAGGCATGGAAACATAACAGACAGAGTTACTTTCAAATTTATAATATTTGTATGGATGCAGAGGGAAATGTTGTACATAGCATCTATTACTTCATAAAAAGACGAACTCATTTTTAGTCAGTATAATTTGTATTATGGCTGGCTGTTTTCATTACAAAAATTTTTTTGCTATTTCAATATATTTTCAAGCCAGTTCTTCTAAATAATAAAAATACTCTATTAAAAGATACGAGTATATTGTACGACTTTCTAATAAAAACTACTAAATTTGCTACTGGTAGTGCCGTTACGGTCTCGTGCTTTATTTTCTTTCGTTTCAGTCTTAATTAATAGCTATGTGAAATAGACGCGTAGCACTTTATTGCTTCTGCAATAAACATTCACCTCTCGCAGTTTATAGACTATTAAAAGTTTGAATTATATGTAATTAAATGAAGGTAGTTAGACAAATTGAACATAGCTGTACTAATGAGCAGTTGAAATGGGTGTCTAAAATTAACTAACGTTTCTAATTTAGATAAACAGCTTCTTACCATGAAGATGATGTAAAGGATCAATATTATGTGTCAATAGATTTGTTACTGTCTTTGGTTGTTCAAATAAAAATTTGGACACAATCTTGAATTAACAGCTGGATAATGATGATGTCATCAAATTTAATTAAGATCTAATTAATAATTTTTTTAGGTTCGATAATTGTGTAGTTGTTGGACGACAAAATTAAAATGGCTGTCATTCTGAGAGGGGTGAGGTGGGAGTAGGGGGAGTGTAATATTTACCGATAATAAAACCCCAAAAACAACCCCCTAAAATATTTGTTATACGAGACGAAACACATTGTATATATATACAGGATGACTTTGACAAAACCGTCCAAATTCACACAGAAGAATCTTTAGTAAAAGTTATGAGAAGCATGTATTTTAGTTTAGTATCACATAGTACAAAACATGTTGAGTAATCAGCATCACAAAGTTATCCAAAACTCGCAATTTTCATACTACGGCGCGCAAGTGTCAATGACCTCTCCATCGGTACCGCAAAAAACTGGTACAATGACCTAGTACGAGGCCGAGGACGGCGGTCATTGCATCTGTGCGAGCGAATACTACGCAATACTAATATAATTTACGCGGGAGTGACAGAGACACGTAATAACAGGTTAACGTACGAAATTTGCACCGACTATTTTGTACGATTGAATTAGTGACCATATTTTCCAACATTTGACATACAATTTTTTTTGCAAAATTGGTTAATAAATGATGTTTAGTGCGTAAAAAAATTTGGACGGTTTTGTCAAAGTTACCCTGTGTATATATATATATATATATATATATATATATATATATATATATATATATATATATATATATATATATATATATATATATATACCTAGTCAGGTCATAAGTATTGTCACACAGTAAAAACTTTTCTTTTAGAATGCTGGCCACAAAAAAGTTTATTGAATTAGAATTTCGAATTGTTCATGAAAATAAAAATGTATAACTTTTAGAATTTTACTCATTTTTAAATATGGAGTGGACGCTTAAAGAAGACCGTGTTGCAGTTATTGCGTTGCATCGTTGCGGTTACGCGCCAATTCAAATTTTTAACATACTGAAAAATTTGAATATTACCAAAAGATTCGTTTATCGTACCATCAAACGATACAATGAAGACTCTAGTGTAGATGACAGGTCAAGAAGTGGTCGCCCTCGGTCTGTTAGGACTCCAGCAGTGATAAAAGCTGTGAAGGCAAGAATTCAAAGAAATCCCAAACGTAAGCAGAAACTGTTGGCCCTTCAGATGGGGTTAAGCAGAACCACGGTGAAAAGGGTGTTAAATGAAGACTTAGGGCTTCGGGCATATCGAAGAAAAACAGGACATCGTTTGAATGCTCGTCTAATGGACCTGAGACTGAAGAGATGGCGCGCTTTGTTGAAGCGGTACGCGGGAAAAAAATATCGGGAAATTCTTTTTTCGGATGAAAAAATGTTTACCGTAGAAGAGAGCTACAACAAACAAAATGATAAGGTGTACGCACACAGTAGTGAAGAAGCGAGCAACCGTATTCCGCGTGTCCAACGAGGTCATTTTCCATCCTCGCTCATGGTATGGTTGGGAGTTTCTTATTGGGGCTTAACAGAGGTACATTTTTGTGAGAAAGGTGTAAAAACGAATGCTGTTGTGTATCAAAATACAGTCCTGACGAACCTTGTGGAACCTGTTTCTCATACCATGTTCAATAACAGGCACTGGGTATTCCAACAAGATTCGGCGCCAGTTCATAGAGCGAAGAGCACACAAGACTGGCTGGCGGCGCGTGAAATCGACTTCATCCGGCACGAAGACTGGCCCTCCTCCAGTCCAGATTTGAATCCGTTAGATTACAAGATATGGTAACACTTGGAGGAAAAGGCGTGCTCAAAGCCTCATCCCAATTTGGAGTCACTCAAGACATCCTTGATTAAGGCAGCCGCCGATATTGACATGGACCTCGTTCGTGCTGCGATAGACAACTGGCCGCGCAGATTGAAGGCTTGTATTCAAAATCACGGAGGTCATTTTGAATAAACTTTAATGTCATAAGAATCTATGTTTTGTTAAGTTCATTTTGGTATATGAATGGTTACATAATTAATAAACTTGTTACAATTATTTTACATTAAACATGTGACAGAATTTATGACCTGACTAGGTATATATATATATATATATATATATATATATATATATATATATATATATATATATATATATGTATATATATATATATATATATATATATATATATATATATATATATATATATATATATATATATATATATATATATATATATCATCATCATCATCATTTCAGCCGGAAGACGCCCACTGCTGGACAAAGGCCTCCCCCAAAGATCTCCACGATGATCGGTCCTGCGCTGCCCTCATCCAACCTATCCCGGCGATCTTGACCAGATCATCAGTCCATCTTGTGGGGGGCCTACCAACACTGCGTCTTCCGGTACGCGGTCGCCATTCGAGGACTTTTCTGCCCCAACGGCCATCAGTCCTTCGAGCTATGTGCCCAGCCCACTGCCACTTCAGTTTTGCAATCATCCGGGATATGTCGGTTACTTTGGTTCTCCTGCGAATCTCCTCATTTCTGATTCGATCTCGCAGGGAAACTCCGAGCATAGCCCTCTCCATTGCTCTCTGAGCGACCATGAGCTTTCTCATAAGGCCCATAGTTAGCGACCACGTCTGCGTTCCGTATGTCATCACTGGCAACACACATTGGTTAAAAACCTTCGTCTTGAGACACTGCGGTATTTGGGACGAAAAGATTTTACGGAGCTTCCCGAACGCTGCCCATCCGAGTCGGATTCGACGAGTGACCTCTTTCGCGAAATTGGACCTGCCTAACTGGATCGTTTGACCCAAGTAGACGTATTCGTCAACAATTTCGAAAGTACAGTTCCCAACTGTTACGGGGGTAGGTGCGACATGGACATTAGACATGATCTTCGTCTTGTCCATGTTCATTTTGAGACCTACTCCTTGGGAAGCTGTATTGAGGCCATCAAGCATATGGCTTAAGTCTTCCATGGTTTCAGCCATGATTACGATATCATCTGCGAATCTAAGGTGAGTGATGTACTCACCGTTAATGTTGATGCCCAGTCCGTTCCAGTCCAGAAGCTTGAAGACATCTTCCAACGCAGCAGTGAACAGCATCGGCGATATGACATCGCCTTGTCTTATAAGTATATACAAAATAGCTTTTGTAAAAGACTATATAGATCTCTTTGGTAGAAGGGCGAGCGATAAATGAATAATTCCTTTAAATACTGCTATTTTACTCAAACAACGTTTGTTTGTTGTTAACGTGGAATATTTATATAATCCGCGTTCATTTCTAAACGTCACCGTTTAATTCAATTCATTAATTATTCAGTCCATATACGCCTTGTAATGTACGTAATAGTCAAGTAGTATTAGATTATAAGTACAATCTAGAGGTAAGAAGTTCGTTATCTACGGTATAGTTGTTTTATCTCACGGAAGCGTGTGAGCCATACTTGTAGTTGTAATGCGTATACACACGCTCTTTTGTGTGCGCTAATGAACAAAATAATAAAGTTATTAGATTTTTGCCATGTATAGATAAGACATGGTACAATAAGAAATTAAACCTCCGAAAAAACTGAAACGCTAAAAATAATAAACCTATTCTTATTAACTTTTATAACTAAGTTCTTAAACGAATGTAAGTATACCTAAGTAATTTTGAATCGACGCCAATGTCCTCACGTGCGTGCCCGTTTGGGTTGCTGTCTCGCTGACATTAACTTCGTAAACGCTCGGTATTTTCCGGCGAAGGGGCGTGTCACGCTGCGCCGCCGCGGCGCATCACGCTTTACGTAATTAATTAATTTGCCTGTTTGGCGTCGACATTCGTTTAAGAACTTAGTTATCAACGTTAATAAAAAGAAGGTTTATTATTTTAGCTTTTCAGTTTTTTCGGCGGTTTAATTTTTTTGTTAAATATTTTTATTTTATAACTTTTTGTGGCTATAATCTACTAATTACAACATGCTTACGTAAATCAATTCTGTCAAAAGTTATGTGTGGTCATAGATATAATCAGTGACTGAACAATCAATCATTTTCTGTTTTTGTACCCTTAGGGTTGGAATTTTTTTCACAAATTTATATGGGACCATCTTCGAAGTAATAATAAAAATAATTTCCTTTCTAATAAAAATAAAATTTTAAAATTGGACTACTCTGTAAAAAGTTATGCGTAGTCTCATATATAAAAAAAAGAAAAAAATATATACGCGGATATAATTTCGTCAACTTGAGAACCTCCTCCGTTTTTTTTCGTGGGTTAAAATACAAAAAAAAATACAAACAAACAAAAATAAATACAAACTTTTATTCAAGAAACATTTATTTTAAACAACACTTTGATACTGATTTTGAATAAAATTTGTTTTGTTTTAATCAGTATTTCATTTAAGACTGACTTCCGATTTGCCAATGTTGGAATTTGTTTTTGTACCATATGAAAAGCTTGTATTGTGCTCCGTTTAACGTCAACTGTTAATCCATCAATGTCTACTTTATTTTCTCTCTTTCTTCGGTTTTTCATCGGCGAAATAAAATTCGAAGATGTACTTGCGACATTTCTTCCCTTTATTAATATTTCTTGCATTGTTCTTTCATTAACTCCCGTCGCTGCTGCAGTGCGCTTAGTAATATTACGCAAATGTGATAAATCACAATTTGGTTCTCCATGAAGTTCCGTTAATTCATATTCTTCTTGAGAAAATGATAAATATTAGCAATCCTTTGACAGCCCTAAAATAAGCAATCATTTGACGGCCCTAAAATAAATACACGTTTAATATCTTATTATAAAAACTTAACTCAATACATTAATTAATTACACACAACATAAATACACACGAAACATAAACATTAATTTGCCTTACCTCACTGCGAATAACTTTTCTCCATATACTCGAACTTTCCACGCTGGCAGTATTCAATAATTAATTTTGCCGCGAATCAAGTAGCACTGCTGACTCAGCCGGCGACTCGGCCAAAACTAAGCGCTTTCGAAATCTCGAATAATCATGCATAATCATGTATGCAAAGACAATGTGCATGTACATTTATACACACAAGTATGACTCGTCCGCTTTCGTGAGATAAAACATTTATAAAGACCGTGAAGAAAAATAAATAAATCGTGAGGAAATCACACTCTGATTACTAGACTAAGTAGCTAAACTATCTTAAACAAGCGTAACGGGTTTCTACTCTACTATCACTCTAAAGGCCTGAGCTCAGCTGTGGGACATCATGCGCTGGTATTACATATATTGGCGCAAATACGACTTTCACCTATTAGAAAGACATTTTAATACTTGACTGAAGAACATGGTGTCCCAAATTTCTTGAAATCACGAGTAAAACACAGCTGGGTTGAACATGTGTAACATGCACGTGTGCGAGCTCCTTGAGAACTCGTACGAAAAACCGGTACGTCAAACTATTAAAATAATAAACAACACGTGCAAAACGCAGGCACGTGTATTAAGCCATTTCAATAGAGCCGATACTGATAGTGATCAGTCCTAGGGCATCCGTTCTCAAACTATCGTACGCTACGGATCTCTCTGGGACATCTTACGAATATCCTTTGAATATTCAAAGTATATCGAGTACTTGTGAAGTTATATATAGAATATCTAAATATAAGTCATCATCACGAAGCCAACAATTGTGGAGTCAGCAATGTGACGTCACTACTGAGGTTTTCCCTTCGTAATATATAATATATTATATGTATTATTTTGCAATTGTACGATACTAAATTCACGCGTAGTTGCATTCCGTACCACTCGCGAGGCAAGAAATCTACGCGTAGTCATATGCCGTAGTAATTGCGAGAAACGATATTCACGCGTAGTAATACTCCGTAGCACTTGTAAATTAAGAAACACAGTGTAGTCGCATTTGCACAGTTTCTCTTGCGCTGTGCAAAATTTATGCACAGTTTTAGACCGTTGTCATGACGTACTACAATTTCGTTATGTCTATTTTTAAAATTATTCTAATAACATTGTATTCAAGATTTTAATAATATTGCAGTCTAACCCATGTTCATCTTAAATTCCATTTCATTTAAGCGTTTAATCTACTCATAAATATTGCTTAAAAGTGCATTTAAATTGTCATTTGTGGTTGCAAAATACGGCAACGCTTCTGCTTTCATTTTGCTTATATTAACTTTATTTCTTTAGGTTTTATTTGATAGTTTTTTAGTATTATCCGTACAGGGGCGGAGAAAGAACACAGACCTCTGCGGCCGGATCGGCCTGTCGTGAAAGGCGACAAATAACCTACACTAGTTACTTGATAGGGCCCCAAGCCCCTCTGGATGGTGACACACCTTTGGTCTTAAGTATGACGCCATAATAACTTTATGTTGTGTTCCGTCATTAGTGACCCAAGTTCCTGTACCCTTATGGGACAGCAGCGTGTTCGCAATGTCACTGGCATCGCAAACACCCATAGGCGACGGTAACTACAAAATTCTAATCGGGCCGTCAGCCTGTCTGCTGTCATACAGCATAAAAAAGTATTTATAGTTTTTTGCTTATATTTGGGCGTCACCATTAAGTCGGCTAGAGTAGAGCTATATCTTATCTTCCTTAGAGACTCGTAAAATGCGGTAAACTAAACTACTAAAAAAAGGTATAACTTTTGTTAGATGCGGCAAAAAGGATTACTGTTAAATTGACTAAAAAAATATCCAATAAGACTAATTAAAATCTATATTACACTTGCTATGACTGTTTTTATTTTGGATTACCACATTGTACAAATATCACTGAGTTATGGTAAAGGTATACAAGGAACATATTTGACTGGTTATGTGTTGTGATGTGTTCCCCACACATAAGTATTAAAGAAAAGAATTATATTTCCAAAACTCACACTGTAAAATATTGATTCAAAAATTACTTATATACACTAGAATATAGAGCTTGATATCTTCTCATTTGAAAACACAAAGCATAAATGTATAAATATAAAAGAAACCCTTGTTAACTCAACTGTATTCCAGAAAATGATCATATATCTTATAATGTGGTAGAAAAGAGTCATCAATTTGTGGCAAAGATGGCTGCGATGAGTAAGCCCAGCGCCTTTACCAGAGCTTTCAGTGAATTTATCTATGTGACGGTATCGTAATTGAAATCTAAAGAAATGAGTTCACAAACACGATAAATGACAATTTTTATAAGCGATTTAGTTTTTGATAAAGAGTAATTGGGTTGTTTAAGTAGAAAATTGCAATTTAGATGCTATCGAATTTTTTTTTAGATTTTATAAAATTTTAAAAAACCTCATTGCGATGTTCATTTTATTCCCAAATATAAATAAGAAATATGAGTATGCTTTAATCTTAAGTAAGCGTAAAAGTGTATACAGTCTTATTTAATGCATTATTTTTTAAAAAAAAATGGACGAGGTTGACCTACAGAGTATTATATCTTAAATCGGATGGATGTAGCCACACAAAACATTTCAGATGACCGTGAAAAAGGGAAGTACAAAAAACAAAGGACTAATTTAATTCATAATAGTTATAAATATATTTTCTTAAGAATAATGGTCGTATGACTATGTATTATATTCAAGATAGTTACATTCTTACCTAGTAAATGGCGTTAGCACCTATACCAAAGGTGCAACACAAATATTTTTTTTTCATACATTTTAACAGTATTTAATAAATCATTCATCTCAGCATGTATAATTATTAAACAATACATGACGAGTGTTTGTCGGTATATTCTTTTTCTCTACAACATTAGAATACATAAATTTATGACAACGATAATTATACAAATACTGACGCTAACCAAACCTAAATTGAACTCGATTTCAACTGAAGTTACGTAACAAATTGGCTGCAGAATGCCTTTTGCTCCAAATTACTCTGTCCAACAATCGTAACATAGTTACCGTTTACAATAAAACCTTTTTTTAAAGACTCATTCACGCTGATATTTTTTATTTTGTTTATAAGACATTTGTGGATCTCCTCGTATCAACTGCATAATTCTCTCAATATTGTCTTAGGTCCTAGATGTTCTTGGATGACCTTTTGCTTGTGTTTAAGCGTTGAACCGATCTCTACAAAACGCTTTATTCGCCGTAGTCCATATTCAGAACAATATAGTCGCCTAGTAACAATGTATGAATGAGAGTTCTCGTTAAATGCGCGCACGCAAAACGCGTGACGCTTTCCGTCGAAATTGCTCATAGTGACTAATAAAACTCCATGAGCCCGCCTACCCAACGATGTAGATTCCCCCTGCCAACGCGCTTTCTACCCCGCAAAAAAAAATGATGCAATATGCACGTTCTATTGCGCCATCATGTTACATTAACGACTGATGGATAGGACACATAGCATAAGTGCTTTTCAACTAAAGAGCCGCTTAATATGTTTATCCGATATTAAAAAAAGCATCTTGTATCAAGCAGGAAATAGAACCCTAATGTAGGGTTGGATTCAGTAGTTACAAAACGAGCTTTCATAAATTTTGCAGTATAAATTCAACGTATATGTGTAAATGTAACAATTGAACGTAATAAAATTTTTAAATCTATCGTAATATATTGTAGAAACGCATTTGAGTAAATTTAAGTAAAAGTGAAAAAGTATTATGAAAATGTTTCAAATTTGATTATTCTTTTTTTTTATTATTGGATTAGGCCTTAAAAAGAGTTCTCTTTATTTTATTTTCTTTTGCATATTTTATGTTGTTATTCTTTTTTATTGCTGAGGAGAAGCAGAAAGACTGGCGGCCCATCAACAGTAAGCAGTCGCTGTCACCTACGAATATTTGCGACGCCCAAAAACAAATCACTAAAAACACTTAAATCTTGAATATATTTTAAATAAAATAGTTTCTTCCGTTATTATAATTAGTTTATAAATTGATAAAAGCCTTCGTTTCGTTCCATTCATTTGCCGTCAAACTCTTTGGGTCCCCGACATCATTTCGATTTGATTTGTGAGTGTAATTTAACGAATTATCCAAGTGGGGAAAGTATTGATGTTTTTGAGGTTTGTTTAAATAATTTAAACATGTTTCCAATATTTTGTTGGGTCCGTGATGTTATAAAAATGGTGTTTTTTTTTCTTATATTATACTTTTGAAATTTGCGAAGGCCTTTTGTCAAAATGGTTTGATATCTTTGTAGTACTATTGGAATTATTCTAAATCGTTATAAAGAGTGGATAGATACAGAAGGAGAGGTTGATAAAATAAAAGGTGCACAGAATATGTAAAATGTGGTACGGAGAAAAGGGTATAAATGTTGAGATGGTTGAGAACAGAGCAGAGTGGAAGAATAGTACATACTATGCTGACCTTACATAACGTGAGATAGGAGCAGAAAAAAGAAAAAGGAAACACTTAAAATACCGGTTAAATTGAAGGGATAGGTTTATAAGACCATCATTGGGCCTGTCCATTTATACGGATGTGAAGCGTAGTCGGTGCTGGTGCGACACAAGCAGGCACTGCGAGTCACGGATATGAATATGCTGCGGTGGATGTGTGGAGTAAAGTGGAAAGACCGCGTTAGGAACTCTCGCATTCGCGGCAGTCTTCATGTCCGTGACATTGCGGATAAATTGCAGGAGAGTCGCCTTCGCTGGTATGGCCACGTTTTACGGCAACCGGCTATTTATGTGGGGAACAAATGTCTGGCCATCCCGTCACCGCCGGGCCCCGGCAGAACGTGTAGACCTAAAAAGTGCTGGCTTAACGTTGTAGGGGTAGATATGCGTGCCAATTAACTGACCACCAGAGATGCCGAAAATCGTGCGAAATGGAGAAGAAAAAGTCGGAAAGCTGACCCCGGGCGCCGAAGCGAAGATTTGGGCTACAACCGGGATTCAACGCTAAGATGATGATGATGAAGAGCAGAAAGAAGAAAAAATTAATTGACTACACAATCTGATGAAATAGAATGTGTGTTAATGTAAAACACATTGCGCGGCTTATTACTATGTTAAATATTATTTATCAACTAGCTGTGCCCGCGACTCCGTCCGCGTGGAATAGTGGCTTCGGGCAGAATTTTTTGGATATCTTATGGTTTATTTTGGATTACAAACCCTATAAACCCTAAAATATAAATGAAATATACAAACAGTCAGTATTATCGAATGCAACTGTTACGCCATGCGCATCCGGAATACGTACGTTCGAACCTACAAAGTCCAGCCTGAGCTAAACCCTATTTCATATGATTGATGACATAAATCTGAGGTTAACTTAAATTGGAAATTCAACCTACAATATCCAGCCTAAGCTGATCCCTATTTCATATCATTGATGATATATATCTCAGGTCAACTTAAATTGGAATATAAAATTATCCGAAATTTATCATTTTTAACAAAAACAATTTTTTTTTCTAAATTAAGTTACTCCGAAGCCTAAGTTACTCCTTGATACATCAGCTATCTGCCAATAAAAGTCCCATCAAAATCGGTGCAGCCATTTCAGAGATTAGCTGGAACAGACAGATAAAAATTGTAAGAAATGTTGTTTTGGTATATGTACCGTATATACGTCCGAATGCACTTAGTAAAAAGCTGTTATTTTAACATTACAAACAGACCCTCCAATTTTATTTATTTGTATAGATAGATGAAGTCAAGTAAAGATATTGAACGTTGGGTCATATAACTGAATTGGAGATTGCTTCAGCGGTGATTGTTTCCATTTGGAAGCTATCAATAATATAAATTCATTGTTCGACTCTTATACCCGGTAGTAACATATACCCAGGCCGAGTATTGTTTGGTTTATGCATTCAGATTCATAAAAACCTCTTAGCTATTTGAGATACCTCTAAAGCATAACATTTCTCAAAATAGGAGAAAATGTAGTAGCTTGAGTAACAATATATCGTGGGTTGTTTTTAGTTTCGGTTAAAGGGGCATGCCCATATTTGGCCAGGAAACGCCCAACAATATGGTTTTGTTAAAAAAAAACCATCATGTTTTATGATAATAAATCGCAGTGTTCATTTATCCAAAAAAGATTGCAACATATTATGTGCAAAAAAGTATTGAATGATAAAAATGAAAGGACATCCGTAATTCATTGTTTTGTGGATAGAATATTATGCACTAAGCAGTGTTGCCAAATATGTACTAATTTCGTCAAAATTATAATCGATACTGTTTATGTTGTTCGATTTATAAAATGCGATTAATATAATTAATTCCAGTATTATTCTTGTTTATCCGATACTTATTATGATTTTATGTTAAATGAACAAGCAATTTATTTATCGCTAGGTGATTAACCACGACTTCTAATATAAAAAATCATAATAAATAAAGCTACTGCATAATTTAACTGTTTTTCTTATGTTTGATTAAAAATTCATAGAAAAAGAAATGAAAAATTAAAATAATCATCTTTAGATAATAATCTTTGAAGCGTTTTAATTAATTTGCTCTTTAATAAATTAATGATGAACGAACTAAAATCGATATTGATCTATCAATTTTATGTTTATTAAGCGGCAACATCGAATCTGATATAATGACGACAGCTAGGCGGCTGGCGACTGTCAAGTCGATACTGTTTGCATTACTTTGTTTTCTTGTGGATCTAAGCACCGAATAACCATTCTAAATGGACTCTATATTTCATATATATTTTAATTAATGCTAATGATTCTGGTAGAAGTGCAATTAAAAAGTATTGTTGCAATTGTATTGTTGGCCGACGAACGCAACGGTAGGATGACGTGCCCATGTAATGACAGTAATATGTTATTTGGGTTGGGCACGGTATCAGATAAATATTTTCCCGCATGCTCAATTCCTGGATGATGTACTGATCATATATGATACAAATGATGTATAAGATCATAAAATGCCTATTAGATCTTATCAAAACTTAATAATGTATATGTTGTATTTAATCAAAATGATTGTTAAAATACTGATTTGTGACAATTAAATCCATTTTATAACTTCCGGACTTTTTGTAAATCAATTCCTTTACTATTTTACTCTATAAATTACATATTATCATTTCCATATGCGTTTATGTATGGGCACCTAGGGCCGAAGTGTCTATTGTCGGTGGGCATTCCCCTTTTTCATGATACCATCTTGCTTATAACAGAGGTATGATTAGAAAATATATAAAATAAAAATCTACTCAAAAAGGGCAGGACTAAAACAATTACATATAAAAAAACTTTTATTAGAAACAAAATTAATAATAATAATGCGTTACATAATTTTACTATATCTCTGATACATAATTTATCGCAGGGCTCGAGCTTTCCCCTAGTGGAAATTGTCAATATATCCACGCTTGTTTAAGGCGATTGGGGCAGGGGGGGGGTACACATACCAGTTATATCGACAAGCATATTTCCTCATTATGTTTCTCTTCACTGCATTTTTTTGGACAATTCACACATCGCCATCTAGTCCTAAAGAAACTAGCAAAGCACTTGTGTTATGGGTACTAGATAACTGATATCTTCTTAATACGTTTCTTTCGTAAATGAATAAATATTATATACAAACAACCAGATGATTTTAATTTTATTTATGAATTGTATTATAGCAAATTAGGGAATAAAAACTGCCTAAACTGTGCTTGTCATCGTAACATGTAAAATTCGAACCCGTAATTTCCAAATTAGTATTCATGTGATACAAACTACCTGTTACCTGAATGATTAATATAAGTTTATGTATAAACACACATTTTTTGTGAATTATACTTTGTCTTCGCAATATTCTTTTCCTATTTTATGCTCCCTATTTTTAGTTCCTTACATAGTAACAAGTATATGCGATCACAATAAACTTGGAGCTTAGATTTTTATACAGGCTGTATAGAAGACTTATATCGCTGTACTAAAAATAGGTTTGCAATATTGTTGCTTAGAAACCTTTAGCTCAAGCGCGCTTCAATCGGCCTAGAAATGAAACGGTGAAGTATTAAAAGTTCCATAACACAAGCGTTCTGCTGTTTACTCTAGGACTAGACGCTGTGTGAAATTGCACAGTATAATTTTCTTATGCAAATTTTATCTCTTATTTTGTCATATAAATATGATAGACGAGGTTCCTGGTAGCTCAGTGGTACACTCGGAGTCCAATCAAGATAATCCGACGATGGTATGCACAACTTAAGCAGTTTTTCACATCTAAAGTGTATATTATAGCATAATTGCCATCTACCGACGGTGAAAGAAACCTGCATACCGAAATCACTGGTACATGTGACCCGCCAATCCACCTTGCACAAGCGTAGCGGATATACTGTCCGTTCCTTCTAGGGGGAGGCCCGATCCCTGCAGTGGGACGTCATGGGCTGTTATTGTTATTTTATATTATCATCATCATTTATTATCTTGATGATACACATATATCTAAAAAGTTGCTGCCATGTGGTCTAATAGAAGTATAGGACCACCTCAGTTCGTTCTAAAGCTATTCAAAAGATCACAGGCTAATTAAAAGTATTATACGAATGTTCTTTTCACAGTTGGAAGATCTTGATGTCCACTGTCTGACTAGTGATTCCCAAAGTGAGCACCATAGCTCCCTGGTGGACGTTGAAGTGATTCTGGGAACAGTAATGGCCTCAGGTGCATTTGGGGTCGATGAATAACTGTAAGGAGGCGGTGGAAGCATAAAAGAAAATTCGAAAATTTATTTTCGTATTTCGCTCTTAACAATTAATTTTTCTTTGAGCAACGATCTGGATGTCGTTTGTAAACATTATTGTAAAACTTTCGAATGAGCCATCACACATTCGAAGACTGCTAACTAAGCCTAATGAAATTTCCCTTTGTTACAAATATTCCCGAACCCACCACCTTTTTTTCGTTTTGAAATGCATTTCCGTATAACATGGTGGTATGTGCGATCGCGCACAACTTAATTGCCGTTCCAAAATACATGAGCACTACAAGCATTAATATAATGTCTGTATTGTTTATAGATAAAAAAATTTAATTACTCGCCATTTAGACAAGTTTAGTACCAGTAGTAAGTGTAGTCCAGTAATAGGACAATATTAGTACTTGGTGGTACCAAAAACTACTATAAAAATAAAATTGTGGATAAAATTTACTAACAAATGAATTGAAATTTAAAAGCGGCTACCAACAATTCGGCTGCAAAAGGATATCCCTGTGGCTTATACTGAAATATAGGCTGTAGTTCAAATGGTATTATTTAGTGGAACGTGGTTTCAGTGCAGTAACGTATTTATTAATAATAAAAAAACCGATTGCAGATAGTTGATCGCGGTGATTTAAGATTACTGTTGACGAAAATAGAGCTGAGGATTACTAAATTGATAGCAGGTTCATCCTTTTCATTAAGGTGATTTCGAATAAATTTTTGCATTACAAACCCTTTATTATTTAATAATACCTTTAATTTGGTAGGCCCCCCACAAGATGGACCGATGACCTGGTCAAGATCGCCGGAATAGGTTGGATGAGGGCAGCGCAGGACCGATCATCGTGGAGATCTTTGGGGGAGGCCTTTGTCCAGCAGTGGGCGTCTTCCGGCTGAAATGATGAAACCCTTTATATATTACACCTTTCTTAACTATATAAATATTATAAAAAATATATTGTATTTCTATTTAATTGTTATTAAAAATGTTTAAAAATTCTAGGGGAGCGGTAAGTGAGATTTTTTTCTAGAAAGGGGGCGGTAAGCTAAATAAGTTTGGGAACCTATGGTCTAGACAGTGGATGTCAGGTCTCCCGTCATGTCTCCCAATTATAACCAAATAAAAAATAAAACTGTAACCAAATAAATTTTCTCAATAATAGTAGTTGTACGGTGCCAGTCACGGACCGAGATTGCACCGTACAGGGATGAGAAGGATAGCTCGAGAGCAGTAGACTGTATGACAGGAGAGAAAAAGAGGAGCGGTGGTTAGAGATATGCGATACCTTGCAGTGGGCAGTGAAATTTGCACTGACCTTGATTCCATTCCCGATTCCCTTCCCGGTACGGTTCAGGTCCGCTTGCGGAGGAACTGTTGCACAGCACCAGCTAGACGCCACAAGTTAAACACTGAACATACATACAATGTTATGGCACGGTCAACTTGAAGTAACTGAAGCTAATTGCGCACGGCAAAGAGGCTGGTCTTGAGGGAGGTCGAACGTCGATCGTCCCGTGCGTTTAGAGGCTCGCGCGATAATACTACGCGGTACTATTTTTGTCCTACCCTCGCTTTTATCATTTATCTCATCGAGAGTGAGGGTAGATAATAAAAATAAGGCGAGATTTCAATTAACCCTTTATGCAAGGATCGAACAGTAGTACATTAATAAGATTTTATATAACATAACTAGTATTATTATAAATTTTAATAAATGCATTGCGTGCGTCTTATCGGACCGATGCCGTTCCATAGGTATTTATGTAGCTTACTTTCATCCATATCAAAAGTTTTAATGAAAAAGTTACATTAAATATAGCTATGTACAACATCCCAATTACATAGAGTGGATTCACTTTTCATGCCAAATCAATACAAATTCATGAAGCATAAGAAAGTAGAAATAAGTAGCATATTTACTCATAATTTGCAGCTTTTATAGTAGAAATAATAAGAACCATCTTATTACAAAACCTAATGTTCCCGTAGAACTCGTAAAGTGAGGGAACGATAAAATACATTCGCGTAAAAACAAGAAACAGAAATAAAATGTTTTACATTTCAAGGATTCTCTGTAATGGAAATTTTATAATATTTGTTATTATAAGAACGGAATATTGCTTTTCATAGATACACTGTATTGCAATCAATGTTTACTGGAAGCAATAATAGAGTCCTGTTTTATTATTATTTGGAATGGGTATTCCTTTTTTTACCTGCACATATTTTTGTTAAGGAGTTTTATAAATAGTTTGATCTGAACCAAAAGTAAAATTGTTATTAATATATTCATCATACTTTATTGTTAAATAACCTATAATATTATATAAAAATTGAGTAGAAACTCTAATATTAATTATTTTAGTTTCTATTATACCTATATATTATAATGATATAGGATGATATTCTGTCGTCGGTGAACATTTTCAAGACCTAATCAAGTTGAAATTTCATGCATTTCAAAAATTTGTGTAGGTATATCCAAAAATTCATGCAAAAAAACAATAAAAATCCGATCAAAATTCCTCCTATATAATATCACTACAAAATAATGTTTGAAACATAAAAAAATAAGCTAAATCGAAGGAACAGAGAACGATATCTTAATTACGATACGATTTACAAAATACGTGAGCAATTATTGCTTGTTACTAACAATTGATTCCAAATGAGGGTATCATGCCATTTCCACTTATAAGAATTGATTGGGGACAGTCCAGGCTTAAATAGATAATTTGATGACGCGACTGGACTAATAAATTGTTTGCTTTCTACACAAATAGATCTGAATGCAAAATTCTAAGGTGCTGCTACACTATGTGTCCACTACCCCGCTTATCCCTCAACTAGAAAGGAGAATCATCGTTCTTTTGCTGTCTGTAAGCTAGAAAAATCCGCTTTTTAGGACTCTGTAGGAAAATGATGGAGTGGCCCTATTCTTATTTCTTTATTAATTTTAGTTCCTAACATGTAAAAAAATATATTACATAATCCATATTATCGATAATAATATTATAAACGTGAAAGTAACTCTGTCTGTCTGTTACGTTTTCACGCCTAAACCGCTGAATAAATTTTGATGAATTTCGGTAATTTGAACTAGATAAATTGAACCTTGGAGTTCATAGGCTACTTTTTGTCGCAAAAATGTAACTTGAAGGGAATAAAATAGAGATGAACGTAACTAATTTCTGTTTTTTTTTAATTTAAATGGCAGAACAGCGTTTGCCGTGTCAGCTAGTAATAAACAGATATAATGTGAAAAGTAACACAGCACCATCTGGTCCCCAAGTAAGCAGCAAAGGGATTGTGTTATGGGTACTAGACAACTAATATACTAGTTTGATACTTTTCTTTTTTGTATAATTATATGCACCTAGAAGAGTCTTTTTTTTTTTTGGTGTCGGGGAAAAACCTCTCTTGACGGGTTCCCCCGGCTCGGGGGGACCGAGGGATATGTGGGACTCCGGGAAAGATGTTTGGCCATCCGACTACCCACTAAAAAACCCCGCTGTTCTCCTATCGCCTACGCCCGGGCCCACGGATATATGGCCAGCCGATCTCGTGGCCCGGGCTGGCGCCGGCCCGCCCTTTGTCTTGAGGCGGGCCCCTTCTAAAGTGTTGGCGCCAGGGGGTCAGGATTTCGTCCCCCCGGCGCTCTCCTAACAACTCTAGGAGTTGAGGGGGGTCGCGGAACAGCACGCAGCCCTCACCCTCGCGGCAATGGTGCGGGCGGTGGATCCTCCCCCGAGGGGCCGCCCGCGGCCGCTTTTTACGGCGGTCGGAGGTCGTTATTTGACCTCCGGCGCCGCCGACGCGGCCTGCGTTGGCGGGAGGGGAGTGTGGTGGTCGACTCCCGCTCCCGCTCCGCCGCCTCCTTTGCGGACATGACTGCCTCGCAGAAGGAGGCGACGGCCGTCCATCCAGGATCGCTCCCGACCATGGACAGAACCAGGGCCGGGAGCGACAGGTCCACGCCGATTTGGGCGACGAGGGCGCGGCGCTCCTCGCGCCACGCAGGGCACACGGCGACAGTGTGGTTCACCGTGTCCTCCTCGTCGCCCGCGCCACAGTGGTGGCACCCCGACGTCATCTCCCGCCCTATGCGACACAGGTACCTCCCAAAGCAACCGTGCCCCGAGAGGACCTGCGTCAGGCGGAAGGTCAGGGCGCCGTGGCGCCTTTCCAGCCATTCGGCCAGGACGGGCCTCACCGCTTCGATGGTGGCGAGGCCCGCGCTGGGGTGCGCGAGGCGCTCCTTCCACTCCACCATGAGCACCTCGTCGCGCAGCTCCGCCCGCTTTACCTCAACTTCGCGAGGCGCGGGGCGAGAGCCACGCTCGGCCGCTACCCGGCGCCACTGGTATAATAGCGCCAGGACCCGGGCCTCGAGGTCCCATGGTGGGGATCCGGCCAGCAGGGAGGCCGCTTCGAAGGACACCGTGCGGTATCCCCTAATCGCCCTGACCGCCAGGACGCGCTGCGGTCTGCGTAGCAGCGCCGTCGTTTTGGCCGTCAGGCGATCCGCCCAGATTGGGGCCCCGTAAAGGGCCATCGACCGCACGGTTCCCTCGAAGAGCCTGCGGCACACTTCGCCCGGCCCGCCAACGTTCGGCAGCAAACGGGAGAGTCCCGCCGCCGCCCGAACTAGCCTCGGCGCCAGGCGCTCGAAGTGCGCCGCAGAGTTCCATCGCCCGTCGAGCACCAGTCCGAGGTAATTCAAGGACGGCCCGACGGCGATGCGGACGCCTCCCACCGTTATGCTCAGGCCCGGTGGCGGCCTCTGGCGGGGCCCGTAGAATATCAGGGCCTCCGTCTTGTTCAAGGCCACCTCCAGACCGAGTCGCCGGATTCTAGCCACCATTTGCGCCACCCCAGCCGTGCCCAGAAGGCACGCCTGGCGAGGGTTCCTCCCGCACCTAGAAGCGTCTAGGTTAAGTGGTCCGTTCCGTTCAGAGGAACGGGAACTGATCCGAGGACCCCCGCAGACGTTCAGATGTAAACTTTGGACGTTTAAATTTGTTTAAAATGTATATTTAATTAATGAAAATGAAGCTAAGGGTTGTAGCCCTGAGCTATACTGAATAGCCACACCGAATTATTTGTTGAACAATTTAATATTCGGCCATGTTTTACTAATTAGGTTCACAATTATTGTTCCCGCTTAGCCATAATGAGAATAATTACCCCGAGATAATAAATTCAGAAACAAGGGTGGTATTAATGAATAAAATAATACTCGATTCTGTATAAGGATACTTAATACTATAACTGATACAAAAATAATCACTAGTAGTCTGCTTCGAATTTTAAAATAGTTGACGGACTCAGTTTAAAAATACTATCTCTAACGTTCCATTGCTAGGAAAGCATCTCCACCCAAATATAAAATGGTTATCGCCAGGGTTATTTCAGGCAGATTATTAAATAACACATACTAGTGAATTTGGTATACAGGTTTGGTTTCGATGTATTCTTTCTTTATTATTAAGTATCAACTACGTTACAATATGCATTAGATGAGAAAAAACTGTCTTACTGCATGATCTCGAACCATTTATGTCTAGTTTACAATCTGCGTGTACGACGACTTAGAGCCCCCGCATATTATGGCCACCAGTCGCCGCTACTAAACGCGACCACCAGTGGATCAGTCAGACCACTACACGCTGCCACCAGTGGCAGCCACTGGTGGCTGGATGCGGCCTTCAGTGGCTGCCACTTGCGGCAGTTATTCAAGTGTCGAGTACACTCAGAGGCGGATGTGTTTGTCAAAGGTGGACGCACTCATGATTTCGTTATTGTTGCTTATTATACTAAGACGTAGAGAAACGTCGCAGAATTCAGAATTATCGACGTCCAATTCATCGGCGTTACTGGGTTCATCCAATTTTAACTTCACACAATAAAAATGGACAGCACAAATTGCTTTTTGAAGAATTAAAAAGTCATCCAGATGAGTTCTTCATGTATTTTAGAATGAGCATGAAGTTATTCAATGAACTACTTAGCATGCTGCACGATGACCTCCAACATCAAGATACACACTGCGGCGACTGTGGCCGTGTGTGCGCGCGAGTCGAACGACAAAACGCGGCCACAAGTAGCGAACGCGGTCGACTCCCGCAGCTTGTGGCTTGGACGCGGCCACTCAAACGCTCGGTGTGCGCCGATGCTAAACAAAATGTATGGAGAAACGCGTCCGCAACTTGTGGCGGCCACTAGTCGTTCTAATGTGGTCGCCTCCAGTAGCTCAATGTGCGCTCGCTCTTAGCGACAACTTCTAACATTTAACTGGCAAAATTCTTCCAAATTGTATTATTCAAAATTTTCTCCCATTTCTGGAAATGACTGTTCGATTAATCATCATCATCCTAGCGTTGTATCCCGGTTGCAACCTAAACTTCCGTTCCGGTGCCCGGGGGTCCGCTTTCCGACTTTTTCTACTTCACTTCCCACGGTCTTCAGTACCCCTGGTAGTGAGCCCATTGGCACACACATCACTCTTTACGACGTCTAGCCAGCACTTTTTGGGTCTAACCTTCGTGCTGGGGCCCGGCGGAGGCAGCATGGCCAGACATTTTATTCCCACGTAAGTATCCGGTTGCTGTAAAACATAGTCGTACTAACAAAGCCGACACTCCTGCAATTGATCCACAATGTCACGGACATGAAGACTGTCGCGAATGCGGGAGTTCCTAACGCGGTCCCGATCTCCGTGACATGCAGTTCTTGCTTGTCTCGCTCTAACACCGGCCATGCTTCACAGTCGTATAAAAAGACAGGCCTAACGATGGTCTTATTATAGACCTGTCCCTTCAATTTTACCGGCATCTATTTGGCCCACGCAACAGCAATGCGTGCCTTGACGTCGCAATCGATGTCACCAGACGTGTGAAATACAGATCTCAGGTATTTCACTCGGTCCGTGTGCTCGACCGTGTCGCCGCCTATGCGTCCGGGTGTGGGATCTGTGGAGTTACAGGCCAAGTACTCGGTCTTCGCCACAATGAGTTTTAGACCACCGTTCTCAAGTGACTACTTCCACGACTTCACGCGTCGCACCAGCCTACACCTACCCGCATCCGCCAGCGCGATATCGACAGCATACATGAGCAACCCTAGAAGATGCTCATTTGCATCTCTGATACTGGTTGACAGGACGTCTAATATCACCTTGGTGCACTCCGACGGTGATGGGGAAAGGTTTCGTGTCGCTAACAGCGGTCCAAACTGGAATCGAAGTATCGGTACATATCTCGGTTAATGCCAATTAAGTCTCTGGAACCCCTTTAGACCGCAGTGCCCACCAGATCACCACCCGAGGAATACAGTCGAAGGCCTTCTGAATGTCCAGAAACAGGTAACGCAGAGGCGTATTATTCGTCCTGTATTTCTCCGTTATAGTCCTAAGGGCAAAAACAGGGTCCACGGTCCCATGACCAGAGCGAAAACCATACTGATATTCCGAGACAGTGCACTTCTGCCGAATCCGAAAGTCGACAACCCTCTCAAAGAGCTTCATGGTGTGGGACATGACCATTATACCACGTTAATTACCACACTTCTGCACCGATCCCTTGCGTTTGAAGACTTGATTAATGATACTCAGCCTCCGTTGATTCGGGATAGTACCGGTGAGGAGTGTTCGGTTAAAAAGGTTGGTTAAGATGCCCACACCACGAGAGCCCACCGCATTCCAGAATTCGATGGGGTCCGACAGCTTTCCCATTTTTCATGCGGCAAAGACAATTCTGGGCTGTTCGATTAATATATAAGGCAATTTAACGACACAAAGGCTTTCTGATGGCAAGCTCTGGGTATTTATGTATATATGAATGAATATACTTTATTGCACAACACACAAAATATATACAATATGGGACAAAACAAACAATAAAGATTGTACAAACGGCGGCCTTATCGCTAGAAGCGATTTCTTCCAGGCAACCTTAGGATGGATTAGAGTTCAAGAGGGCTGAGAGTGGGGTAGCGTTGCATATTTATCAGCCGGCAGAGAATTCCAAAGGCGGGTAGCCTGAACAGTGAAAGACTTTCCAGAGAAATCGGGCAAGTGATGAGGTATTTTTAACAGTCGGTTCTCCGAAGACCTAAGATACCTTAAATTGTCGGTGTGAAGGAATTGGAACCTTTCCTTAAGATAAGATGGGGCTTGTGGATTGAATAGTGTGTTATACAAAAACGAGAGGACATGAGCATTTTGGAGAATACGTATAGGAAGCCACTTGAGCTTAGCACGAAATTCGGAAACATGATTATACTTGCGTAAACCAAATATGAAACGGATGCAGTAGTTTTGGATAACAATAATAATAAAACACATTTGCTCTGCTGCTTACTTTAGTACTAGATGGCCCTGTATGAAATATTCTAATAAATTTTGCTTTTAAAAACAATAATACCAATACTCTAAGTGGTAACTCAGATAAAAATGATCACGAGCTAATTTGATCTGAGTCCTCAAGGAAGTGTTTTTACGACTAATAAACAAAAATCTCAGTATAGCAACGCCAACACACATGGGATATAAATAAGTTGATAATAATAGAAAAATAAAGAATCGATATCATTTAGAACTTAATCCGTCATCCATTCCCTGGGCAGCATTTGTTCCAGTAATCGAATTACAACAAACAACGCGCCTTACATCGATGCCGACCTGACCTATATCGGGGCTCGTACAAGAAATAATAAATTTTTGCTAGTGACAACTCAATATTTATATACGTTCAAAGGTTTATTCTCGGGTTTATTTTCACAATTTCACATTTCAAACAACAGTAAGCTTTATAAATACGGTAGTGTACAAAAATATTTATGTATTTGTTTTCGTAGTATATTTATTATCAATAAATATATATAATTATTACATCGCTAGAAACATTCTTAATGCACTCAAGCCTTTTACAAACTTAGTGTACCCTGTTAAAAGTAGACATAATACCTGTCTAGAGCTTAAAAACCATAAAAATGCATATACGTATTAGAATCCATAATAAACTGTATCAATCACTGCATGTACGGTGTGACTGGATGCACATTTTTTTACTTTTACTATTTTCTCTAAATTTTATTTAGTGTGACCCGGGGTTGGCTTTTTAACTTTTGTTGTTGCTAAGGAATAGCAGCAAATATAAACTTAAGAAGTTACTGTCGTTTATGGTTATTTCCGACGCTAGGAGCATCGTAAACATGTTGCTATATGTATAAGATCACTGGAACCTGGGTCAATAATGACGAAATATAAAACAAATATATTATGGCGGCATACTAATAGACCAGATTGTTGTCATCCAGCCTGACTTGGAGCCCTACCACGTAGCCTAGGGATGTATTGTCGTCTTTTACGACAGCCTCATCCCGGTCGTAGGTGTCAGTATAGTAACGTCCCTGCACGAAAATAAGGATACGGACTTTAATTTTATTGGACAGCTCTGTGATAAAACTGTTACGGAAAAAATCATAACAGATTGGTAAGGAAAGGAAGCATTAAATCAGATTCAAAAAATATGAAACTATGAATACTTATGAGTAGTGAACTGAATAAATGATAAAATATTTTGGCACATACCGTTTTCTTATATGAGACAGTCGCTCTGCTTGCTGGAGTGAAAAACATCCTTTCAATCATTTCCGATTCTTTGAACTTTTCGTTTTTAACAAAAGATTCCGCCGTGAGCGCCTGGTTTTCAAATTTACCTATCCTTTACAATACTTTTCTGCTTTAATGTTCTTTCAATGATTTATTTTTATTTATAAAGCCTTGTTTGAAAACAGTAAAAGCAATCTTATGTCACTAATTTCTTCATTTAATTTATACTCGTAACTATCGATTTCATGAGTTTTATAATTTTTTTTTAAATATATGATCAATCTATTTTTGTTTCTTTTTTAGAATATAAAAAATTCTTTCAATTATTTTTTTAAATATTTCAATGTATCTTATGAAAGTCTGAATATTATAACCATTTTGATATACAAATAGCCATGAACTTACCAAATTAAATTGATTCACTGGTCTGCAAAAAAAAAAAAAAACATGCGCGGCAGTCTTTGGGGACTGCCGATAGAAGTGAAAACTAAAAACTAAATAACTTGTGAATTGTATCGTCGAGCTATTAGGTTATTATTTTCGGTTTACAAAAAATTGTTTGTGATCAAGCATTAAAGTTTAAATTGGTCATTAACACTTCTTTACAAACTAAAAATTGTTCACCCAAAAAGTGCTCAACGCGCCTAAAGAAGTTTTCACTTCAAAAACTCAACTGTATTTTATTGTAATAAAGTCGCAATTCGACTAGATATGTATAAGTAATGCAATGCAATCATTTAAAAGTTACATTATAAAATAAACCATAAGTTATTATGAATAAGGTTGGTATTACTGGAGCAAAACTCCACCTTACGAATATTACGAATTTTCGATCAGGACACGTAACCTGATGCGTGTTTAAGATTTTTTACCCATCATAAAAAAGTGCACAACGCCGCTAAAGAAGTTTTCACTTCAAAAATTCTCCTCATTGTTTTCATGCATGATAATATCATATTTGATGCACTAAATACGAAATTTAACATGAAAATAAATACAGCACATAGATTTTAAATACAATGTCCATTTAATTAAAAAACGATATTATCAAAGTAACAACAATTACAAAAAAGTTAGAAAAGACTACGGTTTAAGTTTTACAGCGAAAAATGCTAACTTTACAGTCACAAGTTATAGAAATATGAGTATATTTATCTTATTATGGTAATATAATTCAAGTTTATTTTGTAGCTTTTTTTTCATCGTTTCCCTCGAAGTTTCTCGGTGAATCGACCAACAAAAATCAGCAAGCATTGCTGCTGACCATTTTCCATTATATTGTCTTTGAATATGCATAATATCCCGATGAAACCTTTCACCATTTTTATCTTTTACGACACCGAGATTTTCCGGAAAGAAATCTATACGCGAGTCCAAAAAGTGAATTTTGAGTAACATAATTATTGCATCCTAAAGCTTTATAAGCGGAAAGATGCTCTCAAATAATTTGTCGGTCGTTGCCAGCTTTTGTATTACCAAGAAAATTATGACACACTTTTAAAAAATCCACCCAAGCTTTTTTTTCAGTTTTATACAACTTCGAATTGAAAACTTCATCCGTCATAAGCTCTCGTATTTGCGGATCTACAAAAATCCCTTCTTTCAATTTCGTTTCACTGATTCGTGGAAATTTTGTTTTGAGATATTGAAAGCCTGCACCATTCTTGTCCATAGCTTTCACTAAGTTTTTCATGAGTCCCAACTTTATATGAAGTAATGGCAGAATTTTTTTGTCACTTGGCATTAGCGGCTCTTGAGATACCTTTTTAAATCCAGGTGTCAAGCTTTTTCTTTGTGGCCAATTTTTCCCTTCGTAATGTTAGTCTTTCGCGCGAATGTCCCACTTACTTAAAAACTTATTGTGGCACTCTGGGACTGCCGCGGTAAAGCTATTGCATAGCATTTTAATCAAATTATGCAATTATAATTATTTATTTATTTTATATTTATGGAGTATTTTTTTTTCTAAAGTATCGATCGATATTTTTGGACAAGATATATCGATAGTCGATAATAAAAAACTAAAACTATCGATGTTACGATATCGATGTTTTTACTATCGAGTATCGATATATCTTGTCAAAAAAATATCGATAGAAAACATCGATACTTTAGAAAATAAAACATCGATAGTTGAAATATCGATAGATATCGCCCATTCCCACCACACTCACCGCACGTGCGCCCCGTTAATATACATGTAGGTATATATGTATACATAGGTGTACATTCAAAAAGTGTAACTTGAATTAATATCAAAGAAAAAAATAATTACTGCATAAATAAAAAATAAATAAATAATTATAATTGCATAAGTGATTAAAATGTTTTTCAATATCGCCCATCCCTACGTACGTACTATGTACCATATACATACACGTTGAGCGAACGCTCAGCAGCTACATGGTAGGCGGAGTGGGGGGTGTAAGGTTTTTTCGTTACGGAATTTCTTGATTCGGTCGCCGCACTCAAAGCCCGCGATAAAAGCTATGCAATAGCTTAAAAACAGCAAAACTTGGTGTATCCTTGCAATCCATTAGGTATAGCGACAATACCAGATATGCATAATTGTTTTCATGTTTGTTGCATGTGCTAGAGGCATTAATGGGTATTTATTTCCATTGTGAAGTAAAACGGCTTTCAAACTAATCTTCGACGTATCAATAAAAAGTCTCCTCATCAGAATTTTTTGAAAAACGCAGTTCTTTAAGAAGGCCTGCAGCATCATTACAATACACTAAATATTTTTTTCGGAAAAGTTACTCGTAAAATCTTCTTGTCTTGTGCGAAAATATGAGACTCTCGTACTTTTAACGTCCATATTGAGGATATTTTTAAATTAATGTGATTATTTATTGATTAAATAATAAAATCAAAATTTCGCATTTTATGATTTATAAGGTAAATTTCAACTACAGAATGGCGAACATTAGAGATTTTGTACTCAATACGCATTAGGTTTGTAGAGAGTGTGTTAGAGTTTGTAAGGTAGTGTAGTATATAATATAGTGTTCTTATGGGTGTCTCACAGGCTCGGCAATTTCTACGTATCGCACTACATGTCTACGTACCACACCGATGTATATCTGTATGTCACCCACAGTCGCTTTTATATTTTCATAGGTGACATCTTTACAACTATACGACTACGAGACTATAGACACACGACACAGCGTAGCTTTGCTATAAATGCATTTGTTCTCGGTGCAAGAACGATGTAAGAAAACTGAACTTTGCAGGTCGACCTGTCGTTCAAAGCTTCTAAACAATCCTAGCTAGGTGGTAGGGCTTCAAGCTTGCCTACATACAACTACTTCTGGCTTCTAAATAATCCACTATAATAACCTTATGTTGTGTTCCAGTTCAAGAGACCAGGTCTCAGTGTAGTGGACACGGACGACAGTGTGTTAGTGGTGCCCCAGGCATCGCAAATATTCGTAGGTGACGGTAACTGCTAACTAAGGTATTTTATAGTGGGCCTATTTGCTGTTGCACAGAAATAAAAAAACAACAACAAAACAAAAATTGTAAACATACACTACAGTTCTGTTAGTCTACAGAACCTTAAAGACACATACGGAACCTTAGAGCAAAGCGTGGACGGCTTTCTAGTTAAGTTATATAGCTCGGTGCAAACTAGAGCGCAATAATGCTTTTTATTACGAATTCAGTCCCCGTTTGTTAAACAAATAAAAGTAGTTAGTTTACGTCACAAATTGTGCTTTAGCTTGGGGAGTAAAAGAAGAAATTCAAGTGAGATGCAAGCGGCAAGTGTAGACGCACTTTAGGCTTTTCTCTTTGAGGAGAAATATTAAGCGACTGACGCTTTTTTACTAGATAACAAATACCTTATTCATTTCTCTTCACATACAAGATTTATAACGAATGAGTATATATGCTAACAGTGCGAAATATTTGAGACACCTCGTACATTAAAGTGAAATAACGATTTAAAATAAAATGTTATTGTTTACTAATATATCGAGATATGATATCTTACAACACCTTTCATCTTATTAATAATATACGTTACATTGTTATCCAATTTCGTAATATTAAATGAAGGTTTCAATTTAGCAGCTTTAATCCTTCTAAAACTATCAGACTCACACTCGAAATGCCGGGACCATTATCTAAATTCCAGTTGGGATCCCTTAAATCCCTATATTACACATGACCTCTGTTTGCAGATCGATGTGCCTTTGTTGTAAGGGTGGTGGTATATATACAAAATAATAAGTCAGTTTTAAACTGATTCTAGACCAACATATTAACTAGATTATCAACAAGCTGACGTAAATAGTATATAAATGCTTTTGGAGACCAACCTCGTTCCCGGGTTTTAATCCCACGACATACACAGCTTAGGCAGTCCTTCTCTAAAGTGCATGTACATAATAACTACGCATCGAGAATGAATGACAGCATTGTTAAGTAAACTGTATATTGAGATCGCTGACTTGTGCAACCCGCCAGTCCTCCTTAGAATAGCATAACGCGTATACTGTCCTTTTCCTCTGGATGGGCTAATATTATTGTTATACATATATTATTAAGACATATTTGAGAAAACTACGATAAATTTTGTTATTGCTGTTAAAAGTATAAGTTTTGAAGTGATAACTTCTTATGAGAGGGTAAACCCCTTCGTTACGTAACGCGTTACGGCGCCAGTCTGTCTGGCTTCCCTTTATCTCACGTATACGGCAGCGGTAGGCAGGCTCCTTCTCTCTTACTCTAATTCGAATTGCGATTAAAAAAATCAACTGTATTTCATTGCTTATTACAGTTTTTTTCTTAATAAAGAATCTACATTAGGGAATAATTTAATTTAATTTTGAAACAGTTTTTGGAAAGATTGGAAATTCGTAAACTTTAGTTATGTTGAATTATTTTTGGTTTTATTAATAAATAACCTTTCCTTACATTATCATATTAATATATATACATAAAATTTAAGTAATAACCTAAGCTTTTCTCAAGTTAAACAATTTCAATATTAAATAGTTCAACTTAGATTAGTTTAAGTTAATACTTCTGTCGGGCGTCCCGAGACGCACACGGTTTTTTTTTCATTTAATGTCCAAACTATTTCAAAATCTTATCCTAAACTATATTACGTACTAGGGTTGCCACTTTCAATATAAATTCTACGATTGTTTATCTTTCTATTCATTACTCCAAAGAAAATAAGTTCTTAAAACATATTGTAACAAGTAACCATCCTCAACAACATGGAAATTCATATTCAAGTTAACTTCTATGGGATCCACTTTCACCTTTAGGTGAACTACTTAAAGTCAATAAAATTATTAGGAAACCTGGTATTATAACTATTAATAATTGTAAAAGGAAATTATTTGTAGGTTCCATAAAAATTACATTTAGCAAGCTCAGCAAGTGGTTTGCTAGCTTTAAATAAAATTATAAGTACATCAAAATCATGAAAACATTAAACAAATGCTTAATACCTAGACAACAGTGCAGCATATTGGAAACTAGGTTATGATCATTGTTCTCAAATATTTCAAGAAAAGGACAATGGCCACGGACCAATTGAATAATAGATCCTCGCCAACTCATTTCTAACATGATCGAAAAGATGGCATCTTTGTAAATCAATGGCAGCAAAGGAATGGTAGATTTTCATTGACGATTACACGAGGTGGTGTGCAGAGGCGTGGGCCAATGCAGTCAACAGTGAACAGACCCCAAGGTGAAGACTATTACTGCTGGGCTGTTACACTTGTAGGAAAGAGACACAAGGAGCAGTGAAGTTAATAGAAAATACCCAATTTTAACATGCTGTGGGACTTAGAAAATAAGAATTAAAGTAGTGATAGCAATGAGTATATATCCTAATATATAATGTTATTGTTTGCTATTTGATATTAGATGTGGGAACGATTAAGGGATCATGTGACATTATTGACACGGATCGATAAGCCTGACGTAATATTGTTTACGCAGTATACTGATCTCTACACGAAAAATATCTTATAAGAAATGTCGATAGAAGAGTATTATTAATCGTAAAATTCTGAAGACCATAGGATCTAAAAAAAAGACTTCAGTACACTTTATATTTTGGTAGAGGAAATGTCTTTATGGACTACGCTATATGCTTCCCATCTGATTCAGTCAGGGTTGGGATTGAAAAAATAACAACTATTTTAGAAAACGACGGCGTTATCCGAGGAATCATCAAGATATTGATATGTACGCTAAAGAGCAGTGAGCCTGTGATTTAGGAGGTGCAAAACGTCTGGCATGAGGTCTTGTGGCAAGCACGGCGCGGGGCTTCTATGGCGGCGGAGCTCATTCCACCGCCGCCTGCACCAGTGCGTCTCGACCGGCAAACTAGTCACCTGTATATCAGTTGTTATTCTTGTTGTATATATTTTTTCTCGTAATACACTTATTCGTCTGACATCCTCTTTAATTTCTATTCCACACCGCACGCCTTAGTATTTTTGATGATATATATACGGTGGTGGTATCACCACAACGGCGGTGGGCGGTAGGCGTATGCCTTTCCTGAAATATAGAAAAGCCTATCAATAACTACGAGAATTAAGTCAAAAGAGGATTATTTTGTCAGTGTACAACATTCTAGTTGTGACGAGTAGCTATAAAAAATTACCCAACAATTTCAAATCACACGTGGACGGCCTAAATCAATATATCACACGCAAAATTTACCGTATTCCAATGAATCCAATTTGCTCTCCAATATTTGCTTCTCGCCATTGTTCCCGTTCACTCGAACTGGGGAAATATTAAATGGCTTCAAATATAATTCAAAGGTTATGGAAATGAGCTCTCTGTTTGCTGAAAGAATTTCTTCGCTTTTCATAAAGTCTGTATTAATTTGTAACTGGTGTCTGAAGAAATTGTTATTTCATTTGCATAGGAAAAATATTTGTGTGATAATAAATAACAGTTATCCTTGTTCTAAAAAGAAAGAAATACCTCCGTCTATTCTAAGGAGATATAGCTGCCATCAGGTTTCACCATTCGGTTTCTCTTTTTTTATTTCTGTAGGACAGCAGACAGACTGACGGCCCGCTTAAAATTTAGCAGTTACCGTCGCCTATGGGTGTTTGCAACGCCAGTGGCATCGCGAACACGCTACTGTCCCATAAGGGTACAGGAACTTGGGTCAATAATGCCGGAACACTACACAAGGTTATTATGGCGGCATACTTAAGACCAAAGATGGTCGCCATCCATACGGGCTTGAGGCCCTACCACGTAGCTAGGGTGGGTTGTTTTGTCGGCTTTAACGACAGGCCAACCCCGGCCGCAGAGGTTAGTATTCTTTCTCCGCCTCTGCACGGATAAGAGTACACGCTCCTGCACCTTTTGGTATAAGGTCAGAAAGCAATCGCTTGTGTAAGAATAAATTCCTTATATCACTTGCTACACAGATGACAAAATAATTTTAAAAAAGGTTGTAACTATTTAAAGCATAATTTCTATATATCTCTTAATGTCTTGTCAGTCATGATCCCGTGAGTTCTGGAGATATTACTACGCGCCATTACCTAAGATTACGCAACGATCCCCGCTCAGTGCGGATGCTGTCATCATCAATTTTAGGATCAGGATTTTAACTCAACATTAATTTCGTTCGCGCTATTCAAAAGGGATTGATTACTGAGGTACTCCTTCATAAAGTGCATTTTTATAATAATACAAATCTTATAGTACAGTAAAATAACCAAAATAACATCGTTAACTTGTCAATGCTTTCCGTTACTCTTGCAAAAAATTAATAGCCAACTCTACGTGAAAATTAGCTGGGTTGGCTGGTTGGTGGGTGTGAATATTTCATTAATAATTATATAATATTTAATCATTTATTTATTTGTCAAACAATTACAGTCCGTTCACATTACATATATTATACATTAATTTAATAGTAAAGAGAAAATAAAATAATAATAATAATCACAACAAAAAAAGCAGTCATAGTCAAATGGGGGCGCACCTACAAATACAATATTTAGCTACCGGATTATGTAGCTCACAGAACCTATTAATGTAGGCGGAATCCAGCCTATACGCAAACATATTCAGGATGTCGTTGGCGCTATCCCGCACCCAGCGCACCAGGGACTCACAACGCTTGCGTATAGTGGTGTAGAAACACTCCACTCGAGCCTCAGAACACATACCCGAAGCGCTGCAAAAACGGTGCAGTCCCAACAACACCCTGAACGTGTTATTGTATTGTATGTGAAGGGAGCTGTACGACTTTAGCGCATAGTGAGCCCACAGGCTGCAGGTGTATAATGACGTGCAGTATGCTCTAAATCACCCGCAAACCTGCGAGCAAACATATTCACCCTTATCGACAGTGCCCTTCGCTCTCGTGATATGTCGTCTTCCTCCTTGAGGTCGGCCTTCAGTATATGATCTAAACATTTAAATTTCTGCCCTCTTTTCATAGACGTTCCGTTTAGTGTAATTGGTCACATGTTTACAGGTGATCCTTTGCAGGCCTTAAAGACCATGACTTCTTTTTGTTTACGTTTTACACTAGTCCATGAGCATCCTGACAAGTAAGCAAGAGATTTTTAAGACCACAGGCCGAAGCACTAAGCCAAACCATATCATCGGCATAGCTAATATTATTATAATAGAGCTATCCCGTCCACATAGCATCCTTGCCTGGTGCTGCTGAGAGCCTCAACCAGAGCGTTCGCGTACAGATCGAAAAGCATTGGTGAAGTCAACCCCCCTTGCCTCAACCCGCAATCTAACCTATATGGTTCGAAGAGTACTCCCGCCCACCTGGCATTGTTAACTTGGCTGTTATACCAGTATTTAATAGTATTTATTATTTCTACTAGAACATTTGCACTCTCCAGCTTCTGCCACAAGAGGTCATATGCAACCAGGTCAAAAGCCTTGGATAGGTCGAGGAATGCAGCATATACGGATGTTCTACGATCGGTATAATACTTGATAGTCTGTTTGACACACAGTATTGCAGTTTCAGTAGACAAACCTGCTCTAAACCCAAACTGGTTAGGATGTAATGCATTGGTTAAGTTCTGCGTTATTCAGGCCATCAAATACCTTTGCTATCACCATAGCTAGTGAGATAGACCTATAGTTATTTTTATCAGCCATATCTCCAGTCTCATTCTTGACAACGGGCACTACTAGAGTTCTTAACATGTCATTTTAAAGGTAAGCATGGCCTATACAAAGCGTATAAAATGTTGATAATACTTTAGCCACCCGGGACCCAGCGTATCAAAGGTGCTTAATGCTGAGTCTGTCGTGGCCAGGAGATTTCCCGCGTGACATAGATTTAATTATATTTGACACATCTCTTTCACTTATTAAAAAATCTAGTTCTTTTTGTGTAACCGTTTTGAGCACCGTTGACGAGGACCCAAAGGTAATTTCACTATAAAATGGCATTTGAACATTTCGGCTATATTTTTGGGCTCCGCGGCTCCATCAACACACACGGGCAGGTCAGGCCTAACATTCGTAGCTTTCAGTAGTAGTAGTACATCTATTCGTAGCTTTCCAGAACGATTGAAAATCATTTCTCGAACGGTGCTTGGCTAGTATATCCATTTTTATTGTACCTCATGTTTTTGACACCATCTTAGTCTAAATTTTGTTATTTTTCTGACCTCTATTATTTCGTCACAAATATGGCCTATATCAGGTTTACCATGCAAAATCCACAACATAAGTTTCAGCCTGGCCTGTTCGTGAGCATTAGCTACATATTTATTCCAGCCGGGTACTACCCTTGTGCGCCGCCTACTGACCACATTGACGTTATTTAATGATAATTTACATTCTAAATAATCAAGACTACATTCAATTATTAGCGGCCTGGGTTGTGACATAGTGATCAAGCAAACGTCTTAATCCGTGTGCCTCACTCACAAAATTATAAGCTTCAGATGTTACATCTAATAAATCTGTGTCAATACACCACCATTTTTGTTCATTATATTCATTATATCAATTCTTTATAAAAAAAATTAAAAGGGTGTGCATTAAAGTCCCCCAAGATTGCTCATGACATGCTCAACTTTTTCAGCATCTATTATAGCACTCCTTTCATCATTCCTCTATAATTTTTAGAAACTTATACATCCCCCTTGTTCTTAAAAATGGACAAGCGTACTATTGAACCATTCATCAGGGATCGTCTCGTCTTGCAACAACTTATTAAATAACAAAGGCAGCCACTTCCATCCATCTGCTTTCACGAACTTCCATACCTCCACAGGTATTTCATCCGGTACTTGTTATTTTGCATACCTACAAGTATCTACAAGTCAATCTCACTTCAGCCGTACTCAATTATTTTACAACGCCTATGTAAACGGGTGCCTTCTCTAACATTCCAGTCCAGTCATTCTCTGCATTCATCAATTCACAGAAATAATTTTTCTATCTGCTCTTTATTTTTTCAGTGTTTTTTATGTTAAATATAAATGAAAAAGGAAATGATTTTACGACGGTAAAATAACGTTATAATAAATAACGTTATAACGTTATAATAACGACGTTATGACCTAAAAACTAAAGTCATTTTATTAAACGGTTATCAATTACTAGTCTGTATGAGTAAACGAAAACCCTTTACGGCGCAACCTATTTCACTTTCATAATATTGGAGTATGTAGGCTATATGAGTGGATAGCGGAATTTAATTAACATTTTCAGTATGTCAAGTGGCAGCGCAACTATGGTGAGGAGTACCTTTTTGATGCACGCCCCACATTGAAGTTCATACGTGCTTCAAGTTAATTAAATATTTGGTAAACTCATGTATGGTATATGGCTTTTAATTGGATGTAATCTAAAAAATTATTAGTTAATTTTGATTGTCTCATAAAATCACGCATATAATTTACTGCTATAGGCTTATTTTACAAACATATTTTTTTTATTGTTGAGGTACAGCAGACAGACTGACGGCCCTCGTTAACAGTTAATGTTGGCGACGCTAGGAGCACCGCAAACACGCTGTTGTCCCATAGGGGTCTTTCGAAGAATTTGCTTAAATAATTTTTTTAAATAATGTCTTGATCGGTATATGTCCAGTGATATATTGTTGTATTAATATTAAGCAATTTATGCAATTATTTTTACTTATTTATTTATTTATACATTTACAGAATATAAGTAGTTGAGATGTACAATTTTCATACATTGTTTCAGTTACCCTGAATTCCTATAATTAACTCGAGCTTACTTACGAAACCTAGGATATATATAACAAATCTGAGATGATATTATACCTAGCTCCGTGGAGGAATGGCTTTCAGATATTAGAACGCCTGTAAAAGTTGTCTTTAATATATTCATAGGCTATATGTATTTACTTACAAAGTAGTGTGAGATATTCATAAATAAATATACACATCAAAAATGTCTAAGCAACATGCATGATATTACAAATTTACCATTTATACTAATTAATTTTTAAGTCTTTACTCACTCAAAGTGCATAGGTATGTAAACTTTTTTGTTATTGATGACATACTGGCTGGTTGTAAAAAAAAAATACGATTATGTTTTGTTTTTTCATAAAATTAAATGAAAGGGAATTTGTTTGAATTTAAGTGCGCTTTTATTGCTACGTTTAGTCTTGATTTTATAATTTTACCAACCATTTAAATAAAGTTAGCGACCAAATTGAATTGTTAGATATTCTTTACGTCATGGAGCGACGTCATTTGACGGCAAATGAAATGCAAAGAGCTTTAGGGATGTTGCAAGCGGTAAGTAATCAATCTCAGGTATCTCGGTATTTTGGCATTCATAGAAGTGTTATATTTGTCGTCTTTGGCAGCGCTACAATAATACAAGGGAACCCGCTGAACAGCATCCAGGCCGTAAAAGGAGTACAACCACTCGGCAAGACCGGTACATACAACAAACTGCAAGACGCCAGCCGATGTTAACCGCTCGAGAGATAAGTTTGAGGGTACAAAATTCAAATGGTGTTGATGTAAGTCCCCAAACTGTGCGAAATTTACTGCATGAGTATGGCCTACGAGCTCGACGCCCAATTAGGTGCCCACCGATACGTCACGGGAATCGCGCTCGTCGAAATGAATGGTGTAGAGAACGCAGAACATGGACTCAGGAACAATGGGATAAAATTATGTTTTCCGATGAGTCGCGATTCGGGTTTAGGCCTGATACAGGAAGAGTGCTAGTGTACCGTCGGCCCGGAAATACTGAAAGGCTCAGGTGCATTCAGGAAGTTCATCCATACAGCGGCTCATCCACCATCCTAAAATTTGTATTAGTACATGTTGCTTAGATTTTTTTGATGTGTGTATTTCAATTGTATCAATTTAGCGCTCACGGAATTGGTTCGGCACTCGCATACCGACTGAACTACCTCCGCAGAAAAATATTCACTAGTCAAGCGTACAGCATTGCCTGCGCTACGTATTCTCCTAATAACTATCTCGTAAAATAGAAAATAGTAAGCCTTCTGATTAGATGTGTGAGTGTAGTGTAGACAAATAAGTGTATAAATAATAAACAATAAACTGTGTTTAGTGGTGGAGGTGAAAGTATAGTAAACAAATACAATGGTAAGGTGCCCCATAGTAATTTATCAGTTGTCTATTTAATACGAACGCTCTGTTGTTTACTTTGAAACTATATATACATCGCTGTGTAAATTGTTAGAATATATTTAGTATTATTATAACTATTGTTAGTATCGGGCATATACCCTATATTCAAGCTAAACAATCTTGCTTTTACCTTAGATTTTGGTAATTTAAGATTGTTACAAGTCTGTTGGTTCTTTTTTTTTAATTGCTGTAGGATATCAGACAGGCTGACGGCCCCCTTAGAATTTAATAGTTACCGTCGCCTATGGGTGCCCGCAACACCAGTGGCATCGCAAACATGCTTCTGTCCTATAAGGGTACAGGAACTTGGGTCACTAATGCTGGAACACAACACAAGGTTATTATGGCGACAGACTTAGGACCAAAGGTGGTCGCCATCCAGACGGGCTTGAGGCCCTACCATGTAGCTAGGGTGGGTTGTTTTGTAGCCTTTTATGACAGGCCGACCCTGGCCGCAGAAGTTAGTATTCTTTCTCCGCCCCTGCACGGATAAATTATTCATCACGGTTCATCAAACTTTAATAAATATGTGCTCAACTTGCTAAATAATCAATAAAGACAGTATGGCTGATTAGCGGAACCAAAATCATTAAATTTGCTAATGTGATATTAAACAGTACTTTTATGTGACTAACTAGAAAACAATATTTCATTTATGATATTTTTAATTTGAATCGAAAAAAACGCAATATTAAAACTTTTTTACTTTTTACAGGTAAACAACTCAACGCGCCGTTACAGGGTTATAAATCAAGGAAACAGTAAGTGAACGAAAAGAAAAACAACTTGTTTGTATTTCCTGGCTCAAAGAGATAAATTTACTTGTACTTTCAGTAACGTATAACAGAAATAGTATATATAAAATCGTAATTACATAAAGTAAAACAAGTTCAAATAATATAGTCCACAAAGTTCTATAGCTGAACTCAGTTCTTATGCTTCTAGAGGAACGCATCCTTTCTGGGGGTGAATTGGTGAGTTTCATATACTGAGGATTGCATTCTGTCCAATATTTTATTAAAAACACATACATAAGGCGCGTAAAAAAGCCTAGGACGTGATGCATAGGTGAAAATCGTGACCTAATATTTGCATCTCGAGGGTGACACTTTTTAATACAATTTTTGTGATATTACACCCTAAGCTACTTTAGCAATTGGTAAATCTATTCAATATTAATGGTACAAAAAAAACAAAACTGAGATAAGCGAACTAGTATGATGACTATGACAAACATTCAGCAGCTATTTTATCCGTGCAGGGGCGGAGAAAGAATACTGACCTCTGCAGCCGGGGTCGGCCTGACGTAAAAGGCGACTAAACAACTCACCCTAACTACGTGGTAGGGCCCCAAGCCCATCTGGATGGCGACCACCTTTGGTCTTAAGTATGCCGCCATAATAACTTTGTGTTGAGTTTCGGCATTAGTGACCCAAGTTCCTGTACCCTTATGGGACAACAGTATGTTCGCAATGTCACTGGCGTTGCAAACACCCATAGGCGACGGTAACTGCTAAATTCTAAGCGGGCCGTCAGCCTGTCTTCTGTCTTAAAGCAATAAAAAAAATTATACTAAATAAATAAAAATATTGTGAAATTTCACATATCACCATCTAGACCCTAGTAAACAACAGAGCGTTTGTGTTTGTTTTTTTTATTGCTGTAGGACAGCAGACAGGCTGACGGCCCGTTTAGAATTTAGCAGTTACCATCGCCTATGAGTGTTTGCAACGACAGTGGCATCGCGAACACGCTGCTGTCGCATAAGGGTACAGGAACTTGGGTCACCAATGCCGGAACACAACACAAGGTTATTATGGCGGCATACTTAAGACCAAAGGTGGTCGCCATCCAGACGGGCTTGAGGCCCTACCACGTAACTAGGGTGGGTTGTTTTGTCGCCTTTTACGACAGGCCGACCCCGGCCGCAGAGGTTAGTATTCTTTCTCCGCCTCTGCACGGATAAGATTGTGAAATGTGTTATGGATACTAAGCAACTAATATACTTTTTTGTAAGTAAATACATACTATATATAAAAACCACTCAGGTTGAATTTATGATCCTCACAGCCATTGCGGAATCCTTTGCATCAAGGAGGAATCTTTATATACAGATTTATAAAATAAGGCCAGGTCAAGAATACCCTAAACCAAAGAGCATGTATGAAGGAAATAATGAAAGTGGACGAAGCGAAACAAGTATGTAAGGATCGTAGCAAGTGGAAAGAAGTGGTCTCTACCTACCCCTACGGGAAAGAGGCGTGATTATATGTATGTATGTATATATAAAATATAAACCGAAGTCTGCGTACATTTAATCCATGACAACGGCGACTGTCACATGATGATTTCTGACTGACAACCCCTGTGATGTAACTGATAACGTACTTTGGCACGTTTGCGGAGGTCATGGGTTCAATTCCCGTCTCGCATCTTGGTGTTTATGTATACAAGTGCTTTGCTACTTAGTTTGGGACAAGATGGCGTTGTGTGATATTTATTTATTTAATTCATGGTTTTTCAGACGTAACCGAAATCGTGCAAAAAAGACATCATTCAACAAATCTTGTATGATAACTACTATTTATTTGTCTATCTATACATATCTACCTTGTATATTACCAATACAAGCCTTAGAATTGAAGATATTTGAAGGCTTTAGCCAAGCAGTCTAATGGATATCAATGTGTAAATGTGGGAAAGCCGAAGGGCCTTGTTGGTTTAGGACTTATGCCGAATATGGGTTGAGTGTATCACTTATACTGATTGTATTATTTGAATTGCTAAGCCCTTAGGACTTTGAAGGATAGTTTAAGGTTAAGGGATTATGAAAGAGGTTTGTTGGTAAACATATCTAACATTTATGTTTGTCTATAACAGTATTTCCTATATTGTAAATGGATAAATTTTTTATATTGCTATAGAACAGCAAACAGGCTGACGCCCCACTTAGTAGTAAGCAGTCACCCTCCCGTCGTGGGATATTTGCGGCACCAGGAGCACTGCGAACACGCTGCTGTTCGCATAGGGGAACTGAAACCTGGTTCGCTTTTGAATACAACACAAGGTTGTTATGGCGCCTTATTTAAAGTCCTGGTGGGTGCCATCCAGACGGGCTTAGACCTTTTTTTTTGTCTCGGGGAAAACCTCTCTTGACGGGTTCCTCCGGCCCAGGGGGACCGAGAGATATGTGGGACTCCGGGAAATATGTTCAGCTATACGACTACCCACTAAAAACCCCGCTGTTCTATCGCCTACACCCGGTCCTACGGATATGTGGCCTGCCGATCTCGTGGCCCGTACCGACGCCGGCCCGCCCTTTGTCTCAAGGCGAGCCTCTTCTAAAGTGTTGGCGCCAGGGGGTCAGGGTTTCATCCCCCCGGCGCTCTCCTGTAACAACTCTAAGAGTTGAGGGGGGCCGTGGAACAGCACGCGGCCCTCTCCCTCGCGGCAATAGTGCAGGCCGCGGTTCCTCCCCTGAGGGGCGACCCTCGGCCGCTTTCTACGGCGGCTGGAGGTCGCTGCCCGCCCTCCAGCGCTGACGACGCGGCCTGCGTTGGCGGGAGGGGAGTGCGGTGGCGGCCTCCCGCCCCCGCTCCGCCGCCTCCTTTGCAGACACTACTACCTCGCAAAAGGAGGCGACGGCCGTCCATCCAGGATCGCCCCCGACCATGGACAGAACCAGGGCCGGGAGCAACAGGTCCGCGGCCAATTCCGGACGGGACTCGCATCCCCGTCGCGTGCTAGTTAGGCGTGGGTACGACTACCAGACGACACTCCAGAAAAACCAGGGAGTCGCCCGACATCGTAGCCGGCCCAGCAAGACTAACCGACAGCGAGGATGCGATTCCCGCCCCCGGAACACTCTCTGTGCAGGCGCAGTCGAAATAGGCATGGTTTCGACTACCAAATCAGGGCCCAGGGCAGAACCCGGGACCCCAATCAGTATTCGCAACCATCCCACCGGGGACCACGCCACGAACAGAGAGCTAAGTTGGACAGGATGTAGGAGGTAGACGGGAAGAAAGGTAAGACTCTGTCGCCTCGGACGGAGAGGGGAGTGAGGCGACGGATGCTCGGGCACCTCGGGTACGCACACCCGTGCACTCCTCGGACAGAGGAGCGCCCGTGAGGGGGGGCTTAGACCCCTACCGACTAACTATTAACCTAAAACGACATCTTGTCGCCCTGTACGACAGGCCGCCACCGGCCACAAAGGTTATTTTATTAATATTTAACTACCGCTTACTAGTCTTATAAGATCTTATTCAGTAATCTGTCAAAAATAACTTTAAAATGTTTTTAATAAATTAGGTCAATCTTTTATACGTATTTTTTATAAATATACAAAGAAGTTTATATTACCCGGTAGACTGTTAAATTTTTCTTAAAAAATAATGGTCTTTACTAAATGCTTTCACAAAACAAAGCCATCTAGTTTCTTTCCTCATTTTCTTTTCCCGTTTTTGTTCCCTCAGACTTGACTTAAAGATAATGGCGGCCCATTTACATTTAAGGTGCAATGAATTCGTCAACGAAGACTTTTTTTTAATAAATACTTGCACGGTTTTATTTTTAAACACCTTTCTTAAGAATATTCGTGACAAATAAAAACACAAAATATATAAAAAAATCAGTTTAGATTATAAGTGATAAAAGTGGTTTTTACATATTAAATTGTGTTCGTATGTAGAATTTGAGGTTTCAGTTACGACCTCCGGCCGCCGTAAAAAGCGGCCGCGGGCGGCCCCTCGGGGGAGGACCCGCCGCCCGCACTATTGCCACGAGGGTGAGGGCTGCGTGCTGTTCCGCGGCCCCCCTCAACTCCTAGAGTTGTTAGGAGAGCGCCGGGGGGACGAAACCCTGACCCCCTGGCGCCAACACTTTAGAAGGGGCCCGCCTCAAGACAAAGGGAGATCGGCAGGCCATATATCCGTGGGCCCGGGCGTAGGCGATAGGAGAACAGCGGGGTTTTTTTAGTGGTAGAATTTGAGGTTAATTGACGGTGTGTATTTATTTATTTACATCATAAACAAAAAAATTCTACAAACGTCAATCGTTATCCTAGATAACGCGAAGGATAAAATTTTTAGAAAGATATTTAGATTATCAATCATCGTGGCATCGCCTTGTGGCAACCATCGTGGCATTGCGAATACACTGCTGTCCCATAAGGGTACAGGAACTTGGATAACTAATGCCGGAACACAACACAAGGTTATTATGGCGGCATACTTAAGATCAAAGGTGGTCGCCATCCACACGGGCTTGAGGCTCTACCAGCTAGGGTGGGTTGTTTTGTCGCCTTTTACGACAGGCCAACCTCGGCCACAGAGGTTAGTATTCTTTCTCCGCCCCTGCACGGATAAAATTAAATTCCATCGCACCGTCTTCAAAGGCATCTGGAATCTGGGTTACTTATGCCAAAACACAAGGTTATTAAAGTGGCATATTTAGATGGTTGTCATCCGGAAAGTATTATTCTTTTTCTATTTCTGTTTTATTTTTTTTAAAACGTAAGGAACTTCCTGACGGGGGTCCTCCGAACGCAAATATTTTTTTATTAATATGTATGTATCGATTCACCGATAATCCGCGAATAGTAAAAACGCGAATGATGAAGCGCGAATAAGGAGCTTTTACTGTAAACTACATTATATTATGTTTGTTTAAAAATCATATTTGGATCTCAACTCAGAAATTATAAGTTCGATGACATAAATTGAACGTACAAATCTCTTATGTAGTTTTTTTCTTAGTAACCATATTATAACATAAATAACAACAATAACATTAACGTACCAACGGTGAAAGAAAATATGGGGGAAACCTGCAATCGGAGTTCAGCGTTGTGTATTAATACGGGTATGCTATTTGTTCCTTTTAGAGAGAAGTCCGAGTCCAAAAGTGGGTTATAATGCGCTATTATTATTATTGTATATTTACAAAATAAATACGATACGTATTTTGAATGTACTCATGAAACTGGTGAACATAAAGCTAGTAAATCTAATTCTGTACGTGACTCCACTATACTAGCGCACTCCTCTTTAAATATCACTTTGTTTTCCCATCACTTACAATCTATATCAGAATGATATTCGTATCGTAAAGCGATTTCGCTGAATGGGATAGTTTGTTTTTAAATTATTCTACTACTAGCTGACCCGGCAAACGTTGTTCTGCCATAAAAATAATAAAATGTCAAAAAATAAAAAATAAAATTTAGGGGTGGACTACCCCTAACATTTAGGGGAATGAAAAATAGATGTTGGCCGATTCTCATAGATACCGGATAAGCACAAAAAATCACTAACTCAATTTAGTTATCTGCCTACTGCCTACCCCCTAAGAACGATGGCGTGATTATTTATAGCCTATGACCATTTCTAGGTTATCATCTATCACCATACCAAATTTCATCAAAATCCGTTCAGCCGTTTAGGCGTGAAAGAGGAACAGACAGACAGACAGACAGACAGAGTTACTTTCGCATTTATAATATTAGTATGGATAACACTAGCGTCTGCAATTATATTTTGCAATAGAGATATCCTAACTTCTAAAACTAATCCTTATATTAAATTGTCATTATTTGAGGTTTGGTGAAAACGGTGCTGAAAATTAGGCAAGAATCACCAATGTTCTTTTATTATTACAATTTTTCTTTTAACTGTATTTTCTTTAGATTATATTGTACATGTAAAAACATTTCTATTGTATTTAATTCATTTGTATATCCTTATTGAAGTTCTATTCTCATGTAGCTAGTTTCTGTATTATTATAGGGGAAGGTGCAGCAAGCCGAAGATACAAGTTTTACTTAGTTTTGGCTTGAGGAACCTATATAGTTTTATGTAATAACTACCTTTATTATATTTTACCATTATAAAAATGTAATTTTTGTGGCAATAAACATATTATTATAATTATAATTATTGTTTATTGCTGTTGAATAGCATACAACATATATCTGATGCCTAACTTTTTTTAATACTGTAGGACAGGAGACAGGCTGACGGCCCGCTTAGAATTTAGCGGTTACTGTCGCTTATGGATGTTTGTAACGCCAGTGGCATCGTGAAGACGCTGCTGTCCCATAAAAGTAGAGGAACTTGGGTCACTAATGTAAGAACAAAACACAAAGTTATTATGGCGGCATACTAAGGACCAAAGCTGATCGCCATCCAGACGGGCTTGGGGCCCTACAACGTAGCTAGGGTCGGTTGTTTTGTCCCTTTTACGACAGGCAGACCCCGGCCGCAGAGGTCAGTATTATTTCCCTGCTTCTGCATGGATAAATTAATAGTAAATCTTCGCCTATATCCATAGGATGTTTGCGGTACCGTTCGAATACGAATTTCCGCCTGCTTCTTTTGTGATCATTTTTTTTTCAGTTTCATTGAAATAAGTTCCTAGTTGTTATCCATTGTTCAAGAGCTAATAAAACGTTTGTTTTTAAACTAATCTGCAAGCCCAGTTTCATAACTTTTTTTTTGTTTGTTTTTAAGGTATTTTAGTGGAAAAAAGTCAAAAAATATTGAAATGATATCGTTTTTTGTCTTGCATTTTTAAATTTGATATATACCTATATATACATAACTAGTGTTTAATTGTTTCTTTAAATCGAAAAAAAAAAGATTTAAATTAATAGTTTTCTTAAATATATTTTTGATGTTGCATTTTTACTTATTTTGAATAAAGCTATATTGAATAAAACATGATACTCAAAAATGGTTCACTTTTGCATAATGCATATGGGAGTTAAAATTATCACAAAGAGTCACCCCTATCACCTTTTAGCGAGAATACGTCGATTACCAATATCCCTGTATAATAGTCGCAAATCACTAAAACTAAACAAATATGTCACTAATATCGAAAAATTTATGCTGAATAAAAAAAAATACTACCACTCCATAAAATCAAACATTAAGTCAAAAAAAGTTAAAAATACATATAATTTTACCAAGAGATTAAACTATTTCACTTGGAATTCAATAAATAAATAAAAAAACATTGTGACCTTTCCTAACTTTGTAGGCGGCAAAGTTTTGAGCGATAAACGAAAGAAATCCATTTGTGGAAATTAATTCTCAAAGACTTGCTAAAGGAGATAATTATTTATGTGCATTAAGAATAATTTAACGGTTGCCTGGATTCAAGTTGGATTCATTTATTTTTTTAGTTTTATTATCTAATGATTTAAAACTATTTATTGTTTAAAATTTATAACTACTCAGCTCATATTTAATTTAATGAGCCGTAAACTGGCTATAGAGTGATGTGAAAGACCATGTGAAAGATCTTATTATACTATTAATATACATTAAATAGTTACATATTTGTATATACACTAAACAGAAACTCATATACTAAAATAAAAGTTGACAATAATGCGTAATTAGATAGACGTATAACTATCTAATTATACAGGGAGGGCCATAAATGTTTGCACATTTGAAACATAAATGGAAATAAAACTACAAATGTTATTTTGTTGATCATTTATTTAAAAGAAATAAACGATTAATGAAATTCATTTTTTTTTAAATGACATCGTCCTGATGTTTCCCTTCTCGTCGTTAGCACTCCTGCAATCGATTATGCAAACTTTGGAAAACTCGCTGGCACATGCTGCAAGGGATCGCGGATATTTCCTCGTGATGTATTTATTCTTTCAATTGGCATATTGTCATCGGTTTAGTTTAGTTTACTCGACTTTTCAAGTACAAGTAACGTTAATCTAGTAATTATAGTCACAGATGACTAACGAGTCTCGCTTTGTATCGAGAGGAGAGTATATTATATTATATAATAAAAAAATTGATACTTAAGCTTTGTTCTTTTTAACCGACGAAAAAAGGGAGGAGGTTCTCAAGTCGACGCGTATATTATTTTTTTTTTAACGTATGATAGGAGTCATCCGATTTTAATAATTGTTTTTATTAGAAAGGGTATATATAATACTTCGAAGATGGTCCCATATAAATTTGCGAAAAAAATGCCAGCCCTAAGGGTACGAAAACAGAGAATGATTAATTGTTCACTCACCGATTATATCTATGACCACGCATAACTTTTGACAGAATTGATTTATTTAAGCATGTAGTAATTAGTAGCCTATAGCCACATAAAATTATGAAATAAAAACTTTTTACAAAATAATTAAACCGCCGATAAAACTAAAAAGCAATAAATAATAAACCTTCTTTTTATTAACCTTAACAACTATTTTCTTAAACTAACATTAGTTTAAGAAAACTCAAAATTACTTAAGTATACTTACATAAGTATACTTAAGTAATTTTGAGTCGGCGCCAAACAAGCAAATTAATTAATTACGTAAAGCGTGATGCGCGGCGACGACGTAGCATGACACGCTCATTCGCCGGAAATTGCCAAGCGTTTACGAATTTAATGTCAGCGAGACAGCAACTCAAACGGGCACACACGTGAGGGCACTGGCGCCGACTCAAAATTGCTTAGGTATACTTACATTAGTTTAAGAACTTAGTTATTAATGTTAATAAAAAGAAGGTTTATTATTTTTAGCTTTTCAGTTTTCTAGGCGGTTTAATTATTTTGTTAAAAAGTTTTTATTTAATTATTGAATTGTTGGACTTATTGCTAGATATACTCAAAGTCATTGGATTAAATTTTGTAATCGAATCAAACGTTGGGGTTTAAATGGTAATGTTTTGTTACACAATCTAATAAGCACATGATAGTAATAACGAAATAAATTTGATTGATTATAATATATAAGTTTAGACTTGGCTGAGTACCTCGTTTATTACGGAATTTCGACAACCTTTACTTTTACAGCACATAGAGTTTTATAGTGTTTGAAACGACGAGTTCATTTGAATACATTTGCTTCCTTTTTCACGTTTCACGGTGTTTGAATGGGAAATTTTACTTAACTGGCATACGCAATTATTTGTCACAGGGCACAGCATCAAAGTGCCGTAATGTGTCGCTGCCTTTTCGTTAAAAAGCTATTCTTTATAGTTGTGTAAAAAAAATTCAAATGGTGCCCTGCTGTCTCTATACTAGTACAATAAGTCCATTTTTTTTTATATACTTCCTGGTAAGTGTAAATAAAAAAATATTTTTAAGATATACTTCATGTAATAAAGGTTTACTAGTTAACCTCTCAAAAATTTTAATATCTCGACCACGCTACCCCAATGTAACAAATATTTTCATTTACTCTTGGGTTGTTTTCTTCTTTGAATATTTAAAATCATCTTTTTACTACCATTTATCCAGTTTTCTTTCTCCATGCAAGGGAGGAATAAGGATACTGACAGCCCTGCGCTCGGGGGCGGCCTGTCGTAAAAGAAGACAAAACAATACTAACTAGGTGGTAGGGCTCCCAGCCCGTTTGTATGTAAAACATTCCTAGGCTCTAAGTATGTCACTATTATAGCCATGTGTCGTGTTCCGGCATAAGTCACTCAGATTCCAGTCCCCTTACGCAGATGGGGCACTGTTAGCAGTGCATGTTAGGTAGGTTATTTGCTTGTCTGCTGAACTCCAGTATAAAAACACATAGACTTAAGACGGGAATCCAAACTGAGAAGCTTTCACATATCGGAACGTCTAAATTAATTCTAAATTAAATCTAAATACTATTCTTCAATTTGAATTTCGTAATTACTATAGCGAAAACAAACGTGCCAAGTCAACGTCAAACGTCAAAAAAAAATAATTCATAGACGTCGTAGACCCGCAAAAAGGTGACTCTATTGATCATCTCAAAATGAATACAAAACAATAGTATTATTAAGAAACAGAAAATACCAAGCAAAATCGAAAAACTAATATATTGCTATTATCGTTTCAATTATTTATAGTTTCCCTTGCACCGGGATGTTATTGTTTCCAAGTGAAAATGTTCGCAGCCTTGTATAAATAAAACTGTCAAAACCGCAAACACGTACCACTTAATCATTTGGAAAAGGAAAGTTGCGAAACTTTGCTATTTTGAATATGAGAAGAGTCTGTGAGAGACTTGAAATGTTGTATAAGAAATTGTTCACGATGTTTTTTCTTCTTCAAAATTGTTTTTGCAAGCTATTTACTATGGAAATTTGTCCACAATATTCATAATGAGAGAAGAGAGAAGATTTCTTACAATGAAATAAGGATTGTTTAAAGTCCTGATTTAAGCAATCTTTGACTTACCTTAAATGGTAATAACTTAAATCTACACAAATATCATAAATATGAAAGTAATTCTGTTGATCTGTCTATTTTCACGCCGGTTTTGATCTCGGTATAGTAACAGATTCGACCTTGGAGAAGGATATATGTTTTTGTCGCGAAATTGAAACTTGAAGGGGTGAAATAGGAGTGAAAGTTTTTTTTTTTATTGACATGGTAGAACACCGTTTACCGGGTCAAATAGTGCAATACAAACACATCACAAGGTTTATAACAGGTGTGCTACTGCAGTCACCTTGGCTATTGCAAGTCAACTAAGTGGTTGTATTAACAGGGTATTAAACTGCAGATATCCAGTTCAGTTTTCTCTAGACAAAAAAGTATCTTATCACACATATCATAACTAGTTGATCCAGCTAACGTTGTTCTGCCATATGAATAAAAAAAGTAACATATGTCCTTCTCCAAGGTCCAGTCTATGATTATACCGAAATTCATCAAAATTGGTTCAGCGGCTTAGGCGTGAAAGCGTAACAAACAAACTCACTTTCGCATTAACAATATTAGTTAGGTTCATCATGCTAGTGATTGACCAAATCTCCTATCGTCCCAGGGCGAATATAGTTTAATTCGTTTACATCGATATATCCAGAATATTGTTTTTGTCTTTCGACAAAATAATAACATTTGACAAAATTAAGCTTGTGCAGGGGTGGTTGCTCCACTACCTTTGAAAACATTACATCAGAGCCTTGTTTTTATCAGGGTGCACTAGTTGGTAGATAAAGTGACACAAAAATGTCATACACTTAAAACTTATTCTCTCTGTTGATTTACATACAGCACAGAAAAAGCCCGGTTTGTTTTTTAATTGTAGTGTTACGTTAGTTTCTGTTGTAACCATTACATCTATTTCATGGGTTTAGGGTTAATTGACTAGAAAAAGAAATATGGCAACGAATGGCAGAAGTTTATCCTTTCGTATACGCAGCAGTGTATCCCTGCTTTAAAGTATTGGTCCTAAAAGAAGACTCAAAGTACCCAGCATCTATCAAAAAAGTCCACTAAATCGCTCTTCACCTGACAGTTAGACCAAAGTCTCAAATATTGTATAGCTATTACAGAAATGTTCTCTCGGACCCTCATCATTAAAAGTTAGGACAGTAACGTCAAGCTTGTCTGTATTGAATTAATGTTTTGCCCCCGCATTATACGCAACTGGTACCGAAAATAAGTGCTTGATCTGGATTATTGTTCTACTGCCTCTGAAATTGATCCGATGTAGCCGTAGATGAGAAGCAAATTAGTACATGTTATACTCAATAGCATTTACATTTTCATTATAGAGATTTCTAGGTTAGCTATGACTCTGATGGTCTTGTTTAGCAGAGCAAACAAACTTCAAGTTAAATAGGTTTAAAAAACATCAACAGAATACTCAAATATATTTTATATTTACAATCAGTAGTAAAAAAATTATAATATTTTATTTTACCCTAATTTTTTGTCCATATTTACATACATTTTTTGATTTGATTCTAATAATTCATGCATTTAAAATGCATGTAGGGGACGGCCAGTTAACTATCAACTTTAAAAAAACCGTTATCTAAACCATTCGTTGCCTTGTACAACACATCTCGTTCCTAAGTTCACGTAGCTTCATTTCTTTCACTCATCATGAAATCTTTAAAATTATACACCCTTATTGACTTGAAATGTATAAAAAATATTCATTTTGCGATGTAAATGCTCGCTAAGAACAAATTTCATGGAAATCCTATCTAAAATGTATTTTTTTTTTTCAATTTATACATAACAGACAGAACGACGTTTGCGGGTCAGTCAGTAAGCGTATATTATACCTATTGTATACGAACTGTTAAATAATGTCCGTTTTCTTCTTACATATTCATGTATTCTGGGGGCGGTCTTTTAATCATAACAATGGTCCCACCAAATAAATAGGTCAGAAGATTTTAAGTATTCAAAATTATTTAATTTACGTTGTTAAATAAGGTTAATATTTGCTTTTAGAGGTATGTAATGTAAAGGTGTGTATGTATAAGGTATGTGTATATGTGTACCGCTTTTACTGGCTTATCAAATTTATTAGTAAAGCAGGTAACGTATTTATTTTTTGCAAGCTTACCTACAATCAGTTTTTTTAACAAAACAAAATAACAAAAGGCTGTCGGTACGCAATTGTGATATTTGCACTGTCAATTGCCTTTAAATATATTATCATTATAAAATGCTTCCATTTTTTAAATTGACGGTTGGCAACACTAGTCCAGGTGCTATGTCAAATGTTGTGTTCCAACACAGCAATCGGCGTTGTCCTTCAACAGAACAAAGATTTGCAAACCCTTGCATTTTCTTCACGCAAGTTGAGTCCACTGCAGCGAAAATACTCTCCCTACGACAGAGAATTCCTCGCAGTATACGAATCTCTGAAATACTTACTTCAGACACATGGTCGAAGCTAGAGAGTTTACAATATATACCGACCACAAACCACTTTGCTTTGCTTTTCACTAACGCAAGGATATGAGTTCACCGAGACAGTTTCGTAATCTGGACTTCGTATCACAGTTCACAACTGACTTAGACAAATTGAAGCGTTGGAATTGTCGATAGATTACTCTAAGTTATCAAAGTCATCAAGCATCAGATCCCGAGCTTAAAGACCTGTTGTAGCAAGAATCTTCATTACGCTTAGAGAAAGTAAAGATACCTGGAACACATGCTGAAATATATTGTAACGTCAGCACACCAATATCCAAACCATTCATCACAAAGCTTATGCGCAAGCAAGTCTTTGATAGATTGCACGTATTAAGCCACTCCAGTGCGAATGCAACTGCAAATCTAGTCGCAGAACGCTACATCTGGCCCGGAGTCAAAAAAGACTGAATAGAGTGGACACGTATATGTCTAGCTTGTCAACGTTCTAAGATAACTGGGCATGTAACGTCTTCATTGGGTACATATAAGCTACCACGAATACGATTCCTTTATATGCACATAGATCTCATCGAACCACTTCTAATCTGCAATGGAAATAAATATTGCTTCACCGCTATACATCGTTTCACTCGATGGCCTGACCAAATACCAATACCCGATGCGACAGCTAAAACGATAGCGAAGGCCCTGTTAAGTGGTTGGATATCCAGATTCGGAACCTCTGTAAGCGTTGTCACAGACCGTGGAAGACAATTCGAATCTTGTCTATTTCAACACCTAACAAAAATATTCAGTTTACACATAAAAAGATTACTGCATATCATCCTTCACGCAACGTAATTATCAAGAGGTTCCACAGACAACTTAAGACAGCAATTACTTGTCATTCGACGGAACATTGGGTAGAAGCCTTACCTTTGGTACTAGGGGACATCCGAAGTGCATCCAAGGAAGACATTGGCGTGAGTGCTGCAGAATTTGTTTACGGAGTGCCGTTACGCTTGTCAAGAGAATTTTTTAATCCGAGCAAAGCTGGAACAACGGACGTAACAGAATACACTGCCCGATTACGCTCATTTGCCAACAACTTAAAACCTATGCCTGCTTCGAGACATGCGAAACTAGCAATTTTTGTTTTCAAGGCCTTACCAACTGTTACTCATGTGTTCTTGAGAGAAGACGCAGTATGAGCCCATTTACAGCCGGCATACACTGGTCCATACCCTGTACTTGAGAAATCAGAAAAGGTTTATAAATTATTAATAAAAAGGAAAATCCGTCACAGTGTGTGTTGACTATCTTAAGCCACACTAGCCTTCTTACTGGATTATAATAGCAGCGAAACTCCAATGATGTCCCCCGATGACTGACTCGATGACCCCCTGGAATTGTACAAAAGAAAACGGAATCAGGTCGCACTGTAAGATTTCCCGATTACTATCAACGGTAGGAACGTGGGCAGTGATGTGGTGTACATAATAATTATATTTAAAATTAAATTTAAGTTATTTTACAAAAAAAGACTGTTAGGGCTATTTACAATCTAGGTGCTATGGGTTCTTATTGTGAATAAAAAAATTGAGTTTGAGTTTATTCACATCACCTAGTTTGCATCTGTCACAAAGTTTAACTTCTGCGTGCCTAGTGGCGTAACCCTTCTATAACACAAACTTTTTTGAAAAGAACATGACTTGAGACGATGTGACTAAATTTAATTTTTACAAAAACAGTTTACGTGTCATTCTCAAACCTTATAAAAAACACTAAATGCTTGTCCTTTTTTATAGCTCGAGTTCGGCAAACAGGCATACGTTCTATACGATAAAAAATCCTTCTTTTATTACTTGTGATTTATCGAAAAGAGTAATCGATAGACGGAAGGTCGTCTATCGATTACTCTTCTTGACACAACAGATTTTACACATCGATACGCCTTTGTGGGGACGGGTTCAACTCCCGTTTCAAATCTAGGTGTTTATGTATAATATGTATTTACTTACAAAAGTATCATTTTTATACCCATAAAACAAGCGCGCTCTGCTGCATACTTTGGAACTAGATGGCGCTGTGTGAATTATAGTACTAATGTACTATAATTAGTACAGTATTGATTATATTACCATTGTAAAGGTTGTGGTGGTGTACTGAATACTTCACTTTCAAGTGGCCTACTAATGAATAATACTCGGTATAGATTTTAATTGTTTTAGCGACCGCGACGTGTCGCTGCACATAGATCACTGACGCACATAATGTAATATGCGTCAGTGCTTATTCAACAATATCATATCCCTTACACTATTAATATTTGGTAGTTTGTGGATAAGGAAGGTGTTAAATAATTGCACAGTTATTAGAGTTATTAAATTCCTATTTAACAATAATTAAATTCTCAAAGCCCTTGACGCTAATAAACAGTTTCAAAATGATCTCCCTTAATATTTTAAAGGAGTTTTACAAACGGTTTCTATCCATTAGGATCATTAAAACTGACATAGTAATAATTCGGAGGAGAAAGGGGCCTTTCCTAAAATTGCACTGCTTTGTTGTTGAATGAGGGCTGTTGATCATTTTGTTTATAGATGGACCTATTGTTTTCTGCTCTTTCATCAACCTCAAAGAGAATAATGGATTGATTTCATAATAATAACCTAAATTATTATACATGATTTTTAAATTTTAACAACTTTGTATATCTATATGAGGATGAGCTATAAATGTAGACCAAATAAAGGATGGATTGACTGCATAATAGATGATAGGACAAAAAGAATATATATTATATCGCACATTGTCTTTCTGGCGTTTTTTGGTTTATGCAGGGTATCTTGTACACTTGTTAAACCTTTACATTCTCTTTTGGCTTCACATTCTGGCGGTTGCTCCTTTAGTGTCCCTGTAAAAGCATACTCTTTCATGACAGCCCTATTAACACTAACAGAAACATTTTTGTCTACTCCAGGTGCATACAATCTGGAGTCCATTTCGTTGGTTTTGAGGTAAATATCCCAACTTGTCGAAAATGCACTGTACGAGTGTTCTCATTTTTGTTTTGTGCTTTTATCAGGACGATTAGAAGCACTTATCTCTGTATTAGGTGCATTATATGACTTACAAATTAGTTATTTTGCAAGAGAAGTACGAGCTCCTTTCAATAGGAACATTTTGCTTTCAAGGCACGTAAGAGGGAACTTCTTCTTCTGAGGGCAAAGTTTTTTGCAACTGCATTTACTGTAGGATGAAGACGTCGATTCTACACACCTCGTAGCAAACACGTCTGAGTGATGATTGCTCACTTTAGGAAAAATGCTTTGCGATCTGATTGATTGCCGATGTTTGAGGTCTTAAGCGATAAAGATATATGCAACGTACTTACGTAAGACGGATGATACTATGATACTAACTCTAACGATTTTGTTTTGTTGTAAGATGAGCTCGCACACTCGCGTTCACGGTTATTGTGTTTTGAACGAATTAGTATTACAATTTTCGGCTTGGACTAAAAGTTGTGCTTGGCAAACAGAAAATAGTTGTGAAGGTGGTATTTGTTGTGTGTGAAGGAAGTCGAGATACAAATGGAATTAATTTATACTACACTCCTATGACTTTTATTACCGAATTCGTATGATCCGTTTACACGCCACTATAAAATATGGAATTAGCCGTTGGAGGACATTATTAAGATAAAACTAGATCTGGTTGCGTAATCGTGTAGTGGCGAAATAACCTGCCACCTACCTCCAAATACAAATATCATTTTGTTAATTATATATTTTGTATGCAGGTATCTTCATACATTACACATGTAACATTAAAAAATTAAACAAATCTAACTACAAAATCAATATCAATAAACAATTCAGTGTTAATTTTTTTTATGCTGTAGGACAGCACAGTCTGATAGTCCGCTTAGAATTTAGCAGTTACCGTCGCTTAAGGGTGTTTGCAATGCCGGAACACAACACAAGGTTATTATGGCGGTACACTTAAGACCAAAGGTGGTCGCTATTTAGACGGGCTTGAGGCCCTACCACGTAGCTAGGGTGGGTTGTTTTATCGCCTTTTACGACAGGCCGACCCCGTAGTAGTTAGTATTCTTTCCCACAGAAGTTAGTATTCTTTCTCCGCTCCTGCACGGATAAATTTATACCTAGTCAGGTCATAAATTCTGTCACATGTTTAATGTAAAATAATTGTAATAAGTTTATTCATTATGTAACCATTCATATACCAAAATGAACTTAACAAAACATAGATTCTTATGACATTAAAGTTTATTCAAAATGACCTCCGTGATTTTGAATACAAGCCTTCAATCTGCGCGGCCAGTCGTCTATCGCAGCACGAACGAGGTCCATGTCAATATCGGCGGCTGCCTTAATCAAGGATGTCTTGAGCGACTCCAAATTGGGATGAGGCTTTGAGCACGCCTTTTCCTCCAAGTGTTGCCATATCTTGTAATCTAACGGATCCAAATCTGGACTGGAGGAGGGCCAGTCTTCGTGCCGGATGAAGTCGATTTCACGCGCCGCCAGCCAGTCTTGTGTGCTCTTCGCTCTATGAGCTGGCGCCGAATCTTGTTGGAATACCCAGTGCCTGTTATTGAACATGGTATGAGAAACAGGTTCCACAAGGTTCGTCAGGACTGTATTTTGATACACAACAGCATTCGTTTTTACACCTTTCTCACAAAAATGTACCTCTGTTAAGCCCCAATAAGAAACTCCCAACCATACCATGAGCGAGGATGGAAAATGACCTCGTTGGACACGCGGAATACGGTTGCTCGCTTCTTCACTACTGTGTGTGTACACCTTATCATTTTGTTTGTTGTAGCTCTCTTCTACGGTAAACATTTTTTCATCCGAAAAAAGAATTTCCCGATATTTTTTTCCCGCGTACCGCTTCAACAAAGCGCGGCATCTCTTCAGTCTCAGGTCCATTAGACGAGCATTCAAACGATGTCCTGTTTTTCTTCGATATGCCCGAAGCCCTAAGTCTTCATTTAACACCCTTTTCACCGTGGTTCTGCTTAACCCCATCTGAAGGGCCAACAGTTTCTGCTTACGTTTGGGATTTCTTTGAATTCGTGCCTTCACAGCTTTTATCACTGCTGGAGTCCTAACAGACCGAGGGCGACCACTTCTTGACCTGTCATCTACACTAGAGTCTTCATTGTATCGTTTGATGGTACGATAAACGAATCTTTTGGTAATATTCAAATTTTTCAGTATGTTAAAAATTTGAATTGGCGCGTAACCGCAACGATGTAACGCAATAACTGCAACACGGTCTTCTTTAAACGTCCACTCCATATTTAAAAATGAGTAAAATTCTAAAAGTTATACATTTTTATTTTCATGAACAATTCGAAATTCGAATTCAATAAACTTTTTTGTGGCCAGCATTCTAAAAGAAAAGTTTTTACTGTGTGACAATACTTATGACCTGACTAGGTATACTGTAAGCAAAATAACACATACGCACTAAATTATATTTGGAGCAAGTCGAGGAATAAATGGAAATCATTTCTATTACACTCCTGGCCAATCAGGAATTCAACCTATTTTATCCGTGCATTCGTATTCCCAATCTCCAAATTATCTGTAGCAAAATTTGCATCAGAAGCCCGTCGCACATTATCTGTATGATCTTCTTGCTGAGGTTTGTGCACGGTGAGAGTATCTTGTGTACTACTTGTCGAGGGTTCAATACTTCTACAGTCACTTTAGTTCTCGTTGGTTTTAATCTTTGGAAAATATTTTTTGGCATGTCTATTAGTACTGCCGGTAGCATATTTGTCTATTACAGGCTCATTGTGCATCTCGCAATCTGGAAACCATTTCTTTGATTTATTTTTTTATTTATTGTGTCAAAAAACCAACAGCGTAACACAAATTACATTATGCATTGTATAGTATACACACAAATAGCAAGTTTTGAGGAGAAATACGCCCGCTCTATATTTTCAATTTGTTTTTCTTTTTTGGTGTATTTGTTGGCATGATTTAATAAGCACGTGTCTTTTTATGGGCCTCATAAGCTGTGTTGTGGTAGTTACAGAAGAGCTGTGTGTGTGTTTTTTTAGTTATCACAACGCGTGTCCCACGTTCTGGGATTTTTTTTTTGTTTAAGAGATGCACTAGCCGAGGGAACGCTATAATGATGATTTTATCTCTGACCCCTTTTTCCGTTTCGCCTTATTTCTTTCTTTCTTGGTAATGTAGGTATGAACGAGAGGTTCTCCTCCTCTGAGGGCAAAGTTTTTTGCAACTGCATTCACTGTAGGATGAAGACGTCGATTTTACACACCTCGTAGCAAACACGTCTGAGTGACGAGGGAAAAATGCTTTGCGATTTGATTGATTGCCAATATTCGAGGTCTTAAGTAGTAAAAATATAAGCAACGTACTTATTCAAGACTGATGATAATACCTCTAGCGAGTTTGTTTTATTGTGAGACGTGCTTACACACGCGAATTAACGGTTATTGTGTTTTGAACGAACTAGTGTTGCAACTTTCGGCTTGGACTATAGGGACTTAGGGACGTGCTTGACAATCGAAATACCTCTAGTAATTTTGTTTTATTGTGAGACAAAATTATTACCATTTATTTTATATAGTTTTTTTGCTTATAAAAAGGACAAACAAGATAGAAAAATAAAGTTCATCTCTGGTATCATCGCTCGGAAGTAGTTTTAGTTATTTTACTGAAGAGGCCATACATTTACTTTTAGCATCCCACGATACCCATAGAAAAAATTATAATTACATAATATCACAGTGTCACGTTTAACATACAAAAAAGAATAACGTTTACAGTTACGGCTTTTTAATTTCTTAAGCACTCAATTAAATTATTTACCAGCTAACAAAGCACGTGAAAAAATTACATCGTCATTTAACCGAGAATCGTTAAAAGTTATTTAATTGGAAATCTTTTGAAGTTTTGGAGTAAATTAATTCAGATGTTCAGTCGTTTTACCATTTTCAGAAAACGAGTCTACAAAATTGTATTCTTTGTACATGGACCTGCAATTTTATTTAAATTAAGATACAGGCAAGTTTCAGAATGAAAGTATTTTATTTTATTATTTATGAAATGTTTAATTTCAAGTCTCTTTTACACCGAATAAAAAATCTTATATTGATAAAATTATAGTACATTGTGGCCAAATCGTAATACGGACAGAGCAATTCGATTCTCACGAGGCGTATATCTTGTCATATCTATACTACTATTATAAAGAGGAAAGATTTGATTGTTTGTTTGTTTATTTGCTTTGAATAGGCTCCGAAACTACTGACCCGATTTAAAAAATTCTTTCATTGTTGGGAAGCTACACTATCCCCGGGTAACATAGGCTATATTATATTTTCAAAAAAATTAGGGATCCTTACTAAAACTCTATTAATGTAACCCAAAGTGTAAAAAAATTACCTAAAATATTATTTAAATCGCGTGCGTTGCGAAAACTATTGATGATAGAATAAAATAATGTACTACAACTTTGCAGAACATATCATTATTTACAAAAAGTGTCGCGACAGCATATGTCTAACTATTATAGTTATGCCACAATAAGTGTTCTTTTATTTTAAAAATTTAATTGAAATGCCGCCCCTAGAAAAGGCTCTTTATTTGGATCTTGGTATTAATCCTTATCAAAATAAATTACTTCATATTCAAAACTGTTTCAATACCTTTATATAAATTTTTGAATTATTCAATTCGGATATTCCATTCGAAAGATATCACGAGTTTAAAAATGTAAGTATTAGAAAAATGTTGCGTGGTAGCCGCTCACCCTGTTCGGCTAGCTAGGCAGCACCTTATGCAATGTAGGCGTGCGTCACTGGGGTTTTTACAAAAATTAGAATACTTATTAAAAAATAACGAAAAATAAATAAAAAGTAATAGCAAAAACAAATCATTAAAATAAAAGCTCATAAAAATAATAATATTCAAACTTTATTTATAATTTAATTTTTTTAGTAACCTGACGCAAATAGAAGGGTTTGCCTCCAGGGGCGCTCCTCTGTCCGAGGAGTGCACGGGTGTGCGTACCCGAGGTGCCCGAGCATCCGTCGCTTCACTCCCCTCTCCGTTCGAGGCGACAGTCCTACCTTTCTTTCAGTCTACCTCTTACATCCTTTCCAACTTAGCTCTCTGTTCGTGGTGTGGTCCCCGATGGGATGGTTGCGAATACTGATTGGGGTCCCACGTACCCACGCCTGACTAGCACGCGACAGGGATGCGAGTCCCGTCCGGAATTGGCCGCGGACCTGTCGCTCCCGGCCCTGGTTCTGTCCATGGTCGGGGGCGATCCTGGATGGACGGCCGTCGCCTCCTTTTGCGAGGCAGTAGTGTCTGAAAGGGAGGCGGTGGAACGGGAGCGGGAGTCCGCCACCGCACTCCCCTCCCGCCAACGTAGGCCGCGTCGTCGGCGCTGGAGGGCGGGCAACGATCTCCGGCCGCCGTAGAAAGCGGCCGCGGGCGGCCCCTCGGGGGAGGATCCGCCGCCCGCACTATTGCCGTGAGGGAGAAGGCCGCGTGCTGTTCCCCTCAACTCCTAGAGTTGTTACAAGAGAGCGCCGGAGGGACGAAACCCTGCCCCCCTGGCGCCAGTACTTTAGAAGGGGCCCGCTTTAAGACAAAGCGTGGGCCGGCGCCGGCCCGGGCCACGAGATCGGCAGGCCATATATCCGTGGGCCCGGGCGTAGGCGATAGGAGAACAGCGGGATTTTTTAGTGGGTCGAACATCTTTTCCGGAGTCCCTTATAACCCTCGGTCCCCCCGGGCCGGGGGAACCCGTCAAGAGAGGTTTTTCCCCGAGACCGAAAAAAAATAGAAGGGTTTAATTTTTAATTTTTTGTTAAATACCCGTGCGAAGCTGGGACGGGTTGCTAGTACATAATAAACACATCAAAAAAGTCTAAGAAACTCAACACTTTACTCACTCAAAGTACGTAGGTATGTAAACTTTTTTGTTATTGATGACATACTGGCTGGTTGGCAAAAAAAAAATTCGATTATGTTTTGTTTTTTTCATAAAATTAAATGAAAGGGAATTTGTTTGAATTTAAGTGCGTTTTTATTGCTACGTTTAGTCTTGATTTTATAATTTTACCAACCATTTAAATAAAGTTAGCGACAAAATTGATTTGTTAGATATTTTTTACGTCATGGAGCGACGTCATTTGACGGCAAATCAAATGCAAAGAGCTGTAAGGATGTTGCAAGCGGGAAGTAATCAATCTCAGGTATCTCGGCATTTTGGCATTCACAGAAGTGTTATTTGTCATCTTTGGCAGCGCTACAATAATACAAGGGAACCCGCTGAACAGCATCCAGGCCGTAAAAGAAATACAACCACTCGGTAAGAATTACAACTGACTGCAAGACGTCAGCCGATGTTAACCGCTCGAGAGATAAGTTTGAGGCTACAAAATTCAAGTGGTGTTGATGTAAGTCCCCAAACTGTGTGAAATCGACTGCATGAGTACGGCCTACGAGCTCGACGCCCAATTAGGTGCCCACCGATACGTCACGGGAATCGCGCTCGTCGAAATGAATGGTGTAGAGAACGCAAAACTTGGACCCAGGAACAATGGGATAAAATTATGTTTTCCGATGAGTCGCGATTCGGATTTAGGCCTGGTAAAAGAAGGGAGCAAGTGTACCGTCGCGTCGGCCCGGAAATACTGAAAGGCATTCAGGAAGTTCATCCATACAGCGGCTCATTAGTTATGGTATAGGCGGGTATAATTAAGAACAGGCGAACTGAGCTCGTTTTTGTAAATGGAAACATGAACGCTGAAAATTACGTTAAGGATATTCTCAGGCCTTATGCCCATCCATTTGCACAAACCTTTGGCTCCGATTTTATTGGAGAACCTGCTTCTCTCATAGGACATCGTTCTTCACACACAGTAGAGGTCTGAGACAAGGGTTAAAGGCGGATTTAGAATACTAACCCCCTGCGGCGGCTCGGGGCGGCCTGTCGTAAAAAACGACAAAACAATTAGGATTGTTGTTGTGTGCCAGATTGTAAGGCTCCAAGTCCAACTTGAAATCAACCATACCGCCATAATATATACTCGTATGTGTTATGTTTCGGCAAAAGTGACCTAGATGCTAGTTCTCCTAAAGGCAGAATAATAAAGAAAAGAAGAATAAATAAAGGCGACGGCGGTGGCGTAGCAAAGATCTATAAACTACGGTAATAAAATACGGATCTATAAACTACAATTAAGTGGACAGTTAGCCTTTTGACGACAATAAAAGATGGAAAAAATAGTGTACTTTATATATAAATATATATTTTTTTTATTGAGCAAAGGCTAATAAACAAAACCACAAAAGCCAAATCTGTTAAAACTATTTACCTACTTAAATAAATATAGTTTATTAAATACGTAAAACCACATAATAAGCTTAAGAGCTTGGCTAAGGCCAATATCAATTTCATCTTATCCGATCAATTTCATATGTTTATGTTTAAATAATGACGTATTATTTGACGACCTCGGTGGCGTAACGGATAACGCACTTCGGTACGCTTGCGGAGGTCACGGGTTCGATTCCCGTCTCGCGTCTGGGTGTTGTATGTTTATGTATAATATGTATTTATTTACAAAAAAAAAAAGTATATAAGTAGTATATCAGTTGTCTAGTACCCATAACACAAGTGCTATGCTACTTAGTTTGGGACTAGATGGCGCTGTGTGAATTGTCACAAAATATTATTATTATTATTACTGTAAAGTACGAAAAGCGAGTCGGGATTATCCAGTATGTTTCCTACGAAACGAGTTTATCTCTTCTCGCATCTAGATCTTTTAATTTAAAGTAACCTACATTCGTATTGCACAACATGTTATGTGCCTGTGCATCAGTAGGCATATCGGGTATTGTGTTCCGGTGACGACGTTAGTCGCTCGACGAACGCGGTGCGCTTCTGTCGTTTATGCCATGTTAGAAAGGTGTGCTCAACATAACATTTGTGAATTGATTTTATTTTATTTAATGTCATATAACATATTTATAATTTAAAAATTTATGATTTAATATATCGGAAAATTGTTTCTTTAAATATTATACTTCATAAAAATGACTTGAAATTTATTTTTTTAAGAGTTGATTATTAATTTCGAACTAAATTTAATTGGTGAGATTCTATTTAAAGTTTATTTCTTTAGACTTTGTTTTTTAATTGTAAACAGTTAATTAATTGTGCAAGTGGTTTTTGACTCTTGTAAATATTAAATACATTAAATTAATGTGTATTTTTAATAACATTCATAAATTTGTGTATTTAAGACCTGATCATGGAATAATAATGGGTGTTTATGACAAAAAATAAGGTGAGTAAATTAATATATATCTATGTGTATCACCTGCGCTGTTTGTTGCACATTTTACACATGTATTATAATAATAGCAGTTGGGCAGTTTATTTTTTTTTGTACTAAAATTATGTACACTTAAAAACAGTAATTGTAAGTGTGAGCAACATTTTATGAATTAAAAAGTTTTAAATATATTTCATTGTGGTACATCGAATTTAAAAATAAATACATATTGATTTTGAATTCTTTTAGAATTAAAAAGAAATACATTCATACCCGAAAAGAAATTACTATACAGAAATATATCTTTGAACCAATGCCGGATTAAGCACGTAGCAAGAGTAGCAATTGCTACGGGCCCCGCGCAAAAAATGGCCCCGCATATTTAAGCCCGCTCATCTCTGCCTGAGTATGTACTGTACGATTGATCACCCACAACATTGTAACCTATAGATGGCAAATAAATATATTGAGGTATTAAGTATTGAATTGTTTATTTATCATTTAATTTTTATATTTAAGAAACCAAAGCAGAGCAAAGGCCCTTCAAAATAATTTGCTACGGGCCCCGCGCTAGCTTAATCCGTCACTGCTTTGAGCTAGTACGAGAACTGTATTTGTATAATATGTGAGATTCATATTGATATTATTTAATTCTTACTTTTAAATCAGAAAACAAAACAGACGAAATAATTCTGCTTCGTTTTTTGATCATCACTAAATCTTATGTTAGTTCCACGAATGCCAAAGTACTTAGCAGATATGCACCTCTTTTCATCAATTACTGAAATATTTTCCAAAAACCATCAAAAATAATAATATTTATTGAGAATTTTTTTTTTGTTGCGTAGGACAGCAGACAAGCTGACAGCCCGCTTAGAATTTAGCAGTTACCGTCGCCTATAGGTGTTTGCAACGCTAGTGGCATTGCGAACAGGCTGTTGTCCCATAAGGGTACAGGAACTTGGGTCACTAATGTCGGAACACAACACAAGGTTATTATGGCGGCATACTTAAGACCAAAGGTAGTCGCCATCCAGAAGGCCTTACCACGTAGCTAGGGTGGATTGTTTTGTCGCCTTTTACGACAAGCCGACCCCGGCCACAGAGGTTAGTATTCTTTCTCCGCCCCTGCACGGATAATTGTTGTATTTATGTCTTAGAATAAGATTTTGATTTTCATACAAGAAAATGCATAGTCAATTTAGATGAGTAGCTTTTGTATTTCGGTCGAATCTATGCTAGATTATGAATTCTGAACGTGGCACATGTGGTCATAGTCGATAAACGGATGAACCGGGCGCGTGAAAAATTCACCCGAGAACGCTTCCGGCTGAGAATATATGAAATGTATGGAGAGCCAAATGGAAGTGCGCTGCGTGATAAAAATTTTATCAGTTCACTGCAGAGTACAGTAGTTTAGATTTTTGGAATAAGAGTATTGAATTTGAGTTAGTTCTCATTTTAAAATTAAAACTGACTTTAAAAGAAAACATGCGGGGCAGTCTGGGGACTGCCGATAGAAGTGAAAACTAAGTAACTTGTGAATTATATCGTCGAGCTATTAGATTATTATTTTTGGTTTATAAAGAAGTGCTTATGATCAAGGATTAAAGTTTATATTGGTCATTAACACTTTTTTACAAACCAAAAATTGGTCACCCAAAAAGTGCTCAACGCGCCTAAAGAAGTTTTCACTTAAAAAACTCATCTGTATTTTGTATAAGTAATGCAATCATTTAAAAAGTTATATTATAAAATAAACCTTAAGTCATTATTAATATGGTTGTTATTACTGGAGTAAAACTCCATCTTACGATTTTTCGATCAGGATACGTAACCTGACGCGAGTTTAACGTTTTTTACCCATCACAAAAAAGTACACAACGCCGCTAAAGAAGTTTTCACTTCAATAAGTATTGTACAATTAATTATTAAAATTAAAAAAATGTCAGGTGCCATTAAATTGATGAAATGGTGGCAGAACTCTTTTAATGTAAGAACAACCTAATAAGTAGGCAACCCACATTGTTTTTTAAACAATTTCATTTGATCATTTGTAATAAATAAAAGGTAAGTTGAAGAAAAATCTAATCTCCTTCATAAGTGAGGAGGAAGAAAGCAATCGACAATTCAAAAAATTATTTTTATAGAAAGTATACTCACCACGTCTAAAGAAGCATCTATACGTTACCTTGTCTAGTGGTTTCATTGTGTTTTTCTTCACCATCGTTAAGTATCGTTGTATGCATGGCCAATGTTATTTACAATAAAATATCTAAATAAATAAAAGCTCTTAAATAAGTATATTTAAAAGCTAACCGATATATAAATATATATAGTATACATTTACTTATTAATAATTTATTTCAATTCAACACAGCAATATTTAAACGATAAGATAGAATAATTATTCTAAAATTAATTAGATCTAGTGACCTCCAGCAATTATTTACATAATATGACACAAATTTTACTTTTTTTAAACTGTATAATTCTAATTAAGTGATCTATACATATTTTGCTACTATATTATAATTTAAATTTCATTTTTTTTTTTTTTTTTATTGCGTAGGACAGCAGACAGGCTGACAGCCCGCTTAGAATTTAGCAGTTACCGTCGCCTATAGGTGTTTGCAACGCCAGTCGCATCGCGAACACGCTGCTGTCCCATAAGGGTACAGGAACTTGGGTCATTAATGCCGGAACACAACACAAGGTTATTATGGCGGCATACTTAAGACCAAAGGTGGTCGCCATCCAGACGGGCAAATTTTAGAATTTCATAATTCTTTTTGTAAATTTTTATATTATATTCTAAAGTGAATGAAAAACATTAATTTTTTTACGATTAAAAATAATATTCGCATGCCAATTTTATTGGCAAAACATGATGTTCGTTGTAAATTTGTAAAATATTTTTTCAAGATGATAAAAATATTATTATTATTAAGTACAAACTACGTTTTAATAGATATATGTGTATAAATACATACATAACGAGTACAATACTAATCTAGAGGCTTTGAAACCGAATCCCATGATAGCATACACCGCACATACAATTTTATTCTAGCCTGATGTGTATATTTTCGCATAATTGCCACTAAAGGTAAAGAAAAATATTACGAGGAGACCTCCTAACCGATAACATTTTTATGTGTAATCCGCCAATCCGCCTGAGAGAAGTACAAAATCTCAGGTCTTCCAAATGAAGTAACCAACTTGAATGTAACAACAACGAGCAACCAAGGCTTGAATACGACCAAAACGACCCAAAAATATATAAAGAACTTGCAATTACACAACTTGTATTACAATAAATTATACCGCAATATAGAACGATAGTGGCACCATCTACCAATATTTTTAAAAACTAGCAATAAATTAAACAGTGATTGGCTTACTGTTTCTTCCTTAGTTCATTACAGCAGTAGGTAAGTGTGAATCTTAAAATGCAATAGGATTGAACGATTTCATTACAACAACACGGACTACAACTATATAATGTGAACGTCTTTATTTATAATTGTCAAATTAAAAAGAGTTTTTAAAATATTCAGATTTAAATTCGAAATTTGAAGAATACGAATGCCAACAGCGAGAAACGACAAGAAATGAAAGCTTCACTTAATTTATAGTATCATTTCAAGAATCTTCCGCTGCAATTTTGTTTGAAGACTTGCAGTTTGCAATTATGATGATTTATTTTATTTGAAAACTAAAGTATTTTATAATAGCGCGTAAGTAGTCACACCGAAAACCTAGAACTTTTACCCTGATAAGTTGTTTATGTAACAAGCCATTAACTGAATATTATTCTTTTGGGAATTTTTTTTATTGCTGAGGTACAGCAGACAAGCTGACAACCCACTTAATAGTAAGTAGTTAAAGTTGCCTATGGATGTTTGCAATGCTACCTGTACTGCGAACACGCTGCTGGCCCATAGGGGTACAGGAACCTGGGTCTACTGCCGGAACATAACATAAAGTTATTATGGTGGCATACCTATAGACTAAAGGTGGTTGTCATCCAGAGAGGCTTATGGCCCTATCACGTAGAAATTGCAATTGTCCTTATAAAACCTAAAGTACCAAAATATATTTTTCTAATGTCTATAAAAGTCTGAACACTTTTCATTACGTGACTCATTTCACAAAATTTAATGTATAATCAAATCAATATTTACAAAATTATACCTAGTCAGGTCATAAGTATTGTCACACAGTAAAAACTTTTCTTTTAGAATGCTGGCCACAAAAAAGTTTATTGAATTAGAATTTCGAATTGTTCATGAAAATAAAAATCTATAACTTTTAGAATTTTACTCATTTTTAAATATGGAGTGGACGCTTAAAGAAGACCGTGTTGCAGTTATTGCGTTGCATCGTTACAGTTACGAGCCAATTCAAATTTTTAACATACTGAAAAATTTGAATATTACCAAAAGATTCGTTTATCGTACCATCAAACGATACAATGAAGACTCTAGTGTAGATGACAGGTCAAGAAGTGGTCGCCCTCGGTCTGTTAGGACTCCAGCAGTGATAAAAGCTGTGAAGGCACGAATTCAAAGAAATCCCAAACGTAAGCAGAAACTGTTGGCCCTTTTAGATGGGGTTAAGCAGAACCACGGTGAAAAGGGTGTTAAATGAAGACTTAGGGCTTCGGGCATATCGAAGAAAAACAGGACATCGTTTGAATGCTCGTCTAATGGACCTGAGACTGAAGAGATGCCGCGCTTTGTTGAAGCGGTACGCGGGAAAAAAATATCGGGAAATTCTTTTTTCGGATGAAAAAATGTTTACCGTAGAAGAGAGCTACAACAAACAAAATGATAAGGTGTACGCACACAGTAGTGAAGAAGCGAGCAACCGTATTCCGCGTGTCCAACGAGGTCATTTTCCATCCTCGCTCATGGTATGGTTGGGAGTTTCTTATTGGGGCTTAACAGAGGTACATTTTTGTGAGAAAGGTGTAAAAACGAATGCTGTTGTGTATCAAAATACAGTCCTGACGAACCTTGTGGAACCTGTTTCTCATACCATGTTCAATAACAGGCACTGGGTATTCCAACAAGATTCGGCGCCAGCTCATAGAGCGAAGAGCACACAAGACTGACTGGCGGCGCGTGAAATCGACTTCATCCGGCACGAAGACTGGCCCTCCTCGAGTCCAGATTTGAATCCGTTAGATTACAAGATATGGCAACACTTGGAGGAAAAGGCGTGCTCAAAGCCTCATCTCAATTTGGAGTCACTCAAGACATCCTTGATTAAGGCAGCCGCCGATATTGACATGGACCTCGTTCGTGCTGCGATAGACAACTGGCCGCGCAGATTGAAGGCTTGTATTCAAAATCACGGAGGTCATTTTGAATAAACTTTAATGTCATAAGAATCTATGTTTTGTTAAGTTCATTTTGGTATATGAATGGTTACATAATTAATAAATTTGTTACAATTATTTTACATTAAACATGTGACAGAATTTATGACCTGACTAGGTAATTATATCATATCCGTCAGGAGCGGAGAAAGAATACTCACCTCTGCGGCCAGGGTCGGCCTGTCGCAAAAGGCGACAAAACAACCCACCCTAGCTATGTGCTAGGGCTGCAAGCCCGTCTGGATGGCGATCACCTTTGGTCTTAAGTATGCCGCCATAATAACCTTGCGTTGTGTTCCGGTATTAGTGACCCAAGTTCCTGTACCCTTATGGGACAGCAGCGTGTTCGCGATGCCACTGGCTTTGCAAATACCCATAGGCGACGGTAACTGCTAAATTCTAAGTGGGCCATCAGCCTGTCAGCATGGGTTCCCAATGAGTCTGGGGTGTCTATTTATATAGCGTGTATGTATTCATTTATCAGAAAAAGTATTTTTTTTTATTGCTGTAGGACAGCAGACTGGCTGACGGCCCGCTTAGAATTTAGCAGTTACCGTCGCCTATGGATGTTTGCAACGCCAGTGGCATCGCGAACACGCTGCTGTCCCATAAGGGTACAGGAACTTGGGTCAAGTATTATTAATATATCAATTCTTTAGTATCCATAAAATATGGCGCTTTGTGCGTTATCTTTTTTTTATAATAACGGTTATCTAGCTCTACAGTGAAAATTTCAAATAAAGTCGGAATAGCAGGTAAAGAAAATAGATTTACTTTTTATTAATTTACAAATATGATGACTGCTGTGTGACCCCAACTTAAATGTCACGGATTTCTATAATTTTTGGACCATATAACTTGCGCATTTTTTTAAACTGAACGACGTTGACGACTGTAATGCCGAAGAACCAAATTTCCATACAAACCGATACTAAAATGGAAATTTTCGAAAAATAATGGGGATTGAAATAACGTACTAGTATTAGATTTATTATTAAACATACGTCTGTATGTATAATATCATTAAAAACATTGATAAATTGTATGAAGCCAGTTAGCCGATACTTCATATTTAATGAAGAGTTTTAATATTTCAAAGTTGAGTCATATATACCAAAGCAGAAATAAATTTCTCTATAGCGTAACCATCAAAAACGCCGACAAGTTTATAAAACAACTTGGTGCTAGAATCATTTATTCAAAGGGTCGAGTTTGGAATTCTTTGCACTGCCTTCTTAATGGTGGTAGTAACGAGCGATTACTGAGGTTCAAGCCTCAATATATTATTAATTCAAAATCGAGGAACCAGAACATTTTTGGGGTTTTTTTAAATTAAGTATTCCTTTAATACATGTTCGGAAATTCTGAGAGCTTTCCTTTTATATATAATGTTAATATGTCAAGATTAATAGAAATAAAGTTATACATTCAAGAAAGTAAAAAATGTAATTTTTTCGTCGTTGGTCGTAGAAGTCGAAGAATCACTATTTTAGGTAGTCCATTGTTCACTGCGGCTGCAGACCGTAAAAGCATTGTTCGGGTTTTCTTCGAGGCTAGGGCAGACAACAAGTGCAGTTCTTAAACCCGATTAGTGCCGCGTCGGCATCCCCATGGAGTTACTCGGTATATGGGGTTCACTGCCTTGGTACTGCGATCAATCAACTGGCTAGCAAAAGTTAGCCAGACTGGTCGCGGTGGCATACCCACTAAAAACTCCGGTCAAGTCTTTGTGGGAGGTCGCAGGGTCGACTTTTGGTAATTGCTCTGCGACGCCCCCGGCCGTTGTTAAAACCTACTTTAAAGTGATGTTAACTGACGATTTTCTACATACCTACTACTACTACCTACTGCTACGCAGTGAAAAATAACGATGTCCACGATTGATTTAAATCTTGTGTCAATTGTTTATAAAAACGCTGTATTTGATCCTTGAATAAAGTAGATAAAATTTTATCTACTTATTTTGTATATTACCCTCACTTTTGCGGGAGGTGACGATGAAAACGAGCGTGAGATGAGCTAATTTGCATTGTGTCTATCCCTGTAAAGCGCAAGATTTTCGACGTTCAATCTCCTTGAAGACCATATTCTGTGTCGTTTGCATTGGCTTCATTGCAGTGAAATGTGATGCTAAGCAACAAGTCATTTGTGAACATAAACCTTAACTGAATAGGGAAGGAATGGAATTAAATGGAATTAAAATAGCCTAATTTTACCCACAGCAAAAAATTTCAACAGCCAATCTTTTCTATTTCTCTCTCTTCTACTAATATTGTACGATGTACTCTGGGTCCGTAACCAACGTTACTGTAAAAATCTGACTTTAAACAATTGGGGAATTCCTTACACATACTTACAATACAAGAAAACATCTAACAAAAAATATTAACGAAAAATGTACATCTACAAAATTAATAATGGAGCCTTTTAGCTTGTATATAAAGTAATTCTAGGCTCAGATTTCACAACTTAATACCCTGTATACACGGTCAATTTTCCCTCGGACAGCAATTTCCGTACTAAAGTACAGGATTAATTGTTCGTGTAAAGACCGCTTTATACTAAACGTTTAGATGTGAGTCTAAACTTACTACACTGTTAAAAATATTTGTAAAATCACAATATTTTTACCAAACAATGATTATTAAAATTACTCAACTTTGTTACTCAATTCATGATTACAATACATTTATTTTGTTAAATTGTTATATTATCTTAAAATTATTATAGCGCATTGTTATTTTACGATTTTCGTGTATAAATCCGATGCCTTTGATAAATTTACAATGTAATGCAGTAGTTTTGTATGAAAAGTTACTTAAATTTACTACAAACATTGGTAATTCAATTTAAAAAGGAAAATTTTAGGAAAATGGAAAACGCCAGTGATCGCACAAGATTGATCTTGGTTTTTATGCTGATGGTTCTACTCTTCCATAATTTCTCTAATTGTGACATGGCGCCTTTTGCCATGCCGATCCTACGACGAATCTCTCCCTCGCAAGAACCATCGTTGCAGATTTCGGAGCCCAGGTATTTGAATTGGTTGACCATTTCCAATTGCAGTGTTCCGGTAAGCTCCAACCTGCCAGACCGAATTTTACTGCCTCTTGGTATTAACCAGATAGATAAATATTATAATTTTACAATGTAGTTTAGAAGTATTGAATGAAAATTATCCTCCATTAGCTATAACTGTTTTCAATTCAATTTGCTATAAATAAATAATGATGAAAATTTGAATTACAATACATTTATTGAATTTATATCAAGTTTGCAAAGAGGTTTGCCACGTAGCTCCTAGATACTCAGTCTTGGTTATATACAATTGCTTGATAGTTGAGGTGTGACATATTTTGAAATCACTAAGTTAATCGTGATGTAACCGTAAATTCTTTTGATATATTTTAATTTAATTATTTTTCTACGTCTTTTTCTTCTGCATCCATCCACTTCTATTTCTGATATTTTTCTAATTCTTTAACCTTATAAATTAATCCATTTTAAATTAGAGATGTTTACATCCCTAAAACTTTCTCTTACATACTACTATAAAAGTGGGGGTAGAAAATATTGGAGAAGAAGTAAAGTAGGAATGTATCATAGAATAAGTGAAAAGAGGTAATGGGGTTCCATTTGCATTTTCGCAACCAATTTCCCTTGAATTTCACGAGCATTAAATTGCCGTAAATAATTAACTAGTTTTAGCGTAATTTAAATGTTACCCAACATACAGACATTAATTTATCGTAGCGTTTGCAAAGATGCTGGCAGCAGCTGCGCTATTTGGTTTATTTTGTATAGTTGGAATTGCCCGCAAATTAAAATAATTTAACTAGAATTTATACGCGTAATTATAATTTCCTTCCAATATTAAAACTTCTAGATGATTTCTATTTACGTATAATTGAATTGAATATAATTGAATGTTAAAAATGAAATTAAAGTGCAAGTGGTGATAAGATACAACTTTTCGAAGCCTTAAAGTTCGATACTTAGGTATAACAGTTAAAGTGTTCTTCCTAGATACGAACTTAAAAGCGTCCTAAGAAGTTTGTTTCTTTAGCTTTGCAACGGATAAAGAGGAAGTACGAAATCAGTGCACTAGTATTTTTCTTATTTGCAAAGATAACATTCGTTAGGTTTGCATAGTATTAGTAATAAATATTTTATATGTTCTGCTACAACGTGAAACATGTTTTCGATTTAACTGAATATAGTCTTATCAAGATCTCCAATCTTTAAAATATAATTTACTTGTGTAGGCTGGAGACCTGATGATTTATATTTGCTGACAATCAGAGAAGAAAATGAAATGTCACGAATATAAATTTAAATGATATGGATAATATATTGACAGTAGTCAATATAGGGTTAAGCATTTGTAAGAAGATAATTGTAAACCTTATGTGCTATGGCTTCTCTATAGCTTAGTTAGATATAGCAATACATCTATTTGTATTATTTTCAATGATACTTTAATTCTTATCCATTCAGGGGCGGAGAAAGAATACTAACCTCTGCGGCTGGGGTCGGCCTGTCGTAAAAGGCGACAGAACAACCCACCCTAGCTACGTGGTAGGGCCTCAAGCCCGTCTGGATGGCGACCACCTTTGTTCTTAAGTATGCCGCCATAATAATCTTGTGTTGTGTTCCGGCATCCGGACCCAAGTTCCTGTACCCTTATGGGACAGTAGCGCGTTCACGATGCCACTGGCATTGCAAACACCTATAGGCGACGGTAACTGCTAAATTCTAAGCGGGCTGTCAGCCTGTCTGCTGTCCTACGCAATAAAAAAAGAATAAAAAAAAACTATAAATTTTATTGTTCACCTTAGTAGCTTAGCGGAATTAAACGTAGCTTTATTATCATTTATAAAATATTTAGAAATGCATTACGTTTTTAAAATATAAATGACAAAAATACAATAGTTTAATTAAAGGCTAGTTTTTCTGGAACATTCTATTACAGCGAAACGGAGAAATGAATGCAATTTCGCATTCCAATGCAAACTGCCACAGCGCGAAGCAATTCTCTTTGCAATACGAATTTCTGTAAAATTTTAATATAAACCTATTTTGCAGTAATGACAACAAATATTACCAACATCTGACTTATATACGATTTGGATATTTAAATCAATACATACCGATTGTTTAAACTCACGATAATATTTAATATTTTATTAGTATGTTTGTTTTCAGATATTCAAGCTCAAATCTATAATATATAATTCTCGTGTCACGTTGTTGCTCATTATGAACTCCGAAAATATCTAACCGATTATCACGTTTTTTTTTAAACTTGTGTTCTGCTGGCGTGCCTAAGATAGAATAGTTTTTATCACGTATTTTTATTATTAATTAATTGCAAAATCAACTATTTTTATATTCCATATACTACAACGTATCGTGTAGCTTCCGTTGCCCAATTTACCGACGCAAAACCTGTCAAGGTTCGATAAGGAAGTCCAGAGACCAAAATGCGTAGGAATTTACGTCCAGCAGTTGATGAGCTTTGGGTGATGATGGAGAATGTATCCTCGACGTCATCAATTTAGACATAGATATTAAAACGTAAGCGCGTTGGTCAATTGTGCTATAGATGTATCCACTTAAGAAGTTGAATTAATGTTTTGAATGTACATTTCAATTAATGAAAAGGCATTGAACGTTTCTCGTGAGGGTCACTCCTGAACGTGCGATAAAATTCGTTCCAATAAAACAATTTCTCCTAAGTCAGCAGCATATACCCAACTGATGATATTGAAAACGATGTATTTAATATGTAGACATATACTTTACCACTATACGTTACTTATTATGATAATTATATTTATGTACTGAGCACTAAGAAATTCAGGTGAAACAAGCGAAAAGCAAATGTTATTTATGACAAACGGAATACTGTATTAGAAATTGGGGTCAAGTGTCGTTTCTCATTAACTATACATACATATCTACTTAGTACTTACCAGAGCGATATGCATGGAAATATTTGACAGGTGAAAATGTTTTAGAAAAGTACTGCGGAAATTGTATCGAGGAAAACTCTAGGAAGTTGACACAGGCATGAAAATTGAATTCATTTCACTCTTGGTTATCATTTTATAATATAACAATATTTATAACATTTCAAAACCAACCGTTAAATTTATGTTAATTTGAATATCTTCAATAAAAGATTTTGCTAATTTAATGTCTTCCGATTCGTTCCAAGGGACTTAGATTACATTAAAATGCAGGCAGGCGCACTCTGTGCTCCATCGACTTAGCGGTTGTCGGGAATTTTACAAGATGGGACGTCGTCGTTTCCTTATGTAAGGCAACCATGGTACGAAGAGGCAGTAACAAAGGAACTGCTGCTGGATATACTTACTTTCACTCACGCAGAGCAAGTCGTCGCCGAACCCTGTAATACTCGATAGCAGAAAGGACTTGGGAAGGTTTGCACACCATGAATATGCAGAAAATCTATTTCCCACGCACCTTGCGTACTCTGTTTGAGAAAAAAGATGCCTGCGGCACTTCTTCCTCACGCATTTTGAAGAGATCTCTGAACGTACGCTGCCGATACCCAGATCTGCGGTCAAAGGGAACCCGAACATATGCCTTTTCGAGGTCAACGAATACCATGTGCAGGTTCTTATGTGCACTTCTGTATTTCTCGCTCTTTTTCTCAGTTGACAAAGTGCAAATATGGCATCAGTACTCCCTCACCCGGGCATGAAACCAAATTTCTTCTCTCTGTCTTATTTCGCTCTCCTCTCATAGTCGCCTAGCTATTACTTTCTCCAAAATCTTTATGCTGTACGACATGAGCTTTATTTCTCTATAATTGTTTGTAACAAGCACCACCGATACTGACTGACAGGTTCTTACATGTTCTGTACAGAAATCAGGTGTGCGTTAGTAAATCTGGGCCGGGTTACCTGCGAGGTAGGAGAGATATAGCGCTATTAATATTATGTTTCACAGGTCACTTCCTCTTAATAAAAGGAAGAGGAATCCTCATCAACATTATAATGACATATTCCAATGAAAGTTAAAATTATATAGATTATCTTTTACAATATATATCAGTAAAATGGATATTTTAATACTGTTAAACTATAAATCAATGTTGGGGGAGTTTGGAGCAATTTAAGTGAGTAAATTGAAAGATTTACTACAAAGTTAAGAATAAGAATAGTTCTAAATGAATTATAATAATTTTTAAAACATCGTTATAAAAATAAACCTTTGTTTTACTAAGACCTCATTAATTGCCCTCTTTTGATAGGAATTACGTTAATATTGATTTCCATTAATTAAACCACTCTCGGTACTAAGACCACAAATCCAAGGCAAAATCCAAGAATGTAATTAAACTTGTGGCCTTGTTTGATTAAAATGTTAGAATTTCAGCCACGACGTTAACTGGAATTAATATAACTAATTGAATTCTTCACAAATCGTTGAATTGAATATCGATTTCCTAAATTTAACTTCTCTTTGACGACTTCGGTGGCACAATATTTTGCTCATTGGAAGGTGTACCGGGGTTATGGTTTGGATGTCTATTTTTTTGGTTTCTATGTATAAATTCCCCAAAAAGGGGTTAACGTCAGGCAGGCGGCCAGTTGTAAAAACTAAGCCACAACTATTACAACATGTAACATATTGTGCCGACCCCATATAATGTGGGATAATGGCAGGAGGAAGAAGATATATATGTATATGACAATTTGAATTAATTTTACTAAAATAAAATAATATCCACAAGCGCTCTCCTACTTACTCCTAGAACCTGTCAAGAATCAATTCCTAGAAAATAATTGCTGTTGTGCCTGGTGAGTAAAGTCATTCAAAGCTATATAGTCGAACGAGGTGACCTTTATCGCAGGCGTTTTCTAATTTAATGCCCCTAAGGCCAAATTCAAAGAAGAAAATTATTTATAATTAGTTTTATACAAAAAGTCCGCGTCAAACCCAAGCGTCAAATATACACAAATCTCAACACAACACACCACACTTAAAGTTTATACATTTGAACTAAGCTACTGAATGTTGTCAGTTCTTAATTTTTTTGAGTTGATGCGTTCCATAGCACTTTTGTTTGTACAGAAGCACTGAAAAACACATGAGATAATGACTAATATCCTTTTTAGGGAAGCGACTGCCTAACAACTCACTTCCACTCATTCGTCTTATAGTCCCGCTCTAATTTAACTACGTAAAACAGGAAAAAACTAATGTTGTGCCAACATTTACAAGAAATATGCGCTTGAGACGTTAATCCATGGACTTCAAGCAGAATTTCATCATATAAAAATATAAATTACTTGCAGTTGGGAGCTTTACGGCGAGAGGTCATCGTGTGATAATTAAAAAGAAAATATTAGTATTGTTTTTGTTGTAATTTAAATTGTTTTTAATGTATTATAGTATTACATATAAAACACCACTCCTAACATAGATCTTTGTATTTTTCACTATACAGTAAAAGCTCTTTATTGGCGGGGTATATGTTCCTAGGTGACAAAATAAATAAGAAATTATAAAAAAAAAAAAAACTAGTTTAATTGAAGTTTTGACCATATGATTAATTACATATTATCTTTAGGCTTAGGCAATGGTTTGAATAATTTTGTAATTGTTTTTCTTGCTTGGCAGTTTTTAAAAGCTCCTTCAATTCCCATTGTAGAGGAATTAGCAATTTGCCTCTTAAGAATAGAGCTTCGTTCCATAGACGGATCAATTTTCATAAAGAAATCACAAAGCTCATTTTCCATTCTTAAACCTTCACTAAGATTTTTCAAATTAAATGTCACGTTTCGAGTGCTTGTTGAAGCCTTTTCTTTAATGGGCTTTGAATTTAACATTTCCTCCAAGTCGGTTTCAGTCAAATCTTCATCTTGCGATCCAAGCAACTCCTAAATGTCACTTGATTTTATCTGTTCGAACCCACCTCGTCCTATTTCATTCGCAATTTCGGCTATGCTTGCAGTCAGTTTGAATTTGCATAGATTCTTCGTAATTTTCTGCAGTCAGAGCAGGCTACAGTTTTTTCCAGCATGATTTCAATGTGTACGACTTCAGTTCTGCCAGTGATTCTTTATGCATTTTGCTATGTCAAATTTCTTCCAGCATTCTATAACATTCATATCAGGATCACATTCCATATTATCCAATATCATTTTAAGGTTCATCTAATGTAACAGAGATTAAAGGCTTGGATTATTCCTTGGTCCATAGGTTGGATGCATAGTTTCAAGTTCGCGAGGATAACCTGGTGCATTGTCCAAAAATAGAACTGCTTTAAAGTCTAAATTCTTTTTTAAAATAAGTTTCAACTTCAGGGACAAAACAATTCCGGAACCAGTCACAAAAAATAGCGCTTGTAACCCACGCTTTCTTATTAGCACGACAAAACACTTGCAGGTCGTCCTTGTTTTGATTTTTTAAAGCACGAGAACTTAACGATCTGTAAAGCATCAGTGGTTTAATGACAATCTCCAGATGCATTAGAACATAGCATCAGTGTAACTCTATCCTTAGCTGCTTAAATCCAGAGGCAGACTTTGCTTTTAGAAATGAATGTTTTGCTAAACATTTTCTTCCAAAACAGTACAATTTCGTCTGCAATAAATACTTGCACAGGTTTGTATCCTTCATCAGCTACTAGGTTTGCAAATTCTTCTAGATATCTCTGCTGCAGCAGTATCTGCAGATGAAGCTTCTCTAACGATTTTAATTCTATGCAATACTTGTCTCACTTTAAATTTATTGAACCAACCTTCCGATGCTTGGAATCCTCCATTTGTATATACACCACAACTACCCCTAGGTTCTTTAAAATATGCGTAAAGATGTTATGCCTTCTCCCGGACCATTGGACCACTCAGGGGCACCCTTTTTTGGTTGCGGTCTTTGATCTATAATGACAATGCCACTTCCATTTTTTCTATTGCTGGATCACGAACAATTTTCGCTGACAGTGAAATTAAAGCTATTGACGACCTTATTTTATCTTCGGATTTTTTTATTGATCGTACAGTTGATTCGTTAACATTAAATGAGCGTGATATGGATGCAAACGACTCTCCAAGGTGTAAACGATCAAGCATTTCTATTTTCACTTTAAGCGGTATTACGGTTTTTTTTGCGACGAAACTCGATTTTCATGTTTTTTAGTTGACAATTGTAAATTAGGAAGACAGAGATAGAGACGTGTTACTCGATCACAATTTTTGTAACGAATGGAAAGAGGAAACAATGAAACACGCAAGGCGGCTCTTATCAAAGTACATAACGTCTAATATGTAGCAGCATTTAAAAATATACTTTATGAATTGAGTTAGGAGTTAGTTGAGGTTGCTTTCATTATGTTTGTTTACATTCTCAAAAACACTGACCGCGGCGAAGGCGGCTTTTGTCAAAGACTGACCAACCAGCAGCGACAAGATCGACAGAAGAGACCACAGCGACAAGGGCACGGGGCGCCTCGTCCCACGCTGGACACGTTTGAAGCGTGTGTAGCACCGTGTCTTCCATGCTGATGTCACTGTGGTGGCACCCTGTCGTCGGCTCACGTCGTGTCATCCGACACAGGTAGCTGCCTAAACACCCGTGTGTGGTGTGCAACTGTATCAGGCGGAACGTCAGAGTGTCGTGCTTTCTCAGCTGCCATTCTGATATAACGGGCCGTACCGATTCGATGGTGGCGCGGCCCCACACGGGGTTTTGCAGGTGGCTTAGCCACTCTGCCTCCTGGACCTGGTTAGATCTGCAGGGGCGTAGGTTTTCCTCTGCTGGCCTCCTTCCTCTTCTTTCACTGATATAAGAAAGCCAGTATGCGCGCCTTCATGTCCCAAGACAAAGAGCTGCGAGAAGGGTGGCCCCCTCGAGGGATATCGTGCGGTATCCTCTCACGAGCCTGACGGTCATAGTTCGATGCGGTCGCTTATGAGTGGCGACGTTTTGGCGCGTCAGGGTATTGGCCCACACGGGAGCTCCGTATAGAGCCATGGACCATACGACTCCCTCAAAGAGTTTTCGCCACTGGGTCTACGGCCCCTTGATGTTAGACAGCAGGCGGGATAGTGTCGCTGCTGTTTTTATCAGCTTGGGTGGCAAAGACCGGAAGTGTGCCGAAAAGTCACATCGGCTGTCGAGCACCAGATTCAGATATTTGAGAGTCTTCCTGACACCGATGCGAACTTCCCCCAGATCGATAGTGAACACAGTATCTGAAAGGTATAAATTCCATGTGAAAGTAAATCTGCCTGTCTGTATGTTATGTTTTCACGCCCAAACCGCTGATCCAATTTTGGGGAATTTCAGTACAGATTTGATTTTGGAGAAGGACATATGCTACTTTTTCAAAATATATGACAGGATAACACTCATCGCGAGATATCCTCTTAAACTATACATCCGATTAAATTGAAATTTGGCATTTTACGATATAGATGTAGACGGTCACCAACAACGGAAATCTTATTCAAAACGAATTTTTAATTGATTTTATTTGATTTTTATGACAGAACAACGTTTGCCGGGTCAGCATTTCATTAAGACAAAAATAAAACTAATAAATAATTTTATGATAAACCAATATGTTTGGGAGACTTGTTATGATTTCTGCTTTAGATTCGTGTTAATTAACATACACGCTTTTACAACATGCTTAGAAGCATAATTTAAGCAAGTTAGTAAGCATAACAAACGATGTTGAGTGTTGATATTACGTTGAGAATCGTAACAAGGTATTCAGCAAATTTGTACTGGAAATTACTCAATTAAGTTCTGTATGTTAAGATGTTTATGTATTAATATGGTAACATGTTAATGTGAAGTTATGATTTTCAGGAATCATATTATACATAAAGATAAATAAAACACGCGTTGAAAACCTTTTGGAAATTTTGTCGTATCTAGAAATATATTTAGATTATTTTAACTTACGATACTTTATACTTACTTTTTACAATATTTTATGTACGCGAATATTACCTAAAATGTAACAACAATAACTGGAATTTTTGAGATCGAGTTTCGATTCGAGCCGATATCAAACCTCACGTCCCGTAACCCCAGCGTTTAAGACAAACGAAATAACATTAGGGCCGTTTTAGTGGGTATACCAGCGATGTAAAGAAGCAAGAGATAGCCCACCACACGTTTCTACGCAGCAGGGTGTCGTTATAATAAATTATAAATACTTCTGGATGCGATTAAAAAAGTATCTATAATATCAATGATAAAAAAAAACTAAATTAAAATCTTGAAAAATACATTTTGCTTTACACATCACAACTTATTCTAAAAGATTGTGTCGAATTAATCAACCCTAATATCGCAATACCATTCGTCAATCAAATAATTTTGTACTTAATATTCCGCGTGTAATTTAGTATCAAGCCACATGAATGTGGGAATAATGTTTAAAATTACACTAAAACCTCCCAACATCGGTGTGATAAAGATAAATTGTGGTTTGCGCCAAACAAAGCACTTACGAGCCGGAAAAACGTCAATTTTATTCGTGAGTTGAATGAAACTTGGGATTGCGGTTTCCTATGAGATTTTTCGAAACTGTTTTAGGTATAAAATAATGAACGAAAAATATAAGTATTATTGTGAAAACAGCATGGGGCATACTCGATAACATTCATGAAAATATTCAATCGATACGATTAGTCCAAAAATGGTAAGAAAGATATTTCACAAAGCGGCCCACGGTGTTTTGACAATAGTACTAATATTTTTCGTTTATTATTTTATTCTTATATTAAGAATTATTTGTCATTTTTTATTTCGATTTATCATTAAACCGTGTTTTTTTAACTATATTTATTTGTATAGTATAAGCTCACAAGCAATCTTGCATGCTAAATATTACAGTGTACAGTCGAGCATAAGTTGCACTGCTGATTGACACAATACCAATTTTTACCTTTATTCACATCGGTGCTCTTCTAAGATATTTTATTTTAATGAACAAAAAAACAAGAGTTGAGTTCATAGTATTTGAGTTATTGATGCAAAATGCAAAATCGGATTGCGTTAATTTGCATGTCCCCCCCTTTACATTTAAAACGCTTGATAATATATGCAATTAATATATACTCAGGGTCAGAGTAAGAATACTGACCTCTGCGTCTGAGGGTCGCATTTCGTATAAAACGACAAAACAATCCTAGCTAGGTACGGCTCTAAGCCCAGCTGGATGGCACACCCCTGGTTTTTAAATTACACCGTCATATTGAACTTGTATTTGTGTTTATGTGTTCCGACATTAGTAAACTAGGTTCCAGTTCCAAAGGCCAGCAGACCGTTGGCGATGTCTCTGGTGTTGCAAATGTCTATAGGTGACGGTGACCTCTTACTGTCGGGTGGGCCGTTTACCTGTCTGCTGATCTCAGCTAAAAAGAAAATACGGGTATAATTCAAATTGTAACACGCTCTCGCTTCACTTTGGGAGTCCGTTGTAATTAACCTTGCATTAAGCAGCTGCACAGCGCATATGGAATAGCGACTAAGTTCATGGTGTTTTTTACTGTGAATTGTTTCAAGACTTCTGCGTATTTGTGTCGGTATTGAGTATTGATAGTTATTTTTACCAGCCACTTGAAAAAGCGGCAGCGGATCCTGGGCACCGAATGCATTCAGGATTTAACGCTAGTATGATGATGAAAAAGGATGTGGCTTAGTTCAAAAATGAGAAAATTCCACCTGACCGCCAACATAGAGTGGGAAACTAAACGATACCATAACTACCGTTGTCTGTGAACTAGCAATTAAATTAATCTATCTGGCTCATTCTTATTTGTGGCCGGAATAGAAGAAATAATAACACGAAATAAAGCAAAAACAAAACTAAATGCCTACAGAAAACTCTTTTGATAGGTTTTAAAAGCCGAACAAAAACTTCGCCCAAATCGGCTAGAGACAAACGACATTAGTGGATTGTGACAACGCGTTGAATAATTTTTTGTTAAAATTTCACTCACCTATCATTCTAAAATCATTCTTATTTCATGTGTCATAAAGTTGTGGTTTGCGTGTTAGTAGTATGATTCCGACACAACCGCTTGACCAAAAAATGGTTTTATAGACAGTGATTTATTTTATGGCTGAGGAAAAAATGGGCACACCAATTTCCACTTTCGCGCAACCCGAATACGTTTAAGGCGTATTTGTATCAATTATGCTTGTACGCGTGAATTGTTTGTTTGTTTTTCTAAGCAGTATTTAAACACTTAGCGTCAGAACCATAGAGCAATGATAAATAATGAATAGCTGTAATCTTAATAACCTCTAATTGTTCTCCGTGCAGGGGTGGAGTAAAAATAGACGCCGGACTCGGTCTGGTGTAAAATGCGCCGATAGAACCCTAGCTAGGTGGTAGATCTAAGCACGTCTAGATGGCAATCACCCCTGGTTTTTAAAATTTTTCGCCATAATGATCGTGTCTTGTGTTACCAGTATTAGTATCCCAGGTTTCAAGTCCCCTAGAGCAATAAAAAAGGTGCATGGCGTCTCATCATCGAAGTAATCACATATAAAATTTGAATTTTTAAGCCTTTGATTGAGTTGATTGCTTGACTACAATCAAGTTGAAATTTCACCTCGTTTTTGCATCATTGTTTCTCAGTGACTTCCTTATCTTGATGAAAGGATAATAGAGAAGCTGGAATAAATATGACTAATTTCGGTATTTTAAGGAGCAAGCCCTCTGGCCCCTTTACCTTGAAAAAAGCTCTTACTTTGCGGTCTATAGAGTAGGTTAATCCCGAATTCCTAAGTACTATCAGGTATTCTGAAAGAATTGGACTGGTTTTTGGCAGGAGCTGCACGTATCTCATCCGGTTCCAGCATGTGCTACCTAATATGAGACTACGTTTATGCATCAGGGAACAGCAGTAGCACAGCAGGTGCAGAGGCGTTTCATCCGCCTCATCACAGAATTTGCAGTCTTTGCCATCCCTGATCCCTATGATGCTGAGTGTAATTTTATACACAAGCATTCTAAAAGTAATGATTACTGCTAAAATATAATTTTTTGTGTGGATCCTTATTGACTTTGATGCTGAATTTCTTGAAATACAGTCTTACATCTTCATTCTACTACTATTGTCTAATACTATTCTTACTATTGTTTCCATGATCAAAATTCAATGTTTACACGCAATGTAATGCCATTGGCGCTAATTATATTTCTGAAATTTTCCAAACCAAACTTGAAACACGATCGTAACAAAAACAAATTAATTCAATACCATCATTATTCTGAACAAACAAGGTTGTATACATCATTTTGACGGCAAAGCTCGATTAGACCGTTCTCCGAGATTCTAGATAGATAAATGGCAATTCTGGCATTCATTTACATCTGGAAATCAGTATTTGATGTCACTGTTACAAATAGTATCTACTAAAATTGATTTGCACATGATATTATACAAATATCTTATATAATAAATTGAAGTATTTGTATCCCACCAAACAAAACAAAAACAAAACAAAAATTTAAAATAATTGAAAATTTGAGACGTGGACACTGATAGTGGGATTAGTTCATCAATTTAGTCAACTAAATAAGGAGGTGGCCATGCTTGGAGAATTTCACAGGGATTGCATCCGAAATTGTGTGATCAGAGATGTAGTCAGAGATCCCACTTCTCGACTTGCAGAAGGCCTTCGACTGTATTCCTCACGCGATAATCTGGTAGGAATTGCGTTCCAAAGGGATTCCAGAGGCCTTTTTGACATCATCCGAGACATGGATCGCGATTCTTATTCCATGGTTCGGAACGCTGATGACACAAAATCCTTCCCCATCACTGTCGGAGTACACCAGGGATCCGTCCTTAGTCCGTTTCTGTTCAGCGTGGTATTAGATGTACTGTCAGACAGCATCAGAAATTCACATGAGCAGCCCCCATGGTAGCTCATCTATGCTGATGATATCACGCTGGCAGATTCGGACAGGGGTATGAGGGCGTTTAAGGAATCGCTTGAGAACGGCGGACTGAATAATTCTAGAATCAGGAGATTCTAGAATTATCATCACATCATGCTGTTCACGACGTAGTCGATTTGGGGCCAATTTTCTATATTATAGATATAGTAATTTGTCTGTTAAAATATTAACGATGATGATGATGATGATTGTATTTTTAAATAATTCTTCTGCGGCTACTGGAAGACAAATTTTGTCTTTAGACTGATCACTTTCCCATTTAACTTCATTTTGAACTTCATTTATCTCTTTTTTCTTGCTTATTTCTCATTACATTACTATCCTTATAGGTTTTCTCACTTTCGAGAACGATACTTCGTTGGCAATGCCTGGAGCGTTGCAAAATTTAACAAGGAACAATAAATGCTAAGCTTCACTACCAAAAATTTGAAGAAACTAGAGTATGTATTAACTGCATATCTTATGTATAAAATTCTCGTGTCACAATGTTCGTTCCCGTACTCCTCCGAAACGGCTGGACCGATTTATATGAAATTTTGTGTGCATATAGGGTAAGTCTGAGAATCGGCCAACATCTAATTTTTATACCCCTAAATGATAAGGGTGACCCACCCACAAATTTTTTTTTTAATTTTTTGACATATTATTTATATGGCAGAACAACGTTTGCCGGGTCAGCTAGTTAATATATAATATGCAGTTGATGATTCGCGTGATAATTCACGCGTTTTGAATGTAAGGAGGTAACATGCAAATTAACACAATCCGATTTTGCAAATTGGGTCAGTAACTTGAATAATACGAACTGTTGATTTTTTGTTCAGTAAAATAAAATATCTTGGAAGAGCACCGATGCGAATAAGGGCAAAAATTGGCACTGGGTTAATCAGCAGTGCAACTTATGCTTCACTATACACTGTAACACTTGGCATGCAATAATGCTTGTGACCTTATACTCTACAAATAAATATAGTTTAAAAAATAAAACGCACGCTTTAATGATAAATCGACCTATAATATGAAAAACAATTTTTAATATAGGAATAAAATAATGAACGACAAATATTTGGATTATTGTCAAAAAGAACATGGGGCGCTTTGGGACCTCTTTCTTACCATTTTTGGACAAATCGAATATTTTCGTGAACTTATTTGTCGAGTGCCCCACGCTGTTTTCACAATAATACTAATATTTTTCGTTCATTATTTTATTCTTATATTAAGAATTATTTTTCATTTTTTAGTTCGATTCATCATTAAAGCGTGTTTTATAGTTTTTTTAACTATATTAAATTTTTTACTTATTAGTTCAATTTGTCATTAAAACGTGTTCTTTATTTTAAACTATGTTTGTTCTAATTAAAATTTGTCTTAATAATTTAAGCAGGCGTAGTACGTCACTATTTTTTAAATTCTGGCGATTTTAATCAGAATAATGAGATAATCTTATCGAATTATTGTATTGTCATCGATACTTGATGAGTTTACAGCGTTTAAATGAAATCTGACCGTTTAAAGTGGGTTAAAATCGAGTTCAAAGGAGTTAGTTACAAACAAACAAATCAACAAACAAATAAAAATATAGGTGATACTAATAAAAGCGTGTTGAAAACAGACATACCACAAGCCAGATGACACGGCTAGCTTTTGGTATGATTATTAGGGCTACGCAAGTATTCTATTACGGTCGTGTTTGCGAGTATGCGCATGGCGTCTGCATCTTTTACTCATTCCATCCATCTTTTTTTTAGACTTTCCCTCCTTCTTTAATCATACGCTCTCATATATTCTTCTATTCTTTATTATATTTGTCTATTTACTAGCTGTACCTGCGACTCCATCCGCGTGGAATAGTGACTTTGGGCAGCATTTTTTTGGATATATGAGATCAACTTAAATTGGAAATTCAACCTAGTAAGACCAGCCTAAGCTGAACCGTATTTCATATGATTGATGATATAAATCTGAGGTCAACTTAAATTGGACAATACAATTTCCGAAACTTATCATTTTTAACAAAAACTATTTTATTTTTCTAAAATAAAAATAGCCTATGTTACTCCTTGTTACATCAGCTATCTTCCAGTGAAAGTCCCGTCAAAATCGGTGCAGCCGTTTCAGAGATTAGCCGGAACAAACAGACAGACAGACAGACAAAAATTGTAAAAAAGTTGTTTTGGTATATGTACCGTGTATACGTCGGAATGAACTTAGGAAAAAGCGGTTATTTTAATATTACAAACAGACCCTTCAATTTTATTTATTTGTACAGAGTATAGATTAGCATTCCATTATTATTCTTTATTCCCTGCGCATTACGATTACATGAGTATACCACGCTCTTCTATTACTCTTTAGTTTATCGATCACTGGCTCTGCTTTAAACTTCTCGGGAACTGTTTAATAAGAGCATCAAGCAGTTCATTGTAACACTGTTGAAATAAGCTCCTCGTAAAGCGTCAGTTTCATTACAATGTTAATAGGGCTCAACTTAGTAAAATGCCCTTTTAATAACCGCGAATATTCACCACAAAGTAAAACTTAGCTTTCGAACCCCTTCAAACTTTTTCCATCGAAACCAACTTTAGCGTTGATCAAAAATGATAAAACTTTTTTAAAATAATTAAAACAAAAACGAAAGATTACGTAACTTTCTTAATTCAGTTAGAGACATCGAATATTTTAATCTGCATAATTATTTAATAAGGAGACTGTTTTGTTCAGGTGGGCGTCGAGATGCTTCAAACTTGTAATTACTTCTAGTAAAAACTTCTAAGTCCGAGAGATTTTGTTTTATTGATACTTGTTTAATGTCTTCAGATATCTATTTTTACTTGTGAAGTATGAGCGTTCAGAAAAAATATTTTCTAAATAAATCTTAGGGCATTAAATCTTAGAGAATAAGGTAAATATTTTATACATTTCAAATATCTTTTGTAAATATAACTGACGTTACCTATTTTTAAAGATCCGTGAATCGAAACTATACATCAGGGTGGTTCCCACCCAGACGGGCTTGGGGTCCTGTCATCTAGCAAAAGCTTAGTGATTTCTCAATGCTACGGAGCTAATTTTATCATTTTATCTTTACCCTAGGTGGTAGAGCCCTAGGTAGCTAGGATTGTTTTATCACCCTTTACGACAGGCGGATCCCGAGCACAGGGGTCAGTATTCTTACTGACCCCTACAACGGAGAAAATGAGAGTCTACACATGTTTTGCTGTCATCATAAATAAATTTACCAGGGTATATTATTATTTATTATTATTTTCTTATTTTTATTATACGAATATGAAAGTTTTTGTTTTCTATAATTACATGGATGCCAGTAATGAGCATTCACAAATCTTTCTTGTAAAAAATGTGTTTGCTGTTAATTTGTCATTAAATCTTAAAAGTAGGTAGATCAAATCACTGACTGATAACTGAAGAAGAGCACTATACATAGTTACATCAGATTTCTATTAAATAAAACCGTATCCAAGTCTATTTATTTTTTACCATTACATATGTTTAAAAAGAGTTTACCAACAACTTACTTCATAAAGATACTGTCTCCAACAATCTAATCCAAAATCCTGAAATATTGTTCCTCACCAAAGCAGGTCGACGGATCTGGCTAAGAACAATCTGTCATACGGAATAAATAATGATTTTGTTTACTTCCACTCCATTTGTAAAGTGACAAAATAGCGGCGCCTCGATGTTTTTACTAAATTAAAGATGGAGTCGCCCAACGCGTTATTGCGTTACGCGACTTGTTAGCGTTGTTTTTAAATTGACTTAAATTAAATACTAAATTGTGTCGTTTTTTATATATATAATAAATAGCTTATTATCAAAATAGGATTCAAAAGCTCTGATTCGAATTTTTTTAAATATTATTAAAATTAACATTAGACTTGAATAGTTAACATTATAAAATTGGTGACTATTTCTTATTTAAAACTAGCTGTGCCCGCGACTCCGTCCGCGTAGAATAGTGACTTTGGGCAGAATTTTTTAGGCATATCTTATGGTTTATTTTGGATTACAAACCCTATAAACCTTAAAATATAAATGAAATATGCAAACAGTCAGTGTTATCGAATGCAACTGTTACGCCATGCGCCTCCGGAATACATACCTACGTTCGAACCTACAAAGTCCAGCCTAAACTGAACCCTATTTCATATAATTGATGATATACATCTGAGGTCAACTTAAATTGTAGTGAAAAAATTTTCGAAACTTATCATTTTTAACAAAAACGATTTTTTTTTCTAAAATAAAAATAACCTAAGTTACTCCATGATACATTAGCTATGTGCCAGTGAAAGTCCCGTCAAAATCGGTGCAGCCATTTCAGAGATTAGCCGGAACAAACAGACAGACAGACAAAAATTGTAAAAAAATGTTGGTTTGGTATATGTACCGTGTATATGTCCGAATGCACTTAGTAAAAAGCGTTTATTTTAATATTACAAACAAACTTCAATTTTATTTATTTATATAAATATTCTGAAGTTATAAATGCAATGTGGGCAACCGTTTATCTCTTTTCACGGCTCTTGAGGTAAGTGTTATTATTAAATCTGGCCGGGACGACACAGTATTTTTGAAGGTCATTGTTTATATAATAAAGAAAGGAAAGGTAAAAAATATATTAAATATGACTATTGACAATGATATTTACATATTGTATCGAATATTTACATAGTAATACATCGACAGTGAAGAAAAACATAAAGAATTCTGCATATTAATATCACCTGATATAAACAAGCCCAGAAATAAGATGTTATGAGAACTTTGTTAAGCAAATTAAATCTAGATCCGTAAAATATGAAACAACAAATCTTACTTCAAAATTATGCCCAAAATATGTACGTATATTCACTGCGTACATAATATATAGTACTGCGTTGGAACCTGATAAAAGCAGTCATAAACTGACACCATCACAGCGAATCACCCTTATATGAACAAGTGGAATTTATGGAAAGTGACATTACTCTCAGAGGTTGTTGATAATGCGACTTACCCTCTTTTATATTATTTCTTTTTCCTCATTGTTGGGTTATATAAGACAGATATGAAATCCTTTCTTGAAAATAAAATTACGATATGTTTTTAGAATTTTATAAAAATACATTTTGAGTATTCGGATCTACGTAATAATCTTAGGTGGGATAATTAGTATCAAATGCAATTCATAATTGAAAAAGCATTGGCAAGCAATTGGCATTTAATTACTTAATAGATCTCCATAGCTTGCAGTGTCACATTAGAACTTTGGGGAGAAGATGACGCGGGTTCACTGGCCGGCTATTGTGACTAACTAGTAAAAGATAACAGGTTGGTATTGGTGACTTACACACCAATAACTCCGGCTCCCTACTTTCAGGATTTGTAAAAGGTGAAGAAATATCTTCAAATCCAAAATATTACTAGCTGTAACAAAATGCCGAGCAATGTACACAGTTCCTGCGTTATACAAAGGAAATGTGGTGGTCCTATTCTTATAGGCGGACCGAGTAGACGATTATCTCTACTTATAGGAATATTTTATCTACGGAAAGATATTAGATAAAGCTCCTCTTTGAACTGTAACTGAATAGTAAATCTTCAAATTCGCTGTAAATCCATCAGTCGTTATGAAGCGTTAACAATACAACTAACACTTGGGATAAACTATGTGATTTGTTAATCTCGTACAAGTGTGATGTATGTCTGAAAATATATACGGAACACTTTATATTTAATGAGATTATATCCGACCCTCTCTTACGTATATTGAACGCATAAATTTTTCTCTTAGACAATAAACCTGCTACTTTCCTAGTTTCGGAAAAGATTTACAGGATAAATAATAAGTGAAGTTATCAGTTATTTTTTTTTTATTAAATATGTATAATACGATCCCTTTGCAGTAGCGGAATAAGGATACTGTTAGCCTGGGACGGCTTGTCGTAAAAAGCGATAAAACAACCCTAGCTCGGTAGTAATTCCAAATCCACTTGGATGATACCCACCCCTGGTCTTTAGACACTTTATGATATTTATGTTGCCATAATAACCTTGTTATTTTCCGGCATGTGCAACAAGGTTCCAGTTCCCCTAGCCGGACGGCTGCGTGTAAGCGACGGGCGTAAGTGCGCAATTTGCAAATAGGGTTTTTTTATATTTACAACATTTTTAAGTACCATAATTTACAATTGTATAGTATTTTTGCGGTCAGCACACTCGCAAACGTCACATGCAATACCATTTATTTCAAGCACAGCTGCATATCATCTATGATAATGATGAATGATTTAGAATAATCTTCCAGGTAAAACCGTCATACATCAGATGGGTAATCTAAAAACTATATCACAAAATCCAATCAAGTTCGTCAGCACGATTTCTCCGATATATTTCTATAAGTGTCTTGTAACTTCAAAATATATCCATATGTTTTGCTATTTTGGCAATAAATTATTTCTGCGTAGAGGTAGTGTAGAGTAAGAAAACTGACCCCTTCGGCCTGTAGCGGCCTGTTGTAGAAAGTGACAAAACAAAGATAAAATGCCTGAATGGCAACCCCTGGACTCTAAGCCGCCATAATAACACTGTGTTCCAGAAAATGTGACCCCAGTTCCAGATCATCTACGCGAATGGCAGTGTGTTAGGGGTGCGTCTGCCGTCGCAAATATCTATAATCGACGTTAACTGCTCAGTTGTGAGTGTGTCGTCAACCTCTCCGCTCCTTCTACAGCAATAATAACAACAATTTACTAGAAATTTTTCACTATGTACGAATTTTATATTGAAACATCTCTCGACAAATGTTCGAGGGTAGTCTTCAGAGACAAAAGTACTTTATCAGTTTACTATTATGTGAGGACGTTTGACACAAAAGAGGATTTTACGATATCTCTTTATTGTTCACGGATTTCATCGCACGTTCAAGGCTTGTCTGTGTTAATACTACAAAAAGCCTCGTTTTATTTTATTTTTTTATGGTCACCATAGTGACTATGTTGATAAAAATACTAGCAATTATCCCTGTTTTATATATATGCAATTATATATTATTTGTTAGTTATTTGTCATAGAAAACACACGGCACAAACCATGTATTAAGTCAATCAAGCATTCGTTCAGAACTCGGATCGGTTTTGAAGTTCAGAAGGAAAATTTCTTCACTATTTTGCTGATAGTGTCCATCCGTGATATTACTAACTTTTCTTAAAGCGATTCTTTCAGAATGTTTTCTTCGTCCAAGATCATTTTAGTTTAATAGTATTATACTACTTGACTTGTTCATTAAAAATTAAGTTAATAGCATAAAATTTAAACCTAAAATGTTCCAATCTAACACCTTCTTGATGGATCACTTTTTCGCTCAACAATTGCGATGTTCACGACTTTATTCTCAACTAGCAGCCCGTCCCAGCTTCGCACGGGTATTTAACAAAAAATTAAAAATTATTTTTTTTCGGTCTCGGGGAAAAACCTCTCTTGACGGGTTATCAAGGCCCGGGGGGACCGAGGGATATAAGGGACTCCGGAAAAGATGTTCGACCCACTAAAAAACCCCGCTGTTCTCCTATCGTCTACGCCCGGGCCCACGGATATATGGCCTGCCGATCTCGTGGCCCGGGCCGGCGCCGGCCCACGCTTTGTCTTAAAGCGGGCCCCTTCTAAAGTGCTGGCGCCAGGGGGTCAGGGTTTCGTCCCCCCGGCGCTCTCTTGTAACAACTCTAGGAGTTGAGGGAGGCTGTGGAACAGCACGCGGCCTTTTCCCTCGCGGTAATAGTGCGGGCGGCGGATCCTCCCCCGAGGGGCCGCCCGCGGCCGTTTTCTACGTCGGCCGGAGATCGTTGCCCGCCCTCCGGCGCCGACGACGCGGCCTACGTTGGCGGGAGGGGAGTGCGGTGGCGGACTCCCGCTCCCGTTCCGCCGCCTCCCTTGCAGACACTACTGCCTCGCAAAAGGAGGCGACGGCCGTCCATCCAGGATCGCCCCCGACCATGGAGAGAACCAGGGCCGGGAGTGACAGGTCCGCGGCCAATTCCGGACGGGACTCGCATCCCCGTCGCGTGCTAGTCAGGCGTGGGTACGACTACCAGACGACACTCCAGAAAAAGCAGAGTCGCCTGACGTCGTAGCCGGCCCAGCAAGACCAACCGACAGCGAGGATGCAATTCCCGCCCCGGGAATACTCTGTGCAGGCGCAGTCGAAATAGGCATGGTTTCGACTACCAAATCAGGTCCCAGGGTAGAACCCGGGACCCCAATCAGTATTCGCAATCATCCCACCGGGGACCACGCCACGAACAGAGAGCTAAGTTGGAAAGGATGTAAGCGGAAAGAAAGGTAGGACTCTGTCGCCTCGAACGGAGAGGGGAGTGAAGCGACGGATGCTCGGGCACCTCGGGTACGCACACCCGTGCACTCCTCGGACAGAGGAGCGCCCCTGAGGGCAAACCCTTCTATTTGCGTCAGGGTACTAAAAAAATAAAATTATAAAGAAAGAATATTATTATTTCTATGAGCTTTTATTTTAATGATTTTTTTTGTTATTACTTTTTATTTATTTTTCGTTATTTTTTAATAAGTATTCTAATTTTTGTAAAAACCCCAGTGACGCACGCCTACATTGCATAAGGTGCTGCTTAGCTAGCCGAACAGGGTGAGCGGCTACCACGCAACATTTTTCTAATACTTACATTTTTAAACTCGTGATATCTTTCGAATGGAATATCCGAATTGAATAATTCAAAAAGTTATATAAAGGTATTGAAACAGTTTTGAATATGAAGTAATTTATTTTCATAAGGATTAATACCAAGATCCAAATAAAGAGTCTTTTCTAGGGGCGGCATTTCAATTAAATTTTTAAAATAAAAGAACACTTATTGTGGCATAACTATAATAGTTAGACATATGCTGTCGCGACACTTTTTGTAAATAATGATGTGTTCTGCAAAGTTGTAGTACATTATTTTATTCTATCATCAATAGTTTTCGCAACGCACGCGATTTAAATAATATTTTAGGTAATTTTTTTACACTTTGGGTTACATTATTGGAGTTTTAGTAAGGATCCCTAATTTTTTTGAAAATATAATATAGCCTATGTCACCCGGGGATAGTGTAGCTTCCCAACAATGAAAGAATTTTTTAAATCGGGTCAGTAGTTTCGGAGCCTATTCAAAGCAAACAAACAAACAAACAAACAAACAAACAAACAAACAAACAAACAAACAATCAAATCTTTCCTCTTTATAATAGTAGTTCTCAATAAAGGTTCGAAGAGAAATTCCCGGAATTTCCTTTTGTAGCAGTGGCGTCGAGTTAGCATTTACGCCTCGCTTGTGCCTTTCTTTAAAGCCAAATATTTTTAAGGTTTCTAAGGATTGCGGAAGTGTTGACAGTGACCTTTTCAGAGTGTTTGGATTGGTTTTGTAAAATAGAATTTATTTATCAGCGCAGCATTTTTTGATCTATAATATTAATTATATAATATATAAATACATACTGGGACAATTTACACAGCGCTATCTTTTTTTTTTTTTTTATTGCTGTAGGACAGCAGACAGGCTGACGGCCCGCTTAGAATTTAGCAGTTACCGTCGCCTATGGGTGTTTGCAACGTCAGTGGCATCGCGAACACGCTGCTGCCCCATAAGGGTACAGGAACTTGGGTCACTAATGCCGGAACACAACACAAGGTTATTATGGCGGCATATTTAAGACCAAAGGTGGTCGCCATCCAGACGGGCTTGAGGCCCTACCAAGTAGCTAGGATGGGTTGTTTTGTCGTCTTTTACGACAGGCCGACCCCGGCCGCAGAGGTTAGTATTCTTTCTCCGCCCCTGCACGGATAAAGTATTCTATTATCTATGGATCTAGTTCCAAATTAAGTAACAGAGTGCTTGTGTTATGGATACTAGAAAACCGAAATCCTATTTTCCTTGGCAAATAAATATATAACTTAATAAACGGATATTAACTTTTAATGAGTGATATAATGATTTTATATTATACTAGCTGACCTGGCAGACGTTGTTCTACCATACAAAAAAGAAAATAAACTGTTTAAAATTATGGGGTTATGTTCTGATATGTGAAAAATAAAAATCCCAGAACTCGATCGCTCGCCACTTACCGGGTCTAATTTCGAATCTAAACCATTGTCGAATCCACTTGAACGTACACAAAAAAATACAACAAAATCGGTCCAGCCGTTTAGGAGGAGTTCAGTGATATACACACGCACATAAGAATTATATATATATATATATATATATATATATATATATATATATATATATATATATATATATATATATATATATATATATATATATATATATATACCTAGTCAGGTCATAAATTCTGTCACATGTTTAATGTAAAATAATTGTAACAAGTTTATTCATTATGTAACCATTCATATACCAAAATGAACTTAACAAAACATAGATTCTTATGACATTAAAGTTTATTCAAAATGACCTCCGTGATTTTGAATACAAGCCTTCAATCTGCGCGGCCAGTCGTCTATCGCAGCACGAACGAGATCCATGTCAATATCGGCGGCTGCCTTACTCAAGGATGTCTTGAGTGACTCCAAATTGGGATGAGGCTTTGCGCACGCCTTTTCCTCCAAGTGTTGCCATATCTTGTAATCTAACGGATTCAAATCTGGACTGGAGGAGGGCCAGTCTTCGTGCCGGATGAAGTCGATTTCACGCGCCGCCAGCCAGTCTTGTGTGCTCTTCGCTCTATGAGCTGACGCCGAATCTTGTTGGAATACCCAGTGCCTGTTATTGAACATGGTATGAGAAACAGGTTCCACAAGGTTCGTCAGGACTGTATTTTGATACACAACAGCATTCGTTTTTACACCTTTCTCACAAAAATGTACCTCTGTTAAGCCCCAATAAGAAACTCCCAACCATACCATGAGCGAGGATGGAAAAAGACCTCGTTGGACACGCGGAATACGGTTGCTCGCTTCTTCACTACTGTGTGCGTACACCTTATCATTTTGTTTGTTGTAGCTCTCTTCTACGGTAAACATTTTTTCATCCGAAAAAAGAATTTCCCGATATTTTTTTCACGCGTACCGCTTCAACAAAGCGCGGCATCTCTTCAGTCTCAGGTCCATTAGACGAGCATTCAAACGATGTCCTGTTATTCTTCGATATGCCCGAAGCCCTAAGTCTTCATTTAACACCCTTTTCACCGTGGTTCTGCTTAACCCCATCTGAAGGGCCAACAATTTCTGCTTACGTTTGGGATTTCTTTGAATTCGTGCCTTCACAGCTTTTATCACTGCTGGAGTCCTAACAGACCGAGGGCGACCACTTCTTGACCTGTCATCTACACTAGAGTATTCATTGTATCGTTTGATGGTACGATAAATGAATCTTTTGGCTATATTCAAATTTTTTCAGTATGTTAAAAATTTGAATTGGCGCGTAACCGCAACGATGCAACGCAATAACTGCAACACGGTCTTCTTTAAGCGTCCACTCCATATTTAAAAAATTAGTAAAATTCTAAAAGTATACATTTTTATTTTCATGAACAATTCGAGATTCGAATTCAATAAACTTTTTTGTGGCCAGCATTCTAAAACAAAAGTTTTTACTGTGTGACAATACTTATGACCTGACTAGGTATATATATATATATATATATAAAGATATTAAATCTAAAAGTTATGATTTGACGATATTCGTGGCGTTACGGCTAACGCACTTCGGTACGCTTGCATGGGTCACAGGTTTGATTCATGTCCCGCGTCTGGGTGTTTCTGTATAATACATACCTATTTATTTACAAAAGAAAATTATGTATGTAGTATATTAGTTGTATAGTACCCATAAAAAATCACAAAATTCTAGTCCCAAACCAAGCAGCATATGGTTTGGGACTAGATGAGATATGTATTTACATATATAGGTACATCTACATACATACGTACATACATTTATATATAATATTTTCTACTTCATAAATTTGCATACTTTTAATTTTCATTCGCTTGATTTGAGCTTAACATAAACGGAATATTTAGTAATTAATTTTCCGGGAACTAGAAACGTTCAATCAAACGAGATTTATTGAGGTATCCACTTCAAAGTAAACTTGGTGAGAGTTCAAGTACAGTAAAGGGACAATATGGAACTTTGAAGTACTTAGAAATACCTAAGTAACTGGTTTGACTAAAAAGTATTTATATTGCTAATGAACCATACATAGTTATAGATTAATCTATTTTTGTTTATAGTAATGTACGTTTTTAAAGACAGTTAATGACTACCATATTTAAGATACCTGTCTAAAATAAACTATATCCAGACAAGCGATGGCGATTTGTGTAGACAATTACATACATTAAAACAATCTAGTCATATAACTTATAGTTGCCAATAATTTCGGCAATCAATTTATTAGCCATAATAAATGGAATAGCAGTTTTTTCGCATACATCTGCCAACTGACACAATAGTTTATCGGCAGTACTCATGGATCAATTAACAACTACTCATTACATAGACGTAGATAGATAACTCTTTATTGATTACATTTACAAAATAAAACTTATGACTACGACAACAGACTAAAAACTAAACAATAGTTCAAGTAATAACACAAAAATGAAATAGAAAACAAAAGGCGGTCTTATCGCTTCAAGCAATCTCTTCCAGATAACTGGAAGGAATTGTATATTACTGACATACACACTGACATACATACATACACTTAGACATACATAATATAATTTATCGGTGACTGTCATCGGTGGTGCAATCCCGAATACTCCAGTTCTTTGGACATGTGACGCGACGCGGGGGGGACTCCGTGGAGCGGCTGGTTGTGCAGGGCCGGGTAAATGGCAGTAGATCGCGAGGGCGTTCGCCGTTGCGATGGACGGACCAAATTAAGTCTATGACACACACATCCCTAAACGACTGCGCAAGACAGGCTTCAGCTAGGGACAAATGGCGCGCGGTGGTGAAGCGCTGCCGGGCGTCTTGCGTGACCACGACTGCTCTGTCAAGAGTATTCGACTGAGAAGAAGAATATAATTTATACAAATATAAAGCAACATATTATTTAATTTCAACTTTGAAAATGAATTTTAGGTACAATTATTTTAAGCAAGATAGTGACTGCGAAGTAAATTCTTAAAAGTAGTTAGCGATGTCGAGCGATCTGGACAGGCTCTTAGAGATTGGCTAGATGAGATGACTCGCGCGTAGTCACTCGCGCGTTTCTGAGATACTAGAGCTACATATATTCCTCCTTCCAGATGATAACGCGCGTATCCTCACTCGCGCGTAAAACGCTGGTATAGAGGCAGTGCGTTCCAGAGTTGTACAGCCTGCACAGTAAATGAGTTTTTATAAAAAGATGAAGTGTGTACATATGTCATAAGCTTTAGATATCTACAAGTGTGCAAATTGAAGGAAGTAGAAAGTCGTAGTAAACTAAAGCGTTCCTTAAGGTAATGAGGACGATTCGGAGAAAAAAGTATTTTAAATAGGAGAATGAGAATTTGAATTGGTAGCCATTTCAGCCTTTTACGAAATTCCGATACATGGTCATAGTTGCGTAATCCGTACCGACGTATAACCATTATAAGCTGTCTTTAAAATTATATGCTAGAAACATACAAATAATTCCGGAGAATAGCAAAGATGGGTATCGTCAACATTTATGGCCAACAAAACGCCTGTGAAATCGCCGTTTGTGTGTTTTTACTGTCCTGTTTTTATTAATTTGGGAAATAAAAAAATGCAATAAGAAAATGAAATTACAGCCATAAATAAATATTTTATTTTAAATTTTACTACGCTTCTGGTTCATAGTTACGCGTGTTCTCTCCGTGAGGAGGCTTGGGGTCTCGAGTTGGTACTTGTTAGTGGCTTGCTGGTTTTGCGGCCTCAGTTGCTCATCTCCTAGGTCCAACGAGCATACAAATACATTTCTGGGGTAGGTAGTAAAATGTCGCGATGATCTGGTGGTCGGGAGTGGCTTAGGCAGGTTTTTTACCTAATGTGCATTTTTTTATTGCTAATAAACAGCAGACTGACTGACTGTAAGTGAACTCATATCGAAGTGAGATTTGAAGATAAATACATATTTGTTTTTTGCTATAAATATTAATTACCAGGTACGTTTGACATGTTCTACGTAAATTTATTTGAACAACAAACTCAAATAAAACCATTGATTTGCTCAAATTTGTTTATAAAGTCTTCAAGCGATAAACCAATACGGTATTTATATGTGATTTATACAACAAATTACGGGATAAGTTTGTGGCTTAAGGTACTTGACTAACAATGACTAATTATATCGATACTCTTATCAATAATTACGGGACTCAGTGGTAGTTAAAAAACAACCTGTAATCAAACCTCGACGTGACGGCCACGACCACTCTGGCAAGAGTGTAACGCCAAAGAAGAAGAAGAATCAAATTTTATTACCTAAAACTCGTCTCGAGATCTGCGAGTATTTTTCGGCGCTAGCTTACAAAATTGACAAAATTTGTGATCGGATCGTCACCATTGCTGAAATGTGGATTCGCCAGTATAATCAAGAGTCCAAACAAGAGTTTATGCAAGGGATTAAAAAAGGAGAAAGGCCGCCGAAGAAATTCAAGGTGGAAAAGTCAGCCTCTAAGCTAATGGCGACTATCTTCAGGCATAGCGAGGGAATTTTATTAATAGATATCTACTGAAAGGGACTACAGTGTACGGCCAATATTATGCTAATTTGGTGAGTCAGGCTGTTGTGTAGAAACGATGTGTATTTCACTTGGCTATATTGAAAAATAAAAAATATACATTTTAATTTTTCTTGCATTAAGTACCTTAGGCCGCGAACTTATCAACCGCTATTCGTATGTGTTGTACTTTTTGTTCGGATACAATTTCATTGCGATCATGATAGATCATAAATTAGCAAAAGCATATATAAGATAAAATATTATTTATGGACACACACTAAACTGTTTAACTGAAATCATTTTCCTGATTTGTAATTTTTGGCAGCGTACCTGTGTTGTTGGAGTGATTTAATTTGAGAATCGAATAATTTCTGTATGAATAAGTAGCGTGGAGAGATAAGAAAAATCATTACTCACACAATTTTACACGCACATTTTATAGACAAGTGAACAATCCAAAAATGAATTATGGTTGGAGATAAAGAAATCCTTTTCGTGACAATTGAGAAATCAAATATGCTAGTTTGTATTAATTTAATGTACAATATAAACCAGAAAATTACACGCCAAAGGTTAATCCCGATATTTTTTCTGATGGAAGATAGAATTTTTATACCACTAAATTAAATATTATTTTAAATCATATATTATAAGATAAACAAATAATTCTGATATTAGTATTTACGGATTTTGTTCAGTTATTTAAAAATAGTTTCCTGCTCTTCGTGAAAATTTGTTACGTAAGCCTTTTCAAAAACCAGAAAAAAAGACCGGAAAATACTATTTGCAGATTATACAAATAATTTATTTTCCACAGGAATCCGAACAACAGGCACTATCGTAAAATATCCGTTTCATAGCCGGTTCTCACTTGTCATTGATCATTTTGTCTATGTTTTGCAGCTATTAATGACATAAATGGCATTTTAACTTGAAATTCTTGATTGCACATTGTTACCAATAAGATAGACTACTACAGTTTCTGGTAAAGTGGAATATAGCTAAAGTATAAGACGTTGACGTTTTTCAATTATAAATCGCGTCATTAGGAAGCATTAATAAATAAAATGCCTCAGTAAATATTAACATTCTATTGACCCTAATGTGTGACGCAAATCCGATTTAGAGTGGAACAAACAAACTGTCTGGAAGATGCATCGAAGCATTGCGAAGACTTGCAATCAGAATACTAAATGCCACTTAAGAGGATAATGTACAAATATACTCATAAATATAATTTCAACTATAATTATACGTTTTCATTCTATTATAATTTACTTTTATACGTGTACTATTTATGAAAAAAAAAATCTTCTATTTATATTTTATTTAAAACTTGTTTTGCTGAAATATTTGTTCAATAGACCGCAATAAATGCATTTACGGGAGAAAAGTAGCTTTAATCCCGTAGTCGACCTTCTAGAAATAAATCAACCCAATTTTATCGCTGCCTTTTAAAGCAAGCTCTCGAAAATATAGACTTTCACATTTGAAACAGCCGTGTTGACTCATTTAGTGTCACTTTTGGATAGCGGAGATTTTTAAATTTTAAGTTGTGCTTTTAAACTGTAGTGTTTTATTATATTTCTTATTGCTGTGGAACGGTAGACAGGTTAACGGCCCGCTTAATAAAAAGCAGTTGCTTCAGTTGCAGTCGTGTATGAACGCTGCTGACTCGCTACTGTCCGGAGGGTAACTGGAAGCTGCGTCATTTATGTCGCCTTGAGTCACTAGTATTCGCATTTATGCTATTCAATATTGATGTTGTTTTAGTAAACAATACCATACCATACTTATCAAAGAACTTATAATTGATCATTCTCTATTGGCTTACGACTTATTATGCTGATAATCTCTTAAATAAATCAATTTACTGCTTCCACTTTCCATCAGCGTATAATTTAACACAACAAATTGTATGAAAATGCTCGAGGCTTCGATTACTGTGGACCACTGTGTCGATTAAAACAATTGCCACTGCGGTGACCCAATTGGACCGCATGTCGGTAAATACGGACACCAGCTGAATAGTAAATATGCAGATTGGCGCAACATCAATATGACAATTGTTATTTCAGAGAACGAGAAATGAAAATATTTTTACAACTGGGTAGAAGAGTGTAGTACTTCTTACAAAGGTTTAAGTAAAGTTTTAAGTTTTTTTAAAGCCCTAATATATAAGGTCCTATATTATATCATATCAGGGCTTCTTCACAAACATATTACACGAATATCAAAACAAGCTATTTGCATCGTCAAATATTTTATTATCTGTGAGCGTAGAACAAATACATGACCATATTTAACCACTTGCCTAGCTACTGTGCTAGAAAAGTCAGCAACTTTAGACTTCGAAGTACACTGCAAAATGAGATGACATCATTTCGTGGTACATCCATTTCCTGAACAGATACTCAGACAAAAACATGTGGGAAAGTATATAAAAACCTTATCAAAAAGGAATACCTTTTGTCAGCTTTAACGACTCCATGGGTAAGAAAAGAGACAGTCAGTACCACATGGCCAAGGTTAATGCTTGTCTCCTCCGACATGTTCAACTTCAAGGTTCATAACTGGATTTTTTGTTAAAAATAATAGTTTGTTTCAGAATAGTTTTACAATAATTTATAGTATTGGGGCCTCCTTTTAAGTATAAAATACCTAGTCAGGTCATAAGTATTGTCACACAGTAAAAACTTTTCTTTTAGAATGCTGGCCACAAAAAAGTTTATTGAATTCGAATTTCGAATTGTTCATGAAAATAAAAATGTATAACTTTTAGAATTTTACTCATTTTTAAATATGGAGTGGACGCTTAAAGAAGACCGTGTTGCAGTTATTGCGTTGCATCGTTACAGTTACGCGCCAATTCAAATTTTTAACATACTGAAAAATTTGAATATAACCAAAAGATTCGTTTATCGTACCATCAAACGATACAATGAAGACTCTAGTGTAGATGACAGGTCAAGAAGTGGTCGCCCTCGGTCTGTTAGGACTCCAGCAGTGATAAAAGCTGTGAAGGCATGAATTCAAAGAAATCCCAAACGTAAGCAGAAACTGTTGGCCCTTCAGATGGGGTTAAGCAGAACCACGGTGAAAAGGGTGTTAAATGAAGACTTAGGGCTTCGGGCATATCGAAGAAAAACAGGACATCGTTTGAATGCTCGTCTAATGGACCTGAGACTGAAGAGATGCTGCGCTTTGTTGAAGCGGTACGCGGGAAAAAAATATCGGGAAATTCTTTTTTCGGATGAAAAAATGTTTACCGTAGAAGAGAGCTACAACAAATAAAATGATAAGGTGTACGCACACAGTAGTGAAGAAGCGAGCAACCGTATTCCGCGTGTCCAACGAGGTCATTTTCCATCCTCGCTCATGGTATGGTTGGGAGTTTCTTATTGGGGCTTAACAGAGGTACATTTTTGTGAGAAAGGTGTAAAAACGAATGCTGTTGTGTATCAAAATACAGTCCTGACGAACCTTGTGGAACCTGTTTCTCATACCATGTTCAATAACAGGCACTGGGTATTCCAACAAGATTCGGCGCCAGCTCATAGAGCGAAGAGCACACAAGACTGGCTGGCGGCGCGTGAAATCGACTTCATCTGGCACGAAGACTGGCCCTCCTCCAGTCCAGATTTGAATCCGTTAGATTACAAGATATGGCAACACTTGGAGGAAAAGGCGTGCTCAAAGCCTCATCCCAATTTGGAGTCACTCAAGACATCCTTGCTTAAGGCAGCCGCCGATATTGACATGGACCTCGTTCGTGCTGCGATAGACAACTGGCCGCGCAGATTGAAGGCTTGTATTCAAAATCACGGAGGTCATTTTGAATAAACTTTAATGTCATAAGAATCTATGTTTTGTTAGGTTCATTTTGGTATATGAATGGTTACATAATGAATAAACTTGTTACAATTATTTTACATTAAACATGTGACAGAATTTATGACCTGACTAGGTACTTGTGTCAGGAGGCCCCACTCTCACAATATCGAATTATACACTTAATTGACATGCGTGCGTGTATGTGTGTTTGGGCATGTTACTTATATTTATATATTAAAAGTAATTAAATATACTTTACACTGGATACCTAATAAAATCCTCACACTCTCCATAAGATTTTTGTAATAATCACTCTGTTATTACCTTTTCATAATCGTGATCGTTTTTTGATATTAAGTCAAGTTCTTTATTAAAGTTATTAAAAATATATGTGGATTTAACTTTATAGTTATTTCGGATAAACTGTTTGTTTTAATTAGTTTTATTGATTTGCCCCTTTTTGATTTTGTAACTATGTCATATGAATTGAAATTTCTGAAAACCCTAGTGCGCACATTCAACAGGTAAAGCTTGCGAACAGATAAAAGTTGACTTGAGGAATAAAGTTCTTCAGTGAGGAATCTGAAGGGTTTGAAGGTTTGAAGAACATGACTTTCATTAAGGCTCGTTGGGATATTTCTAGCTGCAAAACATTGTTTTATTAGCTCCACTCCACACAGGGATACATGGGAGGATGTCAGAATGGACTGCGCTAATGCCAAATAAACTTTATTGATTAACATAGAAGAGGAGACAAGACATGTCTAAGTGTTTTAAAAATTCATATTAATTTTCTTATTCTCTGACTCACTGCATCAATCTGAGGGTACCAAGATAGTGATTTGTCAATAATTATTCGAAGATATTTTAATACAGCTACCATGGTAAGGCTAGAATACTAAAGGAAATGTAGTTTTATCAAGCTTTAAGGTTAATTAATATTAATAAGTTATATTTAATCATTTTAAATAAAAAATATCGACAAGGCCATTTTCAGCAACATCCCGAACTTTATTTCAAGATTTATTAGAAAACTAGCTGACCCGGCAAACGTTGTTCTGCCATATAAATAAAAAAGTAGCCGATGTCGTTCCTCGAGGTAAAAACTATCTCTATACCGAAATTCATCAAAATTGGTTCAACGGTCGAAACGTAACAGATCCACAGATTTCTCGGATACGGGTGTTATTAACAACAGCACTGCTGTGAACACTATTATGGCGTGTCTTTAGGGAGACCACGGGGGATGGATATGAGAGGGATGCCGGGACGAGTGGGTATAGTGGATTTTATAAAATTTACAGGGTGGAGATACGTGCATGGCCGGAGAAAGAATACTGAGCTCTGCGGCCGGGGTCGGCCTGTCGTAAAAGGTGACAAAACAACCCACCCTAGCTGCGTGTGTAACCTTGTGTTGTGTTCCAGTATTACTGACCCAAGTTCCTGTACCCTTATGGAACAGTAGCGTGTTCGCGATGCCACTGGCGTTGCAAACACCCATAAGCTACGGTAACTGTTAAACTTTAAGTGGGCCGTCAGCCTGTCTGCTGTCCTACAACAATAAAAAAAGACAGGATGAATATTAAAAAATACTGTAGAGTGGTGCCATCTCTTGACGGAGTTATGAACCGTGTTCTCTTTTTGAATCTACCCTTCGTGAGCGTTGTGACAGTTTCTAGAGTCTAATATTTATGATTTTAATTTAATGTATATGATGCTTTTTCTTTGAGTTATACGGTTAAGGGAGTAGGGGGGTAGAACTTGGAATATTTTTTATTATACGTGTTTTTCATATTGTAAATGTAGACTCTTGAAAGGCAACACTAACTAAGCGACATTGAGTGAACTTTCCATTAAATAAACTCCTGTACGGACAGCAGTGTGTTCACGGTGCACCTGGCGTCGCAAACATTTGCATGCGACGGTAATTGGTTATTATTAAATAGGCCGTCAGCCTGTCTGCTGTTCGTCAGCAATAAAAAAGGAAAAGGATTTGAAGTTCAAATATTTAGAAAATAAAATATTATAACTCATCTAATTGTTGGATTTGAATGATTTTCTGATAGATCAATTCCCAATTTCTACATGCAGGGGCGGGGTAAGAATACTAACCTCTGCGACCGGGGTCAGCCTGTCGTAAAGCGACAAAACTACCCTAGCTACGTGGTAGGGCCGCAAGCCCGTCTGGATGGCAATATGTATTTATTTACTAAAAAAAAAACTATATATATAGTGTATCAGTGATGTAGTACCCATAACACAGCTCTTATTCAGTTTTATTGCTTCGAAGATTCTGAACGCGTCTTGACTTAGACGCCTCACTGCTGGCATTTTCTTGTCGATAATAATAAATATCATTATGATAAAACTCTAAATACACGAAACACTTCGAAGCATTGATGTATCAATGTGAAGTTTGAAGTCAACTGTCACTTGATCTGCTATCCTGAGTGCGACTATGTTCTATAATAACTATAAATTTCATTTTATACAAGCCTTGTATAAAACAAAGAATCATCCACTTTGATGAGCGCACATACATTTCGAAGATCCATTTATATATATATATATATATATATATATATATATATATATATATATATATATATATATATATATATATATATATATATATATATATATATATATATATATATATATATATATATATATATATATATACCTAGTCAGGTCATAAGTATTGTCACACAGTAAAAACTTTTCTTTTAGAATGCTGGCCACAAAAAAGTTTATTGAATTAGAATTTCGAATTGTTCATGAAAATAAAAATGTATAACTTTTAGAATTATACTCATTTTTAAATATGGAGTGGACGCTTAAAGAAGACCGTGTTGCAGTTATTGCATTGCATCGTTGCGGTTACGCGCCAATTCAAATTTTTAACATACTGAAAAATTTGAATATTACCAAAAGATTCGTTTATCGTACCATCAAACGATACAATGAAGACTCTAGTGTAGATGACAGGTCAAGAAGTGGTCGCCCTCGGTCTGTTAGGACTCCAGCAGTGATAAAAGCTGTGAAGGCACGAATTCAAAGAAATCCCAAACGTAAGCAGAAACTGTTGGCCCTTCAGATGGGGTTAAGCAGAACCACGGTGAAAAGGGTGTTAAATGAAGACTTAGGGCTTCGGGCATATCGAAGAAAAACAGGACATCGTTTGAATGCTCGTCTAATGGACCTGAGACTGAAGAGATGCCGCGCTTTGTTGAAGCGGTACGCGGGAAAAAAATATCGGGAAATTCTTTTTTCGGATGAAAAAATGTTTACCGTAGAAGAGAGCTACAACAAACAAAATGATAAGGTGTACGCACACAGTAGTGAAGAAGCGAGCAACCGTATTCCGCGTGTCCAACGAGGTCATTTTCCATCCTCGCTCATGGTATGGTTGGGAGTTTCTTATTGGGGCTTAACAGAGGTACATTTTTGTGAGAAAGGTGTAAAAACGAATGCTGTTGTGTATCAAAATACAGTCCTGACGAACCTTGTGGAACCTGTTTCTCATACCATGTTCAATAACAGGCACTGGGTATTCCAACAAGATTCGGCGCCAGCTCATAGAGCGAAGAGCACACAAGACTGGCTGGCGGCGCGTGAAATCGACTTCATCCGGCACGAAGACTGGCCCTCCTCCAGTCCAGATTTGAATCCGTTAGATTACAAGATATGGCAACACTTGGAGGAAAAGGCGTGCTCAAAGCCTCATCCCAATTTGGAGTCACTCAAGACATCCTTGATTAAGGCAGCCGCCGATATTGACATGGACCTCGTTCGTGCTGCGATAGACAACTGGCCGCGCAGATTGAAGGCTTGTATTCAAAATCACGGAGGTCATTTTGAATAAACTTTAATGTCATAAGAATCTATGTTTTGTTAAGTTCATTTTGGTATATGAATGGTTACATAATTAATAAACTTGTTACAATTATTTTACATTAAACATGTGACAGAATTTATGACCTGACTAGGTATAAACCAGTACAGTCTATATACAGATCACACAAATTCGTGGAAATCCATACAAGGTCCCCTTACGTAATTACTATACCAGGCCAGTTGTCTGATGTATTTGGAATTCTCGGTTTACTATATTAGAAAATCTGCCCTCAGAGATTTACATTACATTACATTGTAATATATAATACAACCCCTAAGACATAATGATATTTATTTAGATGTGATAATTTATTATTATTGTAATCTGTTAACTTTGTTAGCATTTAGTATTTTAATAATTAATCGAGAATATTTAGTAAAGTTGTAACTTTATTCAAATATGGCATATTAAAGGTTCTACCACGGTTTTAATGGCACTCACTTGCAACATTCCTATTTAACAACGGAAAATGCCGACGCAAGGTTTTTATGTCGGGTTAGAGAGTCCGAAGGCATTCACAGTCGTAAAAATTAAATTAATACAAATCTAATTTATATGTATATATTGTTATGATGGCTATTTAGCTATAATAATATAATATTTTTTATCCGTGCAGGGGCGGAGAAAGAATACCTACCTCTACGGCCGGGGTCGGCCTGTCGTAAAAGGTGACAAAACAACCCACCCTAGCTACGTGGTAGGGCCTCAAGCCCATCTAGATGGCGACCCTCTTTAGTCATAAGTATGCCGCCATAATAACTTATTGTTGTGTTCCGACATTAGTGAGCCAAGTTCCTGTACCCTTATGGGACAGCAGCGTGTTCGCGATGCCACTGGCGTTGTAAACACCCATAGGCGACGGTAACTGCTAAATTCTAAGCGGGCCATCAGCCTGTCTGCTGTCCTACAGCATTAAAAAAATGTAGTGTTGACATAATAAAAAAGTGCCTTGAACAGATGATCGCTATATGATTATCACTCATGCACTAATTAGTGACCTCAAGATGCATATAGTAAGAAATATTTTGAAGGAAAAGCCTCACTAAATCAATCATGCTAGTATTTTATTTCACCAGTGTGTAATTTATATGTTTTAGGTATTTTAACCGCAACACTACTTAATGATTTGAACTAAGATGAAGCACATTCAAGCATTTAATAGGATTCTTTAAAGAACTGGCAATTTGAACGCTTACTCGTTTAATATTTCGGCAAAACATATTCGGGCGGTACCTTTCATACTGCAACACTACAAAAAATGAAGTACTCCATCTTATACTAAGAAGTTTTGATTACCGAATGTGATAATTATGATCCTTAGAGCAGGATAATATGAACTAGCTCAGAAACGAAAAATTAGGAAAATTGTGTTCAATTGAGATTTTTTTATTATTGATAATTTTATCGCATGGAAATTGCTACTATATTTTCTGGGATAAATAGCAAGTAGCCAATATTATAATTTCTAAAAATATGCAATTATCCAAAAATAAAATTTAATAACTAATTAAAATGCTATTCAAGATACAGCTAATGAATCTGTAAAACACTGTCAGCTGGGAGCATGCCCATAAGGCTGTCAGCATAGCCATGTTGGATGGAAATTCTTATCCACTACGCCAAGTAAAAGCCAGTTTTTTGATTATAATCATATTCCATACCAATTTTTATATTAAAATTTATTAAATCGTGTATGTGTGAGCGCTTGCTGGCCATCGTGCTCACGCGCTTTCGCACTCGTCACATTCGTTACTCCCTGCGCAGCCCGCCAGCTGAACCGAGTCGCCGACATGAAACAGACTCGTTATAATTTTATATGCGTTCGGCTCGAATATCACAGCGTACATCGCTACAGTGGTGACCCTGATAGTGCTTTGGAACGACGGCTAGCGAGCGCATAAGCGCGATAAGGAATATCCAGCCATCCTTCCAAACTTTCTCATTTTGAATATAAGTATAAATTTAAAATATCATTAAAACCATTTTAACTGTACCATGTACAAGTATGTAACCAAAACAATTTCAGTTATAAGGACTCGTTCATAATAACAAAAGTCCATTACTTATTCCTAAAGAAAAAATCACCGGAAATACATCGCCGACTTCCCGTTACGGAATTTTCCTGTATAATGATATTACGCAACGAAATTATGCCGAAATTTACATTGCTTTTGCTCATTAATTTTTCACGAGACTGCGTGACTTTGTTTGTTTTTTTATGTTGTATAAGATGAAGGTTTTATAAAAGACCTTTTATTTCTGGGTTCTGGTCACGGATTCATTGTTTTGTAACTCGTCAATTGTTATGTTGCCCATTTTCTTTGAATGTTGCGTACCTATTACTAATTTATGCTGATATTGTAAAGATTTCTTCGTTTGCTCCGTACAAACTCAAAATCTTTTTAGCTGATTTTAAAACATTTATAGACATATAATTCTATCTGAGAGAAGCCAAAGCGAGTAGCTAGTATATTATATTCTGTTAACTAATGACAAATACCGTTAAAAAATTCGCGTCGAGTTCATAAAACTAAAAACCAAAAAAATATTTTAATTATTTTCCCGTGTGTAAGAAGCGTGATCGTCACGCCCTATTGAGGTTACCCGGCAATCTAGACAAAGTCTATGCCTTGAATACGTTAGTGAACATAATATTTTGTAACGAGTTTAGTTATGAGATTTATTGTATTAAGGAGTGCCGGTATAAAAACATTTTAATAATTTTCATCAAATCTTTTACTATAATTATCATCGTGAAGCTTTTCTTCCGTCAAAAGCTTTTATTTTAGAAGCATAGTACGCTCTTAACTATTATTGCACGGCAAACTTTTATACATTTTTTCTACGATGCTATATCGTTATTTATTTCTTAATAATTCAAATAGACATTGCTGAATTTGTGATTTACAGTGGTGAAGGACAATCTTGGCAGGAAAGAAGTCAAATGTAATTTGATAATTTCATTAGTTTGTAATGCAGCAACAATAAGACACCTGACCTTCTTGACTTTTTTGTAAATACAAACATTAGCCTCAATTATATGACCGTAGAAACATGTAATGACTTATCATCTGACTATACACCTGTTATATTGAATGTCAAATTAACAATTGTACTCACAGACCTGCCGATTCGAATTTATAGTAAAAAGATTAACTGGGAAATATTTCCAAACCATATAAACTCCGAATTAAACTGATATAGCCGGATCCAAACTACAGACGAAATAGAAAGAGATATTGAGACTAAACAAAGCTATACATAGAGCAGCTAAAATAGCAACTAAAACAATGAAAAGACTTGCACCAAAACATAACGAATATCCAAAAGCAATCAAGGACTTAATAACAGAAAGACGACGTCTTAGAAAAATATGGCATAGGACTGGATACCCATGTCGCCCAAATCGGCGCGGACCTGTCGCTCCCAGCCCTGTTCTGTCCATGGTCGTGGGCGATCCTGGATGGACGGCTGTCGCCTCCTTCTGCGAGGCAGTCATGTCCACAAAGGAGGCGGCGGAGCGGGATCGGGTGTCGCCACCACACTCCCCTCCCGCCAACGCAGGCACGCCGGCGGTGACGGAGGGCAAGTAACGACCTCCGGCCGCCGTAAAAAGCGGCCGTGGGCGGCCCCTCGGGGGAGAATCCGTCGCCCACACTATTGCCGCGAGGGAGAGAGCCGCGTGCTGTTCTGCGGCCCCCCTCAACTGTTTTAGGAGAGCGCCGGGGGACGAAATCCTGACCCCCCTGGCGCCAACAATTTAGAAGGGGCCCGCCTTAAGACAAAGGCGCCGGCCCGGGCCACGAGATCGGCAGACCATATATCCGTGGGCCCGGGCGTAGGCGATAGGAGAACAGCGGGGTATTTTAGAGGGTAGTCGGATGGTCTAACATCTTTTCCGAAGTCCCACATATCCCTCGGTCCCCCCGGACCGGGAGAACCCGTCAAGAGAGGTTTTTCCCCGAGACAAAAAAAGAACTGGATACCCATCAGACAAAAAAACTTTTAATAGAGCTTCTGAAACTGAAACTTTGAAACTTTTGAAAAACGGAACAGTTGAAAAACGCTTTCCAAAATGATAATTTAAAAAAGTTTCTGTCGGGCTTGACTCCATCTATCGATACAAATTACTCCTTATGTAAAACTACAAAACACTTAAGTCACCCGAAACTACAAATACCTCTAATAAAGAACGCATCGGTAGGTTGGGCTAGATCAGATGCAGAAAAAATTCCAGAAACTAGTCACGAACATAACATTTAAATAAAAAGATACCTAGATAGTGCATTAAAAATATCATTGCCTATACAATCAGTAAGTTACCGAGAAATATTAAAATAAATTCAAATTCTTCAAGAAGGCAAAGCTCCAGGATATGATCTAATAGATGCTGCTTTACTAAAAAGACTTCCTAAAAAATGAGTCGTACAAATATTTAACGCCTGCCTGAGACTGTCCTATTTCTTTGCACATTGGAAGATTGCACAAATAGTAATGGTACCCAAAACAGGAAATCCACCACAGGTCGTTACCTCTTATAGACCCTTTTAAATGTCACTGGAAAACTATTTGAAAAAAGTTCACCTGGAGGATATAATTCCAAACCACCAATTTGGTTTCCGAGAGCACCATGGCACTGTAGAACAAATACAACGTATTGTAGATACTATAAACAGAACGTTAGATGGCAAAGAGTATTGTTCTGCTGTTTTTCTGGACATAAGTCAAGCTTTCGACAAAGTGTGGCATGAAGGTCTCTTATATAAAATGAAAAAGAATGTTACCTAATTATTTCTTTCCTGTTATAAAATCGTATCTGCAAAACAAATGTTTTGAAGTAAAACTTAATACTGACTTGTCAGCCTTGTATGAAATAAAATCTGGAGTACCTCAGGGTAGTAGTATAGTAGTAGTATACTGATATACAGCTATATACAGCTGATCTACCAACCACGGTAAAAAAACGACTGTTACCACATATGAAAATGAAACCGCAATTCTATCTACACACAACAATCCAGCAACTGTATCTGCACAGCTTTAATCACATCTTCTTCAAATTGAGAACTGGTTAAAAGTTTGACGAATAAGGGCTAATCAAAGTAAATCGGTCCATGTCACATTTACTCTCCGAAAAGAAACTTAACTCGCAGTGACATTAAATGGCGAATATATCCCTCAAAAATAATATGCAAAATACTTGGTAATGCATTTAGACAGAAGGCTAACATAACAAAAACACATATGGACAAAACTAAAGCAACTGCGACATTCACGACTGCGCCTTAATAGCAAATTGTCAATTTTTAAATCCATCCTTAAACTTTTATAGATATACGGCATCCAAATGTGGGGACCGGCCTACTGGCCGACTGATTATATACTTGTCTACGTTTAGCGAGCCCAAAACCCCGAAAATCAGCATTCCCTGCGACACACTTGAGTGGAAAACTTAAAATGGTATTCCGCCAAAAGGACTCATCGAACCTTTCATATAGAGTGGGCCAGATGTTGTGCCATTGTGCCGAGATAAGGGTGTTTTGCGTTCCCCAGACATAGTAGGTGATATAATCTTTGTTATAATACATATATTAAATATACCTCATTCTAATCCCGTCGCTTATCTCTATGGACTCCTGAATTTATTATAAAGTAATTTTGTATATATGTCGTTAACATAATATTGTTATATATGTTAAGGATAAGTTTTAATAAGAATGTGTAAATTCTATTTACATACATACATACATACATATAATCTTTCCACTTGCTACGATCCTTACACACTTGTTCCGCTTCGTCCACTTTCATTATTCCCTTCATACATGCCCTTCGGTTTAGGGTAATCTTGACCTGGCCTTTTTTCAAGACGTTCCTGATTTGGTCTCGAAACGTCTATTTAATATTACAAACAGACCCTCCAATTTTATTTATTTGTATAGATATCGATGGATATAAGATCATAATTTCGATTCCAAATCAAACATTTCGTCTGCTAATTAGGAACATCTCTTACATCAAAGTGCGATATTCCAAGTCTATTCACGAGTGTGTTGTAAAGGCTGCAAAGGAACCAGTACGGTGTAGGATTTCTAGTTTCTAAAGGTACTCGTGTTAGCGCCGAAGGGCACGGTCTGATGAATAAACCGAAAGGATGCGGTTGTTATACATGAAATAAAACTTATCTGAGTTTCTTATTTAAAAGTAGATGCTATTTTATTAAATAAGTGATGATTAATAAGAGATTAGCCTTGAAATCTGCAGCCAGAGTAATAGAATTCAGCAGTCATACATTGACCCCATACTTCATGTTGAATTTATTAAATTCATGATTTGATTCATATTCATCATCATCCAAGCATAGTATCCCGGTTGCAACCTAAACTTCCGTTTCGGTGCCCGGGGTCCGCTTGGATTCATATTATGATTCATAAATCATTATAATTCTACATATATAATTATAATACTTTTCTAACTAACAGCATCCTGCGCTAAGCGTAAAATCTGTTACGCAGTGATTTCTACAGAAAAATAAAGTATTTAAAACCCTCCGTGACGCAAAGTACGTCGAAAAGCTTTATTTAAAAAATAAAAGTATGTAAGTAGCATATCTTTTGTATAGTAACCATAATACAAGCGCTCTGCTACTTACGTTAGGAATTGTTATAAGTATTTATTTATGTACAAAAGTATAGATAATAATAATAATTTATTTCATAACAATACTTATGTGGCGTTTAATAACGCACCTCTTTTTATGATGCGAGATCCAGAAGGCACGACATTTTGGCATAGAGATAATTTGTGACAAGAATAAAACAAAAAGCAACAACGCCAATTGTCAGTAAAAGATATTAACCTCAAACCACCAATTCTAAAATATTATTGGTTTATCAGAGGCTTTGTTTGTGTAGCGTTCAGTCATATATTTCTATAAATAAGTGTTATAATTCTTGTAATTATTTGAGTTATCAAATATACGAACTGCTGTAATTTGCAACGTGTTGTATATATATGGTAACAGTTGGAGTAGTTGGAGTGAAAAGGGTATTTCTCCTGTAAAATAGCAGGGACTCTATCCAGAGCCCCTCACTTATAACTATATACATTAAGTTGACAAATAAGTTAATCAAACAATATTAAGGACATTAAATAAAATTTTGTATAGTTATGCTATAAAACGAGTAGTATAGACGACAGTTACTACCACACAAGTCAGTCAAGTCACGTAGTTACTGAATCAGCCATATCGTCAAATCAATAAACTTTTTTCTACAGAGACTACATCAGATTCGCACATCTTGGTCTACGAACGACCGCTATTGGGTTGAATGTAACACAGCCTTTGAGTAAGAAAGCGCTGTAAGGAAAAAAATATATCTCAAAGAAAGTACGACGACACGGCAGATGTCGTACGTCTGGTGACCGATATTTTCTTTTACAGTTCTTAACAGTACAGCCAGAAGGAATCAAAATGAACTAGTATATTTATCTCTACACTAATATTAGAGCCTTATGTAAAATTAAAAAAAATCTCTGTTATGTATGTTTACTGAACGCTAAACAAATGCTAGTTTTGAATTTAATAGACATAGTACTAATAGTACTATATTTATTACTTTAATCGGAGAGATTAGATAGTATATATATATATATATATATATATATATATATATATATATATATATATATATATATATATGCCTCTCCAACTAGTGAAGGTTGGCTACCAACTTCTGGAATTGTTTTCTGTCCTTAGCGAGTCGAAACAATTTGGATACGCTCGCTATTACAGTTCAAATTTTAAATAGTTACTATATTAGATTTTCAACTAACTGAATGGACTTTCCAAGTGATTTTTCCAAAAAACTGAATGGACAGATTTTGTTAAATTATTTTTTTTTGTGGATTTTGTTGGACTCTAAGATTGAATGCGAACTCCTCCGCCTTTACATTTTACTTAGCTTACAGATCGGAGTATCTGTCAAGTTTCACTTAGCTCCCAAACTTGGTTATACAAAGTTCTTGAACACATAAAATCACATGAGCCGATCTAGAAACATTTAGATCCAACATTATATAAAACATATTGTCTATTTTTTATTACTGGAGTTCAGCTGACAAATGGCCCACCTGATATCAGGTGGTCACCGTTGCCTATGGACGTTTTCAACCCATAGTAGTTTATTTTACATCTTGATACCGTCTTATCGATATCTTTTTACATTTTTACCAGTTTTACATTTTAAATTTCCCTTGTGTGGGTTTAGAATATATTTTACAAAATTGCTTCGATATAAAACGTTCACCCCACACGAAGTTCATGCACTCACAAAGATATGTTTAACATTTCGCTTTAAGTCAAAAGTGAATGCGAATATTTAAATTTGAATATGTTTAATTTTGTAACATGGTTAAAAGAAATAAGTAGATAGCGAATTATATTCGCGTCGCTTAGGTTTTATTATTTGCTTCTGAAGTTAGAATTTATGACTAAAACAGACTTATTAGTATGTAAATGTATTTATTACATTTGTTACATTCACTGTATGATACTACTGTACTTGGCTACAAAAAGAGGTATTCAATCAGTGTGTCCTACCCGTAATGGCATACCGAGTGAGATATTACCTTGGGATTAGTTCACCGATTCAAATTCGGATTATCTCTCAGAGATAACGTTCGTAATGAGAAGACTCCTTAAGGAAACCTGAGCTATCCACGTGGTTTAACGAATCGTGTCTAAAAAAACTGATAACTGTAGTAAACGTATTTTATCCGTACAGGGGCGGAGAAAGAATACTAACCTCTGTGGTCGGGGGCGGCCTGTCGAAACGGCGACAAAACAACCCAACCTAGCTAAGTGGTAGGGCCTCAAGCCCGTCTGGATGGCGACCACCTTTGGTCTTAAGTATGCCGCCATAATAACCTTGTGTTTTGTTCCGGCATTAGTGACCCAAGTTCCTGTACCCTTATGGGACAGTAGCATGTTTGCGATGCCACTGGCGTTGCAAACACCTATAGGCGACGGTAACTGCTAAATTCTAAGCGGGCTGTCAGCCTGTCTGCTGTTCTACGCAATAAACAAAATTCTAATACTCTACAATTCGGGGAACACGTGAACGTAAAACACTAGACGCTTGAAGAGGCGACAATCATCTAAAAACGGCTGGAAATGGATGAAAGTGTTAAGCGGCGTATTTTGAGACTAGTCTATATTTGGCATCAGAATTTAATAGGCTAGTGAAACTAGAGAGGTATTTTAAGTATAAGTAAAATATTAATATGAAGAACATTAACAATGATGACTCTCGAAAGCTCGTTACTTGTACTCCAAACTTGAGGTTCGATCTTATATTTTCGTTCAATCTCCCTCGCCAAACAATGTTGGGTTGTTCAAATTCAGCCAGTGTGAAACGTGATCATGAAAATTGAAACATTGTACTCACTAAGCATATTATAACGTATTAAATTGAATTGAATTTTGTAAATTATATACTCAGAAAACTATTCTACATATTTGTATGAAAATTATATAAATAACGTGGTGTACATACACATATACTATTAACCCCAGTGGACGCCAAAACGCTATTACGCCAAAAATTAAATTATTAAATAATAGGTTTTAAAACTCATTATCTATGAGAAAAAGAGCTGCCTCATTGCTGCACCGAGTGCGGGCAGTACCAACATCATCCTGAGCACCATTGCACAACGATTCGACTCCCTTACACTGATATTATATGTGCGAAACTGTTTAACGCACACAAAAATTGTGACTAAACTTTGACGATTTTACTAACATTAAATCTAGATACTTACTAACCCTATGACATGTATTGTTTGATTTAAATAAAATTAATAATTTATTTAAATCAAACAATATAATAATAATTATAATTTATTATTATCTTTTACAAAACAAAACTTGTTCTCCGTGTAGGGGCAGAGAGATATGACTTGCGGAGGGCGGCCTGTCGTAAAATGGGGCCAAACAACCTTAGATAGTAGGGCTCTGGATGGCGACCACCCATGGACTCAAAATATACCGCCAAAATAACCTCGTGTTATGGCATAAGTGATCAAGGTTCCGATTCCCCTATGCAAACGATCCGCGAAGCGTTGGAAGCAAGGTCAGTGCGAATTTCTTTGCCCACTACAAGGTATCGCGTATCTCTAACTACCGCTCCTCTTCCCTCTGTCATACAGTCCACTGCTCTCGAGCTATCCTTCTCATTCCTGTACGGTGCAATCCCGGTCCGTGACCGGCATCGTACGTTACTTCTGATTGATAGAATATACATATTGATAGAATTGGTAAATAAGTTTAGAGTTAATAAAGTCTTCTAAGTATATGTTACTTCATAAAGTCACTGTTTTGATAAAACTTATAAAATAAGCAAAATAGGAATACAAAAAGTAATAAAATAAGTGTATGTGCTAAATAGGATCTAGCTTAACATATGCTCTATACTGAATAACATTGATCTTCCATTAAACTTAAAAGTTTCCTGGTTTTCACGCTTATGATATTATGTAATATTGCCTTTTGTATACCGTATATATACCAGTCATTGAATAATAAGAGAATTGTGTTGACATCAATCAACACTGGATCCATTTGCGGTACATCGTTATGTCATGCAAGACACACTGGACGTGCGCCATTGTCTGATAACAAAGGAATATTGATAGTGCTTAGAGCGTCATATAACTTAGTACTTACTTAGATCTTATTTCCATTAAAGGCGTGGTTTATAATATATTGGAAAATTGCCATTGGTGAAACATGAACTGCATATGCATTATGTTTTATCATCAGCTTTTGTGACATTCCTCTAATAAATAAATATGTTAACATGATTTGAACCTTAAATATTTTTGAAGTTATGCTTTATTTTGCGCGCGCACACCGTCACAAAAAACCGACACCCTGAAGTTAGCTAGTTTACATTTTTAAAATATAAAATCTCCGTAATCCAAAATGAACTACAATATATACAGTATTACAATACATTTAAATATAGTATAAATTGCAATGTAATAAATTTCTAGACGTTTTACTTTAACAACTAATTTTAACAAAATATTGAAGTAAATTTATATATCTCGTGGTGACAGATATTTATTAACAATTTGTTGATTTAAAGATAATTTACTGTGATTATAAATCATAAAAGTGGTTTTTACATATTACTTTGAGTACTTTTATAGAATTTGAGATTAGATGACGGTATGTATTTATTTACATCATAAAGTATAATAATTTTTTTCTACCAACGTAGGATCACGCGAAGGATAAATTTTTTAGAAAGTTTTTATACTTTGTTACGCCAAAGAAGTATAACTTCTTACGTGCGTACATAAGTACACAGACACACACTTTTTTAACAAATAAATTATTCTATTTAATCGTAATTTATATTTGGAATACATAAGTTTAAAAAATGATTCAGTTCTGAAGATATCGATAAAAATTACACAATGACTTAAAAAATTCAAACAAAGAGTGTAGCGTCAAATAAAAAAAACATCTCAAAACATAGTCAAATCTAATTTCTATGTTCAGCCAACAATATCTAGGCTTATATTACAGACCCAAATCAATCACTGGTGATGGAAAAGATCAATTATAAGCTCGATAGAAAAACCAACCAATTACCATCTCCCTTGTATCACCCTATTAGTAGGACCTGGAAGCGAGAAAAAGCCCGCTGAGTTTTCGAACGTCGGCTGGTACAGACTAAATCTTACTCGGAGACATTATAGGCTATATGGCTCACCGGACTCATCAGCCTCTCCCAAAGCATCTTAGCCCTTGCTATCTAACCCTGCTGGGCATCTTACGCTACATTTTACGCGGTCTCCACTCGAGACCTCTTTTACCTTATCGGTTACACTGCCACTTCATCTTACTGATTCTACTTGCGGACTCGCTAAATATAAATCAAGCAAATCATCAAATAACGCCTTGCAATTAGGAAAAGAAAAATATAGATCGAAAGATCTGGTATTAAAGTCAAAGAGCGATGTTTTACTATATCATCTTTTTGGTCTAACAAAACAAGAATGGGTTTAACGTATAAGCGTTTCAATTTAATTATGTGTTATTAAAATACCTACTTTAATTAACATTATAAAGGAATGAACGTGAAATGTTTTGGTTATATACTAAAAACCACACAAACTACAGATAACATATTCATAGTTTTAATTAATGAAGGTAGTTACCGCTAATTAATATAGTTTATACCCTAACAGACCTTTCATTTATTTGATTTTTCATTCATTTATTTATTGTTAGAACTGTGTACATTATATTGTTGTAAATTGGATTCAGTTTTTTTAAGATTCGAAAGTATTTAAAAAAACAATAGACTTTAAATAATTATTTCATATATGAATTTATTATGCTAAATCATTTCAGCCCATAAAAAGTACTTTTTTGCACTAATTTTTAATTAGAGACTAACTGACCCAGTAAGCCGCTAAGAAACAATATTTTTGTCCGGGGATAACTGCACCTTAACCGGTTTGTAAGCATCTCCACTCTGCCACTGTGACCACTTAGCTGGCTGGCAAAGAATAGGCAGGATGGTTTGACCGGCATACCGACAAAAACCCCAGTTGTCACCTATAACTTTTGTGGGCGATCGCTGGATCGGCTTTTGCCCATTGCTCTGCTACGACCCCGGCTACGAGGTCGCCTGCTAACATTTGTTCGTTATCTCCAGCGCCGAATGGTCTTTCATTCAATTTGCTGTCCACGCTCGTTGTCGAATGTTATATAAATATGTCGTAATTAGTATATTTTATATCGATTGAGTCCGTGCAGTAACAATATATTTTCACGTACTGCGATTGTGAGTATAAGAAAATAAATTGAATATATTTAATTAATTTTGTTTCTTCATGATATATCACATTCTGGGAATAAATAAAAATAGCGTAGTATATCAATAAGTATATACATACCAAGAAAAATAAAGAAAGAGTTTTACATCAAAGATATTCTCCGTGCAGACGTAGAGTAAAAATACTGACCCTTGCGGCCGGACTAATCTATCATAAAAGGCGACACAACAACCCTATCTAGGTGGTAGGATTCCAAGCCCTCCTAGATGGCAACCACACCTGGTCTCTGGGTGCAGCTTACTGTAGAATCGCCCAGTTTTTTTTGTTGTGATTTCTTAGAAAGAAAGAGCTGCACCTTTTTGTGGAAGGTTTAAAGTTTTGGCACGGCTAACAATATTTCTTCTTAAAGAAAATTAAAATCTCGAGAAGTCAGTGCAAAGTGCCGGTCACGGACCAAGAGTACACCGTCCAGGGATGAGAGGAATAGGATGTCTTGTGGTGCCAAAGAAATTCGTACTGACCTTGATGCCACCCTTTCCCGATTCAGTTCAAGTTCGCTCGCGGAGGAACTATTGCATGGTACCAGTTAAATGTCACAAACTAGACACTGAACACGCAATGTTATGGCAGGCCATTAGGCTCATTAGAGAGTTAGTAAGGAGTAACTGAAGCCAATTGCGCACGGCGCAGAGAGTGGTGTTCAGGGAGGTGGAACGTCGACCGTCCCGGGCGTTCAGAGGCTCACGCGATACTACTTTCGTCCCACGCTCCACCTCCTTTCACCATTCAACTCACCAAAAGTGAGAATAGATAACAATAATCAGCGAGATTTCAACTAACATACCACATAACTAACTCACCTCAAACAAACATGAGGGTAGTTGTAAAAATTGGCCGAACAATAATTTTCTAACTACATATAGGCAAAGACCTTTTTTTTTTTTTTTTTTTTTATACCGAGGAAAACTGTTACAGTTTCCACCAGCCTCCGGGGGAAGGCCAGTGGGGTATGTGGGATTACCTCCCGAGGGGGCTGCCTACTCCCCTCGGGCGGACCGGGGGCTAAGGCCGCCGGTCCTACCCACTAAAAACCCCGGTCGCCACTCTTGGCCTTAGAGGGGGCTTCGCAGGATCGCCTTTTGGCATTACTCTGCTAGGCCCCCAGCCAGACGTCTCCAATGAGGGTACCCCGAGTGACAGTTCCCGCTGCCGGCGGTCACACTAGACCTGCCGGTGACCAGACACAGAGTGTCCAGTCGGGGTAGGGCACCCTCCGTCTCATTGCCTTCGCCGGGAGCTTCCCCCGGAACTCCCGGCTGGCCGCTCTTACAAGAGAGCGACCGGCAACCCCTTCTCAGGGTGGGATGAGGTGCGCATAGCGTCTCCTTCCCCGATTCGTCCTACGCCGACGAATCGGTGGAGCCGCCGCGTCCTCCTCCCTCGCACGCTCGATGGCCTCCTTCTGCCGCATGACACTTTCGGCGAAGGAGACCACCGCGTTCCAGTTCCTCTCGCTGCGGAGCATTTGACCTACGATTGCCCGCAGCGAGAGGTCACCTCCTACCACGCTCTGCATATTGAAACGCTGGGGCCCCCAGGCGGCGCACTCCGACACCGTATGTTCCACGGTGTCTACTGGCGCGCCGCATTCCCAACAGGCCGGGTTCGGCTCCCGCCCCGCAATCTGGTGCAAGTACTTGCCGAAACAACCGTGGCCGGTCAGTACCTGCACCAGCCTGTATGTCAGGGTCCCGCTTGACCGCGAGACCCATTCCGACAAGTAGGGGCGGATTGCCTCAACCGTAACCCGGCCCGGCTCGGGTGGCCCCAGGATCCTCAACCAGGACTGGGTCAAGGCCTCCTGGGCGAGATCCCTGACCCGTCGCGACTCTTCCGGGCACAGCCGGAGTCCCCTCTCCCTGGCATCGCGGCGCAGGCGGTATGTCTCCGCGAGGACAACCGCCCGCAGCTCCCAGGGCGGGTCGGCTGCCAGGAGTGCAGCCGCCCGCCAGGACACTGTACGGTACGCCCGAATGGCCCTCACATCTATGACCCTCTGAGATCTTCTCAAGAGGGCCCTGCTACGAGATGTGAGGTGGTCTGCCCAGACAGGCGCACCATACACCGCCATGCTCCGCACGACGCCAGTGTACAGTCTTCTCACGGCTGTGCCCGGCCCCCCCACATTGGGCAGGAGTCTGCCCAGGGCGGCAGCGGCCGAGACCAGCCTCGGGCACAATTGGGCAAAATGTGGCCCGAAGCTCCACCTAGGGTCTAGTGTGAGCCCCAGGTATTTCATCTGGGGCTTCACTTCGACCGCTGCACCCCGGAGCACGATGCGCGCGTCTCGGGGTGGTCTCCTTCTTCGTCCATGCATAAAGAGGGCCTCCGTCTTTTCTACGGAGACCCTCAGACCGCACGACTCAATTCGGTCCACCACCAGCGAGGTGCTGATGGTGGCCCGCCGGACGGCATCTTCATATGACTCACCCCGAGTTGCGACGAGGGTGTCGTCCGCATAACACAACACCCTCGTATCGGGCGTGACTGGGCATCGTAGGACCCAGTCATACCCGATATTCCACAGAAGTGGTCCCAGTACCGACCCCTGCGGAACGCCGCACGCAACGCGCCTCCTTCGGACCCGACCGTGGCCGTCCTCCCAGACTATGAAACGGTCCCGGAGGTATGCCCCCAACAACCTCCGCAGATACAGAGGCACTCCATGGAACCGGAGTGCCTCCAGTATCGTCTCGAACGGGAGGCTGTTGAAGGCGTTCGCTATATCGAGCGATACCGCCAGGACCACTTCTCCCTGACTCACCGCCTCTTGCGATATGCCCTTCAGGGCGGTTAGCGCATCCAGCGTGGAGCGCCCCGCCCTGAATCCGTACTGGGCGGCGGAGAGTCCCGGCTCTGCCGTGTCCAAGTGCTGGACGAGACGGCTCGCAACTACCCTTTCAAAGGTCTTCGCCGTCTCGTCCAACAGGACGATCGGGCGGTAACCGGAGGGATCATCTGGGGAACGGCCCACTTTGGGAATCAGGCAGAGCCTGCCCTCCTTCCACTGGGCCGGGAACTGTCCGGTGCTGAAGCACTTATCGAACAGCTCCCGAAGCCAGCCGCCAAGGTGAGTGGCGGCTTGGAGGAGCACTCTGCCCGGAATCCCGTCGGGTCCAGGTGCCTTCTTGGTGCCCTGAAGGTGTCGCAGGGCATCTTCGATTTCTACCTCTGTTGTGGGGGGAGGATCCACGATCTCCTCTCTAAGCAGAGGGACGGCCATAGATGGGGGAGTGAATGCTCCCAGGCTCGGGAAGAGCCCCTCAATTATGCGATTGAGGGCCTCCTCTGACAGGGTCGCCGTTACCGGGGCGCCCGCAGCACGCATCTTCTTGCGCGCTGACTTGTACGGACGCCCCCAGGGATCCCTGTCAAGGCCCTCGAGGAGCTCCTCGTAAGCCCGGGCCTTCGCTTGGCTAATTGCTCGCTGAAGGGCTTTCTTGGCAGCATTCTGCTCCCCCTTTATCCTCCGGAGTTCTTCTTCGTCCGGCTGCGGATTCCGGTGTCGGTACCGGTGGACGGCTCTGCGGGCGCGCTGCGCAGCGTTGCGCAGCTCCGCTATTTCGGCTGACCACCAGTACACCTGCTTCCGAGCCGGACGCCGCCGGACCCGTGGCATAGCCGCCTCGCAGACCCTTGTGAGGGCCGTGCGAAGGCGACCGGCCGCCTCCTCTGCTGTTTCCCCTACGGGCGCTGGGTATGCGTTGTAAACCCAGCGCTCGGCGATCGCCTGGACCTCAGCCATCTCTTTGTCGAGACGGCCGAGTGCCCAGCGAGGGAAATTTTCACCTCTTTGCGGCTGCGGAGTGCTGCGGAGGGGGGAGACGCTGAATCTGATGTACAGATGGTCAGACAGCGTCTCTACCTCCTCCTCAACGTGCCAGTCCACCACCCTGCATGCGACCAAAGGAGTGGCGAACGAGAGATCCACAATTGAACTGCCCTGTGGTCGCACGCAAGTGGGAACCGCCCCCCTGTTCAGGAGGACGAGGCCACTCCGCAGCGCCCACTCTTCTACGGCCCTACCTCTTGCATTGGTGGTAGGACCGCCCCAGGCTCGGGATTTGGCATTGAAGTCACCGAGGACCAAGGTCTTCCTCGGCGGCATCCGGCCGACGGCGGCCCCGACGGAGTCGAGAAATGACTCGAACTCCACCAGGGGGCGGTTGGGGGAGAAGTACACGCCAATAATGGCGAAATCACCCCAACCTGCCGCCGCATATCCCGACCCATTCTCCAGGAGTTGGAGAGGGAGGCTTTCACCTGCCCGGGCGTTCACTGCCACCGTGCCGTCCCAGTCACCGATCCAATTGTCACGGACCGGGACGAGGTAGGGCTCTGCAATAACTCCAACATCACCACCCCACTCCGCGAGGGACTGCAGGAAGAGGTCCTGCGCCCCCGCGGAGTGGTTAACGTTCCCCTGGAGGATGCGCATGCCCTCTACGCTATCCATTTACAGGGGCATCCACAACCTCCATAACCGTCGGTTCTGACGCTCCCTGTCGTGGCAGGGAGCGCCAGATACCCTTAACGTTGGGGGGGCGGCATTCTTTGCCCCCCATCACGTGGGTCGCCGTTTTGCCCGCATCGGCGCAGACGTCGCACCGCGGGGGCTGGTTGCATTTGTTGGACCCATGTCCCGGCTTCCCACACCGGAAACATAGGTCTGACCTATCCACTTGCGAGGGGCACATCGCTTTGGTGTGCCCCATCGAAAAACACTTATAGCACCGCCTGGGGAGCGGCTCGAGGAGCCTCACTTGGGCCGCCCCCCAGCCGATGCTGAATTCCCCGGTACGAGTGAGCCGAAGAGCTCCCTCGATGGGGCACTGGGCAATTGATGAGCCCAAGCCCCCTGGTCCCTGCCTGATCTCCGAGACCTTGAGGGAATCAGCAGGGACCTGTGCTGCCTCCGCCAGCGCCGACAGAAGGCGCTCCTCCGTGACGGAGACAGATAGCCCGTGTATGTAGAGGCCAGTTCTTTTGGCTGGCCTCGACACGAGCCCTCTGTCCCCGAGGACCACCCTCATACGGGAGGCAAGGAGGTCCGCCTTCTCCTCCTTGCCCTCCCCCTCAACCTCATATAGGATGCTGCCATCGGCAGCTCGGCGACTCCTAAGGCCCCTTTGGAAACCCAGGTCCTTAATTTCCACCTGGGTCTCCGCTATCAGGGCCAATTGTGGGAGAGAAATCCCCCTCTCTGAGGCGCCCGGTGGCAGCGAGAGTTGTATTACTGCCACCTTAGGGGGATCTACCCTTACCTTCTTCTTTTTCTCCCCTTGCTGGGTTTTGGGGGGAGAAGCAGAGGGGGCCGGAGGCGCTGTGGCACTGTTGCCTTCTTTTTCTTCCCCTTTTTGCAGGCCACCACCGTCCATGCCTCCCCGAGGGGTCGCAGGGGAGGCTGGGGCTCTATGGCAGTCTGCCCCCTCCCGGGTGGCAGCTGAGGGAAGTCCTCCCGATTCCACCCGGCATGATAAGTTGCCGGGTGGAAGGCGGGCCACGGCGATGGTACATACGACGATGGGCCCGCTCCTCCATACATGGGAGGTGGTGGCGGCGGTATGGTGGGCCGTACAGGCGGTTGCGGTCCTGGTGGTCCAACACCACGCGCCTCCACATGTCTCCGGGCCCCTAGCGTCCCGGGATGCAGGGACGATGGACCACGGTAAACCTCCGGTTCGGTAAAGGGCCCGGGAGTCTGGGCCGTCTTCTTTTTCTTCTTCTTCTTCTTCATGCCCAGTCTCCCAGGCTCCTGGGCTACACCCATCCGGGGTTCCTGGGCCGGGGTTGCTAAGCGCTTCCCCTTCGCCACGCCCGTCAGGGGGCCCCGCGGTCCCCCAGTCGCCGTTCCCATAGCACCCCCAACAAGCGGCGTCGGAGGCCTGATCGCCCCTAGCAGATTCTGGGACGCTGGGACCCCATTCTTTCGCCTGGCGTCCGCGGCGAGGGGGGGCCTTCTCCTAATCTCCGGTAACAGGCGCTCTTCGAGGCCCTCAAAACGGGCCTCGATCAACCTCCCAACCGTCTCTAAGACCGACCTCTTCAGGTCGTCAATATCAAACCCAGCCGAAACGGATGTTGGTGCTGCGGCCGGGGAGACGGCAGGAGGGGGGGAAGAGCGTCTATTGGCCGTCGCCTCCGCGTAGGCCTGCCTCTGCGCCTTGAGCTCGCCCTTAACAGCCGCGAGCTCGCGTCTGAGGCGATCATTATCAATTCGGAGTCGACGGTTTTCACTGCTTTCCGATTTTTCCGCCAGGATCTCCACGATGTCTGTGATCCTGGCAGTCGACACCTTCAGCTGCTTTACAAATGTCCCCTTTAAGTTGCCCGACCGAGTGGCAACGTGCTGGATCTGGGCTACTTCATGGCCCGCAGCAGCCCTGAGCCGAACGAGGTCCATAGACTCCAGATTTTCTGGGGTCTCCTCGGTCAACTCAAATTCTATGTCTGCTGCGGGCACATAAAAACTCCCCGACTTGTTATATATGCGCTCCAGCATCCGCTCCCCCATGATTTCCACAGATTCCCCGACATTGAAGTCCGACTCACTGTCAGGGCCGGGGGCGGCGCTGGAACGCCTGGAAATAACGACTTTCCCCCCTTTGCCCCTACGCGCTCTGAGGGTACTTGTTGACCTTAAATCGGGGTCTGAAACCACCGCTCTCGCAGCAGTCTCGACCCCATCCTTCACCTTGAACCTTTTGTCCCCCGTCTCGTTGCTGATCCTGATCTCCTCGGATCCATCCTCGTAGGACATCCTTCTGGCGGAGATCGGAGGAAGATCAGCACACGAGATGGAGGAATCTGACTCCTTATCTACCTCTTTCCTCCTTGTTCTTAGAGACCTCCTCAGAGGTCTGTTCTTTTCATTACTATTGTCTCTCTCCCTATCTTCTTCCTCCTGTCTGCTACTTCCTTCCTTATTATTAAAATTAAGTTCAACCGAATAATCCATGCTCATGTAGTTATAGGTTTCATCCCATTGGCTCCCCACCCTCCATGGAGTCCGCAAGTGGGGACGACCCAGGCGGAGCAGAGCTCTACGCAAGGGCCGCCAGGGCTACCAACGGGATATAGGGGTAGTCGGAGGCGGTGGGTGCGGTATCCGAGGCATGAGAGACGCAGATGGTTAGGCCACGAAACTCTTGCCCCATCACCATGACCTCCTACCTGACGACCTTCCCTAGCCGGGTGTGTTTGACACTACCACCAATGACCATTTCCCTGCAGCTGGCTAAGCTACAAGGCAGCCGTCTGGTCAGAAATCTGGGCCAAACGGGCGTGTTGCCGATGACAGGTTGCCCATCTACACCGGCTCAGCCTCGCAGGATCCCATCATCCCGACGTACGGCTCCGCTGCGTAGGCCGTAACGCAGGTGGCTGTGACACGCCACCCCAGACCCAACCACAAAGTCTAGGGCAATGCGTAACATCTTCGGTCGGAAGTGGCTGCAGTGAGAGAACGGCCGTGAGTGTCGAACGCCAATCCAGGGCATGGAGCGACATCATACACCCCCAGCCACACCGACACACAGCCGACCCGACCCAAGATGAGGGAGTTGGGGAGAGGATGTGGGAGGTAGACGGGAAGAAAGGTAGGACTCCGTCGCCTCGGACGGGAAGAGGAGTGAGGCAACGAATGCTCGGGCACCTCGGGTACGCACACCCGTGCACTCCTCGGACAGAGGAGCGCCCCTGAGGGGATATAGGCAAAGACCTAACCTAACATATTGATTTCCTAAAAGACGGTATGACGAAAATAGATTTGTATTTTAAGATGACGCAGAGTGAAAAGAGAAATCATGTACCATAACGTGGGATCGGAGCAGGCAGTACGCAGAGGAGGATATGACTAATTAACTATCAACTACACTACATAGTGGATTCATAACAAAGTATGTAATTCTGTTTGATTACGCAGATGCTTATAAACGCCCTTATTTACTGTTTCCTTTTAATTCTGCCAGTTAATCCGTTAAGATACATTAGTGCTGCCACATATACACTAGTATAAGTTTTATCCGGGTAGGGGCGGAGTAATACTGATCCCTGCGGCCGGCGACAATACAACCCAAGCTAGATGGTAGGGTTCCAAACCCGACTGGATAGCAATCACCCCTGGTTTAAAAAAATGACAATCTTGTATTGTGCTTTACCACTAGTAAACCAGGTTAGGCTCCTTCGGAGCCGATAGCGCGTTGACAATGCCTCTAGTGTTGTAAATGTCTACAGGCGAGAGTGATAACCTACTATCAGGCATCATGTTTGCTTATCTGTCAATCTGAGCTATACATATAATAATAATAATTGTTCTACATATTGTATATGTAAATAGTTCTTCATATAGCGTAATAAAACCAACTAAATCTTTATCTATACCAATAGTTACACTATCGATTTTGATATTAAATAGTAATAAAAACACTAACGACATTATATATGTAGTATTACTGCTAGAAAACAGTAATTAACGGAACGTTGATTGTGCAGCCCGACCGCGAGGCTGCATATTTAACGATCTTGAAAGTAGGTTACGGAAGACATTTCTGAAACTACCGCTTGGGGAATTTTTTTATCTATTAGTTGGAATAGTCTATATACAAATACAACAATATTTAAATAATAGGGGTTAAAGTATGAAATTGCCGCTGTATAGCAAAAGAGATTCTGAATTGACACAAAACCTTCATGGTATGAGATTTTCGAGTGAATTTTTTTCACGTGATACCTATTGTCGACTTTCAGTTGTTTTTTTTATTCAGCTTAGACCTGAAAGATGGATACTTCGAAAATCTGTCATTTTTGATACAAGTTCTGACGAGGAACTAACGCGGCAGGTAAATTAAACCATGAATTTTTTAGCATCATAAAATAAAACTATTTATAATATCATTCAGTGATTCAGTCGTGTTCAAAATGAGTATTGATGGATATTTTTTTCAATCAAAATAATCAATTTCAATCAAACTATATCCTAGTTTGATTACAAATTTACAAAATAAAAGGCGATCTTTTTTAAATAACCTAATATAATAAGCATTTATTGAAAATTTTTAGCTAAATATTTTGGCGCGTATCGGTTCACACCGATCGCCATCATATTTGGTCAGGAAAATACCGTTAGACGCAGACGTCACCCTCTGCTGACTGGGCGAGCTTATTCGAGATTGCTCGCCACAGCACCAGTAGTAGTTAACCGAATGCTAAGACGGAAGGCTGTGCACCCGCCATATAACCGACAACCCCAAACGCCATTAGTTTTATCGTAGATCGTAATGTGTTATTGTGACGTACGTAATTTAATAATTTATAAGCTATGTTTATATAAAACGAGTTACATGCAGTCAAACTGCGTAAGCAGTTTTACGGGGTATGGTTTAAATGAAAATGTAACTTTTTATGAATAAATATATTACATACATTATTACATTACTTTCTATTCGTGTATCTATTATTTTGTTATTTTTAAATCTTGACAATACAGTGCATATTTTAGTAATTCCTTTGTTTAATTTCTGTCTTCTTTAGTTTTAGTATTTTATAATGTTGGATTGGGACTCATAAAGCGCCCAGAATATCTTATTATAACGAAACATACGGGAAAAAGCTTGGAACAGTTTAACACAGTTGTATTATTTTCACATTGGCTCGATGTAGAGTTAAAATCGGTAACAATTCACAGATACCTATTTAATTCACCACCGCAAATAGGGGGTTCCCTGACATTTAAAATTTCGTATTACATACGAATTTCTATGATGTTAAAAGTTTGTAAATAATAATAATATTGTGCAACACCTGCTGTTGCTTGCTAATGAGGCTATTTCAAAGCGCTTCGTCTGTGCCATTCTATTTGCAAATGCAATGTGAATTTTACAGTATGCGAGGTGTTTCGAAATAAATATGATTTTGTATGAAATTTGTATTTTGAGTACGTTAACCCGCGTTTGTCTTTTGTTTTTAAAATTAGTACTTAGTGATTACGTTACAAAAATAGAGATATCATTTATAGCCTCAGTAGCTGTTACGCTATGGAGGTTGTCAAATTAAATTCATATCAAAACAAACTGTATTTAACATAGTACAATTTCTACTAACAAAAGCCTATCATGAGTATTATAAATAGCGATTAATATTAAATTGCTAAAATCGCTCATCTGGAAGCGTAATTACACACAACTAATTAGTACAGTATACGCTGTTGGTTATCAAACCATTACACTATATTTGGGGAAGTAACGGGTCGTAATAATTATTATTATTAATGATTTGTATATTCTATGCTTATTTTTAATAGTGGTTTCACTTTCGCTTCGCAGTTACACTTCAGCATATATGCTCGTTTTCTATTTTGAGTTGCAGAGACAATATAAATAGGACGAATTGAATTTTGCGGAAGATTTTCTTTTCACCTAAAATTTATAAGCATTGTTTTAAAATAGTTTATGTCCGTTGCATTTCTATCAAAGCTAAAGTTTTTCAGTGGACTATTGTCTGTATTTTATGCACAGCAGACAGGCTGATGGCCAATTAATAATAAGCCGTTACAGTCACCTATGAATGTTTGCGACGCCAGGGGCTCCAATACTTTAACGTTATGTTAATACGCTGCTCTCGGCGTAGGGGAACTGAAACTCTTAAGCCGGAACACAACACAAAATTGTTATAGCGACACATTTAGAGACCGGAAGTGGTTGCTACCTAGAGAGGCTTGGAGCTCTACCACCTAGATTGGGTTATTAAGTCGATTATACAACAGGCCACCTTCGGCCGTAGCGTTTTGTATTCTTAAGCACACATTCCAGAAAAAAGATGAGTGGGTATGTTAAATATTTGGGTTAAATACGACTACACGAATGAATGTAAAATATATCTAGTGAGCATCACATTATATGGCAATAATGTCACCCTTTTGGATAATTTCCTCATTTATATCAATCTCAATATATTATTTACTATTAAATATTGAATAGTCGTTTTATCCATGCAGGGGTGGAGAAAGAATACTGACCTCGGTGGCCGGGGTCGGCCTGTCGTAAAAGGCGATAAAACAACCCACCCTAGCTTCGTGGCAGGGCCCCATTCCTGTCTGGATGGCGACCACCTTTGGTCTTAATTATGCCGCCATAATAACTGTTACGGCATTAGTGACCCAAGTTCCTGTACTCTATGGGACAGCAGCGTGTTCGCAAAGCCACTGGCGTCCCAAACAACCATAGACGACGATAATTGCTAATTCTAAGCATTCCGTTACAGCAATAAAATGAAATTAACAAAAGAGCAAAATTATAAAGTGAATGTGAATTAAAATCGATAAAGAACGCCAAATATAAAATGGATGCAAACTCGATAAAAGAAAAGTTATCGGCGACAAAATTGTCTGACTTCGGCAAAGATTCGTCCCCTGCTCTTCGGACAACTATATGCATCTGTAACAAAACCGTTCTCAACTTCGGCAGTTATTGCGACACTTTCAGTTTGTCTTCCCTGAGGATCTAAAGTGAGTTCAAAACTAATTTAGGATACGTGCGTTTTTTGTTTGAATATTACTTTCAGTAATATATTATTTCTATTATGGCTTTAATACCTTTGATATTCCAACAACTCGTAATTACGAATTATAGGAATTGATGATGACCGCTATTATACGTCGTTGAAATAGACAGACATGACGAAAGTTTGTCGGTCTCAACGCCGTACGATGGTGATACCGGGTGAGTTATGGGCGATAGTACCTTAGCGTCTCCACCGAACGGGACTGTACAATTCACGCAAGATACCTCCTAGAACATATCGGTAATATACTCGACGAGGCAAAATCGGTCAAGCTCGACCGCTGCATAGGGAAATCATATTAATGCCGATGAAATTATCTTAATCGACATATTCAAATTGATCTGTGTTACCGGTCTCTTAAACCCTTTTTCTGTTTCCCTTTCGGACTGTAACCTGATCTATAGCCCCGTAAAGAAAATCAAGTTCAGATATTTTTATTTTGTTAGTTACGATCTATCTATCTAGTTACGTAGAAGAGAACGCTGCCTTAATTTTGACTCTTTTGATGGACTGCAGATTATATATTATGCCGCTAGCATATACCAAACCAAATCGCTATTCCACAGGCATCAGGGGTGTCGCCGTGCCGTGTGTTGTATATAATATATTAATATTATAGAAATCTAACAAGAAATTTATTCATATACTAGCTGACCCGGCAAACGTTGTTCTGCCATATAAATAATAAAATGTCAAAAAATAAAAAAATAATTTGGGGATGGGTCACCCCTAACATTTAGGGGGATAAAAAATAGATGTTGGCCGATTCTCAGACCTACTCAATATGCTCACAAAATTTCATGAGAATCGTTCAAGCCGTTTCGGAGGAGTATGGCAACGAAAACTGTGACACGAGAATTTTATATATTAGATGATTTGACATTTGTTTCTGAATAATCTTAATTAATTATAGGCTTAATCTGCTTCGCATCTGAACACCATGACAGGACGAAATAAAAGTGAAACACTCACCAAGAGCTGATCCCTGATCCACTTTTTAGAATTCAGGTTGCCTTCTCTCCACTCCTTCCTGTAATATTAAAGTGCCTATTAGCCTTCTGCCACCAAGTATTCCAGGAACTCTCAATATTTTATATGTATAAATTGTTCTTTTTATACAGTAAGCAAGATATTAAAACTGTAAAAGTATAATCATATGCTCATTATTTTTCGATCTTGTTATATACCTCCAGTTTCTTATTAATGTTGAAATTATGTGGGTATTTGTAAGATTCTCAAAAATCCACTTAGTTACTTATACACACATCAAAGCGTATTTTAGCCCATGAAGTGTATCTTACCTTTCCTTGCCCAGAAGGCCTACCACGCGAATCATCCTACCTATTTAGACACTTGTGAGATCCTACCTATGTAAATACTTGTGAGATCCTACCTATGTAAGTACTTGTGAGGTTCTCAAGGTCTACTATATGACAGTGTAATCACGTTTCCGAGACTCTGTCCCATGGCCCGTTGCCAACGCCACTCATGAGTAATTAACGACGCGGCCTGGTTGGTACCAAGAAACTAGGCTCAACGCAATCTATCAGCGTTCTTGGGTATTAAAATCGTTGAGCTATGACAGCGTAATCACGTTTCCGATACCCTGTTTCATTGTCAACGCCACTCATGAGTACTTAACGATCCAGCCCGTGCCCTTAGCGCAGGTCTGCCCGGTCTGGTTGATACCAAAAGACCAGGCTTAACCAAACCTGTTAGTGTTCATAGGTATTAAAATCGGTGAGCTCACCTAACCAACGAGAACGGATGTCGGCACGGTAATATTTATCTGAATAATTTTCTTTAAGACGACACCTGTTCATACTTGCTACTGAGTTATAATGTAACTTAGCCTAGACTTTCGACTGATAAAATGATGGATATAATAGCACCGAACACCTTCTTATAGTTTTTAGTGTTGCTAGTCATCGCGACCCCTTCCAGTGAGGCCAGTTATCGCAACAAGTGTTGCTAGTTATTGTAAACATCGTTGATAGTTATCGAAACAAATGTTGCTAGTTATTATTTACATATATGGAATATTGCGATAAGGTTACAACGATCTTTCATTAAGTGAACATAAGTACGAGTATGTCTGTCATTTTCTTAATATAAACTTGAATATACTTGAATATACCTAATATAGTACAAAAAACGCTTAATACTTGGTATGGTATCAAAAAGTCAGAGTGAAAGAATAAATGAAATTCAATGAAATTATCGACTGAATAATTTGATTATATCAGAATAATTAATACACTACAATATGATTGTTGTATATACAATATGAAGCTTCGGGCTAAGACATACGAAATCGATGTTTCACAAGTAAATTTGTGGTGCTGATTTTCTACAAGCAATTGAAAGACCACATATAACTTTCCTTCAAACACTGAATGTAACTTTGCTTCAGTAGTGCCACTAGATTAAACGGCAACCAGCTACTTATGCGTACAACCAAGCATATCCAACGGGAGGCCCCGTTTCCGCCGAGTTCCGGCAGGAGGGTGATAAATTGCAAACTTGAAATCGGAAAGATATATGCGAACCACTTGACTCACTACAGAGCTGTCAAAGATGAAGTTGAAAAACTGACCCAGGGAACCCAAGCAATGGTGATTTCTTGATCAGGCGTTTTAATGTCACTTTATAAATTTATTGGAGAGTCGTAAAAGGCGACACATGAAATACTCCTGTTTGCTGACAGAATCTGAAATGGTAGTCAGGAAGTCTAGTAGCCTCAAAAAGATCCAAATTTAGACCTATCTAGCTTTTTGTACTTGAATAATGAAATGTTAACAATAGTTAACATCGAACTGAAAATTAAAAGCTTAATTAACAACAGGGATGAAAAACTCGGAAGAAAATTGACTTAAATCATGTTACGAGGAAATTTCAAAATTATCTATCAACTCCTGGTGATAAGTGACTGGATTTTCGTTTTACCTTGTGACTTAATTGGCTAATAAATTTAATCTACAATTTACAGTTTCCTCTTATAAAGTTAGAAATTTTAGGTGAGCAATTATGAAGTATCTAATTCGATCTATACTGGCTACAGATTTTAATTTACAAGCCGTGATTTTTCGCTGAAGATTGTTGCGAGACAATAATGGGCGTTTTGACGTTAAAATTACCCGTATAAAACCGAAAGTTGAAGCTCAAGAAAATATATTATTTTTATACGTTTTTCTGGACTAAATGAAAACTTGTATTGCAGAGTTTCTTAAAATGGACGGTCACATACGTCTAGACCAGTATCTAACTATTGGCAGTGTATAAGTACGAATAATCTGTCCTTCATTAGGATCCCCCAGAGAGAACCGTACCAGATCACTTGCGTATCCACCAAGCCAGGCGTATCGTCAAGACTATTACGACCTCATCATTGAAAAAACATATGCCTAGACCTTGATTATTTCTGCCAAGTTAAATTTCAAACTAACATGTTGGTTGAGTCTCTGAAACTCCTTAGGGAGTGTAGGTATACTTATCATATTTACCTACTCAATTTCTAATTAGTGTATCACACCTCTCAGAATTTTTCCCGGGATGTAGCTCCTCCACATATGTATACCTATATCTCGAAATCTAGCGCCAATCACATCGCTCACATTTTCACGTGAGTATTTGTTAACACTATCGACTGTCATCATAATTTTACTAGAAATGTTATAAAAATTATAAATCTTTGAGAACGAAAGATTCTAAATATTTGTCAATAATACATCGTCAAAGCACCTGAATTACGTCAGTGCTTTGTCCCCGTAGAAAGATGACCAAACGACCCCTCTTAACCTTTCAAATGTTATGAATGTGGGTAGCGTAGGTACGAAATAATCCAATTTATTTTTTCGCAGCTCAGTAAGTCATTACAAAAGGGCCTCGTTACGTCTACTTCTATGGAATGTTTGTGTTGAGGCCCTTAAATTAGCGATAGTCACAAAGATTATTGACACTGTATCAAGCTTTGCGAGTAATAGAGATTTATTTTAGAGTTTGTAATAAGACCTTACGGCTAATTAAAACCCTATAATATCGTTATTTACTGTGATTATTATTTATAACAACCTGTGAAACCTTTTACACAAAACAAAAAACAACCGATCGAAGTGTCAGATAATTCTCCCAATTATTCATTAATGTGATTGTAACATGTGATTGTAAAATTTTTCCTATTATTAGTTATTTTACATATTAGTTGCTATTATGGGGTGGTAAATTGTTGGAAAGAACGGAACGTAGCTGAATAAGTGAGCGAAAGGTATGAAAGTGTGAAAAAGGTAGAAAGGTGACGAAGGTGATTGAAGAACAATTTTTTGTAAATTTTTCCATTGTGTTTAAAGTGATTTCTGCATCATAGGATTGTCAGGCTCAAACTTTTTAATTGCACATTTCCCGCGCTAGTAATCTTATACCCCACTGGATTCAATTCAGTGGATATAAGTTATTTCAGCAAGATGGAAGTGTATAATGTAACTATACAAGTGACACCATCGCTTATAAAGTCTAAAAGTCATTTATTGAGAAGACAAAGACAATTCGAAGCGATAAGTCTCAATGGGAGCCTCGGGTAATGAAGCCAAAGCTTAGGCTGCAACCTATCTAGGTTGTAGCCTAAACTGTGGCTAATGGCTAATTGGCTATGGCTAAAAAAATTATGATGATGTTTACATATATACTGACTCTTAACACTTCCACTAATTTTGCTGTTTTCGTATGATATTACCATTAAATGAGTTTACTCTTGTATTCACTTTAAATTTTGCGGATGGATTTAATTTATTAATTAGTAAATAAATTCACTTCTACAAGCTTAAGTTATAATCTGATTTTGTGATTCAGTGTAATAACGAATACGCTTATTTTCTGGCCCGATCTTGCTTAGAGGGCAGTCCGCTCCGGTTCTCGTCTATAATCTATAAGAGCAATGGACATAAGTGCCTCACATAGTATCCTGCTGTTATGAATGCACTACCTCCCGTCGAGTCTAGAATCTCACATAAAAGTGTATATTTTTAAACATATAAATCGCTCATACATAAACGCAGTAATATAGTCGAACCTTTTTGTCCCGAGAAAACCACCTTAGCAGAAAATTGCGGGGAACCCAGCGATTATATTGGACTTACCATTAATACTCTACCGCAACCGTCGATATCTTAAGTAATTGCATATAAATATAGACACTTATTCAATTATGTAATAACCACAACATCTTGTTAAACAATTTTCGGATTCCAGAGAGAGCTTCAAACGAGCCGAACTATTTCGATCTATTCGCAAACCTCCACCGAAGTATCCTATTTGGGTTCTATTCAATATTATATCTTGACATTAGTTACACACACTGGCTCCATTTGAATGACATCGGCCGAGAACTAATTTATAGCCCATCCTGACATAGGTAGCTGACATATCTTTCTAGGACCCTCATCGCGCCTCTTGACCTTTGTATTCTTAGTTGTATTAACACTGTTTGATATCAAGGGGAGTGATACATGAAAACTATTTAATATTTGCAATGTGTATTGTAATAATCTTTTTGAAAGATGGAAACATACCTTAGAGTTTCATTGAATAACACATCGGCGTGGCTGGATTGGTGGAATACTTATTCATACTAATAATAATTCAGGCGTGAAATAGTGATGACGTTAATTGTGTTTTGTATGGTTACAGGATATATACAAAGTGATCTATGTTCGGTTTGGTATCCTTTTGGGTTGGGGAGGTAGAAGAAAGTTAGACTGCAATCGCTCATATAAAAGCTATATATATTCCAGCTTTTTTCTTGTATCTTGTTCGAAAATAGAGTGACACCCATCGACACAAATAGATTCGAATTTGCCTTGTCATGATACTTGATAACAGAACCCGGCTCCAAAGTAGACGCTTTGAATTACACAATTTTTTTATTTCCGCTTATACTTCGATCTATCGCCTTTAATGGAACATTCAAAACTATATGTGACGTTTGGCTAAGCTGACATGTTTGGTTTTGTTTGCCTGTGCTAGTACATTGGGATGGTGTTTTGTGCGTTTTTTGTATGATGTGCCGTACAATTTCCTGCTTTAACTTAGATATTTTTAAGTCGTGATGTAATAGTTTGTTGTGCACGAACCTCCCTGCATTAGTTATGATCCGTAGTGGTTTATTTTGAAACCTGTGTACAATTTCAATAAATTAGTGACATGCTTTTCCCCAAAGCTGGATCCCGTATGTCCATGTGGATTTTATTATAAGCCTTACTCATATAAAGTAGAATTTTATTCTCAAGAGGGATTTTCGACCAATAAGCGAGTAAAGTTTTTTGGTTTGTACGCCAAGTTGTTTTCTCTTAGTAAAGATGTGTTTTGCCATATTAGTTCTTTTTCCACGTGTAAACCAAGATATTTCACATGGTCTAACTGTGGAATTTCTAATTCGTTCAGATTCGTTCTTTTGACTGTGTACTTTCGCATTTACCGATTGAAGGTCTGATAGACCTTCATGACACTGGATAAGAAAGGATCTGTCTTGAAGAATTGATTTTATAGCTCAGTAGTATTATTTTATTATTTTATAACTCATAAGTAGTCAGCTAGAGTAAACTTTATTTTAAATAGTAGAGCTTTGTGCCAAACGCTCGACAGCCTGGGATATAAGCCTGCGCCGTTACAGTACATTTTTTCCTCAAGAAATCTCATGATTCATTTGGCGAGTCTGCGAACTCGGTCTACGGTTGTGTGTTTTTTACGGAATCCAAATTCATGACCTGAAAATAATTTCTGGTCTCTAATAATAGGTAACATGCATTGTAACAGTAGCGATTCAAAATTTTTTGATACGATGGGAAGCAAATTAATTGGCCTGTATGCTTCTTCGGGGTGTTTATCAGGCTTCAATAGTATTATTATTTTTGATACTTTACATAGCGGGAGCATGAAATCCAGTCTCATTATTGCATTAAACAGCGATGTGAGGAAGGCAATCCCTGAAACAGGGAGTTCCCGTAGGACACGATTGGTTAGTAGATCATATCCTGGGGATTTCTTAGGCTTCGCATTTTGTTTTACTTTTTTAACTTCTTTCTTGGAGAATTAACATAACAATAAAAACATACGGTTCACTTGCAATGAACTCTACGATGAGGTCATGAATTTCAAAACTTCTAGCTCATGTTCAGCAGGAGTATTATACGAATGAGGTTTGTACACACTTAATAAATTTTGTGAGAACGTTTTTGCCTTTTCGGTGGCGTTCTTAGAGGAGGGGAAACTGTTGTTGACTACTTAAGTTTCCTCTTAGCATTTCATAAGGAATAGTCAGAATTACTATAATGGTCTTTTTCGAGAGTATGTTCGAGTTCTCTAGAAAGATGATTCAGACGTTTCTTTGTAATGAGACACCAAGTTTGCTGCCATTGTTTTTGAAGGTGCCGTTTCTGGAATACTCTATCTAAGTTTTCTTTTGTTCACATACATATGTGTCCATCTCTGGGTATGTTTTTGATGGAGTCGCAGTCCAGGCGGCATTTTGTATGCTGATGTTGAAATATTTGACTGTTGCCACTATACCGTTTGTTGATTTTAGAAGCACGGGCTTTCTAAAAGCTGTGTCAATCAGGTCGTGAAAGAGAACCCAATTTGTTTTGTTGTTATACAATGTGCATTTCGTAGCTCTTGCATTAGCATTGGTTGGCATAGAGTTCCAACAGAATCAATGAGGGATCTGATAATATGCCCAGGCTGCTGCGGCAAGAGATGTGGGTTTTTGATATCCCTTTTGAAACACAAAAATCAATAACATCAGGTTTATTTTCCCTTTGTCACCGGCCAGTAAGTTGGTTCACCTGAAGAAATCACATCCATATTTTTTGCTTGAACATACTTAAAAAGTTCTCTACCTCTAGTCAGAGTTAATCTAGAGAACCAAAAGTGTTTTGGCCTTATAGTATATTCTTGCTGTGAATCGGTCTCCAAGTGTTAAAAAAAAATCAAAAACATCGGATTTTTTATGATGTGTCTCGGTGGGCAGCATAATATTGCAGCTACTGTGAAGTCGAAGTTCCAATCATTTATTATTACACTCGTTGCTTGTATGTGATTTTTGCAGTAATTTGTAGATCTGTGATGTCTTATTTTTGTATTAATATTAATTGCTGATCTAACATGTTCCTTGTCATCAGGGTGGTTGGGTATTTCTCTTTTTTTTCTTGAGGCTTCAAACATTATGTAGCACTGGAGTAGCCTTTTATAACCTTGTATATGTATTTATTGCTAAAATTTGGTTAAAAGTCAATGTATATTAAGGTCAATAAAACTTATGGAGTGGTTTCTTGTTTTTCTATCTCGTATGTTCCATATATTCGTGACTTTATGTTGCAATTTCTCTAGTGCAGATTTAATGTCAAACGAGGGGTGCGTGTGTTTAAGTACAACACCGAAACTACGGCCTTGTTTTGGCGTGTACCTAAATAATTCAGTATTACTTTTCTTGAGTTCTTTGTATTTTCTTGACTATAGAATATGATGTTGATATGATATGTAAACTATGAATTGAGGTATTTTATTTCCTTCCTACCCTGTGGAGGACATTAAGTGTGGATACCGAGTGTCCATTACACCAACGCTGCCACTTGGGTACACGGTTTATAGGGAGTGAGGCTACTCCATGACTTGGATGATGACGAAGAAAATAAGTTTCAAAGTTGTTTAGTTCCTCATATGTATAGGAAGGGTGAATTCCTGTGAGTCTTTCGTTCGACTTTGGATCCTCTAACTTTGACAGCACATGGGTAGATACGTATTAATCTTCACCCCAATTTATCACATCAAGAAGTATTGTAGTAATAAATGGTGACATCAAGAAGTCCAACTATACGAGTATGCACTTCGAAGGGCTTTTCATTTACTACAACTCACTTGATATTCAGTAAATTGCGTAACCGCTATTTGTTGGGGCAGAGCCTGCGCATTTGTCCCGGTAAAATTAACTGTTGCATTTATGCTGAACTCAAAATCATCATGGAAATATAAACTTGTGAAGTGGAACGGCTTTTGCCCAGTATACATAAATATGTATAAACGCCTCGAAATTTATTATTATTATGTATTTATGAACAAAAATATCGCGTAGTAAATAACGCAAGCAATATGTTGCTTATTATGTGAATATATAGGTATTTCTAAAAAATTTGATTTAATAGCCCTTGTCTTTTAATGAGTGCAGTCATAGTGCAAACTATTTGCATCCGTACCTCCTTTTATATGTATATATTATAGCAATAAAATAATTTTGTAGGATTCTAATGGTTTATACAGGTAGGCTTTCAGACCTTCAGAGCCACGTCTATTTAGTACGATGCAATAGAAGTTATTTCTTGTATACCCCATATTCATGTAATATGAGTAAATCCAACAAACGAATTACAATAAAACAAATTACGCAAACAAGAAAGCTATAGGTGGCAGTTTAAAACGAATCCCAGTTATAAAATTGTGTAACGCTGTTCGAACTAATCAATCCTGTTGAACACCGAAACTCGTTTGAAATTGCTTCGTGTTGACCTGAATTCAGGTGTAAATAAACTAGGCGCCAATTGGTCCCACTCGAATGGAAATAACGAGAAAAATAAACCTCTTCTCGGCCACTGGTCGAGCCGTTTAATCGATGAATTGAGAGAACTTGTTTTCCATGGCACATGCATGAGTACTCTATTCGAAAGATTATTTTTATAATCTTTCTTTTATTGCTGTAGGACAGCAGACCGGTTGACGGCCCGCTTAGAATTTAGCAGTTACCGTCATATATGGGTGTTTGCAATGCCAGTGGCATCGCGGACACGCTGCTGTCCCATAAGGATACAGGAACTTGGGTCACTAATGCCAGAACACAACACAGGTTTATTATGGCGGCATATTTAAGACCAAAGGTGGTCGCCAGACGGGCTTGGGGCCCTACCACGTAGCTAGGGTGGATTATTTTGTCGCCTTTTACGATAGGTCGACCCCGGCCGCAGAGGTTGGTATTCTTTGACCCTGCACGGATAAATAATATAATCTAAATCTACAAATGTATGGATAATCTACAAATATTCAATACACTCATAGATTAAGGGTGTTTTTTTGCCATTTTTTCTCTCTTTATCATACCGTATGATAAATAGGAAGCGGTTTCACAAGCTAATTCAACATGATGCTTCGCTTCTTTATTCTCTTTCTTTCTCTTCTTAACCCCATGCAGCGAGCGAGCTGAAGTCGCACAAGAGGCATCTCTGCGAGTACCTCACGGATCATAAACAGGTGGCAAATCGTCCGGCGTCGCTGTTACGTCATTGAGTCACGGCCTTTTGTCGGTATGGGAAACTCTTTAATATTTATTTACCAAACTTTTCTTTCTTATATGCCTATATATAATCTTAGTTTTTTATATTTTTCAAGTCATAGTTTATGTATGACATAATAATAGATATTTATTAGCCTTGAATAAAAAAATATTAATAACTAATATAACTTAAGATATGCTTCTGGCTATATTTGAGTCCAAAAGTATGGGTGATCCCTGACTCTCAAATAAGAAACAGGGCTGTATTTTGACTCGTTCAAAGGTAACTCGCACTGATTGGAGTAAAAAGAAAATAAATAATCAAACAATACGAACAACTCATTGAAGTTGTGTTGTGTCAGTGTCTTCAATGACACACTCTCTCACACTGAAACAATCATATATTTATGGTTTATTTTTATCTCTTTGAATAGGATAGAATAAAAATTGTACAGTGTGTATTTTTAACTGACTTCAAAAAAGGAGGAGGTTCTCAATTCGACTGTATTTTTTTTTCTAAAGTTGGATATCCTCTATACACTTGCGTAATGTATTTAAGTCACAATAAATTATCACGATACGATAATGCACAACTATATAAATAGTTTTTTTTTTCATTTACTAGAACCAAATTTATGTATAGATGTGTGATAAATTGATAGAAAATTTCCAATTAGAAAATGTATTTTTAAAATTAACTATAAATTACCTTAAACTCTTTAAATAAGCTTTAAATAAGGTTAAGTTGCAAAAAATGGCCTATTTTGGAATTATTGTTGTCCTTCTATAAAAGTACACATGGTAAATAAATACACAGCAAAAATTGTCTGGTATAATTTCTAACAGGAAACAGCTGTCATGGATCCTCCTTTGCAAGGAAACTACCCGCGCAGAAACATGTTTGGTACAAAGTCCAAGGGAATAATTTTGTTTTATACTCGAGATGAGTTTTGGTAGTTTATAGGTCGCCGCAATACATAGCGGTAAAAACTGGATGAAAATATTATTATAGCCCCTCGCGAATAGATGGAGCACGTGCCTCATTATCAGGGATCTGGGTCACGGGTGAAGTTGATTGGAACGTTTCAGTGCGGTTACGAAATTGTTTGCTTTTACTGTTACTTTTAATAAGGCGCTCGATCATTTTGACGCTATATTTCATTGCTCCTTGAAGACGAAAAGTAACCACTGATCGTACAATATTTTTAACAAGTAAAATGGAGAGGAAATTGAATACCCCATGCATATATAGGGGAAGTTTGCTTATTTCCGTAAAGATTTGCAGGTTTCATTGGGTGAGTCAGTTAGTAGGTGATCTGGCTGGAATAAAGCAGCAAAATTCGTGATTTTATTTTATCTTAATTATAATAAAACGAATGAGTTGCTGGTTGAGAATAGACAATTTTTATTTCTCTTATTTAACTATGGTATACTATTATCCTAGTACATACGATAATCACTAGCTGACATTAGTTTGAAGTAAACTAGTATTACTTTGAGATTATACTATAATATAAAGTAGCATGTACAATCTTTCATTATTGTAAGTATAATAATTATTTTCAATTTGAGCAACATATTTCTCTATCATCTAACACAATACCGGTAAATATGTCGATATATAATAATAATTATGATATCACCAATAAAACACAGTTATATGCTATTAAGGTTTTATTGATTGACAACTGGTACAATATAAAACAAGAATAAACTCATAAATATTTACTCCAAATTAATATTTGAGGACGTGGAATATGATCTAAAATTTAAGTTTATTTTTAATTATTCTTTTTTATATTGAGTGTTTAATTATTCTTGTAAGTTATTCTCTCTCGGCCATGTGTGCGGGCTGCAGCCCTTTCCCAGTAGGCCGTGCCCGCGACCGTTCACTACGTTGGCCGAAGGTCTGTGGTTAACCTCTGGCGACGAGTGGTCCTGCGTGAGCGAGAGGCGAGAGGGGAGCCTGGCACAATCTCTCTCCCTCTCCGCCACTTCCTTCGCGGAAATAACTGTTTCGCAAAAGGAGGCGACGGCGTCCTATCCCGCTTGATTCCAGGCCCTGACTAAGATAATAGCCGGGAGCGAGAGGTCAGATCCAGTGGTAGTGACGAGGTCTCGGCGCTCCAATGCCCATGCGGGGCAAAATTGGAGGGTGTGCTATGCCGTGTCCTCGTTGCCGGCGTCATAGTGGTGGCACTCTGTTGTTTGCTCTTTCTGAGCGATGTGACGGTACACAGGTACCGCCCAAAGCAGCCGTGCACCGAGAGTACCTGTGTCACCTGAAACGACAGAGTGCCGTGACGCATGTCAAGCGATTGTTGGAGGGTGGGCCGTACCGCTGCGACGGTGTTTTAGCCCGCACTGGGTTGCAAAAGTCTTTCTTTCCAATAGTGGGTATATCTTAACATAACGTAATGTTACAATATTTATTTAAATTGAATTTACCGCGCTCGTTCGCCGCGACAGTCGAGTGTTGCACTGATTCGAGGAGCTGCGCGTGACGTAGTCGGCCATATTTTGGCCCCCAAACTCGCAGTCACCGCCATTGCAACACTCGGGAGCACGTCTTTTATTAATTCGTTAGAAACAATATTTTAAATGTTGATCATACGTCTTTTTAAATAGATTACCTTTTGGAATCCACATTTTGGGTAGTAAGCGTTGAAGCCGATATATTTATTAGTATATTTATAGGTAATTTATAATTATATATTCTGTCGTGTCTTATCTGCATAAGATTGCACGGCATTACAGATGGCCGTTGAAATCTCTTTGTTTTCACAATTTAAATTTTATATTGTAATTATCCTTTAATAAGTTTTCCTTTATATTGTTATTATAATCGGTAACTTCGTCTACCGTCTCGGCCACCTCACCAACTCGGTTCTTTAACCTTGGCCTACGCCGTTGTGGAATTGGCCGACATTATGGTGGGGGTTACAGTATCTAAGACGTTAGATATAAATTCCAGGTTCCACGTTTGGGACACAGGATCCCCATTAGAATAATTTAATTGGGAATTCTCGTCGGTCGACTCTCAACGGGAGCTTTCTTCCCATCAAACGACCTGCGCACCGACGTCCAGCTCTTCGGCGCGAATCCTGCCGTCGTTGGGCCTCCTGGCGACTTCGACGTCAGTGGAGTGCCTTGCCGGGCAGAGAACGCAATTAGGGCTTTGAACCCGAACCTTTGTGAGCGCGTCCTTAACAACCACGCGAAAATCTACGACGTGCATTCTCCAGCCTAGAGAAAAAGACGGAATGGCGCGTTGCACTGAGAATCCCACAGATAGGATGTACGTAGGGCATTTGCACCAAGTTTCTCGGTAGAATACTATATACCTAAAAATAATTATATTTTTACGAATCACATAAATCATAAACAAATATTATGTCGCAGAAACGATTTATGAATTTGTTATTAAACGAGGACAAAATGTTCATAAAATAATACTGTTTTTTGGGTACACGCATAAAAACAGCCATGAAGAGTTCGGCTTGAGTTGTCATCAAAGTATACAACACAATAAAGCGTTTATTAAGTTTTTAATTTTGTTTGCATCACTCGGCGAATGGCGCTTCATAAACTATAAAAAGGAGGGTTATACTGAAAGAATTTATACAATAAAAATATAATTACGTACGATACATTTATTTCCGTATGTTTTTCATCATTTAATAAATTATTAGTTGTTGACTGTTTTTTTAAACATCAATATTAACGTATTAACGTACAAAATAAATGCGCGTTAGCTATATTTGCTACTACTTTCAATATAAAAAAAAATTGAGTTGGCATTTACTTTTGAAACGTTTTTTGTAAAAAAAAACTCTGTATTTGAATATCTTTATTTCAAAGAAGCTTCTAAGCGATCACACCTTTTTCCAATAAGGACTGTTTTATCATAACATACATATTTATATTTTCAATGACTTAGAATGAGATTAAAATAAATGAATGAATACACTTGCGGTTTTTGTAAGAAATTCAAATGATTCTATAAGGAAAATCTATTATATAAATTTGAAGCAAAGCGTTGGGAAAAGGTTTTTATTTTAAATATCTACTCCTTGCGATTCCTTTTACTTTGAAGTTATGCCCAGAATATTCTGCTAAGTATTATTACAGGTTGAACTACCGCGCGTCTTTTTGCATCGATGAACATTTATGGAAAGTGCAAAAATGTAGCTTGAAAATTTTGAATGCAAAAATATAGGTTGACTAAAATCTCAACTCTAAAGGTCAATCTATGAAATAGAAAAGATGGAACTCTTTTTTAACCTAGGTATGTGGTAATTGGGTAGCCATTCTTGCTTGATTCCAAATTATTTATATTGTATACTTTAAGTTGTGATTTGTATTTAAAAATATCGTGTTCTTTCATATAAAACCCAAGCTCACATGTCACAGTGAAAGTCCGTAGTTTATATTACATTAAAAATCCGAATGCTGACAAGTCGTGAAACCTATAAACGCAAAGTACGACTACGTCTCCTTAAACAACTGGCAGATTCAGGTTAAATCTCCTGTTTATTTGTTATAATTAGATATGTATGTATGTATGTATGTGTAAGTATGTGTATAAATCTATGTATATGTATTTATGTGTATGTAAGTTTAAATGTACCTAAGTATTTGTAGTATATTGCTTTTATGTGTGATCTTGTTTGATTAACATACTCCTATTCAATTGTGCACCTACCATGTAAACTATCTCTGCATCACCCCAAGGTAGACTGGTAGAGAATGCCTTAAGGCATTAAGTCCGCCTTGTACTTTAAGTGCTAAAGTTTAAATAAAATAAATAAATAAAAGTACCTCTCTTGCCAATATCGGAAAAATTGGAATACATAAAGTTTTCGTTCATCGCAAAAGCTCGTAAATCAATAAAAGAGGTATTGACAGTAGTTTACTTCGGTTATTGATATACAAGACAGGCTGTATGTATGTGAATATTTAACATTGCGTAGCAATAATAAGCGACGCTTAAAGGTCATAAAAGTACATAATTTTCATTAATTTACGTGTAAATTACTATATGCTATATTACACTATATGCTATCACACGTAGTATCATTCTCGAATTTAAATTGAATTCACGTTCTTGATGCTTGCAATGTACTTAGTAGGTAGTTTCAAGACTCGCTAATTCAAATTCTCTCTAGTTAGCAACCTTTTTATCATTTATCTAAACAAGTCAGTTGCTGCGCCTGTCGGTGCTGGGGGAACTAACTACAGGACAACGGCTACGCCCTTGCGATTGTACTTGGTTTGCAACCGCTACGTAAGTACACACCACTGACTTTTTTTTGACTTACATGCTGTATATCTAGTTTATTTATTTGTACACAATCACAGATTTTTTGCATTTTTAATTAAAAGCCATGACACAGACCACATAACCAGTTGTGGAGGGTAGCAGAATAAAGAACCTCAATTAATCACCGCTATTTGGAACTCCTTTCTCTTACATATTTTATATAGTCCCGCTATTACCTGACACGCATAACACCACTCTCCCAACAATCCATTCAAGGGGTAAAGTTGTTATGCTAAATACTCTACAATATACTCACATAGTCCTTCCTGTCTGTCCGAATCTTAAAAAATCTTAGTTTAAGTGCAGAGATAAAGTGAGATTACTGAGCCCTGTGGCAGAGGTCGGCCTGTCGTAAAGCGCGACAAAACAAGGTAGGTGGTTGGGCTCCAATCCCACCTGAACGGCAACTCTTCTTTAATAACTTTTTGTAGTGTTTTGGCATAAATGACCTAAGTTCCACTACCCCTCTACGCGGACGGCAGCATGTTAGTGCCCTTGGCAATACAAACATCCATAAATGACGGTAACTACTTGCTATTAATTGGGTCTTCATTCTATCTGCTGGTCCAAAGCAATAAAAAATAAGATTTTTGAATTCATTTTTATATAAATATATGTTTCTTCATTTATTTCATTTAATTATAAAAGTAATATAGTTTTGTTTTGCTAGCAAAATATTTTATCAAAATAAAGGTTTCTTGGAGAGTAAATCTAATTTCTATCAAAATGGATACTTACGTACAATTTAGACAGAAAGCTTACGGAAAACCATTTTACGGAGGTATTTTATTTTAAGTGAAGATACACTTTGGTATAATAAGGCCTACATAATTGAACGGTTTTCAAAAAGGAAATAAAACAAGCTTCAATAATTTGGTAAATTGTTGGTGGCGAAGATACCTTACCCATATTTACAATAAAATATCGTTTGTTTTAAACACAGGCCAATAGGTTACGGGTATACATGATTGCCTCAACAATGTTGAAGTAAAATAATTATTGTGAGGAAGCTTGTGTACCAAGATACGTTACGTTCATTCGTAAACGTAGTGTCGTAGCCTGAGCTCAGCAATGAGATATTGAAGGCTATTATTATTACAATTACAATATTATTACAGCAGACAGGCTGACGGCCCACTTAGAATTTAGCAGTTACCGTCGCCTATAAGTGCTTGCGATGCCAGGAGCATCGCTAACACGCTGCTGTCTGCGAAGACCACTACCAGTAGTAGTACCAACTAGAACGCTTATACCGGAACACAACACAGTCACTATGGTGGCATTTTTAAAAACAAGGAATGGTCGCTACCAGACAGACAGGATCCTTACCATCTAGCCGGGGTTGTTTAGTCGCCTTTTACAACATGCTGACCTGGGCTGCAAAGGTTTTCTTTCTTCACCCCTGCACAGATGTCAAATGAAAATGGATGAGCAAAAACTACCTACTACAAGCTATGGTGGGAAGCAAACCCAATATATCTGTGTTTAAAGTGATACGATATGACTGTGTATACAGAAACCATTAAAATCAAAAAACAATAGCGCCACGATCGATATACACGTTGAAAGGTGTTGTCAGCTCGATGCTCACAGCATTGAAATAATGGGATCAGACATATCAGAATAATTAATACACAATAACAGGATTGTTGCGCGTGTATACAGCTCCAGGCTATGACACCAAAAATTTTAACTTTGTAAACTTGATACTTGTTTGTATAAGTGTTTTTTTTTTTTAATTAAAATTTAGTAACTTCTACTAATAACTAAAGATTATATCTACATTATATCGAAGAACTCAGTATGCAGGTTTCTTCATGATGTTATTTATTTGTGTAATTATGGCATGTCAACAACATGAACACAAAATTTGTCACAAACATTGTCATAATATATTAATCCGATGTGTTATAGTTATTTACAGGCATCGGACATTAGAATAGAAATCTGTCTAAGCGGTGCATATTATCTTGGGTATCAAACTTTTAGTAATTTTCTCCGTGCAGAGGCGGAGTAAGAATACTGACTCCTGTGGCCGGGGGCGGCTTGTTCTAAAAGGTTGGCTTGTTGACAAAACTACCATAGGTGTTAGGTCTATAAGCCCGTCTGGATGGCAACCACCCCTGGTCTCTAATCTATAATGAACTTGTGTTCAAGTTTGTGTGTTGCCATAGGTGATCCAAACCCTCTACACAGACAACACTACGCGTTGCGTACATCCAAAGCGACGGTAACTGTTTACTATTAACTGGGCCTGTCTGGTTTTCCTCAGCATTAAAAACAGACTACGATTGTCGACTGGTGATTGGCTGATTATATAGATGATCTTAGTATGCTAGTTTCCTCACTAATTTATCATTCACAGTCGATACGTGGTAATCTTAACAATTACATTAGGCGAGAAACCAACCAATATAATCTGTAATCTAAAAAATCACTATCAGTTACAACCAAAAATCTGTAGTTCATCCAAAGAAATATACGTAACTATTTATCTCTGCTCTCATACTTTTAATTAACATATTTCGAAAATCCAATACTCCGCAACGACATGTTTCGGGATATTGCACTCGCAGTCGATTAGTACTCTCCTTTAATGGATTCAGCGATACATGCATCCGATTTGAGGAATTAATTCCCCCATTAGTCCTTTGCTGGTGGTGTGGGCTTGATTGCTTTGAATTATTAATCGACGCTGAGTTAATTAATTCCTAAGCGTAGAAAAAGCTTTACATAGGTTGTATGCTTTTTTCCTGATATGTACGAGTGAGTACTTGAGAGTATGTGTGTAACAATTCCTTTACGGGTTTTAATAGATATTAGGTTTTGATGTTTGAATATTGTAGAATGCTTGGGTGTTATAGATAATGTTATAATGTTAATTTGTTATCCAATTTCTATTTTTATTCCTTTACTTGAATATTTTGAAAATGAAAAATGGTTTACATATTTTTATGTGTTTTCATATATATATATTTGTTTTATATATTCTAAGGATGGTTGTTGTTGTTATTACTGTTTTTTCTTCTTCTTTTAACTCCTAATATATTCGTGACGTCACTCCATGGGTCTAAAGGAAAACTAGCGCTGGTTTTACTAAGCCAACATTAATGCTGTATTAAGCCCAGTTTAGGACAAAATTATCTTAAAATGTGAACTTTATATTATATGTATAATATGTATTATTTTGATCATAAATAAGCGTTTTCTTTCGTAAATCTCTATTGTGGGACTGTTGTATAGTTTGTTATAGTACAATAGCAGACAGGCTGACGGCATACTTAATACGAGTAAAGAGTTACTGTCGCCTATGGATGTTCGTAACATCAAGGCCACCTCCAATATGCTACCTTCCACACAGTGGATACTAAAACCTGGGCCTCTTTTGCTGGAATCCAGCACAAGGTTGTTATGGCGGTATATTTAGATACCAGGGATGGATGCCATTCAGACGGGCTTGGATCTCTACAACCTAGCGAGTTTTATTTGTCGTTTTGTACTTTATACTTATTTTCTTCATTCACGTACTATATAGTTTGTGTGGTAGCCATAGTTGTGGAAAACATAAACAAAGTCATATCTGAGTATTAGAAAATCTACTTTCAAAACCATTATTTTAAAAAATCGCTACTGTACCATATGGAGTTGCCGATGGCACGAGCCAACTGCTGCCACCCGAGCAATGTTGCCGGGACAAGGAGCTGTTGACACCCCTGTTTTTTACCACACTTAGGGTGGGTAGATGCACAGAGGCCCTACAACCCGTGCTCCCACCACCTCGCCTTAAATTAATAAGTTCATATCATAACTTGTTTGACTCTTGCATAATTCAAATATAACATAATTTAATAGGTGGTAGGGCTCCAAGTCCGTCTGGATGGCAACTATCGTTTCTAAATACGACGGGATAATAATCTTGTGTTTTGTTTTCACATATGTGAACCTGAACCTGACGTTCCAGTTTCATACCGCCGCTAATATCCATAGGTATGCTACTAAGCTTATTATTAAGTGAGCTGTCAGCCTGTCTGCCATCTCACAGCGATAAAAAAAATCTAGTCCAACTTTGAACTTCATTATTTATTAGCGGACATTACAAATTATATAAGTATAATGCTAAATGAATATATTTTATTTAGTAACTACAAAATAATAAAACCTCTTTTATACTCGTATATATGTTACTATTTCATTTAAACACTAGCAGTCATTATATACTCAGTTCAAAGAATTTCTATTGTACCATGTTGAACTCAGCAGAGAATAAGGTTATTAAGTAGAAAGGTGGAGCGCTGGAGATACCTCCTCTTATTGTCGCATATAAAATAAAATGAGGTGCCCTCCATTTCTTAAATTACCTACTCGGTTTTTGAGATTGGCGACGAAACGATTTAATAGAATGAGAATTTTTTTATTATATTATACATATTTCAAGGAGACATTTATTATGTCTTTTCATTTTGTATGTGAAATATTTGTAATTAATACTCAAAATATCAATATTTATGTTCCAGATTTTTCCTTCATTTTTGTTTGCACCAACTTTTTATGATTCAATATTGTTGTAAATGTTATAGGTTAGGATTATTATCATGATTATAATTTTTTTTTCATCACAATACTCTTTTTATTGTTGTCAAACAAAATCAATAATATGTGTCGAACCTAAAACATGTTTTATTAAAAAATATTGTTGAACCTATTGTACAAGTGTATATACTGCTAACTCTTAATTCACTTTGGGTAACGCAGAACCAAAGAAGAGTATACTTTTAGTGACTCAGGTACTCTATGGGACAGCAACGTGTTCGCGGTGCCCCTAGTAACGCAAACATCTATAGGCGACGATAACTGCTTATTATTGGGCCGGCAGCCTATCTGCTGTTCCTCAACAATAAAAAAAAGCTTAAGCTAACACAAGTCTCCGCAGAAATATTCAAATAATAAAATATGTTTCCGTTTTTTTTCATAAATTATTCAGAATTTGACAACATCTTCTCTTTTGAATAGCCGTAAACAATTTTCCGATATGACATAAATCAACAACAAGAAATCTTCGTGTGGAAATTGAATTCCTTTTCACTAACTAGCTCCATTAAATTGATTCCTATCTGCAAATATCTTTCAATAACCGAAGGAATTGCCGTCAACGGTTCATATCGACGTGCGATCGACAAAATGATTCACTTTACCGGATATTACAAGTTGATGCCGTGCTCCGAACAAATTTACTACGGTTTCTACCTCGATGGCATAAATGAGGGGAGATATTATAACTGACAGCTTATTTTGTTGATGGATATCGGTGTTTTGTAAAGCGACAGTTTTAATAAAGTTGAAGTACGTGGCTTATAAATAAATATTCTAATCTATCATATAGTACGATGTCGCAAAGCAATGATCAAACGTTGATGCTGCGATCATAAAGGCTCTGGGTGATAACTGGTGTTGTATTCAGTATACTGTCATCTACCGTTAAGTATTTTACTAGCTAGGCAATTTAATTCATTTTCTACACAATCTATATTGTGGTTATAAAATGATAGCTAAGAGAGGCCGTCGGGGGCATAAGCTAAGTCTACAAAATTTTTTGAGCTAGTATTATTTATGTATATAAATAATCATCACAGTTTAAATATCTGGTGATGATCACATAATATCACGAATATGCGAGCATCCTTGTTTAATTGAAACAAATTAAATTAAGCCATACGAGTGTAAATAATACATAAAATTAAGTAATATGAAGCTCATCCACATACCATACAAGAGTACAAAATTAAATCAAAAGAATCATGACAGTAAATTTTTATGTTAATATATCTAGTAATATTGAGGTATTGTTAGATCCCCTACTTTCACCGGGTAAGGCCCCGGACCTCCGCCTGGCGACGTGATCATCGCTGGCAGTCCCTTTTATGTGGGAAGAACTGAATGACGAGAGGCATTGAGTGAGAACTCAATATGGAAAATATTAACCGTGACACTCACAGAGGGTACACAAGCTGGAAAAGCCGTACATCCGCACAGCCGTCTGGTTATATTTGGCTTGTCAGTCGAATGGTCGCAGTAGCGGGCGGAAAACCCCACATACCCACGTCAGCTTCCCCACGGAGAAATATAGTTGCCATTTAAGTTGTCTAAGACCAAAATGCCAAGTTTATGTTTCAACACAAATATCAGGACGATCTGGCTAAAGCTACACGTCATAAATAAGTTATCATGATGCTACATATAATATGAGCCGACGAAGGGTCATCGTTGGATACCTTGAACCATTTATCTTTACTACTCGACCCAGACAAACGATACAAAGAGATAGGACCCAGTTAACATATCATCCTTACACCCATAAAGATTGATATAAATATCTGAAAGGTGAATAATAATCTTATTCATGTTTCAAACTACATGATACCTTATTATAATGATACTTTACATATAATAATACCATGATACCTTTTATCCATGCAGGGGCGGAGAACGACTTTCCTATTTAGAAGCCCTCATGACGTAGTTGTCGAATGTGAATTGTGCATGGACCCCGTAAAAGTCGGCGACCCAGCAAAAGTGCCACCCTGTAAACCCAAACCGACTTGTTTATTCAAGAAGAAACCAATAAAAGTGTCGATTGAGGATATATTAGATGATTGACAACGAAATTTCGTGGCCTACTTTCAATGTGAAACGAGAAAAATAATTTAAATAAAAAGGATGACAGATTTTTCCCCAAAAAATGGTTAACGTCAGGCAGGGGGCTGGTTGTAAAAACTAAGCCACATCTATTACAATATATAACATGTTGTGCCGACTCCATATAATGAGATAAGGACAAGTGGAAAAAGAAGAAGAAGATTTGTTCTTATTAGGATATATGTATACGTTCATTTTTAATTGCGACGTCCTTGACGTAACGGCTTTCGCACGTCGGTCACCTACACAGATCATGGATTTGATTTTCGTCTCAAGTATAGATTTGATCGAATATGTATTTAGTTACAAAAGAAAAGTAGTATAAATTGTATGTCACATGTCTAGTCTATCATCTATAACACAAGCACTCTGTTGCCAACTAGATTACACTGTGTGAATTGTCATAGTTTTTATTTATTTTTCTTGATTAATGTTTCTTTATACTCGTAAAAAAATATTTTATTGTTTGTATATTTCTAATGGCATGGCTGTAAAACAGTCATAGCAAAGTGGACGGAGAGTCTCACACACCCCAATGCGGGTCTTGTCACCATCGAAGCGGTGAAACCCATCCTGGCTACCTGGATAGACAGGACTCACGGCACCCGCCTGGCGCAGATCCTTTCGAGGTACGGTTCCTTCGGGAGGTACTTGTGTCGCATAGAGTGAAAGTCTACGTTAGGTTGCTACTATTGTGGTGCGAGCGACAAGGAGGACAAGGTGTACCACACAGTCGCCATGTACCCAGCGCAGCGCGAGTAGCGCCACACCCTTGTCGCCCATACTGGATGTGATCGCTCCCAACCCTAGTTCTGGCCATGGTCGGAAGCGATCCCGAATGGCCTTCTGCGAGGTCGTAATGTCTGCGAAGGAGGCGGCGGACTGGGAGTTGGTCGGTCGGCTCCCTTCCCATCAACGCAGACCTAGACGGTGGTGCCGGAGCGCGTCAAACGACTTCCGGCCTCCATAGACATCGGCCGTGGGCGGCTCCTCGGGAGATTTGCCGATCCGCCGATAGAATGAGGTCATGTGTGTTGTTCCACGTGTCCTATCAATCCTAGATGGACATAAGAGGGGAAGTACCAACCATGGAAGAGGCCCGTCCCGACACAAGGAGTGAACCGGCTCAGGCCTGAGCCACGCAATAGGCATCATTGATTTGATTTGATTAAAAGTATATCCGTAGCCCCAGGCAGTAGGGGATAGCAGGACAGCGGGGTTTTTTATTCGGTAGTAATAGACCATCGTTCCGGATTCCCACATACCCCCCGATACCTCCGGGTTGGGACACTCCTCAATAGGAGTTTTTCCTCGAAAAAGAAAAACGTTGTAAAACAAAAAAAATGCATTTCCTGTTTGTAAGAAGTTGCAAAGAACAAACAAGTTTTGAAAACGCTCATCGTGTTAAACGCTAGAGAAAGTTGAACATCCATTTAGCACAATTTCCGCTTGCAAGAAATATCTTAGTGCTTCTGTAATTATTGACTAAATTAAATATTACATCATACTAACACAGGCAATATTTACGATTTTGTTACGATATTATTACAAAGTTACTAATTACAATTAAATTTACTTTTCAAAAACATTATAATTTGAATATTTTATATCGAATATATTTGTGTGCGTGTCTACAACTTTAAGACTAACAGGCATATTCGTAATAATTCTAATCAAGACTTTTGTTTTAGTGAGTGGTGTAAAATTATAGACTTGACAATGTTTTGAATCCATAATGGCCTATGCGTTTTGCCAACTGTTAACTAAATTATACCATGCTTCGATTGACAGCGGGAGTCGAAATGTAGAGCATTTTGGCTCGATAGACTGATAGTCCACTGTACCGTGATAGCACTAGGTACCGTATGCTGCGGCATATGAACCGAATGGTTAATCCCATTATTATTATTTTTTAATGCTATAGGACAGCATACAGGCTGCCGGCCCGCTTAGAATTTAGCAGTTACCGTCGCCTAAGGATGTTTGCAACGCCAGTGGAATCGCGAACACGCTGCTGTCCCATAAGGGTACAGAAACTTGGGTCACACAACAACACAACACAAGGTTATTATGGCGGCATACTTAAGTCCAAAGGTCGACATCGATTGCGACGTCAAGGCACGCATTGCTGCCGCGTGGGCCAAATGGCGTGAGGTAATTGGTGTCATTTGTGACCCCAAGATGCCGGTAAAGTTGAAGGGACAGGTCTATAAGACCATCATTAGGCCTGTCCTTTTATACGGCTGTGAAGCGTGGCCGGTGTTAGAGCGATACAAGCAAGAACTGCGTGTCACGGAGATGAATATGCTGCGGTGGATGTGTGGAGTGACGCGGAAGGACCGCGTTAGGAACTCCCGCATTCGCGGCAGCCTTCATGTCCGTGACATTGCGGATAAATTGCAGGAGTGTCGGCTCCGATGGTACGGCCACGTTTTACGGCAACCGGATGCTTACGTGGGAAACAAATGTCTGGCCATGCCGCTTCCGCCGGGCCCCGGCAGGAGGGGTAGACCCAAAAAGTGCTGGCTTGACGTCGTAAAGGGTGATATGCGTGCCAATGGTTTCACTACCAGGGATGCTGAAGACCGTGTGAAGTGGAGAAGAAAAAGTCGGAAAGCGGACCCCGGGCGCCGAAACGAGAGTTTGGGCTGCAACCGGGATTCATCGCTGAGATGATGATGATGATGACTTAAGACCAAAGGTGGTTGCCATCCAGACGGGCTTGGGGCCCTACCACGTAGCTAGGGTGAGTTGTTTTGTCGCCTTTTACGACAGGCCGACCCCGGCCGCAGAGGTTAGTATTCTTTCTCCGCCCATGCATGGAGACCCATTTTCATACGAAGCTTGCATTTGAAGCACTGACTTTACTTTTGAATACTGAGATAAGGCGGAAATATTATTATCACTTAAAGCGTTATTATATTGTCTAATATTGTGCCTCTGTGGCTCAATTTCATATGTTAGAATGCCTGTAATAATCACTGGTTAGGTTCGCGTCACGGGTCTGGGTTTATGTATAATATGTACGTACGTATATATATATATATATATATATATATATATATATATATATATATATATATATATATATATATATATATATATATATATATATACATCAAAAAAGTCTAAGCAACATGTACTAATTTAAATTTTAGGATGGTTTTGGCCGCTGTATGGATGAATTTCCTGAATGCATCTGAGCCTTTCAGTATTTCCGGGCCGACGGTACACTCGCACCCTTCTTGTATCAAGCCTAAACCCGAATCGCGACTCATCAGAAAACATAATTTTATCCCATTGTTCCTGGGTCCATGTTCTGTGTTCTCTACACCATTCATTTCGACGAGCGCGATTCCCGTAACGTATCGGTGGGCACTTAATTGGGCGTCGAGCTCGTAGGCCGTACTCATGCAGTCGATTCCGCACAGTTTGGGGACTTACATCAACACCACTTGAATTTTGTAGCCTCAAACTTATCTCTCGAGCGGTTAACATCACCTGGCGTCTTGCAGTCAGTTGTATGTACCGGTCTTGCCGAGTGGTTGTACTCCTTTTACGGCCTGGATGCTGTTCAGCGGGTTCCCTTGTATTATTGTAGCGCTGCCAAAGACGACAAATAACACTTCTATGAATGTCAAAATGCCGAGATACCTGAGATTGATTACTTCCCGCTTGCAACATCCCTACAGCTCTGCATTTCATTTGCAGTCAAATTACGTCGCTCCATGACGTAAAGAATATCTAACAATTCAATTTTGTCCCTAACTTTATTTAAATGGTTGATAAAATTATAAAATCAAGAAACGTAGCAATAGAAACGCACTTAAATTCAAACAAATTCCCTTTCATTTACTTTTATGAAAAAAACAAAACATAATAGGATTTTTTTTTACAACCAGCCAGTATGTCATCAATAACAGAAAAGTTTACATACCTAAGCACTTTGAGTGAGTAAAGACTTAGAAATTAATTAGTATAAATGGTAAATTTGTAATATCATGCATGTTGCTTAGACTTTTTTGATGTGTATATAATTCTTATGTGCGTGTGTATGCCACTGAACTCCTCCTATACGGCTGGACCGATTTTGTTGAAATTTATTGTGTGTGTTCAAGTGTATTTAAGAATGGTTTAGATTTCGAATTGGACCCGGTAGGTGGCGCTGCGATCGAGTTCTGAGATTTATATTTTATCAGAACATAAATCAAAAATTTTAAACAGTTCATTTTCTTTTTATTCGACCAGCGAAGCGGACGGGAACTGCTAGTTATATAAAAAAGTGTCAAAATTTTTCTCCTGTGCCAACCTGGTAGGATTGAAAAAGCACGTAGAATAGCAAGTGTGCATGGTAGAACCTCTCCTAAGGCGTGGCTCGCGGTCGCTGTCGGTGGCAGTCGAAGATTGTTAGACACCCTCAGACCCTGTTGTCTAGTTTGCATTGATTACCTCTCCCGAACCGCTGCCTACTTTTCGAACATACTGGCCCCGCCAAAGCAGGCGATATCGGTTTATCTGGACTCGATCTCAACTATGGCCATTACTGAGGCTGGAAGCGAAAGGTTACTTCCGATTATTAATACCTCTTTTTGATATTTTAAACTTTCTCAATATTATTGCTATTTCACAAACAATTTATAAATAGACAAATTGTTTATATATTATGTGTATAATATATATTTTGTTAAGACAAAATAGTAGATGAAAAGGTTACAAAAATATAAAATGGTAGAATAAATGAACCATAAATAAAATGATTTAATTCGGATAGTTTACTTGATACGCTAAGCGGCTATTTTCCAAGCCACTCGCTATATAGAGAAGTACTTAATACGATCATAAATCAGTTCAATGAACAAACAAATCGAATAAACTTTTCACTATGAATAAAATATATATTTACGTCAACAGGAATAAGATTAAGTGAAATTCCTTACCTTTTATATCAAAAGATTGGACGATCAAAGCAAATTCAAGCGTTCAGCTTTGAATTTATTATTTGTTTATTTGTTTTTGGATAATGGACAACTGCACAAAAGGGACGTTTGATTCCATCTAGATATACCCATTGAGAATCCTACTTCTCACCGATTAAAATATGTCGTGATGACGTCGCAGGATTAGTCTCTTTTTGGAGACGTACACGAAAGCACATCCCTCATCCCGGGTGTAGGACAGTAGAGAAACTCTGAGGTGGTTTTAGTGGGTATACCCTCTGGTACACAGGGGATACACATCTCTGCGTATGTACTCTTGTCTACCGTGTAGGCACTCGGGCACCTTGCGTTGGAGTTCTACACTATTCAGGCTCGAGCCTCCGAGCGTTGGGGTTCAAAGGAAATGCTTGTGCTTACTCTGTACTTAGTTCTCTTTATATGTTTATTACATATCAACACACGTAGTTTTTTTGAGGATAAGAATCTATTGAGTTCTAAGATTGACTAGTAATGAATTTTAAGCAAGTGCTTAAAATGCTTTTAAAAATCTATTGATTCTGTAAACAGAATAAATTTTTGAGCGTGAAATCTAGTTTACATTAAAATTTTTACCAGTCGATGAATAGTTTGTAGTGTTGTTAACAGACTGTAGCATTATCTTTAACACTGCTTTTTAATATATATTATTTATGTACAGTACTTACAAAAACACAGGAATCGATTTTCCTCTAAGAATAGTTTCTTGAATTTCGGCCTGTAAAAACACAGGACAGATTGAGTCCGTTCCGAATAATACGGTAGCCTCGATTCAATTTCCGAAAATTCGGTCAGCTCGAACATTTGTTGATGTTTGACAAACATTCCCAAATTGCCTGTGCTGGGATAGGAAGTTCATTACACCTTGAAATCCTGTTTCCATGCTAATGCTAATTCAATAGTTGTTGTTCACATTTGAGAATCTAAATAATAAACAAATATGCTGGGACCATTTACATAGCACCGCGCAGAGCGCATGTGTTATGGATACTAAACAACAGATATGCAACTGATACATATATTCATACTCAAGACGAAAATCCTACCCATTACCAACTTAAGTGATTCGAGTTGTGAAATTCGTTGCCCCGCGGAGGTTGTCAATAGTTGTACCTATTGATTCAATCATACCTGAGCATTATACCTCATAATCATAAGGATGTATTAAAATTGTTTCATCCATAACTACAAGAACGCATTTTCCTCATTCTTGTATAGCATTGCATAGCATTGTATTACTCTTTTTCCTTAAGAGATAGTCTTAGATTTATTACTTATTCAAAGGGTTTTTTCTTATTGCCGAAGCAAACAGGCTGACAGCTTACACAATAGTTAGCAGTCATTATCGTTTATGGATGTTTGCAACGCCAGGGGCATTGCTAACACGCTGCCGTCCGCGCAAGGTAACTGGAACCTGGGTCACTTACGCCGGAACACAACAAAAAGCTATTATGGTGGCATATTTAGAAACCAAGGGTGATTGCTTTCCAGACGGTTTAGGCGCCCTGCCTTTTAGCCGACAAGCTGACCCTGGCCGTAGGGGTTAGTATTCTAACTTCACCCCTGCACGGAGAAAAGGGCGTTGATTATTGAACAAAAAAATATCCGCCTGTCAACAAATATAATACTAAATATTGTTATTTTTCAGTATACTGGCAATATTTTATTTAAAAAGGCACTATTAAGCAATTAATTAACGTTATGAAACACGCAAGCATCATTAAAATATTTGCCAACGGCGCAAAATATGAAATTTGTTCCCTCCAGTATTTTTAATCCCTTTTAAGCCCGGCTAAATAACAGTTTTTCTGTAAAGTGAAAAACTTGGCGAAATTTTTTTCCTTTGACAATACTCGGCATACCTCGAAAAAAGTTTTGAACGCAAATGGAAGAAAATGCTTTTAAAACGTATATGTCATTGAAATAAAGTTTCACTAAAATATGTATCCAACCTTTTTGGGTTTTCACGGTTCAATAAACATTAGTGATATCTATTATTCATAATCCTTTCTCATTCCTTGAATAGGGTCTGTTAGGGTCGAATGAAAATCGTTTAGAGTTCACGCTCAGATTTATTTTCACGTTACTTTAGGTAAAAAATGATACCTTTAAATACTCGTACGTTACGTTACAATTATAATACAATATATGATGTTATTTATTATATTATTTTTTCATTATATATATTATATCGTCGGCTTAATTATCAAAATACGTAACTCCACGAAATATCAAAAAAATACTTTTAAATTTAACTTGATGGCTAGTGCAGTAATTATAAGATTATCTAATGGATTACTTCGTATGTACTACAAAAATATGACTGATTGTTATGAGTCACAGTGTTATGAGTAAAATAATTCCGGTGCATAGCAAAAACGAAGTTTTACTTGCTCTTGTAAAGTTCAATCCAAATGAAATTACGCATTCTGATAATTAAACCGACGATACATAATTAAAATCATATGCATTCAAATAGTCACTGAAATTATTTGATTTCTATATTTAAAGATTTTGTTTGAACAACCGTTCAAAAATATTTTCCAATATGATATCCACCTTTATATATTTTATTTAGAAGAGAAAATACCGAAATACCTCTATAACCAGTTCTCTATTCGAATACTACAAAAAACATTCAAAATTAATTAATTTTTAAAATTTAAATATTTACTGTAAACAATATATTATACAATCCTCAACACCCAGGTCAATCCTATAACATCCAGAACAGAACAAGTAGAAAATATATCGTTTCCGAATTTACCCTGCTGAAAATTGAACTTCTAAATTCGAATGTGTTCAATGGCCCGTGATGTATTAACCACTCATCTACAAAAGATACGAAACCGTACGAAGACGCTAAGAAATCGAAACGCGAACCCGACGTTGAAATGCTAATTTAGGATGCAAATGAATTTAACGACATAATTGAGAAAAACAAATACTTGAGCTGAATTTTCTGTTTTTTTTACATATAGTAAAACCCATTTAAGATGATTTCACAGGGACCCAACCAAAAACGCGACTTAAGCGAGAAACGTATTATGTGGGATAGGGAAAATAAAACGTACTATTATTTTGTACATATTATGTTCTAATTTCGTATATGTAGTTATTAAGTTATACATTTATAAATTACATTAAATGCATAGTGTAATTACGTTATTTAAAGTACATAATCACTTATTTTGGTTTGACAGAAAGATTTTTGTAACATGAATCTTAAAGTAACAAGTAAGTTATTAAACTTAAAATTTCAGATAATTTTATCGTATTTAGATTCATATTTTTATTATGTATCTCAGATTACATAGTCCAGAAATTACAATTTTAAAATAATCTATTTATAGTTTACATTGATAGTTTATTTATATATAGATAGATAGATAGATAGATAACACTTTATTGTAAACCAATTATATAAACACAATGAAACTTATTTACACAATCAATATGTACTTGACTTACAATGGGCGGCCTTATCGCTACAGAGCGATCTCTTCCAGGCAACCCGGGCTATAGAACATTATTGGTGTTACATTGATGTGGAAGGGAGGTATGGTAATAAATAATAATTATATTTTATTTACATAATAAATAGATAATATACATAAAAATTCAATAATACATATAAAATATAATAAATAAATAGATAAACATACTTAAATATCTATATTTGTAGAATACATAAATAAATATATGTTTTGTTGTTACACTAAAGATAAGTAGTGATTTTTAACCAATTTTTTAAAAGTTGGTAGTGACTTAGCTTGTCTTATAGCAATAGGCAGTGCATTCCAGAGTTTGATAGCATGAACAATGAAGGAGTTATTATAAAAAGAAGAAGTATGAACAGGAGTTTTAAGCGATAGTTCAGTAGATGTACGCAAATTTCGGAGGCCAGACGAGTTAAGAAACTCGAATTGATTCCTTAGGTAAATAGGGGCATTTGGATAAAAGATAAATTTGTAAACGAGTGAAAGGATATGAGTTTTCCGGCGAAGATGGATAGGTAATATACTGATATGTACATATTGATTAAATATTTACATTCAAATAGTACTTACGAGATTCTCATAAATAATTTCCGCTAATGATTGATGTTGTAATCTTAGTACAAAAAACTGGTTATTTTTATAGGACATTTTCATAAATTTCCAATATAGGTTTTATTACGAGTGACGTCGCGGACGTTGATACGGAAACTACATGCTTATATTTTCATGTCGTATAAAATATTAACTAGCTATAAAGTTTAGTTACAGTGATTTATTATGTTCGATAGTGCTTAAATAATTCGTAATCGTGTTCGCAAAGTTTAACTTACACATTATATTGTGTTTTTAACCAAATAGTGTATCCTAATGTAAACAAAGAAAATATTTTTTTAATTGTGGGTAGGTATGTAAAACATTTTAAGTAATAAAAATTTTAAATTATATGCTTTTCATACCAATAAACAGACAATTAACTAAGTTATTTATATAAATATCCACTATAACTAACTAATGGTACCTATGGCGAAGTGCTCCGCGTGCGGCAAATTTCTCTCGCAGACAGTAACGGCTGCTTGTAATAGTTGTCCTTTAGTGTACCATAAAGGTTGTGTAGCATTGCCAGAAAATGGAGTGATATCTAAAACTTGGCAGTGCCCAGAATGTAATAAGAAAAAACGGAAGGGCGACAATAGTACAACGCCGGTTAAAAGTGTTTGCGGAGACGTCTCGCTGTTAAGTGACTCTTTGCCATCAGGATCTGAGCAGTCTGTCACCGATCATGGGAATATAATACAGACAATGCGAAATGAATTCGCCGAGTTTATATGCGAGTTACGCGAATTCCGCAAGGAAATGATTGAATTCCGATCTGCATTAGTAGGGGTGAGTCAAAGATTGGACGGCATCGAAAATCGGTTAGACTCTTTAGAGCAGAGGGACATCTCAACAAACCCGAACCATATTGTTGAATTGGAAAATAAAATTTCTCAACTTAAGCAAGAAATTAACGAACGCGACCAGGATGCTCTTCTAACAGACCTAGAGATAGGATGCATTCCAGAACAAAAAGGAGAAAATTTGTACCACACTATTTCTATATTAGTGGCTAAGTTGGGGATAAAGATTGATGGGCGTGACATCGTCTTCGCGGAACGTGTTGGCCCGAGCAGCACCGTGGACAAAGGCGAATCAAGCGAGCGCCCTCGACGCGTAATCGTAAGACTGGCACGTCGCCAGTCTCGTGACGAGATTTTACATGCGGCGCGTGTGCGAAGAAACATGAACAGCTCGGACATGGGGCTCGATGGCCCACCGCGTCGCATTTATGTCAACGAAAGATTAACGCAGACAAACAGGCAGCTGTTTTATAAAGCTCGCCAGGAATGTCGGGCACGCAACTGGCGTTTCTCTTGGACTAGAAGAGGGCGTGTTTTTGTACGCCAGAGTGAAGGAAAACAGGCGTATTCTATTCGTTCTGACTCAGACTTGCTTCGTGTTTTTCAACTTAACAAAGTTTGAAATTTATATAATAAGTTCATGTTTTAAGCTATATACGTTTATGTTTCCTTTGCTACTATTTTATAATATGTTAGATTTTATTTTTCTAATTAGATTTAAGTTATTATCATATTATTTTAATGACTATAGCCTTAAGTGTGGGAAGAAGAAATCATGCTGTAATATACGCGTATATGCATTGCTATATTTTATGTTACGTATAACTTGTTACCAAATAAGTAAACAAACGCAGACTTTCTGGTATTGGATTTGTTATGGAATATTGGATTTTATATTAGATATGGTCATTATTATTGTTTTAATCTTATTATTAATTTTTTACATCACTAATATATTTCAGCTTAAAAATGATCAGTAAACACATAAAGTTTGGTTTGTACAATGCTGGTTCTTTGAGTACGAATCATGACAACTTTATTGCCACTGTTACGCAATATGACTTAGATTTACTAGCAATAAATGAAACATGGCTTAAAACAGGTGAAGAAGGACGCGCTCCAGTTTTGCCAGGGTATCGACTGCGCCATATACCACGCCCCCAAGAAGTGCGTTCACGAGGTGGAGGTGTTGGTTTTTATATCCGGCAGGGCTTAAATGCAAAAGTATGGAGTCATCCACTAGATCCCCTTCATATGGCGATTGAGCAGATGTGGCTCACTATGACGGTCAATGGCAAAAAGTTAGTTATCGGCACAGCGTATCGACCCCCCTGGATGAATATTGATTTATTTTTTGACGCTATGACAGCTTCCATTAATTCATTATCAAATTACCATTATTTATTTCTATTAGGCGATTTTAATATTAATTTCATCAATAAAAGAGACATAAAAACTTTAAAATTAATGACATTTTTGAATTGTTTAGACCTTATTCAAATTGTAAATACACCAACGCATTTCACTGATAGCTCACAGAGCCTTATTGACGTAATCTGCACTAATCTTCTCTCTAAGAAGATAACTTTGGATCACTTGGGAGTTTTGTACGGCCATTGTCTTGTGGTTTCTGAATTTACTATAAAACGTGAAAAGCCGACACCCCAGGTTATAAAATACCGCTCTCTCAAAAATATTAACCTACAGAGATTCGAAGAGGATCTGCATACTATAAAATGGGATTCTTTGTCAACATTGGGTGACGTCAATACTATTGTTGACGTTTTTAATCACAATGTCTTGACATTATTTGATTATCATGCACCAATAAAGACTAATGTTATTAGAAACAGATCCCCACCCTGGATCACAGACACCATAAAATTGATGATAAAGTTGCGTGATAGAGCACTAGCCGATTACCATAAAACTCGGACGCAATCGAAAAAAGAATATTATAAAAGTTTAAAGAGCACAGTAAATAAGGCTTTGTTTTTCGAAAAATCTGCTTATTTTAATCATAATATTAATAATAATATCCGAAAGCCAAAGTCACTTTGGAAAAATCTACGAAGTACAATTTTTCCTAAACCTGATAATAGTCTTCCGCCGTATTTCAACGATCCAAATGTTATCAATAATCATTTCTTAGATATTCCAGGGAACTCTATTGTTAGTGACACGTTGTTGGCATATTATAGAAATAATAAACTTAATAAAGCCGTTTTTACTATGAAAATAGTTAATTCAGCATTGTTACATAAAGTCATAAGCAGTGTAAAGTCCAACGCGGAAGGATGTGATGGTATTACTTTAGATATGTTATTAATGACACTTCCCAATACCTTTGAACTTATAAAATCTATCCTTAACATATCTATAGATACGTCCACTTATCCTGACATTTGGAAAGTTGCAATTGTTAGTCCAATACCAAAAAGTTCTAACCCAGCCGCCTTAACAGATCTTAGGCCGATAAGCATCTTACCGTGCTTGTCAAAACTTTTAGAGAAAGTGATTGCTCAACAATTGACTGAATTTTTAGAAAATAATAATATTTTACCAGACTTACAATCGGGGTTTAGAAAAGGGCGGGGTACGGTGACGGCTTTGCTCGACGTAACAGATAACATCTTGTGTGCACAGAATAATGGCATGTGTACCTTACTTATTTTGCTCGATTTTTCTAGAGCATTCGATTCTATAAATATAGACTTACTGCTGTCAAAATTAAAATTTTATGGGTTTGATAATAAGGCTATAAAATGGTTTAGTAGCTATTTAAGCAATCGTCATCAGTTTGTGAAACTAAATAATTATAATGGTTCCAGTTTGTTTTCTGAGAAGGGAATAGTCACACGAGGGGTCCCCCAGGGCTCTATATTAGGCCCTATTTTATTTATACTTTACTCAGCTGATATTATAAAGCAAATTAAGTACTGTAAATTTCATTTGTATGCTGATGATACTCAGTTATATATATCATTTGAACCTTCAGAAATTGACTCTGCAATAAATAAAGTGAATGACGATCTTTCAAGGATAGCCTCATGGTCTAGTGAAAACTGTTTGTTACTAAACCCAAAAAAGACCAAGTATCTAATCTTCGGTAGTCACAATAACCTTAAAAAACTAAAACCCTCATTAAATATTTCGGTTGCAGGTGATAATATTGAAAGAGTTTACGAAGCACGAAACCTTGGGTTATGTATTGATAGCAATCTCCGCTTTGAAAGTCATGTAGCTAAGTCAGTCAGAACCTGCTTCTACAAACTTAAGATATTGTACCGTATCAGGCCATATTTGAGTCAGAGTCTACGTATTCAATTAGTAGAAGCGTTAATATTATCACAACTCAATTACTCGGATATGGTCTTTGGTCCTCGTCTTTTAGCAAGAACCCAAGGCTTGATCCAGAGGGTCCAGAATGCATGTGCTCGATTCTGCTTTGATATACCGCCTAGATGTCATGTGACGCCATATTTGAATAGTTGCTCAATACTTAAAATGAAACACCGCCGTAAGCTTCACCTTGCTTGTCTGCTATTTGGGGTGTTTAAATATAAATCTCCCACATATCTATATGAAAAGTTTACATGGACTGGCTCCAAAAGATCTGCCGGTCCTCGTCAATGTTCCATTCAGATCGCAACAATACAACAGCATACAGCTGCGTTTAGGGGCAGTTTCCGGCACTCAGCAACTAGATGCTGGAACAACATACCGCCACCTATACGGAACTTAAAGTCGTTAAATAATTTTAAATCCAACTTAAAGAAATTCCTGTATAAACATCAGCGAGGACAGGCCGATTTAGCTCTTGATACGAGTGCTTTATAGTGTAGCTAATTTATACCACTAATAATTATTCTATCAGTCACTTGATAATTGATATTTAGTTATTTGTCATTTCATATTTAGTAGATAGGTCACACGTTAGATATTGTTTTTGTGTCATTTTTTTAATATGTTTAAATTACCTTTTTTATAACTAATATTCTAGTTTTTTTTTTTTTTTTTTTTTTTATGTTTAAGTCTGTATTTCAATTCTGTGTCTCTGTCCGTGATGCTGCTCGACAGGCCTGACGGAAGACCAGCGCTGGTTTTAATCAACCAGCAATTATGCTGAGTCAGGTCTACAATACATACATACTATTAATATACATAATACATACTATTTGTATATTGTATAAGTAGATATATTGTAGTATTATTGTAAAATGTCTTGAATAAAATATTTTTCTTTCTTTTCTTTCTTTCTTTCTTTCTTATTATATAAATGGGAAAACCCAATAAACCTGATGTAGAACAAACAGAAATATATTCATGAATTTTCATTTGATATATATCCAAAAGGAAATAGAATACGGCGAAATGTATACAACTGGGCATATTCCTGGAAGTTCCAGCGCCATTGCATACAAATTACTAGTAATCCTTTCCGGGCAGTGTTCCGACTCTGTGTTTTATTTATATAAAACCGTCTATTATTTGGATTTCTTGTTTATAATATGTATGGAAACCAAGAGATATACCTATTCAGGCTTAATACTACTATTGTTAATATTTTTGAGATCTTGTTTGAGTTTGTACGTATCAAAATAAAACGGTTTAAGTTGAGAGAAGTAAATTTACAGTACATTTCGGTGTTTTCTTAGGCTCGCTTCAATGTTTTTCTATCACTCATAAGAAAAAAAGTTTTCTGGACAGAGGATCCGTGCATACTCGTACATGCGGATTAACAATATTAAGAATAACGAATATTTAAACTCATTTTATAATCAGGAGGGCTATGCAAGGTTGCCTCTCGACTCAAATAATAAGTGAAGTAAATGATAAATAATCAGAAAAAGAGCTTATGAAATGGATACTTGATGATGCACATAGTATATAAAGGAAGAAAATAGAGTTTGAATTGATGGCTAACATGTCCACTGGGAAGTTTTTTCTCGTGCAAGATGAAAGTTTGCTTGTGGTCCCCTGTATGCGGAATAAAAGTATCTCGATCTCTTGGTTAGATTGCATTGGTGCACATGCTTCTCACTCTCACTTTTGCTCCCGGTATCCTAGTTAGTAAAGACTTGTTAATCGAAGTGTCCAACAGCAGAATTCTTCTTTCTCCCGTCTCTATTATTCCTATGTGCGCAATTATAATTACAGGCTTCATATCCCAGATTATTCATATGCCATGCACGAAGTCTTCTATTAGGTCCCGTAATAGTCTATCTGTTGAATTAGTTGTAAATATGACATATTCAGAAGTTGCAGCTAGTCTGGAGTATCATTAAGGTGAAAACGGGAACAAGAGAAAAAAAAAGAATTAAAATTACTATTATGTATCTATTTTTATCCGTGCAGGGGCGGAGAAAGAATACTAACCCCTGTGACCTGGGTCGGCCTGTCGTAAAGGCGACAAAACAACCCAAGCTACGTGGTAGGGCCCCAATCCCGTCTAGATGGCAACCACCCTTGGTCTTAAGTATGCCATCATAATAACCTTGTGCTGTGTTCCGGCATAGGTGACCCAGGTTCTAGCTTCCCCAACCCGAAGTTCTGGAGTGCCCGCGAAATTTGGAACCCGAGATGTGCAAAATCCCATCACATCCCTGCAGGTGTGACGGATTGGGGCGGGGGCAGGGAGATCCGATGAAACGGCTATCCGCTGGCCGCCCGCCTGTCAGTAGGGGACCCGAACCCAGATTATCCGGTCTGGGAGGCTGTCCCGCCAACTTGTGTAAAGTCTTTGGGGAGTATCGTCGTGCCGGAGCGGAGACCGGACGTGGACCCGGCGATATTCTCCGGGAGGGATCGGGGGCCCTTCCGTGCCCCGCACCAACTCATTACACAACCTGTGGGTTTGGATTGGAAAAGCACATCCAACTTGGTTCTATTTTTTCGTCGACACTCTAGACACTTCCAAAAAGCTTTCTTCTGTATAACAAATATGAACTGCCTAAGAAATAGTAAATGTACCCCAGCGGACCTCGAATCCACATTTAAGGTGGACTTCTGTAACATTAGAGGTATACATTGTTTTGTCGCCTTTTACGACAGGCCGATCCCGGCCGCAGAGTTCAGTATTCTTTCTGCGCCCCTGCATGGATAAATTGTATTATTTGTAATATTAATAGATTAAATAAATAACATACTGCAATATATTATGTGAAAATGAACTTAACAGACTTCGAGAACTTTACAGAATTAATTCTAAAACCATTACGCTAGATAGAGCCCAGCGAAATGTAATTATGTACAGCTAAGTACATCAGTGACTGGCTTTGTGTTCTACAGTGCAAAGAAGCACTCTCGTGGCCATGTCATGAACCTTGTGTACGTGATTATACGTGACATTGTCGTTTGTTCCCATAAACTAGGCAGCAATGGTGAATTTTTTAGGTGCAAAAGGAATTCAGTTCTTATTAAATAGTTTCTAAACATGAACTTTTCTAGATGACAGGACTGCAAGACCATCTGGATTGCAACAACCTCTAGTCGATTAGTATGCCGTCGTGCTGTGTTCCGGCATTATTGATCCAAGTTCCAGTACCCCCCTATGTGGATAGCAGGGTGTTTGCGGTGCCCCCAGTAGCGTCGCAAACATCCATAGGCGACGGTAACTACTTGCTATTGAGTGGACCCAAAGCCTGTCTACTGTTCCGCAGCAATAAAAAAACTGAATGTTTATTACGAATTATTATATATATCATTTTAATTTCAATAAAACTTGTTTTTGTGTAACAAAATTGTTATGATTATTATTTCGGTATATTTAATTTCTCACCGCTATTTCCACAAAAATTTATACGGTTCAATAACAGTGAAAAAGTTCTCCGAGTTAGACTCCCAAGTTAAAGTTGGTTTTCCGCCAGATATTTTATCGTGGAAATAAAGTTCAGTGAATTTTATTTTTTATTCATTTATTTTTTACAAATTAAATCATTTGGATGATTCTATTTTGTATTTTACTGAAATAATTTTGTATATAACGGAATATTGGCTTCACATATTTAATTTGATAGGTTAAGCTAAACATTAAACTACTGGATGATCGGCATAAACATTTATTTTATTGCTGAATAACAACAGACAGGCTGGTGGCCCGTGGGGGTATAGGAACCTGGGTCACTGATGCCGGAATACAACACAAGGTTGTTATGGCGGCATAGAACACCCAGGGTGGTTTCCATCCAGACGGGCTTGGCCCTACCACATAGCTAGGGTTGTAGAGTAGGGTCGCCTTTTACGAAAAGCCGATCCCGGCTGCTGAGGTTAGTATTCTTACTCCCCCCCCCCCCCTTGCAGTCTTTGAGTTTATTTGAGTGAATGATATGGAAAAGTATTTCTATAGAATTTAATTACCTTTTAAAAATATTCAAAACCTGTAGAGTTTCTTCTATTACAGATATTTTATATTTTTTTAAACGTGTCCATACATCACTTATGATAAACTCTCTTATTTTATGTATAAAATATTATATGCTGTGTTGCTTTCTTTGCCATTTAGATTGAAATTATGCGCGTTCATCACTAATATAATATAATGCAGCTCTTTTTGTGATTATGTTTATATTTTAGTGCGGTCATCATAGACAGGGATAAATCCCTGTCCTTGATGTTGCTCGATGGGCCTGACGGAAGAACTGCGCTATTTTTTTAACCAACAATTGTGCCGAGTTAGGGTTAATTTAAGGCATACATAACTATTTATATGATAATGCAATAATATTGTAAATTATCTTGAATATTTTTTACTTTTTTTTTAGTTTCTGCTGACGAAGGACCCCCTTTTGCTTTTTTACAAATAGAAAAGGGAGGGCATCGTTCAGTTTTTCCTATTCGGGTTAGGAATCAGACAATCGCTCTGGAAGACACATCGACGCAACATGAATCTCTGATTCTAAAGTCCAAGCTATAGATTCAATGGATTTCAACCGATTGGATTATAAATATAAAAAATTATGTGTGTGTGATTCACATACGGTACAAGTAAAACTTCAGAAAAATAGATCAAATTTCATGTATTAGCGCATAAAAGCTGTGAAAGCCTGAACAAAGAAGAGATGAAGATTATAGGAAACACTGTATAGGTACTTATATTTTCTCGCAAGTTAAATCCTATTTATGGATATGTTTGTTTCTTTTAGGTGTCGCTTTTCCGAAAAACACTGCTAAAGAACTTTCATTTCTATGTTTAAATCGTAAAAAAATGGGATCGTAATAATATATTTATTACTCTTCAAGCAATGTTCTATAATAGTCCAGCAACTCTTACACACAAGTGTTCTTTTTCAGGATTAAAAGTATCGATACATTAAAGTAGTATTGGGTTGAAATAAATCCGAGCGCAACTGCGGATTACATGGCTAAAAGGTTAGTATTACAAGTTGAACATACTTTTATACTAAACCGTTTGAAGATTTCGAAGTATTTATATAAAGAGAATATATTTAAATAATATTACTTAATGTTATAATAAAATAATTATATATAATCATTATTATATTATAATAATGTAATATAAATCACTGCAATTGAAATTGTTTCTTACACAATTTACATGAGAATGTTTTTATTCTTACAAATTAATATTTTAACAAATTGTAGGTTGGCGAGTACATTGTTGCAACTGACGTGTTATAAATTATCAAGAACCTAAAAAGTAATTTTTAATTTAAAATGATTTGAAAATCTATTTTTCGTATTCTAATCTTATGGCTAAAATGAACTTACCTACAAAAATTTTTGCATGGCTGAGCGTCTGACAAGAAGAAATAATATGTACTATTATTATTGCTGTCGCTAGTTACTGTTCACAGTCAGCAAAAGACAGGCATCTTTGGGTTTCTTGGCAAGGGATTCGGTATTTTCCGTAAAAATTTTATTGTATCACATCTTTTTTCTTATGTCTAGAAATACGTAAAATATTAAAGATTTAAGCACGGAGATTTATTAAAACCATGCATATGTTGTGGTGTGTTCTAAAAACTACCACAGCCTCCTTCTTTCTATTACTTTCAGATAGATTACAGAGGGACCTAAAGCTTCAAGATTTGTAACATAGTAAATAATATCTAAAATTTAATTTGTCCAAACTATATAAGTATAAATGTTTGGTTTATGGGCACGCTAAGGACCTTAATGTCATATCATCCATCAAAAACAGACATTCAGATCCTTTATTATTTACTAATTTATTTGAACCGGTCATTTAGTAAATTTTTGCTCCAATAATAGTAACATCGCTTAATGCACTAATTTCCTGTACCTAAACTAAGTTAGGAGCAGGTCCGTTAAGTTTAGCGGCCTACTAAAGTTGTAATGAACAAGCAAATTAATACGCTTTCGAGCAAAGTTCGACATTGTTGTGAAGTTCGTGTAAGTGTTATTTACGTAATTATAATTTTTAACTGATTTTCTTTGATTATAATAATTTATTGTAAAATAATATCGCATAATATTGCTGGGGTCTTATCTACCACTTGAGGATACGGACAGCATAACCACTACACTTATCTAACGACGATTGGTTGGTTATACCTACGGATTATTCCAGTAGGAAGGTTTCTTCGCAATGTTTTCGTTCACCGTCGTACAGATAAAATGGCTATATATTTTTGTTTATATAAGACATCAGCAAGTAAATTTTATTATTTTTATGCGATATTAAAAAAAATAAGAGTTCAACAGCCATTCATCTTTACTTTATGGGAATGGAAACAGAAATAATGGTGGTAATGGTTCAGAACTTAGCTACTTGAGGTTAGACGCAAAAAACGTGAGGATTTTATATACAAGCCTTTGAAACCAGCGGGTTATCTTAGAACTATATGAGGCGTATAGTTCTAAAACCCGTTAAAACTTTTTTTTGACAGATTTACGATTATATTGTTAGAAAACGCTTTTAAACTACATAGCTATTAACTTTTTATTTTGCATTTCGAATCAAATTCCACTAAATCAGCATAGCTTTTTTAATTAACGAGTTTACTAAAAATATTGTTATAGCGGCTTTTTGTTATAACGCCTCACATAATAAATTTATAAATGTTATACTGAAATAAATATGTTTAATTGTAAAATAATAAATTAATTTATTTTCGAACATCTTTGATATTCTTAAAATCACTGCCCTAAGCGCGTTATTTTGGAGCAGTACGTAATACGATTTCTACAGAGCCCTGAAGAAAGCTACGAGTATAATAAGATTTCAGATCAAAAGAACAATTCTGGAATTGCGAATATTGTATTGTAAATGATTTCTTTTTCTTTTCAGGAGGAACTGGTGGACCGGGAGTATCGGTTTCCACTCAGGTACGTCCATTTTTATAAATTTAATAATTTAGTTTTCGTTTGTAAGTAGCTAAAATAGCTGATAAATAGTTTCCTCTGACATGATATTTTATTTGCGAATGTATTAGCTACCACGCTAATTTTCACATTCAAAAGTTATGAACAGAGTCCGTATACGAGTATTCTTCATAACTTTAATGGCCAACAATAATATACGCTGGTTTTTTATAATAATCTATATAAAAAATTACAGTAAAATCTTACTATTAATATGCAAATCACACTTTTAATCCTATTGGATTATGTAGAGTTATATATATAAAGTTTTTCGATGGCATCCCCCTCAGGGGCGCTCCTCTGTCCGAGGAGTGCACGGGTGTGCGTACCCGAGGTGCCCGAGCATCCGTCGCCTCACTCCCCTTTCCGTCCGAGGCGACAGAGTCCTACCTTTCTTCCCGTCTACAACCCACATCCTTTCCCAAATTCGCTTTCTGTTCATGGCGCGGTCCCCGGTGGGATGGTTGCGAGTACTGGTTGGGGTCCCGGGTTCTGTCCCGAGCCCTGATTTGGTAGTCGAAACCATGCCCATTTCGATTGTGCCTGCACAGAGAGTGTTCCTGGGGTGGGAACGGTATCTCCGCTGTCCGTCAGTCTTGCTGGGCCGGCTACGACGTTAGGCGACTCCCTGGTTTTTCTAGAGTGTCGTCTGGTAGTCGTACCCACGCCTGACTGGCACGCGGCGGAGGTGCAAGTCCCGTCCCGTCTGGAATCCCCCAGCTTTGGGGGCTGGAGCTGGGGGACCTATAACAGCCCTCCCGAAGCTTAAGGTCCCGTGGCGCGCCGATGGGCTGCATGGCCGGGGGGTAAACCCGGTCACGAGCGCCACACCCTAAACAATGATGAAAATGGAATCGGAAAATGCGAACACACTACCCCAGGGAGGTACCACCCGACAGGGTGGAGAATCCTCCCCTGCGCCTTCGGGTGCAGGCATGGGCCCTACGTATTCTGGGGGGGCCCACATTTCCCGAGTGCGATCACCTCTGGTGATACTGGAGCGGTTGCCTGTGAAGGGCGGAGTTTTGCAGTACGAGGGAGAAGACTCGGACGGTTCGGTCCGCTCGGTGATGTCCTTTCGGACAATTCCGAGCGGCACGAGCTCCCGAGTAAACACTCCCTCTTGCGTTGGTCCCGGTTCCGTCCTGGGCAAGCGCAAGAGGGGGTCTAGGAGGTCCCGGGACCGTTCCGGGGGGGGAAATGACCCCGGAGCCTCAACGTCGGACGACGATATTTCGGCTGACTCGGCTGTCGCAAGCGGCGGCCCGTCGAAGCGTGGACGAGGTCGCCCAGCTACGACCGGGCAGTTTATTGGAATGGGGAGAGCTCGGAAGGAACTCCAAGCGGCCCGACAAGAAGAGAAGGAGCTCGCGAAATACGAAGAGGAGCTCCGCCACCAACTCCGCAAGGAAGAGGTGGCGCGTCGGGTCCACTCCGAACTCTCCTTAGACGTACCTGAATCCTCTCGGGCCCAGGGGGGCAGAGAGAGTAGCATGAAAGGAAATGAGATGGAAGTCACCGCACAAACGTCGGTCGACCTCCAAAACTCATTGGATGGGGCTCTGGCTGCAATTTTAAAGGTAGCCGGGGTCTCGAAGGGTCTTAAAGGCACATGCCAAAAGACCCTTAAAGATTCAGTGAAGACGTTGCGGGAAGTGATCTCTGAAATCACCTCCCGCACAGAATCAGAGGAGGTGGGACGGCTGGCAGCCGCCAATCGCCGGATGCGGGCCGAATTGGCCGATCTCAGGCAGGAGGTGGCTCGCCTCTCGGCACACATAAGTAAGCCCAGCCGCCCCGCCCCAACCACGACAAGGAAGGAGACCACCCAGCCCCCTCCAGCACCGCATGTTGAGCCGGAAGAATACCAGCTCTTCATGCGCGGCGTCATGGTTCAGGTAGGGACCATGATTGACGCCAAACTGGAGGGGCTGAAGGACCGCCTGTTGCCCGCCCCTCGTTACCGGCCACCATTGGCCCACGAGGTGCGGCGGGCAGCAGCGGTCACACGGCCGGAACTATCGGCGGCGGACTACCCACCGCTTCCCGCCCCGAAAAATGGAAGTAGGGTAGCAGCACCGAGCCAAGGAGCGACGATGGCTGCGCCCACAACAAAAGCGCAGCCGACAGCCACCGTACGGGGCACAGTGCCTCCGCCACCTCCTCTGGAGGAAGGATGGACGGTCGTAGCTAAAAAGAAGAGAAAGAAGAAGGCGACGACCGCCCCTCAACCACCCGCAGCCAGGCAGGCGGCAGCATCGGCCATAACACCTAGGCCCAAGCAGCCGCCGCCGGCTCCTAAGAAGAGGAGGAAGAGGGGTCCCCGCAAGCTTAGGGCCCCGAAATCCGCCGCTGTCACCCTAACTATCCGCCCTGAAGCGGCGGAGAGGGGGGTCACATACGGGGGCCTCTTGGCGGAGGCCAAGGCCAAAGTCGACATCGCCGCCCTCGATATCCAGGGCGGCATAAAGATGAAAACTGCGCGGACGGGGGCACGCATGATGTTGCTCTCTGGCGCCGACCAGGGAGCGAAAGCCGATGCCCTCGCCGCGCGGCTGAAAGACGTCCTCAAGGAGGAGGACGTCAAGATAGCGAGACCCGAGAAGTGCATCAAGGTGTGCATCTCGGGCCTCGACGACTGCACGACGGCGCGCGATGTGGCGGCTGCCATCGCTCGCGCCACGGGCTGCCCCGTGGAGAAAATTACGTCCGGAGGGATACGCCTGGGGCGCGACGGGACGGGCACAACGTACGTGCTCGTGCCAGTGGTGGCCGCCAACGAGCTGAAGAAGCTGGGCCACATCCCGGTCGGCTGGGCCTCGGCTCTCATCAAGGTGCTGGATAAGAGGGAGCCGAGGTGCTTCAGGTGTCTGGCGCCGGGTCACCTCGCGGTGAACTGTAGGTGCCCGGCGAGCCGCAGCGACGCCTGCTACCGCTGCGGTCAGCCAGGGCACTGGGCCGCCACCTGCAAGGCCACGCCCCATTGCGTGGTCTGCGCGGCGGCCAGCAGACCGGCCAACCATAGGGTCGGGGGTGGCCCGCCGCTGTGCACCTGCCGCCGCACTGGCCGACCGGCGAAAGTATTAGAAAAGGAACAGGAAGGGACCAGCCGCTTCGTGGCCAAAAGACAGGCCAAGAAGCGGCGGGAAAAGGAAAGACGAAAGCGCCGTCGTGCCGAAGCCGCCGCGGGGGACATCGCCCCCTCGCAGGCGCAGGCACTGAGGACTGAGGAGATGGATATCTCAACCAGATAATGGATATCCATCTCCTACAAGCGAATCTCAACCACTGCGCCAACGCTCAGAATCTCATGGTTCAGAGCTTGGCGCAGTGGAATATCAACATCGCCGTGGCCGCCGAGCCGTACTACGTCCCCGCTCAAGGCGATTGGGTCGGGGGCCTGGACGGTATGGTGGCCTTGCATTCCAGGACCGCCGCGGGTACCCCGCTCCCCACGGAAGTGGTGAGGGGCAGGGGCTTCGCCGCGGCTAGATTCGGGGAGATAGTGGTCGTGGGCGGCTACTTCTCCCCGAACAGGAATCTCGCCGAATTTGAAGGGTACATGGAAGAGTTGGGCAACGCGGTCCAGCGGTTCCTCCCGCGCCCCGTGCTTGTCCTCGGGGACCTCAACGCCAAATCTCAGGCCTGGGGTTCCCCACGGACCGACGCGCGGGGTGAGCTGGTCGAGGACTGGGTCGTGGAGAGGGGTCTGGAGATCCTCAACCAGGGTCGCGAGTACACGTGTGTGAGGCAGTTGGGGGGGTCGATCGTCGACGTTTCGTTCGCGTCGGCCTTCCTGGCCCGCCGTGTGCGAGGCTGGAGGGTGCTCACGGGCGTCGAGACGCTGTCGGATCATCGCTACATCCGGTTCAGCGTCTCCGCCTGTCAGCGAGAGCCTCCAGCCCAGGTGACCCCGTTGGGTGACTGTCCGCGCTGGACACTTGGAAAGATGAATCGGGAGGTTTTTCGCGAGGCCTTGACCGTCGCTACGTGGTCGAGGCCGGGCGACGTACCTCCCGAAGACGTCGATGAGGAGGCGGAGAATCTGCGATCGCTCATGACTGACGTCTGCGACGCGGCGATGCCGAGGCGGGGGCCACACCGACCCCCGCGCCAGGTGTACTGGTGGAACGCGGTGCTTGAGCGGCTCCGCAGGGCGTGCAACTACGCCCACCGCCAGTACACCAGGCTCCGAAGACGGAGTCGCCGCGACGCGGACAGAGCGGCCGCGGAGGCTCGGCTCTACGGGGAGTACAGGGGCGCCAGAAACGACCTCCACCTCGCTATCCGCGAGGCGAAGGCGGCGGCGTGGGAGGAGCTCTTGGCCAGCTTAGATCAAGATCCTTGGGGGCGACCCTACAAAACGGTGCGGGGCAAGCTCCGCCCGTGGGCGCCCCCGCTGACCGAGAGTCTCCCCCCGCGCCAGGTGGATGGTTTTGTCGGCGCTCTGTTCCCCACGAGAGCTGAGCACTCGCCTCCCGCCATGGTCCCGCCTCAATGGGATGAGAGGGACCCCAGCGCGGACGACGACCCCGTGCCCGACGTGGACCGGGCAGAGCTGGGGGCAGCGATGTTGCGGCTGAAGGCCAAAACCACCGCCCCCGGCCTGGACGGCATACCGGGGCGTGCGTGGGTTCTATCCCACGACGTCCTGGAGCCCCGTCTATTGAGGCTCTTCGACGCGTGTCTGCGGTCGGGCCGGTTTCCCCGCAGATGGAAGACGGGGAGGCTGGTCCTGATCGCAAAGGAGGGGCGCCCGGCGGACTCACCGTCCGCCTATCGGCCCATCGTGCTGCTGGACGAGGTGGGGAAGATCTTCGAAAGGATCCTCGCAGACCGCCTCGTCCGGCACCTAGAGACGGAGGGGCCAAACCTGGCGGACGAACAGTTCGGGTTCCGCCGGGGGCGCTCCACTATTGACGCGATCACGCGTCTGAGGAGCCAGGCGGAGGACGTGGTTGCTCGAGGCGGGGTGCTATTGGCGGTGTCACTCGACATCGCCAACGCCTTCAACACCCTGCCGTGGAGCTGCGTGCGGGAGGCGCTCAAGTATCATCGTGTGCCTCCCTACCTCCGTCGCATAGTCGGGGCATATTTGGACGATCGTGCCGTCGTCTATCCGGTCCAGGGTGGGCAAAGTCGGCGAGACGTCGTGTGCGGTGTCCCGCAGGGGTCGGTCTTGGGCCCTCTGCTGTGGAACATCGCATACGACTGGGTCCTGAGGGGGGTGCTCCTCCCCGGCGTCGGCGTCATCTGCTACGCCGACGACACGCTTGTCACAGCGCGCGGGAGGAACCCTCGCCAGGCGTGCCTTCTGGGCACGGCTGGGGTGGCGCAAATGGTGGCTAGAATCCGGCGACTCGGCCTGGAGGTGGCCTTGAACAAGACGGAGGCCCTGATATTCTACGGGCCCCGCCAGAGGCCGCCACCGGGCCTGAGCATAACGGTGGGAGGCATACGCATCGCCGTCGGGCCGTCCATGAATTACCTTGGACTGGTGCTCGACGGGCGATGGAACTTTGCGGCGCACTTCGAGCGCCTGGCGCCGAGGCTAGTTCGGGCAGCGGCGGGACTCTCCCGTTTGCTGCCGAACGTTGGCGGGCCGGGCGCAGTGTGCCGCAGACTCTTCGAGGGAACCGTGCGGTCAATGGCCCTTTACGGGGCCCCAATCTGGGCGGATCGCCTGACGGCCAAAACGACGGCGCTGCTACGCAGGCCGCAGCGCGTCCTGGCCGTCAGGGCGATTAGGGGATACCGCACGGTGTCCTTCGAAGCGGCCTCCCTGCTGGCCGGATCCCCACCATGGGACCTCGAGGCCCGGGTCCTGGCGCTATTATACCGGTGGCGCCGGGACGCGGCCGAGCGTGGCTCTCGCCCCGCGCCTCGCGAAGTTGAGGTAAGGCGGGCGGAGCTGCGCGACGAGGTGCTCATGGTGGAGTGGAAGGAGCGCCTCGCGCACCCCAGCGCGGGCCTCGCCACCATCGAAGCGGTGAGGCCCGCCCTGGCCGAATGGCTGGAAAGGCGCCACGGCGCCCTGACCTTCCGCCTGACGCAGGTCCTCTCGGGGCACGGTTGCTTCGGGAGGTACCTGTGTCGCATAGGGCGGGAGATGACGTCGGGGTGCCACCACTGTGGCGCGGGCGACGAGGAGGACACGGTGAACCACACTGTCGCCGTGTGCCCTGCGTGGCGCGAGGAGCGCCGCGCCCTCGTCGCCCAAATCGGCGTGGACCTGTCGCTCCCGGCCCTGGTTCTGTCCATGGTCGGGGGCGATCCTGGATGGACGGCCGTCGCCTCCTTCTGCGAGGCAGTCATGTCCGCAAAGGAGGCGGCGGAGCGGGAGCGGGAGTTGACCACCACACTCCCCTCCCGCCAACGCAGGCCACGCCGGCGGCGCCGGAGGGTCAGTAACGACCTCCGGCCGCCGTAAAAAGCGGCCGCGGGCGGCCCCTCGGGGGAGGACCCGCCGCCCGCACTATTGCCGCGAGGGTGAGGGCTGCGTGCTGTTCCGCGGCCCCCCTCAACTCCTAGAGTTGTTAGGAGAGCGCCGGGGGGACGAAACCCTGACCCCCTGGCGCCAACACTTTAGAAGGGGCCCGCCTCAAGACAAAGGGCGGGCCGGCGCCGGCCCGGGCCACGAGATCGGCAGGCCATATATCCGTGGGCCCGGGCGTAGGCGATAGGAGAACAGCGGGGTTTTTTAGTGGGTAGTCGGATGGCCAATCATCTTTCCCGGAGTCCCACATATCCCTCGGTCCCCCCGGGCCGGGGGAACCCGTCAAGAGAGGTTTTTCCCCGAGACCAAAAAAAAAAAAATATATATAAAGTTGATGTGGCCGTTAAATAGTGAAAAACTTGTATTGGCTGCGATTCGAATAATATGAGTATATTAATACGATATAGGGTTGCATTCGCAACTAGGATTATTGGATTTGATGAACATAAATTTTAATTGTAAGTAGTTTATACAAGCGTGGCCGGTACTGGAGCGATACAAGCAGGCACTGCGAGTCACGGGGATAAATATGCTGCGGTGGATGTGTGGAGTAAAGCGGAAGGACCGCGTTAGGAAATCGCATTCGCGGCAGCCTTCATGTCCGTGATGTTGCGAATAAATTGCAGGATTGTCTCCTTCCCTGGTATGGCCACGTTTTACGGCAACCGGTTACTTACGTGAGGAACAAATGTCTGGCCATGCCGCCACCGCCGGGTCCCGGCAGGAGGGATAAACCCAAAAAGTGCTTGACGTTGTTGACGTTGACGTTGTATGCGTGCTAATGAACTGACCACCAGAGATGCCGAAGAACGTGCGAAGTGGAGAAGAAAAATTCGGAAAGCGGACCCCGGGCGCCGAAGCGAGAGTTTGGGCTGCAACCAGGATTCGACGCTAAGATGATGATGATGACTACTTACTCAACTTACTTAGTAAATTACTTAATTTATATATTAAAAGCTATGATAGTGATGAACACCCTTATTATACTAAAAAATCGCTTAGACCTGACTAAAATTTTCAATCTACAAATTAAATGAAATCATTAAAACAATAAATAAAATTAAAATCAATAATTTAAATCATCGATGTCAACTATGTATCAATCATTTAATTATTTTTCTACTAAGAGTTGAACTCAAAATTAAGCTCAAAAGGTTCTAAGTAGGCAATCCACTAGCTAATCTAAAAAAAAAATCAACAAGCCATAGTGGTTTCTTTGGCTCACTAATATCGAATTTTACTCAAATTTAACTCAATTATAAAAACGATGCAGACTAAAAAACAACTATATATCGTTTTTACTATTTACCAATATCAGTTTTCTCGCGCTTACACCACGTTTACCTCACATATTTCTCTTATATGTTATCTCAAATAAACATCATTGGTTTAGTCTGAGATAAATAAATAGTGATGCGATTTTATATCAACTATATTGAATCTAAATTCAACACTTTGTTTATTCTACATCCATTAACTAACTGTATGTACAAAGCTTGAAAGCTTGAAGTCCGTACCATCAGACGAAGTTAGCGGAAAACTTTTCCCAAGTTGCATAAGCTTTTATATAACGAGATGCGCTGGAACACATATATGCTCTTAGTTTCCGCATCTATTTAATGTGATTTAATGGATATTTGTATCAGTGTAAGAAGTCTCATAAAGTTCTAAAAGATTTTATTAAAATAATGTCCTAAGCCCCACAAAGTTTTGCCAAAATACCGTAAATATTTAAATAATCGTAAGTATTTGGATTACATCTGTGGCTCAACGGCTAACGCACGTCAGATAACATAGATGCGGAGGTCATGGGGTTGATTCCCGTCTCGAATATTATATATCAACACTGAGATAATGTATCCACCTGTGCCTGTCCTTGGCGTGGTGGAGTCCACTTTGCCGGTAACACTCAATTGCTCGAGGCTCAAATAGTTGATATATATATATATATATATATATATATATATATATATATATATATATATATATATATATATATATATATATATATATATATATATATATATATTACAAATTAATCAAATTAATGTTTTCTGCAAAAAACTATTGACTTTGGGACTAGTTCACCGTGTTGAAATTGTACACAGTACATTCATTTATTATTTAAATTATGTACTTAAAAACATTATATACATAATTTGACTACGTGGTTCTAGGCTATAACTAAATAAGATCCAACTCATTTGGATCCTTGGGCTTTACCAAAGACATCTGATGGACTCTTTCTTCTTCTCGTCTAAGGTAAAGGAATCAGTTTCTGACTTTTTTAGAGTGACAGTTGAAGTTATACGACAATAATAAATATAAGTTTTAACTCAAGAGACAATTAATAATTTGATCTACTACTTTATGGTTTTTAAAACAAAGTCAACTATGTCAAATAATTATTTTAATAATAAATAACTTAATTTGACGTTTTAATAACTGACATCTAAGGCATCAGTTTCTGACCCTCAGAATTTCTTATGTGGCAGTTTCTGACCCTGACAGTGGTTTAGTTTCTGACCCTTAAAAATTAAATCATGATTAGGTCATAAAGTACTTATTGAGTTTCAATAAATTAAAACGATTAATTAGATTAAAAAAATCTAATATTTATTATTAAAACAGAAGTTTTTTTTTATTTTAACGAATAAATAATTTAAGTTATACAACATAACTCTTAAAAACACTTACAAATACAAAAAAATTGAAATTAGTTTAAAAAATTACTTCTTATTTTTTTCTTTACGAACTTTTTTCTTTTTCCTTCATAGCTTTATTTTGTAATCTTTTAGCTTTTTTCAGTTTTTTCTCCTCTTTTAATTTTTGTTTTATTGCTTCTTTGCTTTCATGATATTTTAACCACACATCAGAGGTATAAACTGTTGGTACTTTCTACTAAAACCGTTATAATAATTTAAATACTAATGAAATTGACATTATTTTAACAATACCTTTTACTCCTAACAGTATTACTCCAAAAATGTACTTTGAAGGCCTTTGAATATAATTTTTTATTTATAATGACTAATAATTAATGTTAATTTATCACTACACATTATCACAAAAATAATAACTAATGAAAGATAATAATAAATATTACTATTTTTCCATTTTATGCACATGTCACCAAACAGATAACCTCACTTGTTGTAGGTTAAAATTAGAGGGTCAACAACTGCATCATACCTTTAGAATTGATCCTAGTTATTGACCCTCATGTTTTAATAATAAAAATTATTCTATTAAGTATTATAAATATTCTAACATAAATTTTAATTAAATATTAAGCTGTATATATATTTTTGATTAAATTTTCATACTTACATGGTGAATACTGCACAGATCGAATCGTCGTACTGACTAACGTAAACGGCTTAGACAACAACAAAAAAATGGCTTCCACTGTCACTATAGGTTTTAATTTTTTTTTTCTTTAGTTAACACTTTTTATACTTTTGCAATTGGTATCCATTAGACACAGGATTACTTACTTTAAATTGACAAAAAAAAATTATCTTATTTAAAATATAGTTTTTTTATTAATTTATAAAAAAATTGAAAAGGTCAGAAACTGGAGCAGGGTCAATAACAGGGTCCTTTACCTAATATGTAGAAATGACAAAGCTCTATTCAATTTTCGTTTCGGACTCGGAGATTTTAAAAGCAAACGCCATTATAAAAGATAAATAATTGGATTATGCCTGTTTTATCAAGAATATAAATTTTCCAAGCGAGAGAGAATAATCGTGAGGAAAACTTAAAGACGTTTTGCCCTACTTTATAGTTGCAGCGACATCTACTTCTAAAGTAATCAGCGCTTGTTCTATGAGTAATGATACTATCAGCTAGACAAATGATATTATACGTTTTTGTAAATAAATACATATTATACAACACCTAGTTTCAGAAAGGAAATCGAAATTGTGACCCCAGCAGGTGTTCCATGGGAAAGCCGGTGTGTTAAAGAGGTTGTCAATTAGTACATTATTTATTTCGCTGTTCAATAAAGAGTTCTAATGAAAGAAAACAATACAAAAGTTTATAAATCATAATGGAGTAACTGTCATAATTTTGCTTTTATAGGTAAGTATAAATATTAAATATTTAATAACTTTATATTTTCTTAGCTTTATTCTAATTAACTTATCTTTAACTAAAAAACTAAACTTTTTATTATTTCTTAGCTACGGACAAATATATTATTTTTTACTTTTTAATTAAACGCTAAACTGTTAAAATGACAAAATAATAGTACTTAAAAATAAATAATTCAAAGTGAGCAGATTCAACAGAATCGTTTAAAAGATTCAACTTTAGTGGTTTTAAGAGCTTGATTTACATGAATTATAATAATGGCTTTGCATTGTATTAAACTTAATAAGTTTAAGGTTTTACTGAATTATTCAAACAAAAATAAATTATTTGGGGAAAATATTGAGTTAATATTTTCGACATAATATTCACTGAGGCAACGATTTATTATAAATAAATTTATTCGTCGTATTGATAATAATAACAGCTTAAAGTTTCATCGCTGGTTTCTCTGTCTTCTTCTAATGATCTACCTCCTTCACCATCTAACTTTGCAATCATTTTGTAATATGCGAATTTGATTAGAAAACTGCATAAACGATGCATGCACGACACTAGAAAATCGAAGCAGTTGTTCGTTCTAAGTAAATCTAAGGTGAGATATGCAAGCTGAAGTGACAGTCAGCCGGTCACGTCCAATACATATGGGCTGGACCAAACGAATCCTGGAGAGAAGACCGCGTCTTAGCTAACGTAGTTTTTAATCAATGACCTACTCAAGATTACCAGTCGGGGTTTTAAGGGAAACGTAAGGGTTTGACAAAGCCTTTTTCCAGTTATTAACGACAATTAGCTTACGACGAGAGTGATTCTGCAATTCCGAAATATAATGAGAGGAAGTCTCAGAAATGGGTACCGAAGTAAAATTCTTGCACTAGTTTTGTCATATAACATTACTCAATAGCGAACTCTAGGTTTCAAGAATGATGGAATAGGTAATTTTCTTTTCATTGACGATGATTATAATTATTTGTGATGATGTGATGAATATATCTCAAGCTCTCAAGCACGCTCTATCCATCTTAACTGTATAAGCTGTATATAGTACTATATAGTCTTTTGTGGTATTATTCTTGAAAGAAAACCGAGTAACCATTTAATATTCATTAGTGAATATTAAAACAAAGAGACGAAAGGTAGAGAAAGGATGCACTTACCAATTTGCCTTTAGAATTAATTAAAACGCGACGAGATATATTAGATGAGATACAAAACGTAGAATAACTTTCAATATGCTTTTTTTTCTTCAAAGATTATTAGTCTTTTTTAAAATATTTATATTTATTAAAAGTACTTAAACTGCTAAAGTCACAACATATTTATTGGTTTTTGTTTATACATAGTTAGTCAACAAGAGACCTTATAGTAAACATAGAATATAACAAAGTTATTCGGAAGATGTGTTATTTTGTAATGTGTAAATAAGAGTTAAAAGTATGCAAGGAACATAATGCAAACATTTATATATAGGTGCCTACCTGAGTTCAATTCCATCTGAACACAAGTTTTTATAATTATCAAGGAATTCAATCGACGACAAATTTGACGACCCCTGTAGTGTAACGGATAACATACTTCGATACGCTTGCGGAGGACACGTGTTCGATTCTATTCAAAAAAGAATATATGTAGTATATTAGTTGTCTAGTAATTATAACACAAGTGCTATGCTACTTAGCTTGATGGGACTAGATGGCGATGTGTGATTTGTCCCAATATTTATTTAAAAAAAAAAATAGTAGCAAACCGTATCGAAATTACATTTAGTATATAAATGATGAGAAAATTGTTTGAAAGTTAGAATTGAATCTTTACCTAATTAATGTTGGAATATTTTCTTATATCTTCAATGTTGTTGAATGTAAAAATCGAGAACCCGTTAATCATTTTTGTTACAAGTAAAAAGATTAACTTTTTGGGTCGCTGCCTTCCGTGATGCTTTTGTTGAGTAAAAAGTGAAAGAAGATCTTTCTTATTTTATATTCTAATATAGAATAAAAATAACTTCATTAAAAAAGCTTTCATTTTGAGTGTCAACAACTTTATTAATCTCACATGTTAGGAAGCTACCCAAAGGAGAATAAAAAATGTTTAGTGTACATTTTACATTTTTCGTTTGTTGTTTTATTGCAAGAGGGCGTAGAATGTGTAATATAACATGTAATATAGTTTCAAAAGAAGCATTTTTTTGGTCTCGGTGAAAAACCCTCTCTTAACGGGTTCCCCCGGCCCGGGGGGACCGTGGGATATGTGGGACTCCGGGAAAGATGTTCGGCCATCCGACTACCCACTAAAAACCGATATGTGGCCTGCCGATCTCGTGGCCCGGGCCGGCGCCGGCCCGCCCTTTGTCTTAAGGCGGGCCCCTTCTAAAGTGTTGGTGCCAGGGGGTCAGGGTTTTGTCCCCCCGGCGCTCTCCTATATTGTAGGAGTTGAGGAGGGCCGCGGAACAGTACGCGGCCCTCCCTTGCGGCATTAGTGCGGGTGGCGGATCCTCCCTCGAGGGTCCGCTTTCTACGGCGGCCGGAGGTCATTGCTTGCCTTCCGGCGATGACGACGTGGCCTGCGTTGGCGGGAGGGGAGTGTGGTGGTCGACTCCCGCTCCCGCTCCACCGCCTCCTTTGCGGACATGACTGCCTCGCAGAAGGAGGTGACGGCCGTCCATCCAGGATCGCCCCCGACCATGGACCGAACCAGGGCCGGGAGCGACATGTCCGCGCCGATTTGGGCGACTAAAAGAAGCAACTGCCGTATAACTGTCGATCGAAAATAATTAAATGATCCCTTTGCTTACTGATTGTGATTTATGAAAATGAGTATTCCATTTTTTACGTTCTATTTCCTATAAAACTGACTTCATTATTCTTATTTTTCATTAAGTCATAAATGTTGTTATTGTTGTTTATCTATTTGCTGTCCCGAACAGTATTGTTAATTTTATCTAAGTTACAAATTTCAATATATTAACTGGAACCACTAAATTTCCCTTTGCCAATTTGCCTCGAGGTAAATAATTATGGTACTAATTCTAAAATATATCTCCACTATAAATTAGGTTTTAATAAAATCCCTATAGCTTTGTAATAAAGATGTTTATTGTAACCCGTTTCAATTTGCAGGGGTCGTTTGTTAAATAGCTAATAAAACATTTTCTCAATTACAATCGCAAAATGAGGCGGTAAAGGACGCCTGTAACGTTATTGGTTGGGTTCTTAATTGCTCCTTATTAATTGACTAGATTTCGTTTTCGTTTTTCTCTTTTGACCACATTATTTGACCACATTTAATGTATTAGCAGCCTTAATACATTAAATTAATTGTACTGGATACAATTTGTTTTGAATAAAAAAAATTCGATTGAAAATTCGTTAATTATATTTTTGTTTTACAGAAATCCTTGACAGTCAAATGTTGACTCTTGTAATCTAAATTGGACTATCCTGAGAAGTACCTGATATATTCAATCAGATTTTTCCAGTAAATCCTCTCCTTCTTAGCGTTTTATCCCGTTATTTGGTAGTGTAAGGATTAGAGACAAGGACTGAGGATTTAATATATTATATATGTTAAGTTTTTTTTATGGCTGTAGGACAGCCATAAAAAACTTAATTCTATGGTAAAATGATAATCATCATGCCAAGTCACGTCAACTTCAAGGACAGGAAAGGCATAAAAGAAACTTTTCACAAACTACTATATATTCATGACTCCATCAGTCACTGCGCCTATAATACTGTCTTATATGTAGTCATACTGTCACATTTATATGATATACCTATGTGGTTTGTATTCAAACTTGTCGCGAACTCACGTAGAAAATCAGTATAAGCTGTAGTTAAATTGTATTCAAAGAAAATCAAACAGCCATGTTTATTTCTGTCATACAAAATCTCTCTATATAAATAATCCATCGTCAGAATGTTCCGGAATTCTGATCCTTATAATTAATAATTTGATACAAAAGGTGTGTAAGTTGCTCACAAAGGAGATCGAAAACGCATGAAACTAACCACGGTCTTTAAAGTACGTACTTCACTTATGGTTTTAGAGAGATTTATTGCAAGGAAAATAACGTAAGCTAAATGTATGTTATGTTCTTAGATTTAAATATTGATAGCTGGAAGATAATGTATACAAATACATTAATAACATTTTACTTTGTAGCCATTTATTATTTGGATTCATAAGTTATATGCTAGAAGACTAAAGGCAGTTTCTTTTACTTTAACTTGTTGAGTTGAGTCAGGTTTGATAAATACCCCCTCAGGGGCGCTCCTCTGTCCAAGGAGTGCACGGGTGTGCGTACCCGAGGTGCCCGAGCATCCACCGCCTCATTCCCCTTCCGTCCGAGGCGGCGGAGTCCTACCTTTTTTCCCGTCTACTACCCACATCCTTTCCAACTTCGCTCTATATGCGTGGCGCGGTCCCCGGTGGGATGGTTGCGAATGCTAGTTGGAGTCCCGGGTTTTGTCCCGGGACCTGATTTGGCAGTCGAAACCATGCCCATTTCGGCTGCGCTTGTATAGAGAGTGTTCCTGGGGCGGGAACCGCATCCTCACTGTCGGTTGGTCTTGCTGGGCCGGCTACGACGTTAGGCGACTCCCTGGTTTTTTCTGGAGTGTCGTCTGGTAGTCGTACCCACGCCTGACTGGCACGCGGCGTGGATGCGAGTCCCGTCCGGAATCCCCCAGCTTTGTGGGCTGGGGCTGGGGGACCTATAACAGCCCACCCGAAGCCTAAGGTTCCGTGGTGCGCCGATGGGCTGCATGGCCAGGGGGAAAAACCTGGTCCCAAGCGCCACACCATAGACCAAAATGAAAATGCAGAATGAGAAAGTACTACCCCAGGGAGGTACCACCCAACAGGGTGGAGAATCCTCCCCTGCGCCTTCGGGTGCAGGCACGGGCCCAGCGTATTCTGGGGGGGCCCATATTCTGCGAGAGAGGTCACCTGTGGTGACCTCGAGAGATTTGTCATGCGATCCGGTTGACGCCCGGCGCTCGCAGGTACCCGGGCCTGCGAGTGATAAATTGGTTACCGACGGACGCACAGGGGTAGGCGACCAGGCCCCTGTTGCTGATAGTATTACTGGAATCTGTCATAAAATAAATAATGACGGAGGGCCGCGTGGTCCGTCTTCCGTTAGGAAACGTCCACGCGACCCTGCTCTGGTGGGAAGTGGGTCAGTGGACCTGTCCTCAGATGAGGAAGGCCTGCTGGCCCCGAAGTTGCCGACCGCGAGTAGAGGTCGGCAGGCTTCGAGAGGGCTGAGTGCTACACGGCCGCGGAGGGACGCACAGGGTAGGTTCGTGCGCTCCAACACTCCGGCGGCCAGAGAAGCAGAGAGTGACATGGGAGTCACCACTGAGGACCCTGGTGGCGAGAGTTGTGTCTCGCTAGGGAGCTCAAAGGCTGAGCTCAGCGCCACCAAAAGAGAGCAACGCAAAGCCGTCGCGGCCGACGAAGTGTCGCAAATGGCCCGACGCGCACGTGAGCGACGCGCTGCTCTAGCGGCGGAAGGGGGGAACCATCTGCGGTGGCTCTAAGCCAGCTTGCCCTGGACGGGGTGGACTTAGTCCTGAAGGTTGCCACCAAATCCGGCAGCCTAAAGGGGACGTTCACTCGCGGTCTAAAGGAAGCTGCCGCGGACATTAAGGAGGCGATTGGCATCCTCCTCAACAGGACGGCCTCAGACGAGGTCGCGAAGTTGCAGGAGGAAAACAGTCGTCTCCGAAATGATTTGGAGGACCTCCGGCGACAAGTCGCTGCACTGAGCGAGCAGCAGCAGCGACGTACGTCCCCTAATGCCGCATCGGTAGTGGCCCCGGCTCCCGCACCGAGACCGGCAAGCACTAATACCGACGACGAGGTCGAGCGCATTGTCCGGCTCTGCATGCTCCAGTGCGGGAGCATGGTCAATGCTCGTATAGAGGCGATTTCTCGGCGCCTCCCTGCGGAAATCCTCCGTCCTCCCCTAGCGGCCGATACACGGCGGAGGGCTGAGGGCCCGCCGAGACCTACGCCTCAGAAGGGGAAGCCCGCGGAGGGTGTTAAAAAGCCCGTGGAGGGAGCCGCATCGAGTGATCAGCCCACGACTGCCGGGTCTAAGGGTGAGACCTGGGCGACAGTCGTGAGCCGTAAGAAGGCCCGCAAAGCCGCCAAGACGGCCTCAGCAACAGCGCGCGCCCCCGGCCGAGCCGCAAAGGCGGTTGCGCAGCCTGCGCGGCGGACTGCCAAAGGCGGTCGCAAAGGGCCGGCGGTACATGCTCCACGTTCCGAGGCTGTGACGCTCACGCTACAGCCCGGAGCTGCGGAGCGTGGTGTAACGTACCAGTCGGTTATTGCCGAGGCCAAGGCCAAGATCAAATTATCAGATCTTGGTCTTCAGTCCGTCACCCTCAGGCAGGCTGCCACGGGCGCGCGGCTGTTCGAGGTGGCTGGTGCTGCGAGTGGCAGTGCCGAAAAGGCGGACGCTCTGGCCGCCAAGATGAGGGAGGTCCTCAACCCTGAGGACGTCCGGGTCTCCAGGCCAATGAAAACCGCAGAGATGCGGATTGCTGGTCTGGACGACTCCGTGACCTCTGAGGAGGTGGCGGCAGCCATTGCCCGAAGCGGAGAGTGTCCGCCGGACAAAGTGCGGGCCGGTGATATACGCACCGACGCCACCGGACTCGGCGTGGTCTGGGTTCGGTGCCCTATAGCGTCGGCGAAGAAGATCGCCTTAAGCGGCAGATTGCTGGTTGGCTGGGTTGCGGCGAGGGTGAAACTCCTGCAGCCCCGGGCTTTGCGGTGCTTCCGGTGCCTGGAGAAGGGGCACGTTCGGGCTAAGTGCACCGCTGAGGTTGACCGTAGTGACCTTTGTTATCGCTGCGGTCAGCCCGGCCACAAGGCGTCCCAGTGTTCCGCAGCGCTCAACTGCAGCTTATGTTCGGCTGCAGGGAAGCCAGCGGGACATAAAGTGGGCGGAGGGGCCTGTGGCGCGCCTGCCAGCAAGGCCAAGAAGAAGAAGAAGAGGAGCTCTAAACCTGCCGGGGAAACCTCGCGGCCCCGGCAGGCTAGTAGCTCCGCGGCCGACTCCCGGCCCAGGACCGTTGCCGAGGGAATGGAATGTCAATAATGGCACAACTCCATTTCCTCCAGGGCAACATCAACCACTGTGCCAGAGCTCAGGATCTTTTACTCCAGAGCATGGCAGAGTGGTCGATCCACGTGGCTGTGGTCGCCGAGCCGTACTTCATCCCCGCCCGTGACAACTGGCTGGGGTGCGCTGACGGTTTGGTGGCCATTATTGGCGAGGCTCTGATCGACCCGTCTCGTGGCCGCGGCTGGGTTGCTGCGGTCTCGGGCGGCATCGTCATTGTGGGGGCGTATTTCTCCCCCAACAAGAGTCTCGCCGACTTTGAGAGTTTTCTTGTCGAGTTGGGTGCCGTAGTAGGCCGCTATCACCCTCGTCCCGTTCTGGTGCTCGGGGATCTCAACGCTAAGTCATCAGCGTGGGGATCTCCGGTCACTGACCCTCGGGGCGAGGTGCTGGAAGAGTGGGCGGTGACGACTGGTCTGGTCGTCCTGAATCGGGGTTCGGAATACACGTGCGTGCGGCAGCGGGGCGGGTCGATAGTGGACGTCTCGTTCGCTAGCCCCTCTGTCGCTAGCCGAGTCCGCGACTGGCGTGTCGCCGTGGAGGTGGAGACGCTGTCGGACCATCGGTATATCCGGTTCGACGTCTCTGCCCAGACCGCGAGCGGCCGCCATCCAACAGCCCCGATTAACGACGGCCCGCGTTGGGCGCTTAAGCGCATCGACAAGGAACTACTCGAGGAAGCTGCCTTAGTTCAGTCCTGGATTTGGGAGTCGACGACGGACGGCCCCGTCGACGTCGAAGCGGTGGCGCTGTGGTTTCGCGGGGCGATGATGCAGATCTGCGACGCGTCCATGCCCCGTGTCCGCCAACAGTCCGCAAGGCGCCAGGTGTACTGGTGGACGGACGAGATCGCCCGGCTGCGCGTTGAGTGCGTTGCGGCTCGCCGCCAGTACACGCGATACCGGAGACGACGTCGACGGGATTCCGTCGAGGAAGACGCGCTGTATGAGGTGTACCGCGCGTCCAAGGAGACTCTGTGACTGGCCATCGGCGACTCTAAGTCGCGTGCCAGGGAGGAGCTGCTGGGGTCCCTAGATCGGGATCCGTGGGGGCGCCCCTACCGTTGGGTACGGGGCAAGTTGCGTCCCTGGGCGCCTCCACTGGTACAAAGTATGCAACCCCAGTTGCTAGAGGCGGTGGTATCGGCCCTCTTCCCTGAGCGAGTGGGACACGTTCCCCCGGCGATGGCTTCGCCCTCAGCCACAGAATCTCCAGAAGAGGAGAGCACCGATGTCCCCGAGGTGACGCAAGCAGAGATGAGAGCGGCCGTGTCGCGACTCCGGGCTAAGAACACAGCGCCCGGACCCGACGGAGTTCCTGGTCGAGCTCTCGTCCTGGCTCTGAAGAAGCTAGAGCCCCAGCTGAGGGGGCTCTTCACGGCATGTCTCGAGCGGGGTCAGTTTCCCAGTGTGTGGAAGGAGGGGAGGCTGGTCCTGCTCAGGAAGGAGGGGCGCCCCGCGGACTCGCCGTCCGCGTATCGGCCCATAGTGCTGCTCGATGAGGCGGGCAAACTTTTTGAGCACATTATCGCAGATCGCCTCGTCAGCCACTTGTGCAGAGAGGGGCCGGACCTGGACGACAACCAATTTGGTTTTCGTCGGGGGCGCTCCACCATAGACGCCATCATGCGCGTGAGGGCCCTGGCGGAGGAGACGGTATCCCGGGGTGGGGTGGTGCTGGCGGTGTCTTTAGACATCTCCAACGCATTCAACACCCTACCCTGGAGTTGTATTCGGGAGGCTCTGAAATACCATCGCGTGCCTCCCTACCTCCGCCGTACGGTAGGGGCTTATCTGGAGGGTAGATGCGTCACCTATCGGGGACGTGACGGTGCCGGTCGGCACTTCATGTCGTGCGGTGTTCCACAGGGATCGGTCTTGGGACCGCTCCTGTGGAACATCGGCTACGACTGGGTGCTGAGAGGCGAACTCCCGTCGGGCGCCGACTTGACGTGTTACGCGGACGACACGCTTGTCACTGCCCGGGGGAGCTCGCACAGGGAGGCGACGTTGATAGCCACGGCTGCGGTGTCACAGGTGGTGAACCGCATCCGGCGCCTGGGCCTGGAGGTGGCCCTAAACAAGTCGGAGGCCATGGTGTTTCATGGCCCCCGACGTGCGCCGGTGCCGGGATCACACATCGTGGTCAGCGGGGCCCGGATAGCTGTCGAGTCCACCATGAAGTATCTGGGACTGGTGCTCGACAGCCGATGGGAATTCGGGCCCCACTTCCGGCGGCTGGCGCCCAAGCTGATGGGTGCAGCGGGCGCGCTTTCGACGTTGCTTCCCAACTTGGGGGGCCCGAGCGCCGCCTGTAGGCGGTTGTACGTGGGAATCGTGCGGTCCATGGCCCTGTACGGGGCCCCTGTTTGGGCGTTGGACATGACGGCCAGCACTCTCGCCATTCTGCGTAAACCGCAGAGGGCGATGGCCGTCAGAGTCGTCCGCGGGTATCGCACGATTTCCTACGAGGCGGCTTGCGTCCTGGCCGGATCCCCGCCCTGGGACCTAGAGGCGAAAGTACTCGCGTCATTATATCGATGGCGCGAGGAAGAGCGGGCACGGGGCTCGAAGCCGGCGCAGCGGCAGATCGCGCTGCGCCGAGAGGAGCTCCGTCAGGTCTTGGTGGCGGAATGGCGGCAAAGGCTTCTGCGCCCTACCGCCGGCCTCGCTACCGTCGAGGCGATCCGGCCAGTACTCGACGACTGGCTCGGGAGAAGGCACGGCTCCCTGTCGTTTAGGGTGACGCAGGTGCTGTCGGGGCACGGCTGCTTCGGCAAGTACCTGTGCCGCATAGACAGGGAGCCGGACGCTTGGTGCCACCACTGCGTCCATTGCGGGGAGGATACGGCGCAACACACGCTCGCCGAGTGTGTAGCTTGGGAGGAGCAGCGCCGTGTCCTCATAAATGAAGTGGGAGACGATCTGTCGCTGCCGGCCGTAGTGCGGAGGATGGTCGGTAGCGCAGAGTCGTGGGACGCAGTGGTGTCCTTCTGTGAGGACGTGATGTCGCAGAAGGAAACTGCGGAACGGGAGAGGGAGATCTCGACTCCCTTCCCCGGCCGCAGAAGGCGCACCGGGCGCAGGAGAAGGGCGGACAACGCCCTTTTCCAGCCCCCATGAATAGGTCCAGGGGCGAGGGACTTGGGGAAGTTCCCGCCCCCTATTCGATGGACCCGAGGTGGAGGCGCGCGCGGGTGTCGGCGCGCGCCTCTGAGGCGATGCACGGGGTAGTTAAACACCTCACTACCCCGTGCAGGAGACGAGGCCCGGACACACCGGGCCAGCACTAGTGTGGGGCTGCGGAAGAATTTGGATTCCCGCGGCCCCGCGCGCACGTGTGAGGAGACACCGGGGTGGTGGTTTTAGCCGGTAAGAATCCGGCACGCCCCTCCGCCTTTCCCCAGGCGGAGGTAGTCCATGAGGATTTCCCCACCCCGTAAAAAAAAAAAAAAAAAAAAAAAAAAGGTTTGATAAATACGTTGCCACGCTTTTGCGGAATATTTGCAACAAATATTTATTTTAAGGTAAGTTTCTTTAATAAAATTGTTGCAAAGAGTAAGCAGATGAAACAAGTTCCGATAATCCCTTTTCTTGACCACCACACTCCCCTCCCGCCAACGCAGGCCACGTCGGCGGTGTAGGAGGGCAAGTAACCTCAGGGGAGGACCCGCCGCCAGCACTATTGCCGCGAGGTTGAGGGCTGCGTGCTGTTCCGCGGCCCCCCTCAACTCCTAGAGTTACTACAGGAGAGCGCCGGGGGGATGAAACCCTGACCCCCTGGCACCAACACTTTAGAAGGGGCCCGCCTTAAGACAAAGGGCGGCCCGGGCCACGAGATCGGCAGGCCATATATCCGTGGGCCCGGGCGTAGGCGATAGGAGAACAGTGGGGTTTTTTAGTAGGTAGTCGGAAAAACCCCGGAGTCCCACATATCCCTCGGTCCCCCCGGGCCGGGGGAACCCGTCAAGAGAGGTTTTTCCCCGAGATCAAAAAAACCCTTTTCTTACTTTTTGTTACTTTGTTTTTCTTATCTCTTTCTATCAAACATTAAGAACATGATATCACGAATGGCGGTATTCATTTTCATAGCTGGAGTTCCGCAAACAGCTACCTGATAACGGGTGATTGCCGTGGCTTATAGACGTTTGAAAAATTAATGACGCCATTTTGGAAATCTCCAAAACATAGTAACATTTATACATTAAATTTACTATCCGTTAGATAGACTTACTAGACTCCTTAAGTCGTAAAAATGCAGTAAAATCTTAAACAACAGAATCCAATTGACTCTTAAACTTCGGAAACTCCAGGTGCTATGAACATCTTGGCAGAGAATAGAGCCAGACACAATGCAAATGAGTCAAGTTCTCGACTCGCAATTATTGTCCAACTTCGATCATTGTGTACTTGATTCGTGATCGTTATTTGCGCTTTTCGATTGTCAGATCGCAAACAGTTCGAATAGAGAAATTCAAATTTAACAGCTTTTCAAAGTGATAATAAGATTTCGAAGTGATCTCAACTTATCGTCATACTTTTTATTGGTTTTTAATGAAATAAATTTTGAATTTAGAATCAAAATTAAATTTATTTGTCTATTTTAATCTCAAAGTTTTTTTATAAACATTTAAAATTCGAACACTCACAAAAGTTGAGGGAAACTATTAGGTGCCTTTGACCTTGTAATTTCTTTAGAATTTTTCAGCTTGTTATAAAATTGAGTTCCTCAATACCAATCCCACTGTTTAGAAATATTTACCACCTTAAAAATTTGTTGAGTCGGCTCTACTTATGTTTTAATTTAAATAAAAATAGCCAAATAGAGGATATAACTACATAGCATACTATGTAGTTTATAGCGGATACGCATCATCCAAATCAAATCAAATATCATTTTTATTCAAGCGCCTTTTACAGTTGACTGACTTTACTCCTCTAAACTGGGCATGGCCTGTATTTTGGAGAGGTGGTAATACGTAATTATTCATGATCTTCTTATTTTAGTCATTGTAACAATAAATTTTAAATTTATACCATAATGCCCCATTAATTTTTCTTATAAAATAATAACAATACATATAGTAAAACAATACTTATTTACTATTTCATTTTATTATTTTATATTTTTAATCTTTTACTATCATAAAGTATAATACGAGGGTGGTCTGAAAAGTTTCCGACCTAACAAAGATATAAGATATTTATACATATTTTTTTCAACATAGTCTCCTTGTAACTCTACACACTTCTCCCAGCGATGCGATGCTTCCATATCTGTAACCCGTCCAAATAGTACTCGGCGATTTTCTCTGCAAAATAATTGTTCACAAAAGTGAATGCCTCTTCATTTGACGAAAATCTCTGTCCTCGGAACGCAAATTTTAGATGAGGGAACAAAAAAAATTCGCTTGGGGCTAGATTTAGTGAGTAAGCCGGTCAAGCAGCTCAAACCGTAATTCGTGGATAACGAGGGAGCGTTTTGTGTGAGTTTGTGGGTGTGTGCGTGTGTGTGTATTTATAATTTAGGGTACTCAAACAATCAACTATGTATTTTTTAGCCTCTTTTAACAGATTTAGTCTTAATATCGCAAATTTAGTCACTGCATTATCGTTAGTGTCTTGATGCCAATATTGACTTGTATATTTTCAACGAAACGCTCACAACGAATAATTGTTTCACGCTAAGTAATTTATTCTCGACGTAAAATAATGTGGTCGGTTATCGAAAGGGTTTGCTTAACATCTTAAAAATGGATAGCTGAGCTCCCTCTACTCGGATTAAATATGTTTTAGCAGCACCGTCTCAACAAGAGATGCAATATGTAATAAGAAAGTGACACAAAGCAAAATAAATAGATTTAAGTGTATCGAAACGTAAGCAACCTCTCAAACCTGCACTGATCAGGCTTGAAATTTAAATGTTCATCTATTACTCCTAAATATTTTGTGGATTTAATTCTTCTTCAAAGTTTACAACTATCAGGATTGCCAAGATCGCATTGTTTATGAATTTTTACGTGAAATATAAACATGATATTAAATATCGGATGAAGCTGATTTGTTCGGTTTTTGAATGTCTAGTTTAATCTAATGTTATTATTAGGCTATATTATTAGGCTATTATATAAGGCAAAAGCCGTGGTTGCTAGTTTAGAGTTTTCACTAGCCACTATGCCCTCTGCTTATAACTGGAACCTGGTCACTTATCACGAACACAACACAAAGTTATTATGCCTGCCGCCATTATTTGGATATCAGAGATGGTTGCCAACGAGTCAGGCTTGGAGCCCGACTACTTAACTAAGGTTGTTTTGTCACTTTTTACGACAGGCCACCCACGGACGCTCCGGCAGAGTTCTTACTTCGCCCCTGCAGGGAGAACAATTTGTCGCTTTTATAACAGCCCACCTCCGGCCACAGGGGGTACTCCGCCCCTGAGTAGGAGGAAAAGTTGTAAGACAAAGGAGTATTTAACATACAGTTACCACTTCGTAACTTCTAATTCATATTTTCATTCCACATTATTAAAAAATGTGGAAATAGATGCACCAACATTGTTATATTTATGTTAGAGGAGAATGGCTGATAAAATATCCTTCCTTTGCCTTGGGGTGTCTGAAACAGAGCATAAATAAATTTTCTATTTATTTGTTGACAGGCAGATATAGCTCATTCGGCTAAAGGGTACGAGTCGGAGGATGAAAACGCAGGCAGAAAGCGGCAGAAGGCCAGCGAGGAACGGCCAGCTTGTAAGACTACCATGTACTCCAAGCAGGTAATTTTTAATAAATCAAACAAAACAAAACAACCTCTATCGCAGGACGGCCTAACACATCTAAACATATGCGGGCATCACGGGTTCAATTCGCCTCCTGAGTCTGGATGTATTTGTATTACATATGTAGTATGAGGGTTTTCATCTCAAAAATCTGTCAACCAGGATAAGAAACGCGAAAACCCCGGATTTCGGAGCTTACAACCCGGACGTTTGAATAGAGTATTTTTTCTAAGTTACTCAGTAGAATAAAATATAGTTTTGATGGTCGTACATCAACTTTTATTTATTTTAATACAATCTTAGACTAAATTACATCTCGGGTTGCCTGGAAGAGATCGCTCTGTAGCGATAAGGCCGTCCATTGTAAGTCAAGTACATATTGATTGTGTAAATAAGTTTCATTGTGTTTATATAATTGGTTTACAATAAAGTGTTATCTATCTATCTATCTACATCTTAAAAAATAAGAAACAAAACAGAATCTTCTTAAAGTTTTAAGGAACTATTAGTAATTTTCTTTCATTTCTTTAATAAATAAAACAAAATTAGACTACTCTTTTGCGTCGAGTTGTGTTAAAATCTCAAAGTTTAAAGAAACCTACATTTTACATTTTTATTGTCTGTAAATATACCAAAAAATTATACTCTTTAACTTTGAAAATTCAACTTAAACTTCACTTAAACTTTTCAATCTCACCTTTTTTTTAAAATAAAACATATCTTCATAAAGTTCTAACAAACTTTGAATAGTCTTACATTTATTTTTTATTCCGTAAGCTGCCTTTAGAGTGTCTTCCTTGCTTATATCTGATTTAAAACCCGGACTACAAATATATATACCCCGCCCGGACGCTCCCCAGACGCCTTCTAAACTAGAACAAATCCGGGGAAACCCCGACGGATGGCAAGCCTACTTATTTTGGGATAAAATGGTCTAAATTTTTGCAGTATATAGTTCTATAAAACCTTATATTATGCATTCAAGAAAAGGAAGATTCACCGACAGACATCGAATGTTTGATGGTGATGCGCTTATTTGAAGACTTTCCATATGTTTTCTTTTCAGCATTATAAAATTCATCTTATTATGGAAATATTTTAGTAATAGAGTTATATTTTAGTTCTATTAAGTAAATAAAAGACATAAGAAGTTTTATACATTAAATAATATTTCAAGTAATAATATTATTGCAAATTCCTATTGTATCAGGAGTTCCGAGAGCAGTACTGCATCAACAACAAGCAACTGGATCTGTTGGAACTGGAGAAGTCCAAGAAGGACAGATTCCTCGGGTGCCTCTCACAGTACCACATCGAGAGCCCCTGCTCAAGAGCAAATAGGTAATCCGGATTTCTTTTATAAATTGGAAAAAATTACACTGATTTTAACTCCTTGGCACAAATATATATGAATCTGATGTACTCAGACGTACTTTAGGCTATATTTTACTTTAGTTTTACGTAATATGTATATATGATTTGGATACCACTAAAAAGATTTGAGTCCAAGCGACAGGATGTAGCGGAAACTTGTCCTTACCCTTTAATGGCAGTCTCGACTAAAGATGCAACAAAACATGGGCATGTAGAGAACGCTTATCAACGATAAGAGTATTATTAAGTAAAACATTTCTATACACGATAGAATAGATGCAAATCGCATTATACTGAAATCCGCCTTCCTCTTAATAATTAAGATCTTATATAATATTTGTTTCGATGTGTAGGCGTTTGTTTCTAATATAAGAATGATTGTCTAGTAAGGGTGGTTTAAGATCATTTTTATTTATTTATGGTGTTTATAATTCATTGCAATATCACAAAAATATCCAGTTGTAGTAGTTTTACGACGAAATTATTTGTCGTGGGAAATTAGGTATAATATATCCACAGCCATACCATGCTCGAGGAGTAATATCGATGTAGCTAACATTCTATTCTATAGTATGTACCTGTTAGATGCTTTTTATGGGGCCAATACATAAAAAATAATAGCCTATGACGTCTCACTCTGCTGAGCTTGGGAATCACTCTAGAGGGTATGGACACTTTTTTATTGCTATGGGACAGCAGACAGCCTGACGGCCCGCTTAGAATTTAGCAGATACCTTCGCCTATGAGTGTTTGCAACGCTAGTGGCATCGCGAACATGCTGCTATCGTATAAGGGTACAAGAACTTGGGTCACTAATGCCGGACCACAACACAAGATTATTATGGCGGAATACTTAAGACCAAAGGTGATCGCCATCCAGACGGGCTTGGGGCCGTACCACGTAGCTAGGGTGGGATGTTTTGTCGCCTTTTACGACAGGCTGACCCCGGCCGCAGAGGTTAGTATTCTTTCTCCGCCTCTGCATGGATACCTATACTCATCACGTTTGACCAAGGGATTGGCGGTTTACATATACCTAGTCAGGTCATAAGTATTGTCACACAGTAAAAACTTTTATTTTAGAATGCTGGCCACAAAAAAGTTTATTGAATTCGAATTTCGAATTGTTCATGAAAATAAAAATGGAGTGGACGCTTAAAGAAGACCGTGTTGCAGTTATTGCGTTGCATCGTTACAGTTACGCGCCAATTCAAATTTTTAACATACTGAAAAATTTGAATATAACCAAAAGATTCGTTTATCGTACCATCAAACGATACAATGAAGACTCTAGTGTAGATGACAGGTCAAGAAGTGGTCGCCCTCGGTCTGTTAGGACTCCAGCAATGATAAAAGCTGTGAAGGCACGAATTCAAAGAAATCCCAAACGTAAGCAGAAACTGTTGGCCCTTCAGATGGGGTTAAGCAGAACCACGGTGAAAAGGGTGTTAAATGAAGACTTAGGGCTTCGGGCATATCGAAGAAAAACAGGACATCGTTTGAATGCTCGTCTAATGGACCTGAGACTGAAGAGATGCCGCGCTTTGTTGAAGCGGTACGCGGGAAAAAAATATCGGGAAATTCTTTTTTCGGATGAAAAAATGTTTACCGTAGAAGAGAGCTACAACAAACAAAATGATAAGGTGTACGCACACAGTAGTGAAGAAGCGAGCAACCGTATTCCGCGTGTCCAACGAGGTCATTTTCCATCCTCGCTCATGGTATGGTTGGGAGTATCTTATTGGGCCTTAACAGAGGTACATTTTTGTTCGGCGTGGACCTGTCGCTCCCGGCCCTGGTTCTGTCCATGGTCGGGGGCGATCCTGGATGGACGGCCGTCGCCTCCTTCTGCGAGGCAGTCATGTCCGCAAAGGAGGCGGCGGAGCGGGAGCGGGAGTCGACCACCACACTCCCCTCCCGCCAACGCAGGCCACGCCGGCGGCGCCGGAGGGCCAGTAATGACCTCCGGCCGCCGTAAAAAGCGGCCGCGGGCGGCCCCTCGGGGGAGGACCCGCCGCCCGCACTATTACCGCGAGGGTGAGGGCTGCGTGCTGTTCCGCGGCCCCCCTCAACTCCTAGAGTTGTTAGGAGAGCGCCGGGGGGACGAAACCCTGACCCCCTGGCGCCAACACCTTAGAAGGGGCCCGCCTCAAGACAAAGGGCGGGCCGGCGCCGGCCCGGGCCACGAGATCGGCAGGCCATATATCCGTGGGCCCGGGCGTAGGCGATAGGAGAACAGCGGGGTTTTTTAGTGGGTAGTCGGATGGCCAATCATCTTTCCCGGAGTCCCACATATCCCTCGGTCCCCCCGGGCCGGGGGAACCCGTCAAGAGAGGTTTTTCCCCGAGACCAAAAAAAAAAAAAAAAAAAAAAAGGTACATTTTTGTGAGAAAGGTGTAAAAACGAATGCTGTTGTGTATCAAAATACAGTCCTGACGAACCTTGTGGAACCTGTTTCTCATACCATGTTCAATAACAGGCACTGGGTATTCCAACAAGATTCGGCGCCAGCTCATAGAGCGAAGAGCACACAAGACTGGCTGGCGGCGCGTGAAATCGACTTCATCCGGCACGAAGACTGGCCCTCCTCCAGTCCAGATTTGAATCCGTTAGATTACAAGATATGGCAACACATGGAGGAAAAGGCGTGCTCAAAGCCTCATCCCAATTTGGAGTCACTCAAGACATCCTTGATTAAGGCAGCCGCCGATATTGACATGGACCTCGTTCGTGCTGCGATAGACAACTGGCCGCGCAGATTGAAGGCTTGTATTCAAAATCACGGAGGTCATTTTGAATAAACTTTAATGTCATAAGAATCTATGTTTTGTAAAGTTCATTTTGGTATATGAATGGTTACATAATTAATAAACTTGTTACAATTATTTTACATTAAACATGTGACAGAATTTATGACCTGACTAGGTACTTGTTATCACGGCATATAAGTTTAATCTTGATATTTTCCTTGAGCGTCGTTACGTTGCAATTAAATTTTAATATGCACACTAGGCGAGAAAAATCACCTGAGCGATACATACCGTCACGGGTGATTACATAATTATCACAACCTGTGGATCGGTATTCCGCCAATTCGCCTAGAATTTGTGTGGTGAGCATATTGTTTCCTTAGGGGACGTTGTGTGTTATTAATATCGATAATATCCCCATGGCCGTAAAGTGTGCAAACTCCGATACATTTTGCGGTACGATATATTTACCAAACTATAAGTTAACAAAACTGAATTTTACAATGTTATTTACATGTACGCAATTCCCTGCAGTGCTATCATATTTTATTCCATGCATAAGATATTAGACAACTTTTGCTATTTACATTTTGTGTACATTAGAAATGTTATACAAAGTAAAATGTTATACAAATGAATATACTTTTATCCGTGCAGGGGCGGAGGAAGAATACTGACCTCTGCGGTCGGGGTCGGCCTGTCGTAAAAGACGACAAAACAACCCATTCTACCTATGTAATAAGGCCCCAAGCCCGTCCGGATGGCGACTACCTTTGGTGTTAAGTATGCCGCTATAATAACTTTGTGTTGTGTTCCGGCATTAGTGACCCAAGATCCGTTCGTGGCAACTGGCTTGGCAAACACCTATAGGCGACGGTAACTGTTAAATTCTAAGTGGGCCGTCAGTCTGTCTGCTGTCCTACAGCAATAAAATAAAACAAAGTTATTCAGTCAAAAATGTTTTCATCAAAAATATATTCTTGATCATTATTTTATTTTTTAGGAAAATTTCATTTTCATCGTCTAGAATCTAGATAGTTAAATCCGGTGGCATTCAATGCTTGCACTATACAACCCAATGTCCACTGACGAGTATGGTCACAGGGCCAAACTCCAGCGCTCCATTTTGATTGAGTGATCAGAATGTGCATGGATCTGTCGTTGCAGTGTATTTTCTTTTTTACACAAAAAAAAACATTAATATAAATGGCAAACATACTTTAGGTATACAAGATGGACTGTTGTTTGACCTCCTAATACCAAAACGAATAAATTTAATGGTGATCAATCTTTACTATTTGTAAACTAGCAAAAGGGGTTTTCGATTAGTCCTATTTTACGGACCTCTTTAATATTTAAGTGATGCATGATATACTTTTATCTGATCGGGACTATTTTTTTTCGAATACCCCCGACTAGAAGAATCTGGAGTTACAGGACAACGGGCCTGATGTTGATATCCGACTACCCACTAAGAACCCTACTGTTCTCCCATCGTCTCTTGCCTGGGTCCACGGACAAACAGACCTTGTGTTAGGGCGATCCTCCCCGAAGTGGGAGACGATCTGTCGCTGCCGGCCGTAGTGCGGAGGATGGTCGGTAGCGCAGAGTCGTGGGACGCAGTGGTGTCCTTCTGTGAGGACGTGATGTCGCAGAAGGAAACTGCGGAACGGGAGAGGGAGATCTCGACTCCCTTCCCCGGCCGCAGAAGGCGCACCGGGCGCAGGAGAAGGGCGGACAACGCCCTTTTCCAGCCCCCATGAATAGGTCCAGGGGCGAGGGACTTGGGGAAGTTCCCGCCCCCTATTCGATGGACCCGAGGTGGAGGCGCGCGCGGGTGTCGGCGCGCGCCTCTGAGGCGATGCACGGGGTAGTTAAACACCTCACTACCCCGTGCAGGAGACGAGGTCCGGACACACCGGGCCAGCACTAGTGTGGGGCTGCGGAAGAATTTGGATTCCCGCGGCCCCGCGCGCACGTGTGAGGAGACACCGGGGTGGTGGTTTTAGCCGGTAAGAATCCGGCACGCCCCTCCGCCTTTCCCCAGGCGGAGGTAGTCCATGAGGATTTCCCCACCCCGTAAAAAAAAAAAAAAAAAAAAGGGCGATCCTCCCCACTTGACACCCTCCGGCGCCGTCGTTTAGGCCTTCGTTGAGAGAAGGGGAGTTAGTTTCTTCGCTCCCGCTTCCGCCCCACCACCTCCTTCGTGCATATAACTGCCTCGCGGAGGCAAGAGCGGTCCATCCAGGTTGGCTTCCAACCATTACTAGAACCAAGCCAGGAGCGATAACTTCGGGACCATATTGGCATAACTGCAGCAGAACCCCTTCTAGCTCAAGAATTAAAAGTTAAAAGCAGCTCTTTCGTTAAAAATGTCATATTGCAAAGTTATAAAAATAGCAAAATTTACACTGTTATTAGTTTTCACATGCCTGAAATGTACAAAAACTGCTTATAATATCCAACTCTTAAAAACATCGTCTTGGAGCTTTTATGCACATACTTTTGTTGAAGTTGATACTAAATATATATTAAATTGAATACTTTTGGGAGTTGTGAAGGTAACAAATTGGTCGTTTTATTATTCATTACCCCTGTAATCGTGTTTGGATCAAGTGGGGGTAAGAGCAATTCACTTACACTGTTTAATGTATACAAAGTATTAATTCATTTTGGAATACTGTAATACTTACACGATTTGTATTCAATTCTAAATGAAATATCGCTTAAGTTTTTGAATCTATAATTTTTATCAAGGTGTTGATAGTAACAGTATATGGTACAGTGTGATACGACTTGGGTACATATAATACAACTACTTGTACACCCTATTTGTCATTTTATACGAATAATAAAATCAAAACACCTCTTGTCCCCCTTATCACCGGATTAGTTGATTATTTATCCATTACGCACTATACGACTCTTAACGACAGTGATGGGAAAGGGACAGTGTAAAATATAAATAATTGTATTTAAACATATATAACTAACTCTGACTGCAAAACTATACGTTATATATTTTTTACAGAGCATCATTTTTATCCGTGTGTGTCCGTCGTCGGGTACCCTCAGATGAGAACCTCAACACCGATTATGCACCCATACAGCGGTATCCCAGGTATACCTTTTTATAATATAATTGTAGTACAGAATATAAATATTTCAGATAATAATATATGTTCAATCCTTGCATAAGGGTATTTGAAATGCTGCTTCCTGATTTTTGTTACCTACCCTCACTCTCGGTGAGATAAAATGGTAAAAGCGAGGGTGGGACGGAAACATACGTTACATATCTAAACTGGCAGGACGGTCGACGTTCGACCTCCCTGGTTACTCCAAACTCTAATTGGCCGTGCCATTAAATCTGTGTGTTCAGTGTTGTGACTCCGCGACCTGAACCAAACCGGGAAGGGGTGGAATCAAGGTCAGTGCGAATTTCTTGCCCACTGCAAGTCCACTGCTCTCGAGCTATCTTTCTCATTCCTATACGGTGTAATCTCGGTCCGTGACCGGCATCGTACAATATATGTAATACAACAACATACCAACATATACATTTTGAATAATCTCTGGAATCTGTTACATAAAGATCAATGTCTGTTTCTAATTCAAACAATATATACTATGAATAAACTTGTTCCACGTCTCAATCTAATACGTTTCAACTGCTTGCACTGCAAATCTAGATGAAGGCAAAGTCATTTCTTCCAAACATCTAGAACTTGTGGAACATGTTAAAGATTTATTGAAATATGTGAAATTGTCACGTTTTCTACATAAAATTTTCATACGATGAATAAATAATAAATATACATATGTATATGAATCATTTTATTGCTCTTATACTCGTAAGTTTTGGTAATGTCAGAGATTCTAGTTTTAAAAATTTTAAGTACACGAACGTAAATAGTGGCGTGAGCTTCTAATATTTAAAAAAAATGCAAAAATATGAATTTTATGCCTTAAATATAAATTTGAAACCCAATTAAGCCGTGCGTTCGTGAACTGACAATTTTTGTGGCTATTGGTGTAGGTTTGGCCAACCCTCCCCGGCACCGGCCGAGCTATGCGCCTACGACGCCGACCTGGAGTGCTCCTACTTCCGGCGGCGGCCACGTTCCGTATGCAGCCAACCTGACCCCAAGCGGTACACTTGGATGCCTGAGGATGAGGACTTCACCCGGATGGAGTGGCCACAGTGAGTAATCAATCATAATATAGAGCCATACATTTCAAATTTTGATACACTCTGTGTTACATATTTTTCAAGTTATTTTGACATATACCTATAACCATTGTTCTGTTAGACACTAAATATCGCCTTAAGATAATATTTAAATTCATTCATTGTATTTATCATCCAGATATATCACGTAAAACCTCTTTTTTAATATTGTTAGTACAAAATGGCTTATAGGTATTGAATACAACAAATGTCACTTGTCGAAACTTACACTATATTAATGTAACATGAGATGTATATTTAAAAGTAGAAATGTTTAACCAGAACTTAATTGAATTATACGATAAGCATGCGCCGATTCGTCCTGTTAAGTTAAAGCACTCTCCAGCACCGTGGCTTACAAATAACATTAAGATTTTACTGTCGAAAAAATTCGCTGCAAAAACCAAATATAAGCGTCAGCCGAATTCTATTAACTGGGATAAATATGTAGTAATTCGCAATCACTGCAATAGGGTGTGTAGATATGCTCAACGTCGCCACATTCACAAGTCTGTTGAAAATGGAGATCCAGCTAAAGTCTGGAAATTTCTTAAATCATTGGGAGTGGGAAAATCAACGCCCAACCCTACCTCTTCTTATTTAGATGTCGAATCACTCAACAAGCATTTTTCATCTTCAACTCATTTACATGAGACTGTTAAGCAAAATACTCTGAATAATCTTTCATTGACCCCCACTCCAAATCTTCCACTATTTACCTTCTCGCAATTTTCCGATTATGATGTTAAGAAGTGCATTGAAGCAATTACTTCCAAGGCAATTGGTAGTGACAGTATTAGCCGTAAGATGATTATACCTATTCTCGATTTAATTGTTCCCGTCATAACTCATATCCTCAATTTCTCATTAAAAACTTGTGCCTTCCCCAGTTTATGGAAGGAAGCCCAGATTATCCCTATTCATAAAAAAGCTAATTCAAAAACAATAACTGAATATAGACCCATCTCTATCCTTCCATTCCTTTCTAAGGTTCTTGAAAAACTTGTAAACAATCAATTCAGTAATTACTTAATATAAATAACCTTTTAAGTCCCCTCCAGTCTGGCTTCCGGCCGGGTCACAGTACTGCCACTGCCTTGGTGAAAATCACGGATGATATCAAGTTAGCAATGGATTGTGGTAAATTAACAATCCTTACTTTGCTTGATTTTAGCAACGCGTTCAACACCGTCGATTATGATATTTTATTAGGTATGCTTCGATCTCTTAACATATCTCCAACGGTAATTGACTGGTTTCAAAGTTATTTGTATGGGCATCGGCAGCGTGTTCGCGTGGATGATACTTTTTCATCTTGGCGCACTATTGCTGCAGGCGTACCTCAGGGTGGCGTTTTGTCTCCTTTACTTTTCACTCTTTTTATTAATTCTATCACTTCTAAACTTCACAGCTCCTACCACCTTTATGCAGATGATCTCCACATTTATACGCATTCACTTTCTGGGGAGTTAACTAACATAGTCAATATTATGAACCAGGATCTTCAATCTATTTTAGACTGGAGTCAAGCATATGGCCTTAGGGTAAACCCAACAAAGACCCAAACCATCGTTATCGGCAGTTTCAGAATGCTTTCGCGTATCGATTGGCCCTTGCTCCCCAGTATTTCGTTTGATGGTGTTATAATTCCTATAAGTAACAATGGATGGTAAGATATAATAATATAAGTAACTATGGGAAACAAAGGATTTAGGTGATATCAGTGATAATTCATTATCTTGGGGTGCACATATCCATGAAGTTAGTAGGAAATTGTTTGCGTCCTCGGCTTCGCTGAGGCGACTTCGAAACTTTCTGCCTCGAGCCACCAAAATTTCGCTTGCTCAGTCCCTTCTATTACCCCTTCTTGATTATGCAGACTTCAGCTATCTTGACCTCACTGAATTACAGCTTGACAAACTTGAGCGCCTACAAAACTTTTGTATCCGTTTTATTTTCGGTTTGCGCAAGTATGACCACATTTCAGAAATTTCGCCAACATCTCAAGTGGCTTCCTATCCGCTTTCGCCGGAATGCTCATATCCTTGCTCTTCTATATAAACACCCTTTATGATCTTAAAACCCCTTCGTATCTCAAAGAACGGTTTACGTTTTTGGTAATATTTTATAAAAAGCCTCTTTATTTTATAAAAAGTAATTTACAGCTACTGCTGTTAGGCTGTGGAATGCACTTCCTACTGATACACGCCAAGCGAAGTCTATACTTTCTTTTAAAAAACTAGTCCATGAACACTTTTTAGAACTTGCAAATAAATAATGTTTTATACCATACAGAATCTCTTTTAAAGTTATTATTATTTCTATTATTTGTATGTATTATATAGATTTAAAATTTGAATAGAATATTTATATTAAATTTATCTACTTTTGAATATTTTGTTAACCTATTATTATATCCTTCTTCATAGTATTGTATAACTAGACCACAGGAAAATTCCGTATATGTTGTCCATCCAAAGGTTGTCTGGAAGATATCGCTTTCAGCGATAAGACCGCCAATTGTACGTTTTATTTTTTATCAATAATGTAATCTGTATCTGTTTTGTACAATAAAGAATATTCTATTCTATATTTAAAAAGAGATCGGTGAGTACTTAGTTGTACAGATCCTCTCATACATTTTTACGCAATCTCGTAATGTTTTTGATTACTGTCCTTTTGAAGTTCTTTGTTAACAAAAATAAATGGTCCTTCGGGACACATTTTAATCCCCATTTGTGACGTTCTAAAACTTCAATCACGAAATGAATGTGTCCATGCCATGATTTTTATATAATATAATTTGCTTCCCCTTAAAAGATTAAAATTAAAATGAATTAAAAAATACATATTCAAACCACGATAAAATTGTTTGAAAACTCATTACCCCCCTCGAGATCATGTTTCAAATAATTCAAACATTCTGAAAAGTTATGTTTCGGTTCATTAGCGAAAAAAGGAGCTTCATAATTTTAAATTAACCTAAAAGGTAAGGAATTCTTTAACAGTCTCTGAGAAACGAATACCAAAGCGTCCATTAAGTTAAGTATTTGTATACTGGGAATAATTTTAATGCAAACCAAACGAGTCCTAAGAGAATATTTCTAATAAAATTCGCAACGTATTTTAACGTTAGGGAACCAGGAGGATAAAAGCAACCTTTAAATTTGCATGAGTATGGAAAAGGTTCGTTATCTAAACCGCATTTTCATTAGTTTCATTGATTCTGAGGTAAGCCTTGAATATTCCTCAAGAGATGCTAATTCAATTGATAAATCCAATAATGATTAATGGAACATGATATTAAGTAGATAATGTGAGTTTTGTGAATCATGATATTAAGTAGATATTGTGAGGGAATAATGAAATTGGACGAAGCGAAACAAGTAGTAGTATACAAGTATGTAAGGATCGTAGCAAGTGGAAAGAAGTGCTCTCTGCCTACCCCTACGGGAAAGAGGCGTGATTATATGTATGTATGTATGTGAGTTTTCATATTTTATTAATTAATGTAAAAGTTTTCGAGTGAATATGATAAAAATTTAGCAGGTGTCTGTTGCTATGTTTCCATTTTACCAATAAATAGCATGGGTATTCTTGACTTCATTGACAATCGAATACTCTATTCTAGAAATAAACTTTTGACAACTCATCTTAATCTTCTGATCTGACTATTTTAATTTCGATTGAAAAAAAAAACAATTATCAAGTTTTTTCTGATGCTGATATTTTCGGCATTTCCTATTGGATATGGAAATGAAATTTATTCTGATTTCTTATTTAGAAAAGTATATTTTTAATTTCAATGTACTCAGAGCTAAAGTTCATGCCTTATTTTATAATTTAGAAAAAATACATCAATCACAATATATATATATATATATATATATATATATATATATATATATATATATATATATATATATATATATATATATATATATATATATATATATATATATATATATATATACCTAGTCAGGTCATAAATTCTGTCACATGTTTAATGTAAAATAATTGTAACAAGTTTATTAATTATGTAACCATTCATATACCAAAATGAATTTAACAAAACATAGATTCTTATGACATTAAAGTTTATTCAAAATGACCTCCGTGATTTTGAATACAAGCCTTCAATCTGCGCGGCCAGTTGTCTATCGCAGCACGAACGAGGTCCATGTCAATATCGGCGGCTGCCTTAATCAAGGATGTCTTGAGTGACTCCAAATTGGGATGAGGCTTTGAGCACGCCTTTTCCTCCAAGTGTTGCCATATCTTGTAATCTAACGGATTCAAATCTGGACTGGAGGAGGGCCAGTCTTCGTGCCGGATGAAGTCGATTTCACGCGCCGCCAGCCAGTCTTGTGTGCTCTTCGCTCTATGAGCTGGCGCCGAATCTTGTTGGAATACCCAGTGCCTGTTATTGAACACGGTATGAGAAACAGGTTCCACAAGGTTCGTCAGGACTGTATTTTGATACACAACAGCATTCGTTTTTACACCTTTCTCACAAAAATGTACCTCTGTTAAGCCCCAATAAGAAACTCCCAACCATACCATGAGCGAGGATGGAAAATGACCTCGTTGGACACGCGGAATACGGTTGCTCGCTTCTTCACTACTGTGTGCGTACACCTTATCATTTTGTTTGTTGTAGCTCTCTTCTACGGTAAACATTTTTTCATCCGAAAAAAGAATTTCCCGATATTTTTTTCCCGCGTACCGCTTCAACAAAGCGCGGCATCTCTTCAGTCTCAGGTCCATTAGACGAGCATTCAAACGATGTCCTGTTTTTCTTCGATATGCCCGAAGCCCTAAGTCTTCATTTAACACCCTTTTCACCGTGGTTCTGCTTAACCCCATCTGAAGGGCCAACAGTTTCTGCTTACGTTTGGGATTTCTTTGAATTCGTGCCTTCACAGCTTTTATCACTGCTGGAGTCCTAACAGACCGAGGGCGACCACTTCTTGACCTGTCATCTACACTAGAGTCTTCATTGTATCGTTTGATGGTACGATAAACGAATCTTTTGGTAATATTCAAATTTTTCAGTATGTTAAAAATTTGAATTGGCGCGTAACCGCAACGATGCAATACAATAACTGCAACACGGTCTTCTTTAAGCGTCCACTCCATATTTAAAAATGAGTAAAATTCTAAAAGTTATAAATTTTTATTTTCATGAACAATTCGAAATTCTAATTCAATAAACTTTTTTGTGGCCAGCATTCTAAAAGAAAAGTTTTTACTGTGTGACAATACTTATGACCTGACTAGGTATATTACTATGTGGGTCGTCGTTGTTCCCTAATCATTAATCGTAAATGTAAAAATGAGACTACCCACTCGGCGAGTATAAAAAACTTAATCAGTAACTAACCTAACTCCATCAGAAATATCCGGAACTTGTGCAGACACTATCAGGATTCATTATTATTATTTTTTTTTTCCACAGCGTCATCTAGTCCCAAACTAAGTAGCACTTGTGTTATGGGCCCTAGACAACTGATATACTACTTATATGCTTTTTTTTGTAAATAAATACATATTATACATAAACACCCAGACGCGAGACGGGAATCTAACCCGTCACCTCCGCGAGCGTACCGACGTGCGTTAACCGTTACGCCACCGAGGTCGTATTATTTATTACGTACAAAAAACCTGTATACACTCAACAAAAATAATCGTCGCGACACCACACTGTTAAATGCGAACTAGAAATGAAAATATCTGGCTTGCTTTCTATAAGAGAGAGAGAGAGAGAGAGAGAGACAGACAGAGAAACATGCGCACGCCGCATAGCTTACTACAGCAAAAAGTATCGTTACAACTTTTCGTGAGAATTTTTTCCGTCTAGCCCCCTGTCACAACGCGCGATAAGGAACTTCGTTCCAAAATAAAATGAATTAATAAAGAGTCACACTTAAATAGTCACACTCGCAGGCTTGGATGTGAGCAAATTACTTTTTAAACGCGGTAAAATCGCACTTAAATTGGTTTTGCGTGTGTTTTCCTCTTTCTCTGCCAAAAAAAGGCGACTGTAACAGCTTCACGTTTATTTGACACCATTAACAATGTAAATCTTGACAGGGAGCTGTCAACCGCTTTGTTGCCTACTACCCCATTAGAATGCGCAATTCAACTAGGCTTGACGTTTCGTTTCACATTTGCGACAGTCAATATACAATTATACATATTATAGTTTATAGACGTATTGCAAGGGAGTTTATTGTCGCGTTGTTTTCTCTTTGAAATAGCTCCATATATCAGAAAGATTATCATTAAAATTAAATAAACTTTTTAAAACGGTATTATTTCAGTTTAAATTTTAAATAAAATTAAAACATCTGATTCAATAAGAAATATCATGTACTTTCAAAATGTAAGTTTATCGTAAAATATACAAACAGTTTCAAACATATGATTGAAGATGATTTTTTATTGCTAGTTCCCGTCGTCGCCGTCGTTAGCGCCTATCGATGTTTGCTTCGCCAGCGACTCCGCTAACACGCCGTCCACGTAGCTGACGGCAGCATGTATTATGCGGCTTATTTAGAAACCAGCTTAAAATTCCAGCCCAGAATTAGGGCTTGGAGCACTACCTCCTGGCTAGGGTTGCTTAGTCGTGCTTTACAACTGTACTGTGGGCGGGGTATCTACCCGTGCATGGGAATAATGTAATTTCGCATATCCCTTAATCAATCCAATTGGATAAGATTCTACAATAAAATTACGTTGTTGATCAATTGGCATAGACAAATGCCTACTGACCCTCTTCCGTCAGGGGTGAATAATTTAAGGCCGTATTCGAGCGGTCCGAATAGTGCACACAAGGGATAATGCTGGAATACAGATTAGCCTCTTAGATATATAATGGATGTTTATGTAATAATGCGTTTTGTGTAGTGAATTGTATTGTATTTATTTATTTACATATTTGAAGAAGGATACTATTGTGGATGGTTTTGCCATGCTGACATCAGCATTATGTATAGTGATGACATCATAACTATACTCATTAATAGGTTTTATAGTAGTTTAACACAATATACATGACAATGTATTTTTAAACTTGTCTCTCTAGAAGAGAAAACTCTTCTTCCTGACCTTATCCCACAATCTCCTCCGTTAGCCGTTATCTTAACATTTATACTGGTATTTTCTTAAAATAATTTATACAACAAAAAAGTTATTAAAAACGATTCACATTTACGATATTTATAAGGACAGTATATCAAATAGTAAATGTTAATCTTATCTAGTGCGCAACAAATACTTTTGTTTCTTTGAAAACTAAAACGGGTACTTTTTATTTAACCAAAATATTCTATCAACAAAACTTTTTTCTTTTTGCCCTTATCTCACATTATTTGGGGCCAACCAATCCTTCATCTGTTTGCTATCATCCCAACACTTATTTTTTTTTCTAATAATAAAAAAAAACTTAAACAATTTTTTACACAATCCATTCATCTTTTCTTTGGTCTAGTTCTCCTTCTATATCCATTCATTAATTCTAGCATTTTCATTGTCTAGTTTAGTATTTTCGTCTTCTTTGAATTATAATCTACCAACAACAATATTATATTATTTCAACATAAGTAAGACAATGTATATTTTTATTCGATCATATAGCTTATGACTGATCGTATTTTGCCAAAATATGTATCAGATTTCAAGATGTGATTAGCAGTAGGTTACATTCGGAAGCAACCTTTTTCATTTTTGTTTATTTTGATAATAATCCCATACCTTTTTTCTTATCGGTTACCCACAGTAAATAAGTTCGTTTATGCGATCCTGATATGAGATAAATATAGTTTCACCTCACCCTGTTTCTAGGATGTCTTATGAGGTCTGATTTAGTCAAAGGTCAGATATACTTAATTGCACAAATTAGATTCACAAGTACAATGGACGGTTTTATCGCTGGAAACGATTTCTACCAGCCAACAGGTACAACTATTCTTTAAGAACCGGAAATATTTTCTTCAGCTTCGTTGCACGAGAAAGGCTAATAATGCAAATAAGTGCGAAAAAAATCACAGTGACAATTTCAATAGCGGAATCTAGATTTTGAAGTGAATATAATGGTACCGAAATAAAACGCCTGAAAGACGAAGGAAACGTATGTCATTTTAGTTTGTTAGTTGTGTAAATAAGAATACTATTTCATTGCAGATCGGTAATAGAAGATAACGCGGGTTGGCCGCAAAATTATAATGTCGACCAAATCGCGTCAGTAAGCCGTGGCGGCTCCTTACCTAGGCCGCCATCTATAATTCCGTAAGTATTTTTTGTGATACTAAAACAATTTTTATTTTATTTAGAGCAAATCTTATATACAGTAATGCAAACAGCATGTTTCTTTTGGAATTTAGACTATTTAACATGACTGTGTTTGGTTCACCATTATTTAATCTGCACCCTTTTCACAGTTCAATAAAATATAACTACCATGGAAACACGTATGCAGTTCACACCTGATAGAAAGAAGTGAAACCTTGAAAAATTTAAACTTCAATATAAAAAAGAAAAAGTCAATGAGTCAGGATTCGAACTCAGGCGGATCCGATACCCAAAAACCAACTGACTCTAAGAGCTAGAATCCGCTTGGATTTACCCGTTGATATTATCCAAGTTATTAAGTTTGATGTTTACAAATCTTTCCAAAAATTAATTAAAAATTTACTTATATTAAATTAAAAACATAAACTGAAAAGGAAAGGTTTTTGGAATACAAGTCAGGATTCTAACCCGGACCAATCCGAAACCCAGAGACCCAACCTATGAGCTACAATCCGCTCGAAATTTTGAGGTGAAATTATTAAAGTGTTAAGTAAAGTTTACAAATTTCAATTTTTTTTTTCAAAAACTGTTTCAAAATTATATTAAATCAAAGTACTTATTGCCCAAAGTAGATTCTCTATAAAGAAAAAAAAACTCAAATTTCATTGTAATAAACTCTCAATTCGAATAGATATGGATAAGTAATGCAATGCAATTAAACATTATATATGATAGATATAGAATATTAAGTCTTAAACTATTAACAATAAGGTTGGTATTACTGGAGCAAAAAAATACTTTCCGTTTCACCGAGATTCAGATCACAACGATGCTAAAGAAGTTTTCACTTCAAAAGGCTTTTTATTTCGTGCAGATTACAAAAATTAAGTTCTATGTCAGTATTGTAAAGGAATAAACTTTAGTTCCGGAATTTAGTTTTTAGTTTAGATTTTTACATACATTTTAAATAACCCTATGTAGGTTATTTATTATTCAATCTGCAAGAACCCCTCTGTAGGTTGTCTTCCTCCAAGTTAACCATTAATTATTATTTTATGGGCTAGTTGAATCCAGTTGGGGCCGGATATTTTTTGAGCTTATCTTCTTAACTTCAGTTCAATAAATTGAAATATTTACATAGAGGGTTCTTATTCTGGTAGAAGTTACCGGTATACTTCTAAAAATAAAGATTTTTCATGCCGATGACACGTTCAAGATACTCGAGCGATATGAATATTTATTATGAGTATGAAATTGTTTTCATAATCGAATTTACTTGCGTAAGCGAGAGAACTTATACATTTGTATGTAGGAGCTCACGCACTAATGCAAATAAATTCGAATAACAAGTTTTAATACTATATTTTCTGATATTTTATTGTATGTATTGTTTTGACTGTTTGGAGTAGAAAAAGTCGGAAAGCGGACCCCGGGCACCGAAACGCAAGTTTGGGTTGCAACCGGGATGAACGCTGAGATGATGATGATGATGATTGTTTTGACTGTTTGTGGTATGTCAGATTTTGTATATATACAAGAAGGCAATGGAGCAAGCAATGATACATAAAAAGGTGAAATTTTCTGAAAATATAACTTTGACTTTGGTTCTCTAGAAAGTGTAATTTTGCGGCCAAAAATTTGGCATCAGGATATTTCATATACAAAATTAATTGCAAATACCGTACATTTGTTTACATTGTAGAATAAATAAATAATATGAAACACAAAATATTGTACGAAAATGTTTGCCGTCTTATATCAATAGAAAACTTAATATTCGTCGGAGTAACATTTAAAATTGAAATTATGAGCTATATACAGAATGTTTGAACATCTTCTATGATCATTTGAAAGGAGAGTGTACACTTTTTTAGATATAGTTGGCTCTAATATCATATCATATAAAATAAAATTAGTAAACTTAAGGAAATAGTAAAAATTTTAACACCATACAAGAGACATAGACCAAGTGGTAGCGGTCTACGAAAAAAATATGGCTTCAATGCTACCTACGGCATCTTAAAAGGCCATAAATGTATTACTCCTGCTGAGGATCGGAACATTTGGTTTATGTTTGCTGGTTGAGGGTCACAAGTGAGTTGCTTCCGGATGTACTCAAAATTTGAAATAAAAAAAAAATATGTCATATACCGACAAAAAATTATGTGAAATATTCATATCTTTTCAAACGTATGGTTTCAAGGTTAGCATTAAGTGATAATTCTGAAACAGTGCAATAAAGAAATAAAAATTATCTTGTGACATTTACTGTTAGACATAGGGCTTCTCAAGAATACGCCATAAGATCCTCATTCAGCCACTATGGGCTGTAGCCCATTCATTAACGGAATGTATTTCGAAGGTTATACTGATAACCTTCTTCATGTTCTCTGATGGACTGTCATCAGAGAACATCCTACATACACTACTTAATCTAAATCAGTCTCTGTTCAGTCCGACGGCCGTTGGATGAAGGCCGTGCGACACATGCCGCCAGCCCATCGTCCTTTAAGCGAGCATAGTTTGCGAGCTATCCTTAACTTATTCTTAAATCGTGGTTCTCTTGCTTATCTTCCAGTTTCTATTTTTACGACAGGCTTAAGTTAATAACTCATTCTATAGCATGCTGCGTGACTCTAATAGGCTGTTCGTCAGTGAGACTAACACATTTTAACACAAGAAATATAAAATAAAGTATATTTTCATAATTAACTTAAAACATATGCTGTCCTTTTAGAAAATATGTTTAACAGAAAATCTAAAATTAAATACCGCCTACACCTCTATTATGAATAAAGCCTTTGTATTGATTGACCTTTCCATGTGTCCATGCCAAAACAATAATTCGTGCGTAATAATATGACCTTTTCTTGTTTATATAAAGGTTACCAAAATGGTTTAAGTTACATATAGGAAAATCTATAGTAAACATTTTAAAAGATTTTGTGTGATAGTTACAGCAATAAACCTACGCAGATCTCAAATAAAATTTTTAGACCTATTGTTTTTTTATTTCTTTTATTGCTTTTATAACACTTAGATTTTAGCAGTTACCGACGCCTAGGGTGTTTGCAACGCCAGTGGCATCGTGAACACGCTGCTGTCCCATAAGGGTACCGGAACTTGGGTCACTAATGCCGGAACACAACATAAAGTTATTATAGCGGCATACTTAAAACCAAAGGTGATCGCCATCCAGGGGCCCTACCACATAGCTAGGGTGGGTTGTTTTGTCGCCCCTGCACGGATAAATATTTAAAATATTGTTTATGTTAAAGCACGCGTTTTAGTGCAACAAAATAATTCATAAAAATGAAAACAAAAATGCTTATGAGCTAAAATATATTAGTTCTGATATATAATATATTATACTAAATGTGTGAAGTCACTATTAACAGAAGGTCTATTCTGTCTCCGACGACCTGCGTGTCAACCAACGGCTTTCGCAAGTCTATCTTCCTGGTTCAATTCCGGTTTCAAGTCTGGATAAACACCCATAACAAATGTGTATAATATTTATTATAATTATTTACAAAAGAAAAGTATAGAAGTAATGTTAGGTGTCTATTTTATCGGCACGCTATGATGGCCATTTTGACGTTTGCCCACTCCATGAAGTTTCGTATTAATTAGTAATTACATTTGAAGGAGCAAATTGCTGTTCTCTATTGTCAATAACTACACGTCGCTATTGACAATAAAGAACAGCAATTTGCTCCTTCAAATTTAATTACTAATTACTACGAAACTTCATGAGTGGACAAACGTCAAAACGGACATCATAGCGGGTCAGTAGTATAGTAACTATAACGTTCCGCCACCTACTTTAGAACTATATGACGCTGGGTAAATTGTCATAGTATTAATTTTTGTCTTATTTTTTCTTCACCACTTCATAAATCTTTGGCATTTCTATTAAATCCATTAAGATTTGACGCCCAAAAATGATATAATTAAAATAAATTGTATAAACATACACATACATTTTATCCGTGCAGGGGCGAAGAAAGAATACTAATCTCTGTGGCCGGGGTCGGCCTGTCGTAAAAGGCGACAAAACAACCCACCCTAGCTACGTAGTAGGGCCTCAAGCCCGTCTGGATGGCGACCACCTTTGGTCTTAAGTATGCCGCCATACTAGTAATAACCTTGTGTTGTATTCCGGCATTAGTGACCCAAGTTCCTGTACCCTTATGGGACAGCAGCGTGTTAGCAATGCCACTGGCGTTGCAAACACCTATAGGTGACGGTAACTGCTAAATTCTAAGCGGGCCGTCAGCCTGTCTGATGTACTACAATAATAAAAAAATAAAGAAAAATCGAGCTTATCATCTAATTGGGTCAAAAATGGCTAAATCACTTCTATTCATTTTAATACTATTATACTTCTTGTATTTTCACTCCCATTGTCCCTATACGATGCGAAACAAAGATCAGGAACAAAAGGTCAGCGTAAAGTTCACGATATCTGTGCGGGAAAAGTAATTAGTCGCAACCCGACAGGAACGTGACGCAAGTGAGGTATAAACGAGGTAATTAGTATGCGGGCGGATTTTAGTTTTATTAATATATCATAAATTCACCTCTGTGAAACCTTAGCAGAAGCTTAATACTTAAGCAATGCTGTCCTATAAGTTGATTGGTAGGAAATGTAAATAAATTATGATGTATAATTTCTACACGCATCTCTATCAGTTTCCTAATTTCATATGTATAGATGATGAATATATAAATATAATATTAATTAAAATAAATAAAAGTAAACTATAAACATGTTTAATTGTAAGAACAAATAAATATAAAATAATATATTTTATCAAAATAAATGACGGATGGTTGGATAATTATTAGTAAAATAGTAAAAAAAGTAGGGTCGGAGAAAGGATACTGACCTCTGCCGGGCTCGGTCTGTCGTAAAGGCTACTAAACAAGCTACGTGGTGGGGCTTCAATCCCGCATGGATGGCAACCACCCCTGGTTTTTAATTATGCCGCCATAATGGCCTTGTATTGTGTTCCGGTATAAGTGACCAGATTCCAGTACTACTACGCAGATGGCAGCGTGTTAGCGATGCCTCTATCGTTGCAAACATATTACGTAGTGGCGGTAACTGCTAACTACTAAATGGGCCGTAATCTGTCTACTGTCCTACATCAATAAAAAAGAAACCTACATAAATTTTCATATACATGCCTCAATTTAAAGACATTTTATTCCAGACGTATTATACATACATACATACATATAATCACACCTCTTTCCCGTAGAGGTAGGCAGAGACCACTTCTTTCCACTTGCTACGATCCTTACATACTTGTTTCGCTTCGTCCACTTTCATTATTCTCTTCATACATGCTCTTCGGTTTAGGGTTCTCTTGACCTGGCCTTTTTTCAAGACGTCCCTGATCTGGTCTCGAAACGTCCGCCTAGGTCTACCTCTTCCAACACTTCCATTCACACTCGCCTTATACACTTTTTTCGTCAATCGTTCTTCATTCATTCTCTCAACATAGCCAAACCATCTCAGCATACCTTTCTCAATTTTTGTCACTACATCTTCTTTCAGACCCATTAAACGTATTAACACTTAATTTTTATTCCGAATTACGCTCTTGTGTGTCTGTGATACTTTGTAATAGAGACAAAAAGTGTACGGTTGATTAAATTCGGCTTTAAACGACTATTAAAACCCACTATCTCTGGAAAACTGAATGGTGCCCTTGTTCTTTGGGGAACTTAAAAAATAAGATGGAATGACTGTATTCTTCTCACTGGCTGGAGTTAAATAGCAGTCTGAAATATATTATTTGTACATACGTCTAGATCGCGATATCTTCTCGTAGATCCATTCTTGTACACAACTACCTGACGCGGCAAACGTTGTTCTGCCATATACATAAAAAATGTAGTAGACCAAACCGTAAATTTAAACCATTATCAAATCCACTTAATCACAAAACAATTTCAGTCACGTACAAACGCACATGAGAATTATATATATAAAGCTACGTGGAATTCAATGTATTTCTAATTCAAATAAAACGTTCAAATTTGAAGTTATTAAATGAGAAATAATTGCAACACATTACACTCAATTAGCAGAACACGGTTTTCCCATCTTGTGCACGGCCATCATAGCGGCTTTCGGCTAATGTTCTTGGTGTAATTATGGTACGCTCAATGCGGATTTATTGTATTAGAGATATTATGACGTAAAAAATATGTTTTGATGTTCGTACCCTTATGGGAGAGTAGCGTGTTGGAGTTGCCACTGGCGTTGCAAATACCCATAGGCGACGGTGACAGCTAAATTATAAGTGGACCGTCCATCTGTTTGCTGTCCTACAGCAATAAAAAAAACATGCGGGGCAGTCTTTGGGGACTGTCGATAGAAGTGAAAACTAAGTAACTTCTGAATTGTATCGTCGAGCTATTAGATTATTATTTTCGGTGTATAAAGAAGTGTTTTTGATCAAGGATTAAAGTTTAAATTGGTCATTAACACTTTTTTACAAACTAAAAATTGTTCACCCAAAAAGTGCTTAACACGCCTAAAGAAGTTATCACTTCAAAAAGTCTAAATAAATCTTAAGTCATTATTAATAAGGTTGGTATTATGGTGAACGCACACTTGTCCGAGCCGAACGCGCCGAACGAGTCGAACGAAACGAATTTTAGAATTCTGTATTTGAAATCTCATGAAACCTCGCACACTTGCCCGCGTCGAATCGTCCGAATCTGGAAGAACCCCAGAAATCCTACATGAATTCGGATGACGTCATAAGATTCGGCGCGGCTTATACGGTCGACTCGACCGATGCGCTCGCATTCTATACAGAGCAACGAGCGAGTACTATTTCTGCATTGCAGGCGTAAAGGAAATAGAAACGATTTCTTCGACGCGGTCGATTCTTTCGGCGCGGTCGATTCTTCTGGTGCGGATATGTGTGCGAGGCCTCCTTGACTTCGATTCGTTCGGCTCGGACAAGTGTGCGTTCACCATTACTCGAGCAAAACTCCGTCTTACGAATTTTCGATCAAGACACGTGACCTGGCGCGAGTTTAACATTTTTACCCATCACAAAAAAAGTGCACAACGCCGCTAAAGAAGTTTTTACTTCAAAAAGTCGTAAGTTTGGTTGGGGCTAGAAATATGAATAGTATCAAAGATCCGAATTGAAGCGCTCGGAAGACACAACGATGAACACTATTTAAACCCCCCTACGGCTGGTATATTAGAGAATGGCCCTATACTTAATAGTTTAAATTTTAGTTTTGAAATTAAATGCATATAATAAAACAATGTCACAACGTTGTCGTTAGACGTATATATTCTTTGATAAACATCCTCCATTTGCTCTTACCAAAAAACATACGTGTATTCTATTTCTATAATCCACCCACTCATAAAACATCACATCTCGATACCACTAAACTCATAGAAGTGTCTTAACGAGAAATATATCCAATTATTAGACAGCAATAAAGCGAGCTTACTTTCAAAATAGAATATCCTCCTTTGGTAACATGATACTTGATTGCGAAAGGCGAATCTTTTCTAAGAAATTGTAGTAAATCACGTAACAAACTAATTTGCGGAGTCTTAACGAGATGTTCTGTTATAACGAGACATTTGTATCTTGCAGGTTATTGTTGAAAATGCTTATTAATAATAGGTCTTTACCTATGAAATTGCCGTTCTGCAGTACTGGCCATTTCAAATCAAAATAATTTTTGTTTGGCTAAGAATTCCAATTTCAAATTAATTTTATTTTAAAAACATGGAATTCTTTTTCCAAAAGTAGTCATTTGTTTATTGATCAGTGTTACATTTTCATCGCATTTTAATCTTTTTCGTCATCATGGATACGTTAGAAATTCGATTAATTATGGAATATGAGTACCGTCGTGGCAGCAACGCGGCACAAGAGGCACGCAATATCAACGACGTTTACGGAGCTAACACTACAAACCAACGCACCACCTGTTATTGGTTTGCTCGCTTCCGTTCTGGTAATTTCGACCTGAAAAATGAACCTCGCGGTGGCCCGAAGACTTTGGTCGACAATGACGAATTAAAGGCGATTGTGGAAGCTGATGATACACAATCTACGACTGAACTAGCAGCAGCTTTCGACGTTAGCGTCAAAACAATATTGATCCATTTGCGTCAAATTGGCAAGGTAAAAAAGCTTGACCAATGGGTGCCCCACGAACTCAATGATCGCCAGCGCGAAGTACATGTCGAGACGTGCCTTGCACTGCTTAACAGACACACAAATGAAGGAATTTTGAACCGCATTGTTACCTGCGATGAAAAATGGATTGTTTTATAACCAAGCGCTCAGCAAGTTGGTTGGATCCTGGTTCAGCACCTAAACAATGCCCTAAACGAAAACTTACCCCTAGAAAAGTCATGGTCACTGTTTGGTGGTCTAGCGCCGGTGTGATTCATCACAGCTTCTTACCAAACGGGGTGAGCATTACTGCAGATGTGTACTGTGAAGAACTGAACACAATGATGGAGAAGCTGGCACATCTCCAACCAGCATTGGTCAATCACTCATCTACGCTGCTCCTGCAAGACAACGCGCGACCTCATACTACACAGCAGACGGTCTCCAAGTTGCATGAACTGGGGTTGGAAGTTCTCCGTCATCCGCCCTACTCACCAGACCTTGCGCCTACAGACTACTACTTTTTCCAGAATTTGGATAACTTCTTGGCGGGAAAAAAATTCAATACCCGAGAGGCAGTACAAAATGCCTTTGAAGAATTTGTTGCCTCCCGTCCAACTGATTTCTTTAAGAAGGACATCAATAAACTGCCACTGCGTTGGCAACGATGCATTGATTGGGTGGGTGATTACTTCGATTACAAATAAAAAATACGTAAAAAAAATTCGTTTAAATTTTTTCATACAAAACGGCAATTTCATAGGTAAAGACCTAATATTAAGAGCGGTTTAAGAATTGTGTTCACTGATAATTATAAATAACAGGAGTATGTTAAAGTGACATAATAATAATTTACGGCTTCAACGTCCAATTACAAGGAAATGGATAGTAATACCGCCATGCTTTTTATCCGTGCAGGGAAAGAGAAAGAGAATATTAACCTCTGCGGCCGGGGCCGGCTTGTCGTACAAGTTCACAAAACAACCCTAGCTACGTGGTAGGGCCTCAAGCCCGTCTGGATGGCGACCACCTTTGTTCTTAAATATGCCGCCATAATAACCTTGTGTTGAGTTCCGGCATTAGTGATCCAAGTTCCTGTACCCTTATGGGAAAGGTAAATTCTAAACTGCCAAATTCTAAGCGGGCCGTCAGCCTATCTGCTGTCCTACAGCATTAAAAAAATGCTTGTCCAAAGCAGATTGAAAGGTTACACACGGCTTTAATTGCGATATGTAGGTTTCACCATGCAACATTTTTTATTTTTGTTAAAATATGCACATTATGGGAAATCCGGAAAGTATACAATAGTTTTATTGGGCAAAGTATATTTTTACGATAAAATCTAAAGAGAATTGAAAGACAACAAAGTTTAAAAAGCAATTAAGTAACGTCTGTGTGAGAAAGGATACTAGTGTTACACTATTAAATATTATTTTGACGACCGCACAGACTGGGAATAATAATTATATAACCATTATTTTTACTCATATTTTTTATCCCAACAATTTCATTTTGTAATTAAAGTTGTACACAATAAAGACACATATAAAATAAGACAAAAACATTCGCTGGGGGGTTTGTTTCACTGTTTCTTCTCTAGTCAGCGTTATATTGGAAACGGTAGTAGATTTTTGACATTCAATAAGTGATTTGTAAGATCTTACATTGAAATAAATGATTTTGATTTGATTTACCTAAGGCCTATAAGATGCATTTCTTCGTAGGAATTAAATCTTTGCTTGAGGAGTTTGGCTTCGAATATTTTTTAAGCATTCAAATTAGCTTAAGTATGGTTTACATTTTGTACTTAACTAAATTAGCACTAATCACCACATTAGTTATGCATGCTGTCCATTGGTATTTACAATATCACTTTTATAATAATGTTCCTAATAAAAACGCTTGAAATACGCGAGACCTTGAAAGTATAATGAAAACCCAATATTCTGAAATTCATATGCATAAATATCGAGCCGTCTCAAATGAAAATGAACCTAATTTTATGTTTAATTCCCAGCTGTCCCGCACACACGCCGATACCCCCACCGCCCCCACCGCCTCCATTAACAATACCGCCGCACAGGTAATAAGATTTTAATTATTCCATATTTCGATAAAATTAATAAGGTTCTATAATTGTATCACTTTATAATTAATTATCTGCAGTTTACGGTTCATATCTTCGGGACCTTTTTTATCGAGGTTGAAATATTTTTGCACATCCTCGGTAACGTGCACTGAGTAGAGTAGGTAAGAGCACATCAGTATACTAAAACCGTCCCGATGCTCCTTATTTCGCTATGAGCGCTTTAACCGCGGGATGTGGCGTTAAGGTATGATTCCGAATTAAGCTGCACGCAGCAGTGCTGCCGCGGCACTACAGGTCCCCATACAAACTCTATAAGCTTATATGAGAGTACATTCCGAGCTAGGCAGCAGTGCTGCCGCTGCATTGCTGCCTAGCTCGGAATGTACTCTCATATAAGCTTATAGAGATTGTATGGGGACCTGTAGTGCCGCGGCAGCACTGCTGCGTGCAGCTTAATTCGGAATCATACCTTTAGTGTGACTGTGCCTGGTCACCGCTTTCATAAGCCTCTTCGAAGCAGCGCCTGCGACCGTGTACTATGATGGTAGGAGACTTGAGGCAACTTCACCTTATAGCTAGTGGCTTTGATGCCAGGTTTCCTTTTCAGAGCTTTTTTTATTGCTGTAGGACAGCAGACAGACTGACGGCCCGCTTAGAATTTAGCAGTTACCGTTGCCTATGCGTGTTTTCAACGCCAGTGGCATCGCGAACACGCTATTGGCCTATAAGGATACAGGAACTTGGGTCACTAACGCCGGAACACAACACAAGGTTATTATGGCGGCATACTTAAGACCAAAGGTGGTCGCCATCCAGACGGGCTTGGGGCTCTACCACGTAACTAGGGTGGGTTGTTTTGTCGCCTTTTACGACAGGTCGACCCCGGCCACAGAGGTCAGTATTCTTTCGTCGCCCCTGCACGGATAAAAAAAAGTTATAGAAACCTTGTAGTCTAATTTGTTCTTAAACTGGGTTCGTCTGCTGATAGGAAAAATTGAGTTGAGCCCCTATGGTGTTGGCGGATGTCTATAATTTCATTAATAGATTTAAAAATTACTTAGGTTCTCTTAGGTTATTAGTATTACTTAGTAGCGACCCTTTTATTCTCCAACTACAACCCTTAACTTGCCTTGTCCTTGTTAAGTAGTGACGTCATCGAAAATTGTATCACTTAAACATACAAAAATAAAAGAACCATTAAATTTTTATAATAGTATTTACACAGTACGATCCTTTGTTTTTATAGGACCAAACACGTCTCGTTTGCCCGTTCGCATACATTGACAACTTTCGACGACTCAGTAATGCCCGCGGCGGTTGGAGGCAACCGCTACAGGAGGGACTGTGAGAGACTGATTGACGGACGAGTTGTGAAGGTGAAGTAATAAAGTAACATTCATAATATATAAAATTAAAATTAAAAAATACGAGAAACTGATCATGTATGTAATTTTTTTAATTTTTTTTAATCATAGCTTATTTGCCTTATTTTATCAGTATTTAATTCTAACATGCCCACCCCTGCTGCTTTCAGCTTTTGATTTCAAATAATAGATGTATATTTTCAAATAATAGATAATAATACACTTAGAATTTTTTTAATGAAAACATTTTTTTCGGTTCACTACTATTTCAGTTTAGTCCAAAACAAATATTATTTTTTGGTTTATTTTCCTTACAGAAATACAATATTTTGTATTACTTACGTAAAAATATAATTATAATCTTGGCTTTATTTAGGTACCTGAATATCCTATAGTTAATATTAATCCACCTAGTTAAATTAAAAATCAATGAAGTACAAAATATTTTTATTTCATATCATAATAAATACATATTATGCAATAATTGAATTTTACAGATATAACTTATAATAAAATTTATAATTTTGTTGAATTTTGTTTGTGGAACTTTTTATTTAATTGCAGCCAGAGCCAAAACCGTATTCCACGCTGCCGGTAATGTTCCAGCCATTTCCACCGTATTCTCAATTCATAAATCAAGCTGCGCCCGCGCCGATTCATTACCCGCCATCTATGCCTCCGATGCCTTCTCATTCAGCGCCATCTGTGCAAAGACCAACACAAACAGAACAACCTAAAGTCGTTGTATTAGGTAAGTCTATTGAACTTATGTTAAAGTAAGACAGATGGCATTGTTTTATAAATTTACATTTTGGTCTCATTGATTGTGTGGACACTAAGGTTTCGTGGTATCTCCAATGCACCAGATAATAACCCAAAATGCTTTATCATCTAGCGTTAATTCCCGGTTGCAGTACAAATATCCACTTCGATTCCCGGGTCCGCTTTCCAAATTTTTCTTCCCCACTTTTCAAGATTTTCAGCATCCCAGTGAGTCCATTGGTATGCATTTCAACCCTTATGACATCAAACTACGAGTAGCATTTTTTGGTTCTACCCTTCCTTTTGGGACCTGGTGGAAGCAATATAGTAAGCTACATTTGATTCACATGTAACTTGCCGGCTGCCAAAAAACGTGCCCGTACCACTGATGGTGATACACTTGCAATTTGTTCGCATTAACTCAAAATACTTGAATAAATTAAATAAAATTCGATGAAATTACAGATTCAATCAAAAAAGGAGTAATGAGAACACAGGCTACTCAGACCGAAGTTTGTTTAGGAAGAAAACCGTTACCGCCTAATTACTTGTCACTTAGTCCTCGGACCATTAAGAGGGTAAGATTAATATCTTATAATCTATTATAATCTTATTATAAAAATATATTTTTTATAGTTAATAATTAGCCAGTTTTGATTAAGTTTTAGAAATTGCTAACTCACAATAATTTTTAGGTGAAAATGGTGGCAGCTGGTGTGCAAACCAATGGTTTTACAGTTGGACCAAGAAGACTTACGAAGTCATTTTCAGAAGTCAGTGGAGATAGATTAGTAGGTCGAGATACTCAAGATGACGTAACTACTACCATAGAAAGGTATGTTTACATAGCTAAAATAATTTCAATATCAATTATAAATTTTAAATAAGTAGTATTAATTTCAGTTTCATAAATAATGACCATGAAAAACTTCATAGAACGCAATCAGAAGAACCGCCTAGATCACCGCGCTCTCCAACGCATGCTATGCCGCAATCACAATTACAAAGAGGGGACTCGGATGATGTTACATCATCATCAGTTAAATCCATCGCGTCATCACAAGCCGATAAATCGTCAGAACTTAGTGCCCTACAAAGACAAGCTCAAGAATACTTTCAACAGAATTTCCAATTTATTCATGAAAGCGATAGAGATGACACAATAGAGGACGATATTGAAACTATTGAGCAAAGTATGGCTTTAAATCGAAGAAATTTAGAGTATTTACAACAAGAAATAGCAAAACAAACCAAAAGTGAGAAAAATTTAAGATCGATACTCTCTAAAAGTACTAGTGATGCATCACAAAAGACTATAAATTCATCACATCCACTTTCAAAAACTTCTACGTTTCAATCAGAGCCGTCAACTGAAACATCCGCTACTACGACCGACGATAGTGAAAAAAATGAAAAGGAGATTATCATTGATTTCGAACCACGACCTGATGATGAAGCAATGCCATTCACCACTTTGCGTAGAAAAAATAGAAGGATGTTACAAAAGACGATGTCCGAAGGAGAAATTTTAATAGATGTGTATGTATTATTACTAATTTGAAGTTTTCATAAACTTACAAAATCTCTCAACATTTGCTTGCATAACATTAAAATTTTTTCACTTTCATTGACTCGATAGTCGGATTATATATAAACGTAAGACAATTACTATTATATATATATATATATATATATATATATATATATATATATATATATATATATATATATATATATATATATATATATATATATATATATATATATATATATATATATATTTTCTAATTTAAATTTCTTTAAAATTTTAAAACATCTTTGGCAGTAATCAGACTTAAATCTCAACTAACCAAATAATTGAACATTATTGTCTTATAACATAAGATTTAAGCAGATTTGTCCTTTTTTCTATTGCAAACATTTAAAAATATCCTAGTATTATTTGTTAGAATATTGCAGAACCAGATTGTTTCGATCATTTCGGAATAACCGGCACTAGTTCTTAAGAAGGCACCTTTGTATGATTACAATAAATGATCTTTTATATAATGTGAATTTGTTTCATTTACATTTTTAATCTCGATGTTACAGAAGAAAAACTGAAATTATAAACGGAGAAGGGATTAAAGATGCTCCAATAGTTATGTCAACAAGCCAAGAAAATGTGACAAGAGAAGATCGTGAAAGAGAAACTATGTACAAGCAGTACATTGGTCAGAATTACAGTCAAACTCCTATTAAAGACGAAGGGATATTTGGGTTTGAGCCTGATGGTTCATTTAGGTATGCCGTTAAGATCAAAAATAATTATTTCCAGACTATTGCTATTGAGTAGAAATGAAGCTATTACATATTTCTTAAAATTATACTTTTTCAAAATTTAGTTTAATTAGCCAGCATTTAAAAAGTGGGCCTTCTAATTTGCACAGTCTTACTCTAGCTTAGCACCTTCTAATATAAAAGATTTTAATGAATAACATCTTTCATTAGATGAGCGAAGAGCACTTGCCTTTTAATCAAATAGATAAAACACATTCATCATGAGAAGCAGTTTAGCTTGCAGTCATTTTCATTCATAAATCTTATTAGTTCTTCAGATGGCAATGCACCATATGAAGATTTTCACGAAAAATACATTAGTTACAAGCATGAACTATTTAGAAATCGAAGCGTTAGCTTTGAAGAGCCTGTTGAAATTTTAAATAAAACAGACGACGTTCTAGTGACAAGGTAAGTTTATTAATAACTTACACAACTGTTTAATAAATCTATATAAATTACACCATTTGGAATTTTTCTTGCAGTACTGCTAAATCTAGTCCAGGGTCACCAGAACCAGTTAATATAGAAATATGTGGAGATGAAGATAATAAACAAGCAAAGTCTAATAGTATTATGAATACACTTGCTCCTTTAGAAAAATCTTCGCCATGTGCGTCTAATGAATCACTTACAGTTGATCACTCAAGGTATGCCGAATTAGATTAAGATTACTATAATTTTCTATTACATTATTCCATTTCCAGTAATAGGCACGAAAAATATTAGCAACTTACTATAATTTTTTTCAATCTCTTTGATCTCGGCCATATTGAATATACGCATCCGCTTTATCAAAAAAGCGACAAAATTTTAATCAAAAAAAATGACTGCTCTAGGCATTGGCGTGACTGTAAGCTTACCGTTGTTATAAAAAAGCCTAAAAATCTATCAAAACTCAGCTACTGACCGTTCCTCGTATTCATGCTAACCGATGGTAGAAGCATTCAAGGTCAATTCCTAACCTCTATCCCGCCAAAGCTCAGTCTAACTCGTGATATATTGATTTACAAAATGCCACCGGGTAAAGTGGAGTGAGGGTTACTTTGTCATTGTAACAATTCGTAACTTGTTATGATTTAAAAAGCTAATAAGCAATTGTTCTAACTTCTATTAATCTTCTCTTTTCTCACTAAGCTGTAAACATTAACGTGCATTTTAGGGACCACTCTGATGGAATGTGGAATGAGTCACAAACTACAGTTTTACAGATTGATTCTGGGACTGAAAATGGTACAGTAATAAGGTAATTGTTTTAGTATTTCTGAGTTCTATAGAATACTTACTAACTTAATAATACCTAGCCAAATGGAATAGCATTAAATTAGTCACTTTAGTAGTATAATACTAAAAATACTCTAAAATGAATAATAGGAACAAAAATAAACGATACCTATATACAATATTTTAGCTCCTCCGATCTTAGTTCTTTGGCGGCATCACCTGGTGCCCTTGCACTTCTAACTCCGACTTCTAGAAGAAAACAACTTCTCCTTTTGCAACATCAACAACGTTCTTCTTTAGACACCGATGCTTTGGACGAAGAATTTGATGCTTCTCAAGTAAGAAATTCACTACTAATTATTTGCCTGAATTAATTTTTCTTCAAATTAATATAAAAAAAGATTATGTGGTTCCAGGTTTTTTATAGATATAATTCAGCAGACAGGCAGACGAACCACCCTGGCAGGTGGTCACCATCGCCTATGGACGTTTGCAGCACCAGAGGCATTACCAATGCGCTACCGACCTCGAAGAAATATTATAACGCCTTTTTTGAAGAAACCTATATCGTACCTCGCTGAGAAAACCTCAGCCGCAAGCTCATTCCAGATCCTGAGAGTACGCAGCATTAACGTTCTAGAGAACCGTTTCGTACAAGAAAGAAGAGGCTCCGAGAATTGGGGATAAACACCCAGCCGATAGCGGGCAGTGCGGTGGTAGAAAGACGACTAGGGCACCATTCTGAATAGGTCTTCAGAACACTCCCCGTTGTACAGACGGTAGAATACGTAGAGACGCAGTCTCTCCGAAGTCCAAGTGTGTCTAGATCGTCTGTGAGTATGAAATCGCCAACAACACGAACTGCGCGCAGTTTGGTCGAGTCTAGGGGATTGAGCTGACAGGCGGGTGCTCCAGCCCATAAATGTGAGCAGTACTCTGTATGCGGTCTGACCTGTGCTTTGTATAGCACAAGCACACCTAGCTTTTTGGAGATAAGCTTAGCTTTACCCACCAATTGTCCCCTAAACTGCACATCATTCGTGATGCCGACATCAAAGATCCCAATACTGCTTGCGATGGAAAGAGAGGTTCCTTGGAACTGTGGCGCAGGTGCGAACGGGGTTTTCTTGGCAGAGAATACGCAGACTTGCGTCTTCGAGGGGTTGAACTGGACAAGGTTTTGTCGTCCCCATTCAGAGACTCTCTAGAGAGTTATCTACTTCAAACACAAGTCTGTTATTATGTTTATAACTAAATATCAAGATTTTTTTATTTCTTCTATTTGTATTATAAACTTATATCATGTTACAGCGTATGAAATAGAACATAATTTTTTTGTAGAATACGGTTCGGAAAACTTTATTTTTTTATGACTAATCCATGGAGTCTAATAAAAAATAAAGTCATAAAATGTTTTTATTGTTCATTTCAGAGCCAGTCTCCAACATCACCAAGAAATAAATTAGATACATCAAGTTCAAGTTCAGCTCAAGCACGATCATCGTTATCTCCACCTGCTGTAGTACCAAATGTAACTTTACCAATAACTAAACAGCCAACTATTTCAAAAACTACTTCACCTGTAACACCTACGTCTTTGAAGCCCAACTATACTCCAGCGATTGCAATCACTCATCCAAGCTTAGATTTAACTGATGTGCCATTTAAACGCACTCCTAGTTTTATTAATAAAAAACGAGAACGAGCATTGAGCCCATCAAGAAGGAGAGAATTACAAAGAAAAGCACAGCAAAAAGAACCTAACGGGACAATACCTAATCAGGTTATAGAACCTCCTTCAGAACCATCATTAGCTAAAACAGGGAGTAGTGAAACAAGCTTAGCTAGGACTGATTCTGGTAAAATCAATACAACCGATATCTCAGAAAGCACAACCACGACTGATGATTATGTCACAGCGAACTCCGATAGTTCAAAGAGAAGTAATAAAAATCATAATCAACGTAAGTATAATAAAAAAAATTGATGACTTTCTTTTTCGAATGTGCATTTCGGTCTTTCAATAAATTTTCAGATGCAGAAAACAATAAAGCTCAGGATGGTTCTTCTTTCGAAAGCGCATCAAGCATTTATTCATCCACCCGTACTGAGAATATCGCTGAAGATTTAATAGTGCCAAGTTTCTCACCTCCCTTACAAATAAATGATGATTTTATCGTTCCGGATCTGTCTTCACCACCTTTGCCTTTACCTGAAAGATTGCCTAAGGTGTGTACAGAAAAAATTGAGGTAAAAGTTGAAATAAATACCACCACAGAGCAAAGTAGGAGAGAAAAGACTGAAAATAAAGTTAAAGATGACACGACAAAACCTACGAAGGTAAATTCCTAAAATTAAGAAGTTATATTACATATTAATGTTTTATCTTAAAATATAATTAACTTAATTTTTTAGACAATGCGAGGAACAATGAGTGGTAAAAGTAGTTCCAGTGGTAGTTATAGTATAGGAGGTTCAAATCCAAATGTTACTGAATCCGTTGATGATAAGAATACTTTAGAAATGGACGAAACCAAAGCAATTATTGAAGTAACTAAAGAAGACAAAGTGACAAGTCCGATGCATGAAAGAGAACAAATGGTTCCAAAAATGATGGGTTCCTTATCTGACGACGAAAGAAGTGGCCATTACTCATCTTCTGGATACTACGAAAGTCCTGGCGATGATGATGACGATGGCGGTTTAAGTAAGTTTTTTTAGCAATTATATGGATAATAATACGTATCCTTAAAATATCCAACTTCTGCTTTCAAAATCTCCACTTTCATGAAAATAGTTATTCCTAAGTGTACAGATTTTTTATACGTATGGGTATAACCAACAACATCCAAAACATAGCTTCATTGATGACTAAAATTGGATCATAAAATTCTAAATAAAAACTTAATACTTTTAGGCAACCACGATTATAATTGATATTTTTAAAATTAGTATTTTTTAATGTGATAGCTTTTTATTTTCAGCTTATAAACATTCTCAAAAATATAGGTCAAACTCTAGACAAAAGACCTGGCTAAGTGAAGAAAAGAAACGTAAGCGAAAGGCTTTTACTTTGGAATTTTCTAAATCATATGATGATTCCATATCCACCTCTCAAGATGATTGGGGTAAGAAACCTAAAGATCCTGATAGCATTAGTCAACGATCAGAAAGAAGTATAATTCGAGCATCTACAATGAAATCACCAATTGAAGAAAAAACACCTGGAACTAGGAAAAAGAAAACGCATTTTATGGACAAGATAAAAAGCGTACAGCCATCGCCTAGAGAAATTTTAGATGTAGAAAAGTCTTTCAAAGAAAAGATTTGTAGAGAGAAAGAAGAAGTAAAAAAACCAACAGAAAGAGAAAGATACGTCAAAAGAACTAAATTGAAAGCGAAAAGTCCAACTCATAGTAAAACTATGGACTTGGGTCATAATTATAGATCTCAGTACCACGATCGAAAAGAACCTACAAGTTCTAACATGAAGTTACATCTGAATATTCCTACTTCTGATGATTCTAGCGAACAATACAGAAAAGATGGTTTGTATTTCCATATTTTGGGATATTTAATAAAGGCTGAACAATAATGAAATAATTGTTGTTTTTTTTAGGTTCTAACAATGGAAATTTGTCTCCAAGAAAACATAGACGACTACGTGATAGTCCACGAAGAAAAACTAGTTCTAATAACATAAAATCACCAATCACATCTAATTGTCACTCTATATACAGGTAATTTTAAAAATAAGAGTAATAAATAAATAGTAAGAAAAATGTTCATTTATAAAAATGTTTTTAGACCAAGAAGGAAAAGCGGTTCCAATGAAAGTATATCACTTCCTGGTAGTTTACCGAGAAGAAAACAATCAACATCCACCGTTCCATGTGTGAGTTCTTTAGAAGCGGAAGACATAGGAACTACGAGAACTCTCATATGCGCTGGATCTAGGTTGACACCTTTACGCTATGTTAAAAGTCCTACAAATTCGCCAAGGCATCAAAGAAAACAGGACCGAGGTTAGCAATTTAGTTTGATTCATAATATTTTTATTAACTTGAGTGTTTAGAAATTATATATACACTAATGCAGTTATTTACTTTTTAAAAGAGTTTATATACGTGTATACCAATAAATCATTCAAAATAATCAAATATTTTTAACTTAATCTCATCATCATCTCAGCGTTCATCCCGGTTGCTACCTAAACTTCCGTTTCGGTGCCCGGGGTCCGCTTTCCGATTTTTTCTACCCCACTTCGCACGGTCTTCAGGATCCCTGGTAGTGAGCTCTTTGGCACCCATTACGACGTCAAGCCAGCACTTTTTGGGTCTACCCCTCTGCCGGGGCCCAGCGGAGGCGGCATGGCCAGACATTTGTTTCCCACGTAAGCATCCGGTTGCCGCAAAACATGGCCGTACCAACGGAGCCGACACTTGCAATTTATTTGCAATGTCACGGACATGAAGACTGCCGCGAATGCGGGAGTTCCTAACGCGGTCCTTCCGCGTCACTCCACACATCCACCGCAGCATATTCATGTCCGTAACACGCAGTTCCTGCTTGTGTCTGTCTGTTTTTTTTTTGTATCGGGGAAAAACCTCTCTTGACGGGTTCCCCCGGCCCGGGGGGACCGAGGGATATGTGGGACTCCGGGAAAGATGTTCAGCCATCCGACTACCCACTAAAAAACCCCGCTGTGCTCCTATCGCCTACGCCCAGGCCTACGGATATGTGGCCTGCCGATCTCGTGGCCCGGGCCGGCGCCGGCCCGCCCTTTGTCTCAAGGCGGGCCTCTTGCTTGTGTCTGTCTGTGTCTTGTGTATTTTTAACTTAATCTGTTTCTTATTAATAATGTAGTTTCATTATTTTTTGATGGAAAATATTTTTCTTTTATTTTAGATGGAAAATTCGCTAAAGCAGCATCTGCAGAATCTTTGAGATCTGTTTCACCAGGCTCAGACTCGGTATTTTATTCTGAGCAGGCGGAACAAAGCTTAGCAAGTGGAGAATGTGAGGCCAAAGCTCATTGCTTACATTGTGGAAAAGAAGTTCATATTGTCACAGCTACTCATGAACATGATAGTGTGGCATCCAAAACATCACACACTGATGTAAGCCTTTTTCTATGCATTTATCCTAGTTGAATTCGAAGCTTTCACTTCGAAGCAATCCAGTCGCTATTGTCAGAAAATAACATTTATCATGCGTCATTGCCTTACGAGTCACTTGCTCTTTTAGTACGCTGCAGAAACAGACAATAACTAAATTTTTTTACGACCTGTTATTTTTAACAGTCTGTAAAATATGAAAAGATTATTTACGTGAATATTCCAAAGATTATTTTATTTACTAATTATTTATGTATATTTTAATGTATTGTTTCTTCAGGAATCATATGCTGATGCTACCCCAGATATTGTGCCAGCTCCAGCAGGTTTTGCAGATTCACCATCTGGTATGTCATCGAAAAAGCACGCTAGTGGAGCCCGTTTATATAAAAAGTTAGATAAACGATATCGTTCTGAAGATAAATCAAGACACTACCGGAGTCGGTCAGATGTTCGAGCAAAAGTAGGTGTTATTTTATTTAAAGTTCTTTAAAAAATCGTAAACTAAAGTGTACTATAATTGATATTATCACTTCTTCCTTTTACATTTGTTAAGTAAATACTTGAATTAATACCTATGTTTACAAACACATGTATAGTTTCCCGGCAAATTCAAACATGTCTGGGTTTCTCTGTCACAAGAATGTTTTTCGGTAGTGCATTCATTAATATCTACACACATATTGAATTCTGACTTCCAAACGTAGCCTTTTCGCGAACAATGACAATTAGTTTTCCATTTATTATCTATAATATCGTGAAAATATTGGTTTTGGCTTCGGAGAAAATTACATTTTTTGTCCAATAATGTTCCATTTGTATTTTCTGGAAGGCATAGGTTGGATAAATTTGTATAACACTCAGCCATGTTTTTCACATGTTTCAAAGGACAACAAGGATCAGGACAGAAACTGTACATAGCACAAGCAAACGATTGTTTGTCATCAGCTCGTGGGTCTCCATTTCTCGCACCATAAACACTATGCAAGCAATTAGCAAAATTGTCACATTTCTCTCCAATCATGGATAAAGACGGGATTCCTAACATAGTGTACCAACACATATAATAAGACGCTGATGTTCTCCATTTGAATCTGTCCAACGGCCCCTCAAATGGAAAGGCTGTTTTTTCGGAGTTCAATATACCTTTTTTACAGTTTTCTTGCAATATTTCGGTCCGACTATCATTAGCTAATATTTTACCGTAATTAACAAGAGTTACTATGTCATCGATTCTAGTAAACGGTATTGTTTCTACTACACTATGTAAGTAAACTAAACATTTTAAGAAATCCTCATAGCAATTATCGTATACTTTCCAATGCATTGTTCTTAAAGAAGGTTTAGGAAAGAATTTGTAATATCCAATCAGATCATCATTGTCAGGTTTTGTATGATAATATCTGCGATCCCATTCATTGAATTTAAAATTTCTCAAATAATATGATATATCTTTCAAAGCATGTGCTATCCAACCGTCATTGAGTACTTTCTGTGTTCCTTTTGCTAAATCTGTGGGCGTTGATTTTGTCGTAGTGGTTTTAGCAACTTCTGTAGCATAATCATCATAATATCCGAATTCATTACATCTGGAAATAATTATAATTGAATTGAGTAACACAAAGATTTTCATAATTGACATAGTTTATATTATAAATAATAATTGTCTTGCTTGTAAACCCTCTGTAAGCGGTTACCAATTATTATTAAGCTCAGAAGTCAGAATCAGAAGTCAATATGACACTGTCATTTTGTTTATTTTGAACTGTGGCTTCATTTTAGTATATTTAATCTTTTTAGTCTGAAGAAAGATGTAAAGAAGATTATGCTTCAAATGGAAAGCCTCAGGATACACGCATTGCACGATCTGCTGGAAATAGTTTAGATAAGCTAGGAGGTTCTAGTGCCAGCGTAGACCCTGATGGTAAGATATTAATTATCATAATCTGTTAAACTGATCTATTAGGCGTTATCTTCGTGAAGTTTCTACAAGGCTACCTTCTTAGCTATTATATTTAATAGGAGAAACAATTTCTTTAAAAAATTTGATTGTTAGAGTCGATTTTTGAATGGAACGTTTGAGATTGTTAAAATATAGCTACAGCGTAATTCTATATACTTTTATGCTAAAAAATATCTAAAATATATTTATTATAACTCCATTAACTTCAGATCCCTAGTAATTTTATGTTCTGGTAAATTGCCTATAATAGAGCAAAAATAATGTGCTATACTTTATTGCTATTTAATTCACGCAGGCGCTTAATAAAAATTATGTTTTAGAGCACGAAGAATGTTCTGGAAGCTCAGAAGGCGCTGAAGGTGGCCGTGATGAAAAGGGCGTTTATGCAGCTCCTTGGTGGTGTGGCAATTGGATTTTCTTGTCTGAAAATGACGATCATTGGACAAGAATTCCTCCAGGTATATTTCATAATATGATATAGGTATATGTAGCTAATATAGCATGAGATTAATATTTTTATTGTTAAAATTCTTACTACTTATTTCTTATATTTTTAATACATCTCCTAGATACGCAAGAAATTTGTAAAGACGATCCGACAGAATCTGAAACCGAGTTCAACAAGCGGTACGTCGCTCTGACGCACAGACTGGTGCACAGGCGAGCTTGCATCGAACTCAACAGGCGACAAGCAGACAATACTTTTGGTGAGCACTGTGAGATTTATTTTATTTAGAGTGGGTACAAGTCATATTTAATAAGCAACATTAAGCTGACAAATCAGAAAACTGGTTATGTTATAAGTTATAATTACATTTAAATTAGTCTTTTAATTTTTTTTTTATTGCTGAGGAACAGCAATCAATTATTGTTGGTTATAGATGTTTGTGACGAAGACACTGTGAACGCGAACTGCTGTCCGTATTGGGACTAGTACTGAAACGTTGGTCACTAATGCCGGAACATTACACATGGTTATTATGGGGGCATACTTATAGACCAGGGCTGATTGCCATCCAGGTGGGCTAGGCTTACCGCCTAGCCTAGGGTTCTTTTGTTACTTTTACGACAGAACGACCCCAGCCGCAAGGGTCGGTATCCTTACTGCGCCCCAGCACGGAGAAAAGAACATTTGAAACAGCGATTTAATTTTATTATTATTTTGTCATATACAAATTTCGTTTCATTACATGGACTTTACAGCAGAGGCTACGAAAATAACAAGATATCTCTATCTTTTTGAGTTAAGGAGTTCGCCTACACTAAGAGAAGAAATATATGGACTACACCAATGGGTGTGTGGGAGCTTGGTCCCTCAAAATATATGTGTATACTTAAGTTATTTATTTATTATTTATTTGAAAACAACACAACTATAATCACAGATAAAACAAATCGATAGCGTATACCATATAGTAGGTATAGGTATAGGCCTTTGTAAACTCGCTCAAAGAACAGTAAAAAATATTCACTTTAAAGCATACCTGTTAAGTTGTGTAGGGCCTGGATAAGGGATGTCTTCTTTACAAGATTCGTCTTACTAGGTGGCACCACAAACATTTGTGGGTTTCTCCGCAGCCTCACCTAATTGTCAGGTACGTTCAAGCATATCTGATTTAACAATCTAGGATTGTAGATTTTCTCCGTCATCATCAGAAACGCATATTTGACATGAGCAGCATCTTTTCAGGTCTGTAATTAATTGTATCCCACCATACCCAAAATGAATAGGATACATCGGATAAACGCCATAAAATCGGAGATAAAGAAACCGTCCGAACTTATTTTAAAATTTCTCCAGCATGAGGCTATATTTAGCTTCATTATGTAGCTTTATGCAAAGCCCATATAATCGCATTTCCCTCTAAGTGGCTCCTAACTAAAGAGTTGTATAATATTTGGATGTCATGAATACTAGAAAATTCTTCCACTCGGCAAAGTACAAAACCTAAACTCCTAAAAGATTTTTTACAAATATCTATTACATGTTCTCGAAACATCAACTCAGTGCTAAGGCGGACACCCAGATCCCAGACCTCTTGCATGTTTTTCTTCTTTCTTGTAAACTAAATGGGGGAGCACTTTGTAGTATTGTACATAACTTTATTTTTCCGACTCCATTCAGCTACTCGGTCGATGTCTTTCTGAAGTAACTCACAATCTGAACGATCTTTTATAGTATAGTTTGTGCAATTCTAAGGCATTCGCGAACAAAAGACATTTTGCTGATTCCACTACCCGAGGTAAGTCATTAAACATGATGATTAATTCAAGCGGGCTCAAATTATTGCCTGGACTAATCCTGATCTGTATAGTACGATTCTGATAGGTAACCCGCATAATTTACATACTGTCATCGGTCACTCATATAAATTGCAAAAAAAATTAGCAGGTTGGGAGTGTATCCTATTTCTGTCCATTTCTTCAATAAAATGTCACTGTCCACTAAATCAAAAGCCTTTTTGAAATCAAAATAAGCAACGTTGATTTGAAGTCCTACATCGACTTAAGGAACCACATAATATGACATAAAATCGAAAATATTGCTATTTGTACTTTGACCCGGTCTAAAACCATGTTGATCTGCAGATAGTTGGCTAGATATTTGATTAAAGATACATTTATGCAATATTGACTCAAATACTTTTGTTGGAGCTGAAAGAACTGCCACTGACCTGAAGTTAGTAGTTTTTGATCCTGTTTTTACTTTCGGTACTGGCACAACTTGAGTAACTTTCCAATGATCAGGAAGGAAAGACGAGTCCAGAAACATGTTAAATAAATATAAAAGCGGCTTTACTAAAACCCCACGACAATCCTTCAATACAAAAGCAGGTATACGAGAGTGGATCAATAAGTCCGTGACTTTTTGAATTTCCTGCCTCTTAATTGAATTGGCAATACTGCTCCTGTCAACAGACAACTGTCAGTTGACTCCTGTCAAAATCTGAACAAGCTCAGACAAGCTGCGTCATTTAGTTTATGTTTGGCAGCCGTTGATAGCAGACTACCGCGCGTTTTGAGAAGAAAATGGAAAAAGGTGAATTTCGTATGCCCATTAAGCATTATTTTTTACGGAATAAAACCATCACTCAAACTAAGGCTAAGCTTGATAAATATTATGAGGACGATGTGGCCGTACAAGCAGGGAAGATGCCGCACGTCTTGGACACCCAGATGAGCTCTCTGCTTCCGAAACAATTCAAAAAATTTACGATATGGTTTTAGCCGATCGGAGATTGAAAGTAAGAGAGATTGTGGAAGCTATATGCATCTCACGTGGCTCAGTGGTTTCAATTTTGAATGATCACTTGGGTATGAGAAAGCTTTCCGCCGTTTGCTGTATGTGCCGCGTTTGCTCAAAATCGACCACAAACGCAATATGGACGAGTTTTTGCACCGTTTTGTAACAAAGAACGAAACGTGGATCCAACAAAACACGTCGGAGATCAAACAGCAGTCAAAACAGTGGGTTTCTCGGGGTGAATCGGCGCCAAAGAAGGCAAAGGTGGGTTTGTCTAAAGTCATGGCGACCATTTTTTGGGATGCACACGGTATAATCTACATTGACTACCTTCAAAAGGGGAAAACAATCAGTGGTGAATATTATATCAACTTATTGGGACGATTCAATGAGGAATTGAAAAAAAAAACGACCGCATTTGGCCAAGAAAAAAGTTCCTTTCCACCAGGACAATGCAAGGGTGCACACATATGCAGTTCCTATGGCATAAATCCATGAATTTGGCTACGAATTGCTCCATATTTATTTTAGCTATTTTATCCCTTCCAAAAATATGATAATAAAAAACTTGGAGAAATGTTAGACTAAGTGTATAGAACTCAAAGAAGACTATGTTGAAAAATAAAATAACGTTTAATGCTAAAAACCTGTGTTTATTATTATTATTACTTATTGAACCCGCCTTCGTACCATCCGGTCCCGAGGAGTGTTTTGGTTTTAGATGTACCAGTGCCTCGGATATGTGTGCTGATGTCAGCCGATTTACGTGTACTCTCATTGCATTTCCATTTACCTCCGTCATTGCCGTGTCAACGTTCAGTTATTATTAGTGTGTTTGTTATTACCTGAATCATGGCAACATCATTATTCAAAAAATAGTAAGACTATCATGGCTCTATTAAGCAGTCTCCTGCTAGCTGACGGACTTTAAGGAAGAGATGTGTGGTACGTCGTATGTGGGGTGTTCTACAGAGGTTAGTGCTAGGTCCGCTCCTGATGAACGTAGCACTCGATTGTGTGATTCGAGGTACGGGCCCGCCTGGCATCGGCATAATTTGTTACGGTGACGACCATTACAATTCTATAATGAACTATCCACGTAAGAGCGTTGCAGAGCAACTACCTCAGTTAAATCTAATTCAGCCACATATTTATAATTATGTGCATATTGTTAATTATTACTTCCTATAATATTCATTTCGTGCATTTACGTGCATATGATCTCTTTTTTCTTCGCACGATTGTATTTTTAACATTTACTTCAAACTATACCAACAAAAATAAGAAATTTGTTTTTATCGGAAATTTTGCTACGTCATCAATTCTGAATTTTCTTGTATTGTCTTTATCTTATTTAATGTATTATATATAATATTTTTATCACTAAAATATGTTATTTTAACTATCGTTTGAAAATATTACATATACATAATCAAACTTTAATATTTATATACGTATCTGTATTAACGAATAAAATGTTAGCGCCATTAATTATGTAGGTAATTACCAAATTACCGTATTTTGTCCTTTTGAAGCTTCGAAAGCTACATATTCTAACTATGAGTCATTCAAAAGTTTAATACAAATAATTAGTACACGAGCAATCATAGTTAATAATATCAAAAGAAAGCTTATAACTAATTTAAGTTCCAAACATGCGGTTAACCGTCATAAAATTTAATCGTTCACTTTTAAAATTCTTAATGAAAACAAACTAATAAATTTCGAAACGTATCGGTTTTGATCAATTCGCTCTCAACGTGTTTCATCCTATTTGTACCGAATGCCCTTCATTCAACCACAAGTTATTTTTTGCTCGGTTAACACCTTGCGTCATGAACTCATGAGAGATTTAACTGCTCCAATTCTGACGAGCCTAACTATTTCAGTTCTCTATTTTAGGATTGCGTGAGCGGTTAGTGGAATCGGTATTTTAATTTCAATGTCATATGTAATTGTCGCATGACCCTACTGAACCAGGAAGTCGGTTATAGGTATTTTCTCTATTAGTATATTTTAAACTACTTTTTATAGTACCATGAGCCGTCTATCTGGACTGAAACAAGGATAGGTAGGTCACTTCCCTAAGGAGTTGATAGTGGTGACAAATGGATTAGTAATTTTACTAGTTGCAAACATTAGGCTTTCATATCGGCGCTGGGGATTCGATTAGCATTCGCGTGGAATGGAAGGAGCGCCTCGCGCACCCCAGCGCGGACCTCGCCACCGTCGAAGCGTGAGGCCCGTCCTAGCCGAATGGCTGGAAAGGCGCCACGGCGCCCTGACCTTTCGCCTGACGCAGGTCCTCTCGGGGCACGGTTGCTTCGGGAGGTACCTGTGTCGCATAGGGCGGGAGATGACGTCGGGGTGCCACCACTGTGGCGCGAGCGACGAGGAGGACACGGTGGACCATACTGTCGCCGTGTGCTCTGCGTGGCGCGAAGAGCGCCGCGCCCTCGTCGCCCAAATCGGCGCGGACCTGTCGCTCCCGGCTCTGGTTCTGTCCATGGTCGGGGGCGATCCTGGATGGACGGCCGTCGCCTCCTTCTGCGAGGCAGTCATGTCCGCAAAGGAAGCGGCGGAGCGGGAGCAGGCGTCGACCACAACACTCCCCTCCCGCCAACGCAGGCCACGTCGGCAGCGCCGGAGGGCAACTAACGACCTCCGACCGCCGTAAAAAGCGGCCGCGGGCGGACCCTCGGGGGAAGACCCGCCGTCCGCACTATTTCCGCAAGGGTGAGGGCTGCGTGCTGTTTCGTGCCCCCTCTCAACTCCTAGAATTATTACAGGAGAGCGCCGGGGGGACGGAAGCCTGACTCCCTGGCGCCAACCCTTAAGAAGGGGCCCGCCTTAAGAAAAAGGGCGGGCCGGCGCCGGCCCGGGCCACGAGATCGATAGGCCATATATCCGTAGGCCCGGGTGTAGGCGATAGGAGAACAGCGGGGTTTTTTAGTGGGTAGTCGGATGTTCGAACATCTTTCCCGGAGTCCCACATATCCCTCGGTCCCCCCGGGCCGGGGGAACCCGTCAAGAGTAGATATTCCCCGAGACCAAAAAAAAAGCTCTCCAACAATGCTTAACAAATAGGAACTTATTTCAAAGAAGCTGAAAAAAAATGATCACAAAGTAAGCAGGTGGAAATTCGAAATCAGGCGAATTAAATAAAAACAATACCCAATGTAAATAAAACAAATCATACAAATTTAAAATAATATTTTGTATAAGTAACAGTATAGTAGTAATAACAATTAATAATAAGTAACAATTAAGACATTTTATAATTTAGCTTAATTAAAGTACTAACTCAAAGTGACTTCCCCTACTGCGTACGCAACGTAGCATTCTTTTTCTGAGTTATGACTTAACTACCGAAGTAGTTAAATAATTCCGCATCGCATTTGCTGTGTTTATAATTCTTGTTTTATTTGAAAAAAAATTGAAGCGAAGCTTCTATACGGTCGTTCGGGTCGCTCGCAACGCGGCCAGTCTAAGCATGTTAAACGTCAGATTTTACCGTTACACAAATTCATCAGATTTAGCATCGTTACGCGAGGTGCGGCGCGCGTGTGGCAGCTCCCATCTCATTGTGCATGGCCTTCACCTTATGAAATTGTTTTCGTCATTAATAAGTATTTAACATATTTATTTATTTATTTAATTATTTATACATGACATACAAATTTTAAATATAAAAGATACATATCACAGCAGTTCATGTACAACAACTAATTTGACTTAGAGAAAATCACACTGGCCCCTGAGCTAGTGAATACTGTATGTAGTATTACATGATTACAACAAACATGGACGTTAACGAATGTTTGTTGAATGGTTTTATGGGTAAATTAGTATACATTGAATATGATGAAATTGATAGTTTGGTTAGAATTTGTTGAAGATAAAGTTGAAAAAAAAAAAAGGTTAAAAAGTGCAGTAGATAAAGATGCATTGGATTTTAGCAGGACAGCTGTGCCGATTAAAAGGAGAAATTGTACTATATATACCATTAAATAGAAGCACAACCATTATTGTGAAGTCAATCCTGGACATAGCGTTCAAGATATTATAATTTCATTGCAAGATCACTAATGATTTATTCAGAATATGAAACAAATTTTACGGGAAGTAATGAACATTACTATGGCAATTATTTTAGGTGGAGATTTTAGTTACAATTTTAAAGATGAAAAATCTAAGTCGCTGGTTGTTTTGCTTTCAGAAAAAAAAATTATGGATGAATAATGATCCAAACTGTTCGAAAACTAAAACAAGAACAACTATAGATGCAGAATTTACTAGATTTATTAAAAAAATTCAATCAAAATAGTCAATATTTAATATAATAATATTCAACCAATAGTTACTTTCGTACAATATAAGAATGAGAATACTGGTGTACAAATAACTTAATGTACTTCTGATGAACATACATTATAATAATGTTTTCTGAATGATTCCATAATTTTATGTTAAAATTTTATGTTAACACTTTGTACATGTGACACTATATTATATGAATGAACAACTAATATATGAATGCAAAATCTTATTATGAAAAATTACAGGATTCAAATTATTTTCGTATTTGTACTATATGAAAGATATAAAAAAATAACAGTGCTGTCTAGGGACGCCCGAAAGAAGCGAAGCTTTATAGTATAAAGTGTAGAAACTAAGCGTTAAAAATAATGGAAAAAGCTGCCAGGAAAAAATAAAGCCCTGAGAAAAAAAACCTGAATACGTGGGAAAATGAAAATAAATACATTAAAAATAAAATACGCCAAAAACGCAATGCTACAGCGAAGCTCTCTTCACGATTAAAAAAAATTTGGAGAGCTTAGCTGCAGCCTTGCGTTTTTGGAGTATTTTATTTTTAATGTATTTATTTTTATTTTCCCAAGTATTCAGTTTTTTCTCTTCTCTTGTCTTTTTCACATTATTTTTTAATGCTTAGTTCCTACGCTTTATCCTATAAATCTTCACTTCTTTCGGACGCCCGTAAACGGCGCTGTTATTTTTCTTAATTAATTTTTGATGTTGCATTTTTTACTTATTTTGAAAAAATCTAAAAAAATGATAACTGAAAAATTTACTTTTGCATAATGTAAGTATATGGAGGTCAAAATTATCACAAATAGTCACCCCTATCACTTTTTAACGGAAATACGTCAAATTACATATAACCCTATATTAATTAGGGTACTAGAAATTTTTTCGATGCCATTTTTGATACTTTGTTTTAAGTAATCTCATCGGATACACAAATTTCAATGCGTTTATAAACGTTCGACGGGGTTAAGCTAAAAATATTGCTATTAATTATTTATAAATGCAATACAATTTATTTTTTATTCTGTTTGTTAAACTGTTTTATCCATGCAGGGACGGGGAAAGAATACTAACCTCTGCGGCCGGGTTCGGCCTGTCATAAAAGGCGACAAAACAACCCACCCTAGCTACCTAGTAGGGCCCATGCCTGCCTGAATGGCGATCACCTTTGGTCTTAAGTATGCCGCCATAATAACCTTGTGTTGTGTTCCGGCATTAGTGACCCAAGTTCCTGTACCCGTATGGGACAGCAGCGTGTTCGCGATGCCACTGACGTTGCAAACACCCATAGACGACGGGTAACTGATACATTCTAAGCGGGCCGTTAGCCTGTTTGCTGTCCAAGAGCAATAAAAAAACTGTATTAAGTAGAACGTTATGGTAGATCCTCCGTTTACGTAATTTCTCTGACTTTAAATCGTAATTATTGTCCGCTACCTGTGATTGCTTGTATCGACTCACGCTTGGCAGGTTTTTTAATAGCATCATTATTTTAAAAGCGTCCCCTGAATTCTTAAGCTTTATCTACTGTATTGGCACACACGTTTACACTTTTTTCATGATGTCACATCGTGAGTCATGTACGAAAAATACTATGAAGTCCTTGAAAACTTTTAAAATGACTTTTATTATATATGTAATAACAATGTATGGCCCTATTATTGATATCATACCTATAGTTTGAGTTTAATTATGACTTTAAACTATTAAAAATTACAAATGAAAAACAATCATCATCATCTTTGCGTTATATCCCGGTTGCAGCCCAAACTCTCGCTTCGGCGCCCGGGGTCCGCTTTCCGACTTTTTCTGCTCCACTTCGCACGGTCTTCAGCATCCCTGGTAGTGAGCCTATTGGCACGCATATCACCCTTTACGACGTCAAGCCAGCACTTTTTGGGTCCACCCATCCTGCCAGGGCCCGGCGGAGGCGGCATGGCCAGACATTTGTTTCCCACGTAAGCATCCGGTTGCCGTAAAACGTGGCCGCACCATCGGAGCCGACACTCCTGCAATTTTATTCAGCAGAGTGCGCCGACTTGCAGGTGAGGTTGACTTGGGGCTCAAAGATGTTGGTAGGGGCCCTTACACCCCACAAATGAAAAAATATACTACGTTTAAATATTACAATACTTTGAAATCAGTATAAGTAGTAAGTAGATTAAGTATCTAATTTTGATTTCATTTATTTTTCAATTCAATAACAATCTACAATCTTTTGAGTTTTTCAAGCATAAACACAAAGAAACGTAAAATATATGTTCAAATACGATATTTTTTTGAAAATTTTAACATTTATTGTTACTCTTATTAATAATTTAAAAGGACTTACGGCTGGTTGCACTACTTTTTTTATTTTGAAATTCGTACACCGGATCCGGCGGCTGGGCCTAAAGGTAGCCCTGCACAAATTCGAGGCTATAGTATTTTATAGGCGACGACGTGGGCCGCTTCAGGGCCTGCACATCACTGTGGGAGGCCTCCGCATCGGGGTCGGGGCAATGCTCAAGTATCTGGGCTTGACCGCCGATGGGACTTTTCGGCACACTGAGCGGCTGGCCCGACTGCTCCCCAACATTGGGGAACCGAACTCAGTGTGCCGGAAATTATACAAAGGAACCACACGGTCAATGGCACTTTACGTTTAGGCGGAGCACCTGACGACCAAGAGCGCTGCGTTGTTGTGAAAACCGTAGCGCACACTGGCTGTCAGGGCCATCAGTAGATACCGTACCGTGTTCTTTGAGGCGGCCTCCCTCCTTGCCGGATCCATGACGTGGGATCTTGAAGCTCGGTTATTGACGTCACTGTATCGGTGGCGCCAGGAGGTCGTCGTCCGGGGTTTTTGCCCCACGCCTCGTGAAATCGAGGTTAAACAAGCGGAGCTCCGGGAAAATCTCACGGCAGTTTGAAAGGAAAGACTTGCGCAACCCAGTGCGGACCAAAACACAATTGCAGCGGTGCGGCCCGCCCTGTAAGATTGGCTTGACAGGCGTCACGGCACCCTATAGTTACGCGTGATACAGGTACTCTCGGGGCACGGCTGCTTCGGGCAATACCTGTGTCGCATTGCTCAAAAGGACCAAACGACAGAGTGCCACTATTTTGACGCCGGTGACGAGAACACGGCGCTCCACACCCTCCAAGTGTATTCCACATGGGTATCAGAGCAACGAAATCTCATCACCACCATCGGTCGTGATCTCTCGCTCCCAGCCATCATCCTAGCAATGGTCAGGGGTCAAGCCGTCTAGGACGCCGTTGCCTCCTTCTGCGAGGCAGTCATGTCCGCGAAGGAGGCGACGCAGAAGCAGAGGGAGTGCGCTAAGCTTCCCTCCCGGTCGCGCAGGGTCGCTCGTCGCTGGAGGTTGATGACAGACCTTCGGCCGCCGTAGTGATCGCTCGCGGGTGCGGTCCCCTGGGAAAAGGCCGCAGCCCGCATACATGTGGCCGAGAGAGGGGCGCGCCTAGGCGTTCCGCGCGCTCAGCTCACACTTGCGTGAGGAAGAAGATACCGGGGCTCGCCATCCCCTCGAATTTGAAGAGGCCCGTAAAAGTGGGCTGGTGCCCGTCGGGGCCGCAGTCTGACTAACCTGTCGCGTCCCGCGGCCTCGGCGCTTAAGCGGGGTGTGTATCAGGAATTTCCACCTCCCAAAAAAATTTATTTTGGTATTAATATATTGTCGTTACAATTTACTGAAGAAATGGGACATAAGGTTGCTGTTAAACTAACTAGAATATAACTAATTAGTATATACAAAGTAAAAAAGAACCTTGGTAAATAAATATTTTAATTGTTTCCTTAAATAAGATTGCTATGAATCATACCTTTTTAATAGACGTCATAAAGAAAGAATAAATATAATTCGTATTCAAATTAGCATTCGATATGGAGGCACGCAAACTAATTTTAATTCACGCAGTATAACGTACGTCAGAACTCAGTTGTTGACGGCACGCTACTGCGGATAGATATTTTTACTCTTGACTTTCATGAAAAGTTCAGTGCGTATTGATTTTACATCGGATCACGTCTAGACTTAATTCACGGAACGTATGATGTGAATTTCCGTGCCAGCGTTTGACGATTAGACAGATGAAATTTGTTCATTATTTCATATAGTGATAACTTTTTGTATTTTATTGTTTATTTTTTGAGTGAAATGGGACATTCATGTAAGTAAAGGGACAGTTTAAAATTGTAATTTTCTAGGTAGCATTGCAATTTTATTAATAATTTCTTTGATTTTATTTTAGTTAAAGAATTATGGAAGAATTCGAAGGGGAGTTTAAGGCAAAAATTAGAGGAAATTTTCAAATTAATGTTGGTTCTGTGGTGTCGACAGTGCGAAGTAAATAAGCTTGTTGCTGCAGAACATAGCGGTAACTCTTTTTTTATTTTTCGTTATCAGATAAACATTTTTCAAAATTGTTAAACCATTTTTAAGCTTATATAATATAATATAATATAATATAATATAATATAATATAATATAATATAATATAATATAATATAATACGATCTTTGACATCTTACTGGGTTTAGGCCGTTATTTTATCGGAAGTTATGCTCTTCGACGTTGTCTAGTCCTGCGTTGGTGGAAGGAGAGTTGGCTGGTCAGCTCCCACTTCCGTTCCACCACCTCTTTCGTGAACATAACGATTTGCATACGGAAGTGATAGCAGTCCTTCCGGACACGCTCACAATGGCCAGAACCAAGGCCGGAAGTAAGTTAACTCCGGTATGGACGACGAGAGTGCTTCTTGAAACCACGCACGGTGACTGTGTCATCTCAAAATGCCCTACTACTGTATCGTTTTTGGCATCCCGAGCGAGAATGGTGGCATGCTGATATTTTCTTCCGCCCTATGCGACCCAGATACCTCCCGAAACATCCATGCGCCGAGAAAACCTGCATCAGGAGATTTAGGTTTAAATATTCTCTTTCTTAGGTTCTGTCATATTTTTCATAAGCAGATTAGAGAAAATTACATTAATTTCTCTCCATGCAGGAGCGGACTAAGAACACTAACCTCTGCGGGCGGGGTCAGCCTGTCGTAAAAGGTGACAAAACAACCCTAGTTACGTGGTAGGGCCCGAAGCTCGTCTGCCTGGCAACCATCCTTGGTCTATAAGTAAGCCGTCATAAACCTTGTGTTGTGTTCCGGCATTAGTGATCCAGGTTCCTGTTCCTCTTGGGATGTGTTTGCGGTGACCCCATCGCAACCATCCATGGGCAACGGTAACTGCTTACTATTAAGTGAACCGTCACCCTGTGTGTTGTTCCTCAGCAATAAAAAAATAACAGGTGCTTGTTTACATGAAAAATGAATTTTTATTAATATTATGTTTAATCTCTCTTACTTCTGAACTTCTAGAATATAAGATTAACAAATATAAAATTCTTATTTCTTCTCATTTCTATATCACTTGGTAATACAATCGGTACTGGGTAAGAGTTTCGTTATATGACACTACACACTTAAGTAATTAAATATAATAACAGTTATGAAATAACTCTTCAGACGAAAAATAATAAGAAGAAGAAAAGTACTTTGGATTATAATAAAATATTTATGAAAAAAATAATTGAATAACAAATATTTTGTCCGTTGTTTCGGGAGCAGCGATGTGTGTCATGGTCAAGCATTTCCATCGGGTATATTGCAGTTTCTAGGTCAGCATTATAGTACGTATTTAGATAAACGAAATGTTCAGGCATGAAATGGCATTCCTCAGGCATTATGAGGCTTTTGGCGTCGGCTTAATTGACTGGGCCAGACTTTTTAATTCAAGTAGAACAATTGACTCGGTGTTTGTATTTGTTTCGCGGTCTTGAATTACGGTTTCGTTCACAAATTCTAACATATTTAGCATGCCGGATAATTGTTAATACGTATTTTACTAATAGATACGAATGGTTATAATTATTTTACTCTTAAATATTATACAGGATACAAACATTCTTTTTCATAAAACTGTTTGCATCAAGCTTATTGAGAAGCTGCTGCTTGAAAGGAAAGTATTTCTGCACGTCGTCTCCTTACATTGATAGCTTACCACGACGCTTTTATTAAATCAACATTGCACAAAAAAAATTTTTGGAATATTAGCAGCGGATTGGCGTCTACCGTCTGATCTCGCCTCTGCTCGCGATTATTATACGCTGCTACCTGTAAACTATCAGAAGCAGTTATATATATTTGATATCGAAGACGTAGCTTTCGGGTATATAAAAATACTGTACCCAAATTGTTCAAATTCAATTGGTGTCATTAAATTACAATTCGTAGATAGCTAAGTTCGCAGAACAATTATTAAAAGTCGTTTTTGCCACCCCCACATAAAGCTGAAGGTGGTGAAATAGAAAATTTGCTATTCTTTGCTCTTATTACTTCATAAGAGTAATAAGCATATGTATTAAAACAAGGTCAAGGTATCAATAAAAAAATTATTTGATAGAGCATTACAAGCCAACGGTAATGTGTTAAATTGGGCGCGCGCCGGTCTGGATGGCAAGTTTTATTATTGAACACCCCCAGTAGCGTAACGAGTAACGCATGTCGGCACGCTTGCGGAGGTCACGAGTTTGATTCCCGTCTCATTTCTGGGTGTATCTTTATATTGACCAAGCTACTTGTCCGTCGGCTCAAGCACTAGGCTGTAGGAGTATAACGTAATTTTTGATTCAGCCCATAGATTACCACACAGCCGGGAAAAAAAACAGTAATGTGTTTTGTCCCGGCTGTAATACAATACAAGACAAAAGTATATTATTTTTACGTAGCTCGTGGCCAATTTTACTTTACTGTGGCCAATTTCTATTCCCCGTCCCTATTTCTCTCCTTTTAAGCGTATTGTAACAATACGCCTGTTGTATTCTAAAAAAAAACATAATTTAAAATTAATTTCTTAAATCTAAACTTATAAATTTGTTTGCAGAAAGTGACAAAACTGTGGTAGTTAGACGAGGTAATGAAGAATTTGGTTTCCGTATACATGGCAGCAAACCGGTTGTCGTTTCGGCAATCGAACCTGATACGCCGGCAGAGACCTCTGGACTAGAGGTCGGAGATATCGTTATAGCTGTCAATGGTAGGTACTTTACCTGGTTATGAGATTAATAATTACTGTATAATTTAATTATACCATCAAATAAATTTTCCCTAAGCCGTGTGATTTGCAAAAAGCATTTCCACCTGAACAATAAGAATATATATAATGATGAAATATATGTAGACTATGAGTTGTTAATAATTCTAGTGACTTATATTCGTACTTTTTATCCGTGCCGGGGCGGAGAAAGAATACTGACCTCTACGGCTGGAGTCGGCCTGTCGTAAAAGGCGACAAAACAACCCACCATAGCTACGTGGTAGGGCCCCAAGCCCGTCTGGATGGTGACCATCTTTGGTTTTAAGTGTACCGCCATAATAACTTAGTGTTGTGTTCCGGCATTAGTGATCCAAGTTCCTCTACCCATATGGGACAGCAACGTGTTCGCGATGCCACCGGCGTTGCAAACACCCATAGGCGACGATAACTGTTAAATTGTAATTGGACTGTCTGTCTGCTGTCCTACAGCAATAAAAAAAGTTACAACCAAAGCATATCGGAGCCCATACTCTACAGTTGAATACTGTAAGCAAGCAAACTTTTATCAGGACTTTAAAAAATTTAAACTAATAACACTAAATTTGGTTTTCAGCGGGATACACCAGATGACAAGTAAGGTTGACTTGAAACCCAAAGGTCTTTTTAGGGCCTTTGAGGTGTACCTCTAATTGTTGTTAAATTCACAAGATCAACTAAATAATTTCTGACTAATGTTGTTATTTCGAGCTGTAAAGATTCTATAATTTTCATTGATACAACATCTGAGCTATACAAATAAAATAGTTTGAGTAAGCGTGCTTTATTTTTAAATATGTTTATTTCCACGTGTCCTGGATTGGATCTATTACACAGGCCTAGTTCATCAGCATTTTTAGCAACTTGCGCTATTTTATTATCAACACATGCAATGATTCATATAGTATGTAATAGTATTGATAGTTATATTAATTCTATTTCAGGTATCAACGTTTTAGATAAAACTCATTCAGAAGTTGTTAAAATTGCTCATTCTGGATCTGAAATACTTGAATTAGATGTAAGTTGGAAATTTGTTAATATTACTACTTACGACTTTTTAAAGTCACGGCTACGAAAGTGGCTCTCGTATGTCGTTTAAAACGTTTGTTCGATCTGGTCGGAGTGTAGTATAGTAGTAGTCAGTAGTATTGATTATATTTTTGTAAAGCAAAAAAGCCTTAAATAGTAAAGTTGAGTATTTGTAAAGTTGAAGTAAATGACTTACGATACAGTTAAGCACTAGTTAAGCAGGCTAGTTACAAAAAAAATAGTACGGTTAAATATTAAAATTAGAAAGTTTGTTGTTTCATTTATCGATATAATATCGTAATAAAGCTCGAATTACTAAAAATAAGACATCGATTCATATTAAAAAATTTATAGAATACTTCAAGTTCCGTTGGTGTGTTTAATAGTCCACTATTGATGTTTTTGCTTTGATTAACAATTTAATTAATCGATTGCGATTTTATTAAAAATCTTTGGTTGATCAGCAGTAAATACAGGCTTTGCGGCTTTTGATGTAATTTCGTTTATGTAAATATTTAATCAACTTGAATGCAATGATCAAAGCTAATTTTGCAACTGTGGTCGCTTGTTAATTATTTATATTTGACTTTGATTATTAATATGTATGAATGTTGAATTTTACTGTTTAAAATAAACTGAATCTTTTTATTCAATATAAGTTTCTACGTAAAACAGTTTTTTCAACGCAATTAAATATATAGATAGTAAAAACAAAAGGCAATGTTATCGCTTAAAGCAATATTTTCCAGACAACCCAACTGGACGGAATTAAAAAAAATATGAAAAAGAAATGAAATGAATATAGTTAACTTATATACTTAAGTTGTCCTGTGTGAGTGGCCCTGCGTGAGCGGGAAGGGAGCCTGGCATGCTCTCTCTCCCTCTCTGCCATCTCCTTCGCAGACATGACTGTCTCGCGGAAAGAGATGACGGCGTCCCATCCAGCTTGGCTCCCGACCATCGCTTGGATGATGGCTGGGAGCGAGAGGTTAAGACCAATGGTGGCGACGAGGTTTCAGCGCTCCAATGCACATGCGGGGCACACTTGGAGAGTGTGGAGCGCCGTGTCCTCATAGGCGGTGTCACAGTGGTGGCACTCTGCTCATTTGCTCCTTTGAGCGATGCGACTCAAGTACCGCCCGAAGCAGCCGTGCCCCGAGAGCACCTGTGTACGTGAAACGACAGAGTGCCGTGACGCCTGTTAATCCAATCTTGCAGAGTGGGCCACATCGCTGCGATGGTGTTTTGGCCCGCACTGGGATTTTTCTTCCAAACTGTTGTGAGATCTCTCCGGAGGTTCTTTCGTTTTACCGCAATTTCACAAGGGCTAGGGCGAAAACCCCGGGCAACGGCCTCCTGACGCCACCGATACAGAGATGCCAAGCGCAAAGCTTCGAGATCCCACGGTATGGATCCGGTGAGGATGGAAGCCGCCTCAAATGACTCCGTACGGTATCCTATGATGGTTCTAATGGCCAGTATGCGCTGCGGTTTACGCAGCAACGCAGCACTTTTGGCCGTCAGGTGCTCCGCCCAAATGGGAGCCCCGTAAAGAGCCATTGACCGTACGGTCCCTTCGTATAGTTTCCGGCACACCGAGTTCGGTCCCCCGATGTTGGGGAGCAGTCGAGCGAGTGCCCCGGCTGCCCCCCGTGAGCCAAAGGGCCAGCTGCTCAAACTGTGCTAAAAAGTCCCATCGGCGGTCAAGGACAAAGCCCAGATATTTGAGCGTTGCCCCGAGACCGATGCGGACACCTTCCACGGTTATGTGCAGGTCCCGAGGCGGCTCGCGTTATCGGCTATAGAATACTATAGCCTCGGACTTGTACAAGACCACCTCTAGGCCCAGTCGCAGGATCCGGTGTACGACCTGCGCAACTTAGCCGTGCCCCTAAGGCACACCTGCTGGTAGGTCCCGCGGCTCGCTGTTACCAGCGTATCATCGGCGTAACAGATTACGCCGACACCGGGCGGGACCGTACCATGAATCAACCAATCAAATGCGATGTTCCACAGGAGCGGACCTAGCACCGACCCCTGTGGAACACCGCATACGACATATCGCCGACGCCATCCTCCCTGGACCGGGAAGGCGACAGATCTGTCAGACATAGTCCACGATGACATGGCGAAGGTAGATTGGCACTCTGTGGTATTGGAGCGCCTCGCTAACGCAGCTCCAGGGCAGGGAGTTGAACGCATTGGCGATGTCTAGGAACACCGCTAACAACACCTCGCTCCAGGACATGGCTTCTCCCGCCAGGATCTTCAGCCGTAGGATGGCATACAACGTCGCCCTGGTCCGACCCAATCTACATTACCTCTCTTGAGAAAAAAAATTATTTGGTTAAGATATTCTATGAGTTTTATTGGAGAAAAAAAATTTAATCAGATGCATTTATATGTTTCTATTCAGAACAACTTATATTTACAAACATGTCGTAGGCATTTAGAAATATATATATTATTAAATTAATTATAATATATGGTATATTAGTGACAAAAATATAATATATTTTGACCCTTGAACAAAACAGGTGGCAAGAACATGTGACGTGGTTGCTTCGTTAGCTCACGAAGCGTCCCCAGCTGCTCTATATTCAGGGTACCTTTGGCGAGCTGCACCGTTACGACCACACCATCCTCCGCGCTGGACGCGAAGGTGGTTCGTGCTGAAGAGAGACAACTGTCTCTATTACTATAAGACAGATTCGGTAAGGTTTTTCATAGCTTTTGCAGCTTATTCACAATAATGCTTATTTTGGAAGTGAAATTAAATGATTCAGTTTAATATTAAAGTTTGTAATTTAGTAGGTTTATAATGTATTTAATGCTATTATTGGCGGCAGTTATTACATTGAGTCATCCCTTTTCAGTAAGAATATAACCACCCTATTACTCAGTATAAAGTGATATATACATACTAAGAATCATACATTTTATAGTTTAGTTACTAATATTAATTTCGCTATTAAAACACAATTATTTAAAATAAGATATAATTATGTCGTGTCTTTTTAGAGTATCCATCCAGTAGGGGCATTGATGTTGGTTAACTATCAACTGACAGAGGAAGATTCGGGCAGACCCCATGGGTTCCGACTGCAGCGCGGCGGTGGAGTCCGATTGCAACTAGCTGCTGACACTGCTGAGGCTGCCGCAAGATGGCGCGCTGTATTGGCACATGCAATTGATGCTAGTAATCAAGTGTGTCATCATGAAATTATTTTTGTACCCTGTAGGGTCCCTACCCTTCGTAATACCCTTATTACGAATTGAACACGTTTTATAATGAACATGTATCTGCATTATAAAACGTGTTTAATTCTTAATTTGCTACAAGATTTAGTTCTTAGTGATTCCGATAGTAGCGCTGTTTATATTTGAATAAAAACAGCTAATTTTTATTTGGGGGGGGGGGGGTTGGTTAACAAAAAAAATCGTAAGGATACATATTTTTAAAATATCGTGGAACAATAGATAGGCTGACGATCCACTAGTAAGTTACAGTCGCCTATGGATATTTACGACGCCATAATCACGCCTTGATAGCAAGCTGTACGCATAGGGGAATTGGAACCAATATACCTAATTATTAAAATATACTTAATAACCATTTCAGAGGGATGGTTGGCTCGAAATGACCATGAGAAACATGAAGCTGCCGCCATCATCGATTCCGCGGCCAGACTGTTTTGGATATCTGATGAAGCTGGGTTCTAAATGGAAGTCCTGGGCGAAGCGATACTGTGTGCTGAAAGATGCTTGCTTATACTTCTATAATGATGGCAACAGCAAAAGCGCTTTTGGTATGTTACACGTTTATTTTTATTGCGTATTACCTACAAAAACGTTATTGCCGATAATAGTCGATTGTGGCTAGATAACAGAAAAAAAAAAGATTTAGTAATATGAAGCAGGATTTAATAATATTATAATCATAACGAAATCTTTTCTTCAAAAACCAGTTTCGAATCCTGAGATTGGCTGTTTTGCTTTTAGCTTTTTTAAAGTTGGAATGGGTGTTCGACCCATATTTTCTTGTAAATTCAATTGAGACTTTTTTTGTGTTATAGTATATCCCTAATAAAAACCTAATAATGCATGCAAGACCTCCCACTGCTAGACTCAGGCCTCGCCCTGAGTGCATTCTTCTTCAGGGTGTATTCCCAAATGATTGGCGTGGTTTCACCGCAGCTCTACGTTGGCTTATCTTGAATTTGTGGGCCAATCTTGGCTTTTGTCGGCTTTTAGTAGCTTCTGTTGGCCTACCTGTGGCTTGGTGGTTCTGCGACCTCAATTTCTTATCTCTCAGGTCTGACGAGTGTACCATTAAATCTCTAGGAGCCGTTATCCAAATGCCCCGGTGATCTGTTGGCCGGGCGTGAAGAAGAGTGATGCTGTAGAGGTGTATGTATGAGGGGCACACTTAGATTAAACATATTTGCGGGAGAGTTTGTTTTGTCATTTCTTCTCTCCCATTTACAACACAGTGAAGTGCCGGCGAAGTCCGTACTATAAGCTCTTCCAGCCTTAACGGCTCTCTCTCATGATTCCTCCAAACAGTAGTCGTATCTTATTGGAGATGCCTTCTAGAGCACGTTGCCACAGGCTGTACGATCCGGCTTCACAAGGTTTCTAAACCCAAATCGTCCGGTCCGGAGTCTGTTGAGTCGTTGAAACAGAGAGCATCTCGTCATTACGAAGAAAAGACAACAAATTAGTTTCATATAAGTATCACGTTTAGGTATTTAATTTTTAACACAGTTGCACTAAGTGTGACGGGTGTTCATTTGCTCAATAACTTCAAAGGTGCCGCGCCGCTATCGATAATTTTAATGCCGAATTCTATTCTGAGAATTGCATCTAGTACATTTCAGGTAATATCAATTTTTATCATGATAAAATAGAAATCTGAATGATAATATATATAAAATTATTATTTATAGAGAATTGAAATACACTCATGCTACGTTTCATACATTTTTGTTATTTATATTAACTGTTATTGGATAAATGATAGAAGAAGAAAATACATACACTTTTAAAGAGGAAATATATTTTTTCAATACAGCCGTCATATTAATTTATATTTAATTATATTATAATTTAATATATAATTTATGCACCCCGAATTCTAAGTTTGATTTCGTGATATGAATGTTTCTGTTACAACGGAAGTCGGTAACTCAAATATTTAAGTATTTACATATAAAATGTTCCAGAATCAAAATGAACGATGACAGATAGAGCTTCTGTTGCCTTTTTATTTATCAATATCTACACTAATAATTTTATAAAGAGGGAACATTTGTATTTTTGTAAGTTTGTAACGAATAAACTGATAAATTACGGGGCATATTTCAAAAATTCCTATATCATTAGAATGCTACGTTATTCCTGAGTAACATAGCGATAAAAGTAATATATTTATTACTAGAAATAATTAGCGATCTCTACTAAAACTCCAATAATATAACCCAAGGTGTAAAAGAAACTGTCATAAAATGTTATACGCTCCGGAGACTATTGATAATAGAACAAAACATGTTCTACAATATTAAATAAGTTCCACAAAAACATTGGTAATACCATATGTCCAAATATTACAGTTATGTCACTATAACTACTTATTTACATTAAAAGTTGACAGAAATACCTACCAGAATCAGACCATCTTTCCATACTTTTGTATTCATTCTTATCCAAATAAATTATTTTTTATTCAAAACTATTACAACAACTGTAGATTACTTTTTGAATTATTCAAATCGAAAGTTCCATTCAAAGGATATTATGAATTTTAAAATGTTAATCTAAACAAAATACTACGTATTAGAAAATTAAACACGACCGCGCCGTGGCTGCTGTAGCCCCACGCAACGCAGCGGGCAACGTGGCGAAGGAGGAGGCACTGAAGTGCAGGAGAGGGCATAAATATACATTTATACTAAAATATATAAAAATAAATATCCACCCGTTTGAAGTCAAGACTGACCGCTAGTATTTAATAAAAGTCAGAGAAGTAGCTTAAATCAATAAAGGAGGTGGTAGCCACTATGTGAATGGAACGGACCGAGCTACAAACTGTTTCTCTTTATGACCTGCTATGTTACTCATGATATTTCATCTTCCAGGTATGGCTTGCCTACACGGATACAGGATCCAGACATGCACGCCTGGTGGCAAGAAGTACGCATTCGAAGTAATGCCAACCGAGCCCAAGCAACGACACTTCTACTTCCATACCGAATCGGAGATGGATAGGAAGAGGTAAAGATCCTATTATGGGAATAAAATAATTCCTGAAATGTGCAAAGAGGTCTGTGAGATTGGGCAATGCTTATGACTATAAAATTCTACAATTAATATATAGGTATAACCTCAATCAATTAGATTTAAAAAATATATCGATAGAGCTCTTATTCTTAGGCGAGTAGTCCATGAAAAGTATAGGATAATTCTCTTATCAGAAAGGATGTCAAAAAAGGAGAAAATATGAGTTAAATATTTTGCTAAAGACATACATAATATAAAGGGAACTTCACTCATGTTATATGATACTAACGTAAAAAACGAACGAAACTCTATGGAAGTTTATGTAAAAAAAGAAATCTCAGTTGCACTGCTAGTTCTATCCATATAATAGGTCTTTACCTATGAAATTGCCGTTCTGCAGTGGTGGCCATTTCAAATCAAAATAATTTTTGTTTGGTTAGGAATTCTAATTTCAAATTAATTTATTTTAAAAAACATGGAATTCTTTTTCCAAAAGTAGTCATTTGTTTATTGATTAGTGTTACATTTTCATCGCATTTCAATCTTTTTCGTCATCATGGATACGTTAAAAATTCGAGTAATTATGGAATATGAGTACCGTCGTGACAGCAACGCGGCACAAGCGGCACGCAACATCAACGACGTTTACGGAGCTAACACTACAAACCAACGCACCACCTGTTATTGGTTTGCTCGCTTCCGTTCTGGGAATTTGGACCAGAAAAATGAACCTCGTGATCGTCCGAAGACTTTGGTCGACAATAACGAATTAAAGGCGATTGTCGAAGCTGATGATACACAATCTACGGCTGAATTAGCAGCAGCTTTCGACGTTAGCGTCAAAACAATATTGGTCCATTTGCGTCAAATTGGCAAGGTAAAAAAGCTTCACAAATGGGTGTCCCACGAACTCAATGATAGCCAGCGCGAAGTACGCGTCGAGACGTGCCTTGTACTGCTCAACAGATACACAAATGAAGGAATTTTGAACCGCATTGTTACCTGCGATGAAAAATGGATTCTGTCTGATAACCGCAAGCGCTCAGCAAGTTGGTTGGATCCTGGTTCAGCACCTAAACAATGCCCTAAACGAAAACTTACCCCTAGAAAAGTGATGGTCACTGTTTGGTGGTCTAGCGCCGGTGTGATTCATCACAGCTTCTTACCAAACAGGTTGAGCATTACTGCAGATGTGTACTGTGAAGAACTGAACACAATGATGGAGAAGCTGGCACATCTCCAACCAGCATTGGTCAATCGCTCGTCTCCGCTGCTCCTGCACGACAACGTGCGACCTCATACTGCACATCAGACGGTCTCCAAGTAGCAAGAACTGGGGTTGGAAGTTCTTCGTTATCCGCACTACTCACCAGATCTTGCGCCTACAGACTACTACTTTTTTCAGAATTTGGATAACTTCTTGGCGGGAAAAAAATTCAATACCCGAGAGGCAGTACAAAATGCCTTTGAAGAATTTGTTGCCTCCCGTCCAGCTGATTTCTTTAAGAAGGGCATCAATAAACTGCCACTGCGTTGGCAAAGATGCATTGATTGCATGGGTGATAACTTCGATTAATACAAATAAAAAATACATGAAAAAAATTCATTTAAATTTTTTCATACAAAACGGCAATTTCATAGGTAAAGACCTAATAATATTAATTCCTTTATAACGTAGAGTTTCTAAAAATCAAATATCATTAATCTATCAGAATCTTTCATTCGATTTATTAAGAAGTTTATAACAACTATGGTCTCATTTAAATATATTAGATTTTTGAACGATTACTTTTAAAATAAGACTGCTCAGTAATTGAAGACATACAATTACTACTCTAGAAATTGCATGTCTTTATCTCATTGATCAATCAATCTGTATCTATGTTTAGCGTATGGTCTTCCCAAAAGTATTTATTTATTTCAGATGGATGGCAGCTCTTGAGTATTCAATAGACCGATGGATGAAGGCTGGTTGACGAAGATTTTTGTCCTCCGATGAATCTTCTGACTTTGTATAATTTAGTACTAATAAAGTTTAAAGTTCCTTTTGTATACTCCCTTATTTTTTTCTCCACTATTCCAATAAATTATAATATTTTTTTCCGATTTTCTTTATTAGTTCCAAAGTCATTTTACCTGCTCCTGGCTTATATACTAAGTGTATTATTTATTGCTTTAAAATATATAAAATATATAAAAAGAAAACTATACCACTATCTCTTATTTCACGAAATTGAAAGAACTCTTCAGAGATTTTTTTACTTATTAAAACAAGTGGTTTGGCTAAAACATGAAATCATTCTTAAACATAGAGAAAACGGCAATGTGTTTTTACCCACTACACTCATTCTGAATGATCAAATGTCTATAAAAGGCTTATATAATTTTGCGTTTATCGCCAACCAAATTTACTCATTCATTCTAAAATATTTAATTTAAACCCTTCTTAGTTAGTCCATTTAAAATATAATTTAAGTAAACAACAAATACAACGTTATTCCCGTCCTGGCTTACCATTAGATCCATATCCAAAATATTTATTTATAGAAAAATATATAAGTAACAAAAATTATATACATAGATTATTTGCTATAAATATATTTATTACGAAGCAGCACGTTAATGTTATTATAGTTTAGTCATGTTACTCGAATTTCAAATATATTGCATTATATATACACAGTGAAATTTAATTTTATGTCTGAAAATATAAATGGTTTTAAATTATATTCAATTAAAACATTACGAAATAGGGCGTTGACTAATGATATAAAAATGAATTTAACGTAACAGAACAACATAACGACGCATCGAAAATCTAAAATATATATTATACATAGCTTTAATATAATATTATAATTAAGAATGATATTTGGTATTGAAAACATTCAAGTAAATCGTTTTGTAATAATGACTGAAAAATAAGACTAAAGTGGACAGTAAACTGAAACAAAAGAGAGAAAGGAGTATTAAATGGTTATAAACAATTATATCATAAATTTGTGGAAAAATCAATGTATAAGGCGACTGCGTTCGTACTAATATTGTAAGTTATAGCTATTGTAAGAAAAAAAGATCTGTTGCAATGTCTCGTGTTAGAATATTTATTACAGAAAACAATTTATAAAACATAACATTAATGTTTATGATTACATTGAAGTAACACTTTGGTATATACATCTGGACAGATAACTATATATTTAGATAAATAGGGATAATATTGTTGGTATTTTGAATTTTTCGACTTGTCACCAATTTCATAAATCTATTTGGTTTTTGATTAAATTAACCCTTCAAGAAAATTTCCATATTTTTTTAACAGCCAAATCCAATTCTCAATTTCTAAAGATGACAGGTACATAGTCCATACCAGCAGGTACATAGTTTCAAAATACATCAATACTAGCTGAACTAGAAAAATTTTTTCCATATATAGTAAATTAAAAACTAAAATGTTTGTAGTGGACCGAATTGTGAATCTAAATCATTATCGAGTCTTGAAGATGACACACAAACCAACAAAAAAATTCATCAATATCGGTTCAGCCGTGTAGGAATTCAGTCACATACGAACAGAAAAATTATACGCATAAAGATTTAGAGACATTTGGACGTCAAAATTGTATAGATACTTGTGTGTATTTAGTATATTCAATGACGTTCAAAACTTACGTTTTGGAGTCAAATTTGTGTTTTTGAAAATAGTCACAAATCAAAGATATGGTTCAATTCAATTCTTATATGAGGCCTATTTAAGTCCTCAATATATAAAGGAAAATTTTCCATCAAAGCTTTATCTATCAATAAGTAGAATGCAGGAGTTAGTGAGTTTAGTTTGTTCCCCAGAAATACTAATAATTACATAAAATAATACAAATAATTCATTTGATTAATTTCTAGTTTAACGAAATGAAATTATATATAAACATTTTTTTTAAGTAATTAATATAGAACAGTCAATGAAGATACACTGTCATTCTTCTTATTGTGCCTCTCCAACTAATGAAGCTTGGCAAGTGAGCCTCGCATATTTTTACGATCTTTGGCGATACCTATTGAAAAGTTCTGCTGCACTTGTCATTCCAGTCCAGTGCGGATGTTTTGATTTTTTTCTTACATTCGACCACTCTTTTTCCAGCGACTTTGGCCATGACTATTTGTTATGAAATATGTTATGTTATCTGGACCTAAATACATGACCCAGATAGATATTTTGTCTTTTTATAATCTGGATCAATTTGCCCTTCCTCCTAGCTCGACTCAAAACTTGAATATTGGTTACTCGGTCTGTCTAGCTTATAGCCAACATGCATCTAGGGCCAATTTCAAATGCTTCCACACGCTTTTGGAATTGCTCCTAAAGTGTCCAGGCTTCATACCCGTATGGAATAATATAGCATTGCAGAAGACGAACTTGTCATTAAATAGTTTATTTGTAAAAGGCTCTGCAGTACAGGCTACAAAAGAGTTGAAGCTTGGAAAGGGAAGCTTACACGCCTAGTTTAAAGGCTAACGACCTCACATGGTCGTGTCAGCTTTGAACCTCAATCAGCACTAAATATTTTTATGGTCTTCAAATGGTCTGACATGTCATCTTTAATTAATATATTAATTATAACACAATGAAACAAAAAAATATTTAAATGAAAAATATATATATATTTGAAAGTTTATGTTATGGTCATAATCGTAAATATGATATACAGGATGCTGTAACAGATCTCATATGTGTCAAAATATTCCTATCCTAGTACGTAGTTTTATGTGAAATGTAGTAATTAGTGTTGATATGCCAAAGCGTTTTAAATAAGCCACATAGCACAATCCTCTTTAGATAATAAATATATAAAATCACATGTATTTAATATAAAGTGATTATAATGAGTGTTGTGATTTTGGATTATTTAATGAATATTTAACAATTTCGTTTTCTTGTATAATTATTACAAAGGGATTACATTAATTGCATTATCCCTTTAGAATGTGGTCCACATAGGTGACTTAAATTGTGCATTAAATTAATACATAATAAGAAATATAAAGATAATATATGTATATAAATAATCAGGTAAAAGCTCAAATATATTTAAAAATAAAAGACTTGATTAAAAACACGATCGTTAATATGCTTTTAGATTAGAGTGGTAAATGTTTAGATTCAAAATGTATTATATAAATAATATATTCGTTTGACGCACGTTAAATTAATAAATATTGTTTATGGCTAATTCATAGATTTATCAAATAGTTTATAGTAACCATAGTCATTGTGTTCAGTCATTAATAAAAGAGTTTAAATGAAATCCATATTTAGAAATTTTAATAAATAAATAAAAATATCAGCCATTATGCCAATACTGTTCTTAGAACGAAATATCTAAAGCTATAATTATGTTTAGTGTATTTATATACTGCATAACAAAAACCCTGTAATCCATATTACGTAGTCTGACATATATGAAAATTATACATAAAAATATTTAAAATAACATCTTATTATCGTCTAAACGATGTATTTGGTCTACAATGTCAACGTACATACAAAAATTGTAAATACAAAGTTGTCTCTAAATTTATTTTCAATTTTGGTATTCTAACAACAAACCACAACTTTTCCATACAAAAGTGCTTTAAAATCGAAGATTAATTTAACTTTCATACAAATAACATGGATATACTTTTCATATAATCTCTATGGAATTATAAAGTGGATAGGAAAGATTCATGAATCAATACAATAAAAGTAAGTCAGTATGGCCATGGAGAGGAATTATTTGATGAACCGATTTGTAAACAATATTTTAAATTTGGAAACTTGAGTAAAATCCATTAAAATATATTTAAAAACTAATTGTAACGGTTTTACGGGGTTTTTGTTGCACTATACCTACGTGAAGGAATGATTTGATGTTAAATTATAAAATGGATAAATATAGCATTATATATTAATGCAAACTGACGAGTTTTTAAATCTTTACGTGACTGTATTATTAGATTTCGTTTTAATAAATGAAAATATAAATGTGTTTGTGTTTCTATATTATAAATTCCTTTATTTGTATCTAACAATCTGCCCCGGCTGCGCTTATGTAAAAAAACGCTAAGAGACCTTTTAATTGATGACAAAAGTCAGTTCAGAAGGTTTTGAGTATTTTCGAACCAAACTAATAAATATTTTCTCTTTATATCATATATTAGTATATATAAATCTTTATTCATTCCCATAAAACCATTATCTAAAAATGCGATTTATTGATTTATTATGAACTGTCTGCTGAACTCTAGATATAAAAAAATAATAATATTCATGGAACAATGAACTGAAAAAAATATATAAATAAAGATGAAGAGCGATCAATTAGCAAGTACCAACAAAATTCACGATGCCAGCCACAAAATACGAGGGCCGTGTTAATTTACACGACTTATAAGCTCCTAACACGAAAAATAAACAATCCAGCGATATCCCTTTTTTATCGTTCCCAAAGCAAAAACAGTTTAGAGGCTTCGACTGCGCGAGAGGCGGGAGGGGAGACGCCACAGGAGCGCTACTGCCTCTGCCGACGGTAGTACGCGCGCTCTACTCCCACCAGTCGCGCGCTATCTGCGCACACGCAGTCGCCCAGTACAGTGCTACCAAACTAAAAAAAGTGACTTTATCAGTGGATTTCAGTGATATAGAACCAAAGTGATTTATTGTGTTATCACAAAAGTGAAGACTGGTGATAATGGATACCATTTAAATAAATAACTTTTCTAAAGCGTCTTTTAACTGTTTTATGACCAGTGCAACTATTGTTGTGTGTGCCTCTACTAATCTTCTATTCACCTGTCGGAGCCACCTACTGCGGTTGGACTGTGAAGTGACAAAAATGTAATGAACAGTGCACTGTGCCCATGCGGATTTTTGTTTGGTAACTTTGCGGATTGACTACCTGATAGGGGTGATCAAATCGATCGCTCGACCCGTCAACTTGTGAGTTCCTTTTTTATATGTAATTTAATATAGCGGATGTGGAATAAATTGGACAGGCAGGGTGCGCTTACCGCTACCTGTATAAATTCATGCGTTAGATGTTTTTATGTTTACTATTGTTTATAGCAGATGACGCCGACAATTCTGGGAAGTAACGGGGCTGCGGTTTACCCTATTGTTCTGTCATTTTACAGCGGTATTTACTGGAGAATTGCTGCCACTGTTTCGCAGTAATTACAAGCAGTAGCTGAGATTTATTACGTTTTTAAGCACATTATTGTTAATGTTAAACATTAATGTTAAACACACGCTGGAATATTAACTAAAATTAACCGTTGTATTAAATTAAAATAAATATTACATTTATATCAGATACCATTTTATTTTATGGGACAATTAATATTTTTGTTTGTCTTTTTTATATTTATTATACCAAATTATTCACCAGAAACTTAAAACTCAACTTCTATTAAATATACTTATCCTATCATATTCAAGCTATCCCTTTAGCCTGAGATTTTAATTTATCGATTAAACTGGTATTGATATAAGCCTCATACACTAAACAGACTTTTAGATCGCAATATCTGTCTTGGTAACAGAAACAAGAAACAAACGTGTAAATCAGGAGATAAGTATACTTTAATGAGATTTTGCTTACATAGACTAAATCTAAAACGTTTAACTTTCTATCTGTAATAATCATAACATTATATTCAGTTGTGAATTGTAGTGTAGTAGCACAAAGTAGATGTAGTAGGCCAGAAAAACGTGTTTTTTTTTTAATAAATGCGGTATACAGTGTAGATTTATCACATGTGAAGTTGATGACAGTGGAATTTATTGCAGTCACCGAAGCATAAAAAATAGCGGCTGGAAAATATTATTTAATTATTTTTAAATTTGGAGACAACATATTGGCCATTAAATTTCTAAACATTGGAATCAATCGATTCGTTATGAACAGTTGTTTCTTATCACGCAAATTTTGAAACGGTTTAACGTCAAAGTGACTGAAGTTTCTGATGCCCAGGCCATACTTTTTAATATGTTGTAGAAGATTTGCAATCTTTTATGATTTTTTATTATCAATCAAATCATACATAATAAAAATAGATTCTGCAATGATTGTTTCGATTCCCGTTTCGAGTCTTGGTGTTTATGTAAATTAAATAAATTAAATAATAATCAATTAAACTTCCTTCACTGTGTGAAGAAGATGATGATATATTACTGTCTATTTATGATTCGGCTAGAAACGGAATTGATTCGATTTTCATAAGTCAGGATTAGACTGACATTAATGTACATATAATATCCGGTTATATACATTTCTTTTTTCTCCGAACACGGTACCTTGCTCTACATGTCTGTAATACAGTAGAGACGCTAATAGTTTTAATTGCTTTACAAATAGTAGTTAATCTATACCATCAAGCGATAACACCTATCTAATCGAGCGTGTGTTTTACGATGATTATCAGGCAAGTCTTGCCGCATCAAAATATACTTTAATTGTAAAGTTTTTATTGTAACAGATTTCTTGGAATCTCGTTTATTTAACTATAGTAATAATATAGTACTTTTTAGATTACGGTTTGATATTATATGTAATAAAGTATATTAACTTGAAGGATGTTATTCATTGTGTAGGAAATTTTAACTACTCTGATTGATTCAATAACCTGATCCATAGAGAAGGTTTATGTTTTTAAGGCTAAAAACAACTCCCTAGACGAGCAGAACTCTAATATGATAGTAGAGTTAACGGACACTGGAAGTGTAATTAATTGCAAGCTGTACAAATGCTGTCCATAACTATTTTACTACCAGTATATGGTATCTAAAAGTTTTATGTAATGCTGAAAGCAAAATAGTTAAATAAATTTAAAATAGAGAGAAGAAAAACTGAATAGAACCTACCTTTCCTGTGTATTAGTTAAGAGAAGTAATAATTTAATCTCCCTTTATAATAGCTGGTGATATCATACAATAAGAAGCCATATCAGCTATTGCTTTTGAAGTGATAAACTATTTAGTGAAATAACTAAGTAAAACAAATTATTGTTTAGTGAAATATAAGACCTCAGAAAGTGTGTAGAGCAAGATCTCGTCTCAGCAGGTATGTTAGTTGATTCCGACTGCTTTTTGGAGTGCAGGGTCCACTTTTAATAGCAGTTACGTCACTCAATTTTTACTGATGATGTTTTGATTAAGAAGGCACAAAAAGCTGTAAAAGATGACTGACATCGGATTTTACGGCTCAACTCTCCTTACCTCCAAAACTGAATTGTAAAGCCCGAGCAATGCGTTACTTTTGCTGTCTGTAAACTAGTAAAACGAGTACATGCAATAGTCGTCTTTTACAACTTCTTAAGAAATTAATTGATACTCCAATTCTTATTTCCAACTGAAATCACATCATGAAGAGAGCTGTTTCACTTATTAATTTCTCTCGAAATGAAGTAGCTTTTTTCCTAGCGCAGAGTTTTGACAGATCTCAGAGTGAATATTATTATAATCATGAAATACTAGTTGACCGGATAACGTTGTTCTGCCATATGAATGTAAAAAAGTAAAGTTCTTCTTTAAGGTCCAATCTATGACTATATCGACATTGATCAAAATTGGTTCAGCAATTTAGGCGTGAGAGCGTAACAAACAAACTCACTTTCGCATTTATAATATTAGTTGGGAAGTATTTTGTAACCTTTGGCTTTTTTTATTGCTGTAGAAGTGAAATGCTGACAGCCCACTTAATAGTTAGCAGTTACAGTTATCTATGGATGTTTGCAACGCTAGGAGCACTGCTAACACGCTGTGTCGTTGGGTCTCTTACGTCGAAATACATACAACACAAGGCTATAATCTATAACTTTGTGTTGTATATATAAGCTATATATAGAGACTAAGGGTGGTTGCTATCCACACGGGCTTGAAATCACTCCACCTAGCTAGGTTTTGTAGCTTTCACGATAGGTCCCCCTGGCCGCCGGAGTCAGTGTTCTATTGACTATGAGTAAAAAATTTTATTGATAACAAATAACATCTAGAACATCGTCAACATTGACCTAGAAATTATAAATATTCAATTATGAAGATCAGCGTAGTATCGTGGAATAATATAGAGATCGCAATGAAATATTCAGTGTGAATACACAGCGTCTTTAAAAAAACTACCCACTGATTAACCATGAATCTCGATCCATAAATTTCAATATATTTTAATGGAATTTTCGTACAGCGACACTTAAAACATGCCGGCACATAAATTTGAATACCGCCTCCCTTACCTGAATACGACTTAAAACTGACAATCATTACTCATAAATCATATTATAGACTCTTAATTACTTCAATGTGCGTATGACAGATAATGGTGTGTATTATCAAACGTATAATCAATGTTTATAAGACCTCAGACAGTGTTATATATAAACTTTTTGTGTACAATTTCAATTTATGACTTGTATTAAAGTTGTAATGGATTTTTTATATCCCGAAAAATCCGAATTACCGGAATCATGCTGGACCCGCAAGGAAGTTAACATCGTTATACCGGCTTTTGTAGTTTTTTTTTATTGCTGAGGAACAGCGGACAGGCTGACGGCCCTTAACAATTGAAGTTACCGTCGCCTATGGATGTTTGCGGCGCTAGGTGCACCGTGAACACACTGCTGAATGCACTGTGAATACTGAGTCGACTCCAACACACAAATGACGAACATTACAAAATATTTGCTGTATACAAATATATATGTAGTTAATTAGAATTCGTCAGTTGCGTTGGCGAAATATTCTTTACACTAGGTGAAAGGTTTTCACCTCGTATCGTGTAAGAAATTGTTTTGAAAATAATAGTGCAACCATATTCAAAGTGATGAATAATTTACCATTTAATACATGTCCGTATTTAATCGTCAAATGTACAGAAGCTAAATGAAAAAAAAACTGCCACATTAAAAACAGATTTATTGCTTTTTACGTATATGAAAGGTAGAGCAAAGTATGCATAAAATCTTAATTTATGCAAATGTAATTCGGCTTATTATTACATTTTTATATCAGATGTTCATTTTCTTTATACAAGCGGTACACTGCCAAGTACTAGGTTATAAAATACTTATATTTGAACATGAAAATTCCAAGGAGTTTTAAATATTCCTTTTAAAATGTTTATGTTATTGAAATGACCGGTATTACATCTCGGGGTCCATTACTTACTGCACTGCATACATATTCATATCTTTAAATTCTCGGACCGAAACAGAGATAAAAGTAGTTTTACTGCTCCGGAGCAAGTAAGATGGTAGAAACTCGATTAGCCGTGGCGTGCGGCGAGCGAGAGGCGTGATAAATGCTGTAAGGGGAAGCGAGAAGGCAATAAAATCAGAAGGCTTTTACGGTAGAACGGGCAACGCAGTGAAACGCGGGCCCGACGCTCGCCTTCCTTCCCGATCTCACTTGAATAAATTGATTCTAAGATTAATCTTTTGTATCAACTATAACTGACGGCCAGGTTTTTTATCGTCGAAGTTTTAAAGCTTTGATAGAAAAAGTATTAAATTCTGTCATTACAGTCGATTTGAGTAATATATTTAGAATGAGAGATAGGCGCTTTTAACTAACAGTTGTAGTGAATTGCTATTGGTTTAGTTCCCACACTCCAAAAAATCATGTTTATTAGACTAATATTAGTAAATTTTAAAATATATAATATATTACTTTTTCGTATCAATACAAAGCTATTAAAATTAATCGTTTTAAGTAGTAAAAATATAAATTGGATTAGATTATTAATTTAAATTTTTAGTTCTCACTCTTATTTTATTATTAATTACATACATATTAATATATAAATTAGTTGTTATTTCTTGTTTCCTTCTAAGATTTATCATTTACTGATAATGAATATGGGTGATATTAAATATGGGCGTGAAAAATTATTGTTCTAAACTATTATTACTATTTAACGAAAATACAGAACAAAAGAACAATTTTAATAACAATGCAAAAAAGTTTTAAATTCAAACAGACAGCATAAAAATATATAAATTTATTTTCAATGTTCTAGTAAGAAGGGAAATTCAAGAATTATAGTAAGAGAAAATTTAACATTGTACATTTTCATTATTTCAGATGAATTCATTATAAAGCCTCAGTGTAAAAGATTTTTAAGCCTAAATATCATAAGTAATCCTGAGCACAATAATGCAAAAATATACTTCTTATTTAATATTAAAATTTAATTAACAATGGTTTAAAAAAATAAATCCCTGAAATATATAAATACTCGCGTATCTAAAAATAAGTAGTATCGTTTCCTATGACAATAATCTTCAACACAATGGGATCACGTAAAACTCACAGACACCGGAAGTTCTATGAAAACACATCCATGCAGGCAAGCAGTAAATGTACATCAGTTTTATTATCCAACACATAATACTCAGATGAAAATAGTTGGACAAATCGTAAATCTTGATATAGTAATATTTTCACAGACGTTAGTGCTTCAAAAACATCAGAAGGAATTGTTCACAACTTGTTCATTACAAATGAGTAGATTTATTAAATGTCTACACAGTAGAGTATGGAAGCGTATTATTTACAATATCTGTAAGAATTTTCTTTTATGGTACATAGATTATTACTTCATAATATTTTTTCGTACATATAGAACACTGATAATAATATAGTGATGTTCATATATGTTTTTATATGTTAGTAGTAATAATATAGTGATGTTCATATATGTTTTTTGACAAACTTTAGGAGACTTATAAAGTTATAACATAAATATAAACTGTAGGTATATTAAATAATGCTACGAGTGTACTTGTTCAATTCTATTTGTACAATTCTAGCAACGATATTCTATGTGAGATTTTCAGTGCTGTCAGCCACTCTGGATTTCCACTGCAATAAAAATATGCATTATTCAACGAATCATAATTTGGAATGCAAAATATTAGTTGAGAAAAAGTCTTAGTATGAAGTGAATAAAATTTAAGAAGCCTATCTACATTAATTGATAGAATAGGCGAGCTCACAAAGGCGCTTTTTCAAATGTAAATCAAGGTCACATCAATAATAATAAATAATTTGCATAACTTTTACAAATCGTACATTTTAACGTAAATTAATTTCAAATATTTTAATGACATTATCACATATTCATTGTATGTATATTATAAAATCGCAATATTAAGAACTCGATCTAAAAATTAAATTATTTATATTAAGTATACTCCAGAACCGGATATTCCCAATATCACCAGAAGCCAAAAAACATACGAATGAGCATAAACTGATGAAAGATGCATGAGATAAAACTGATCAAATACGGGTTCTGGTATAAGAACAATAAATTAGAGGCGAAATATAAACGATATTAAATTCACTCTGCTTATTTAAGCTTTTTATTTAATAGGCAAACAAAACAATTTGAAAATGACTACTAAGCAACTTTTTTTGCTTTTTATGTGACTCCAATGATTTAGGCACTGATTTGCTAATGTCAAAATATTTTACAGTATATTACGACTAAAAAAGCAGGTGACGAAAGAGCTTAATAAAGCAAGGATCAGGAAATAATTTTGATGATAATTTTTACGAGTTAACTGCGAACCTGTAAGTAAATGATAGTTTAAAAGTGAAATATTATATATAAATTTAAAAGTTGAATGATACAATTTTATACGAACATTAGGGTCACTAATGCCGGAATACAACACAAAGTTATTATGGCGGTATACTAAAGACCAAAGGTGGTCGCAATCCAGGCGGGCTCGGGGCTACCACGTAGCTAGGGTGGGTTGTTTTGTCGCCTTTTATGACAGACCGACCCCGGCCGCAGAGGTCAGTATTATTTCTCCGTCCTTGCACGGATAAAGATCTGTCGCAATATAGATGTTCTTCAAAAATAGTTGTTTTATTCAATTCTAATAGAGACGAAGTCATCATATTCTGACACTCTCACGTGAGAACTTCAAAATGCAAATCAGCGTGAACTATATATAGAGCTTATTGATTAAACATGGTTCTCGAGCCATACATTTGCATTTTCATTACACTATTAGTAAATATAAGAAAATAACATATAAACGAGAACAAATTATGTATATTATAGTTATTACGAATGTATAATGAATGTGAAATCTACAGTAAGTGGGTTTGTATAGTGTGGCTATAGGATTCCCACACTGAACGAAGTGTATGACTGGAAAATAGTTGGTCTGATTTGGATATACTTATCTGTCAGTTGAATATTGGGCGAATGCCCTGTGATACAGCTTTCTTCCAAAAAAAAAACTGTAAATTGCCTTAAAACGCATTGTGAATAAACAATTATATGGTTGTCTGGAAAAGGTCGCTTGTTAGCAATAAGACCACTTTTTGGACATAGATTCTCGACGATTTACACTATCGCGGTCAGACTGGCGTCATGTTCAGCGGTCCCAGCCCTTGAATTAAACAGAGGAACACCGGGTTTAGTACGTATACTCGTACCAGCAACGTGCGTCTTCTAAGAGACGGGGCTCATGGATGGACTGCATGGCTTCCCGAACCTCTTTTCAAATTTGGAAAACAATTTCCATCCCAAAAAACGCTTACTGGTTATCTAAGTAAGGTTCACTTTTGATGTTTCCCTATGTTGAGTAATTTGAAATTTCAAAATTAACTTCTTAATTTGATCTATTGTATTTTAGTTCCATATTTAGCCTAATATGTAGACATAGCAGATTATTGGATTCATTATTCATTCGTTCATCAAGCATTTCATTTGTATGTATGCAATTATTATTGAGTTTTCCTTATTGGCGAACTAAATTAGTAATAATAAGACGTCAATCAAATGTCAACATGTCGTAATTATTTATTTTATTTTCAGATGGTCAGAGCGTGATGTCGGAAAACGGAGGAACGGCGATATCCAGGGCTTCTACACCCCGCCCTGTCACCGATACTCCAGTCACTGCCCCATTAAGGTCTAGACATGACCAATTCCTTGCAAGCTCTTCTGAGCGAACCCAACGGCCATCATCCAGTGGTAGAAACACAACTTTCGAATCACCTCAAAATCCATACCATCGACAGATGAACTCTGGTTCATTACTAACTTCTTCTCATCGCGAAACATCAGCATTTGTTCCCGTCGTTCCTACAAGATCAATACACCCTGTTATTTATCCAAATGAAATGCATCCTGCGTTAATACCCTCTGATATTATAGAAAGAGAAAGAATGCTAGACAGGGATAGATCAGAGCCTGCTAAAGGATCACCTGATCGGGCTGCCGGAAGTTTTCCCAAAAGAAATTCCTTTGATCTAATGGCAATGATGGTAGAAAAGAGAAAAGAAGTAGCGTTGAGAGAAGCTGCTGCAGCTATGTTGATGCCGCATCATAGAACATCGTCTATTGAAGGGATTATGTCTGATGGCTCAACACAGCCTCCTATTTATGGTCCTCCAGGACCTTTTCTTGGGCCTCCGGGTCCTTCTCCGACAGCTGCTGGGAATTTCACGTTTCCAGGCGCTGGTCTATTTCCCCCTGGGGCTGGTCCTCATCAGATGCACCCACATTTAGACAGAAGACTGTTACGAGCTCCTGGTAGAGCATCAAGGCCTAAGAAGCAGTTTATATGTAAATTCTGTAACCGTCAGTTCACCAAATCATATAACCTTCTTATTCACGAAAGAACGCATACGGACGAGAGACCGTACTCTTGCGATATCTGTGGAAAGGCGTTCAGGCGGCAAGATCATCTACGAGACCACAGGTAAGATTTACATTCTAGTTTTTCAATTAATATATTTATGTGAAAAATTACTTATTTTTTTATTGCTGTAGGACAACAGACAGGCTGATGGCCCGCTTAGAATTTAGCAGTTACCATCGCCTATGGGTGTTTGCAACGCCAGTGACATCGCGAACACGCTGCTGTCCCATAAGGGTACAGGAACTTGGGTCACTAATTCTGGAACACAACACAAGGTTATTATGGTGGCATACTTAAGGACAAAGGTGGTCGCCATCCAGACGGGCTTGAGGCCCTACCACGTAGCTAGGGTGGGTTGTTTTGTTGCTTTTACGACAGGCCGACTCCAGCCGCAGAGGTTTAGTATTCTTTCTCTGCTCCCGCACGGACAGTAGAGTTAATTAAGATCTATCTTAAAGATTCAAATTTTTTTGGCTTCTTAAGTGTGACAAATCTTGGTTAACAAGTCTTTAGTAGAAAAAATATATATTTTACTTAGGTGCCTTTTTTGTGAAGGAAATTATAAAGTTACCCCCGAGAAAACAAACGGCTCATTGAAATGCAGGCGCGTGCATATTTTAATTTACCAAAACATCTATCGTAGGTTATATAAATAAGCAATTTGTATGCATATACCGGCAGCCGGTGTAAGTCAAGTTGCAGATGTTAAGTCGACCATATCCTAGTGATGTCCGTATAAAGAAATTTATTTCCAGTTAGCAGTTTTCGGCTTTGCAACCGAAAATTATCGCCAACGATAATTCAGTTTTTTTATATAAATTAAATAAGCAAAGTAAAAATTTTATAAACATGTAATTAATTATTGGAGTGATTAATCTTGGTTTCATCAAAACCTTGCAATTTAGAGGCAAAAAGCTGTTTTAACAATACAGTTAACAGACTAAACTTCACAACGGGTTTCATTCATTTTCTTAACAAGAAAAGAACTGGAAAATGTGGTTTAATATAGGAATAAGAAACTACTCCTGTCTAATGAACAATGTGCTTTATTTTGTTACCAATAAACTAGCAAAAGCCAATAACGAATTTGTATTTTTTTTAACAAATTACTTCTAAGAAATGGGGTAGTACAATCTTTATTTCTGGCAATATATTCCCTAAACAAGTAAATTGACGTTAAATTTAACAAAAAGTAATAGTTAATATGGCTCATTAGATATGCAGACGTCTATAATATCACAAAACATTTCATCTTACATTTTATTTCTTAAGCACCAGCGGCTCGTTATTTCCACTAAGCTAATAAAAATAAAACTATTACCTAACTTTATAAACAGACCAAACATTCGATAGAACCTAAAAAATTGGATTGAGTTCATTCTTCAAAACTATTTTTATAGGAACTCTACTTAGCATCGTCGAAGTATAAGTGATATTACACCAAAATACCGTACAACACAAAATTATAATACTTAATATACATATTAAAATATCATACTGTAATATAATTACTTTCGAATTTTCGTCATTAGTTTTCGTAATCGTTTTATTCTTTCGGCTTTGTTTGAATTCAACTCTAGTCAGCGGTACGTCCGGTCGAGTACTTGGAAGCGAAATATTTATAACATAGCTAGTTAAGTTTCAAGTTTCTAGGAACTTCTTGCGTGATGTATTAGATGAAAGAAATTTCTTCAAATTAAAGTAGCACTTGAAGTGTTTAATTTGATAAAAGAGAGCTAATTTCAAGTTCTGTACTTGAATGGTTATTGTTATGAAAAAAATATTTTAAAATACACTAAAAATAAAGTACAATGATTTTACTTCTAGTTGTTTTTATAAAACAGTTTTCTGCACTAGGAAAAAACTTCATCGCATGGTATTTTTCTAAAAATACAATCTAGTGAAACATATTCACAGACTAGGTGCTTTTGTGCTAGGTGGTAGGGCTCCAAATCCGTCTGGATGGCAACCACCCTTGGTTTCTAAATATGCAATCATAATAATCTTGTGTTGTGTTCATGAGCGACACAGGTTCATGTTGGGCAGCGGTGCCACTTAAGTGGGTTAGTCTGTTTGCTGTTTCAGAGCAATAAAAAAAAAGATTAGAACAAACTATATCCATCATAACATGTTGTCCTCTACCTATATATACCTCTATAGTACCACTTGCGCAGCCAGTACACCAATCGTGTCGTCATTGTTCATCTATGACGTGCAATTGTGGTAGCATCCTTAACTTCCATTTTGGAGCACACACTCTGATGTTGAGTGGCTAAATTTTCCTTCTATAGTGGTGATGGTGCATTCTAATCCTGAAAACGGAAAAAAATCGAGTCATGCCCCTTTGTCATGGCTGCGAACTGTTATTCATTCTTATCTATTACAACACCATATTACAGACAATGGGACGTTAAGTCTTATAAATAAATATACTAACATAATTCACACGGTCTAGACCGTCGTTGGGTCTAGACCCAAAGTAAGCCTTTTACCCTTAATGACTGGTATTATTATTTTGTAAACAAATACATAATATTACAAACGAGGGGTAAAATGCTAATTGTTGTAAGCGATAATTTGGGTGTTGTTATATACACATTCGGAATCAGCGATTCTTTCTGCAAAACTTTAGATGGCTTTCCTGTGATTTTTATAAAATGTCGCTTGAGACGGGAATCGAAATCGTAACGCCCGCATTCGTTTAAACGGAGGTCGTCAAGGCGTATTCTACAACTTATGATAATCATAGTAAATACATATTTCAGTGGCATTTTAAATGCATATTACAGAGGCCTTTAAAATAACAGTAACGTATAATAAGTTAGATACTATCTAAGTAACTTGACTTTTGACACATAACGTGATTGATGTTTTTATTAGACTGTTATACGTCAAGGATACCAAGTAATAGGTAGTAGTCATAAAACGACACATAGTTTGTTTATAACACATAGTTGTTATAAACTATGTATTCGTTATTAAATTATTATAACGGACTTTTATAAATTACAAATAACATTAAAATTCAATTGAATATGAAAATGGTCAACGCTCAATCAACTGAATGGTATTTATATGTTTCATTTTACATACAGAATCTATTCTACGAAAAATTTAAGTCATGTTACTGGAAAATTAGACCTTAGTTTATATTCGTTTGAAAGTTAATTATAAAATACAATTATGAGGTGATGCGATCGGTTTAACGAAATAATATATTAAATTTGCTTATTCAAATGAGGTAGTTTTTCCTCGTATCTTCTTCCCAAAGTGTGTTGTTGGAGAGGTTTTGAGGCCTCGATAAGGACTTTTTATTCCGACATCGACACCTCGTGCAACAAGCAGCGGGAGCGTATACCCATACTTTCGGCGTGGCCTCACCATAATGCTCCGATGGCCCATCTTGGCTTGTTGGGCCAATTTTGGCTATCAGCGGCTTCGTGATTTCAATTGCTTATCTCCAAACTTCGCCAAGTGTTTTACTAACTCTCTAGAGGTCAGTAGAAGTGATATAATTTATTATGCACACTATCCGGATTATATTTTTCTTTACTTTAATCTTAGTTACAGCGGTGCATTGTTTTTTATCTTTTCATAACTTTATATTACATATTTTAGTTCGAGAAGATGTGTATGGTAAACCACACATTAATTTTGTATAAAACATTCCAAATGAAATCATATACTAGCTAGTAATAAATCCAGTAATCTACTTAATCCCAGAACATATAATATCTTAGAATAACTTATAAAAACTCTGACATACACCTCTTTAATCGGATTTGAATATTTTATGCGTCAATCTTATAAAATATCACCCATTAAATCGCTGGTTCCGTGTATCGAGCCGTCATCTTCTAAATTCTAAACGAATCAAATGTAATGCCATAAAAACTAAACAATGTTGCTCAAAATGGACTTTGCCGCTACCAAATCTTTGAAGTTATTGAAATTGTTTTTTTTTCTTAAATAAAGCTTTATGGTCTTAAATTGATATTTATATGAATTGGAATAATATTCTTGTATAATAATAAAATATACTTAAATATGTAGGCTATATAAGGCACATTTTTAAATCGCCAAATTTGAGTACTTAGATGCTAGCCGTCGTCATTGAACTTTTACAACATATACGCTACCACCCTCAAAGAGCTTATTCCAAATTTAAAGTGTACGCACAACTAACTTTTCTGAGTATTCTTGTGTAAGGACGAAATGGCTTCAGATAACAAATTAATACGCGACCTAATAAATAAGAAATTAATTTTATCTGCAATTTAATAATGTAAATATAATTTTACATCGTTGTTTTTCACAAAACAATCGTATTTTCTTCGAAATTGACTTATCTAAAAAGCATTAACTACTTTACCTTGTTTTTACTAACTAATGGACATTATACATTAAATACATAGAAAATTAATTAATATTTTTACAAACAATTTGTAAATTAAAACCTTACTCAAGGACAAATGATAAAATCATATATAAACTTCACCCTGAACATGTCACTTCATTGATTAGTCATACCATTATTATCTTCTTGTTGAAGTCTGTTGACTATAGAATATAGGCTACTTGGCAGGCAGAACTTTTTCGCTTGATTAAAATGATTTTGTTTCAATTTTTTTTTTTGTATCAGTTATTCATTTATCTTAATCCTTTAACCTTATAAGTATTTCATTTTGTATTTAGGCCGTCAGTCTACTGTCCCTCAGCAATAAAAACTGATATCTAATTTACTTTAGATACTCAATGTATATTATTATTATAGTAAGTCACATTCCTCAGAAGTGATAAGCGGTCGCAGTCGGTGACTCTTTTCTTTTTTTTATTACTGCAAAATAGCAGACTGGCTGATAGTCCACTTAATAGCTAGCCGTTACCGTCGCTTATGGATGTTTGCGACGCTTTGAACACTGCAAACACTCTGCTGTCCCATAAGGGTACAGGAAACTAGCTCACTAATACACATACACCACAACAGAAGGTTATTATGGCGGCATACTTTTAGACAAAGCGTGACTTTTACAACAGACCAACCTTGGCCGCAGATGTTATTATTATGATTATTCTTCGAAGTTACTTCTGTTACTTGTCTAAATCATCAATACTAGATTCTCTGCAGCATCTGATTGGTACCTTGAATATACAATTTACAATCTAATTATGCAAAACAATACGCGATTACTCGAATTTACGATTACATAAATAATATGGCAAGATTTGCTAATAAGACACATTTGTCTTAGAATTATGATCATAAGTCATTTTTTCTTGAGGTGGATATGCTTCATGCACACCCCATCGCTTTGAGACTCGCGGCGGGGTAGCCAACCCCGGCCGCAGAGCTTTCTTACTCCACCCCTACACGTAGAAACAATTCTATCCACCTTTGAAAAGATAAATCTTACCTCAGACCTAGCGGAGTCCACTAGGTCTAAGACAAGAAGGTCCATTTGTGTTCTTTAATCTCTATTAAGTGTATAACTAAAATATATTTAGAAAAACAAAATGTTCAAGATATTCAATCGTCACTAACAGTGTTAGAACGCGCTTATATTAAAATGATTAAATGTATCTAATCATATCGTTAGAACTAATGATAATATTTCTATGCAATCATAAATAACAATTTATAATAGTATAGTTTCTAAGTGGTTTCCTTAATGAAATAAATTAAAGTTTTTAGTTCGGCGAAATTAGGTATTCAATCAAGTTTTATAACTGTGCAAAACATAAATCGATTGATGAATTTTATAAATAAATTGTATTAATTTTGTTGATTAAAATTACTTTAGAACAGAAGTGGTGTTTGATAAATCACGTCACGTAACTTATATATTATAATATAAAAAATAAACTTTAAAACAAGTCAGTAGCTTGTTTATAGAAATTAGTTTTGATATTAATTTATTATGAATTATAAATATTAGCTTCCTTTTCATATGAACTAAGAAAAAGGACGAATGAATATTACCCATAAATTTCCTATACTGAGTTTAGTAGGTTACGTTTGTTCAAAGCGGTTTGGCAAATTAGACTTACTGTTATATTTCTTTTGACCATGTGTAACAAGCTCCTTTGGCATGACGCTGAAGTACAATGTATTTTTCTTATGCAAGTATATTTTTGTTCTTATAGTAGCAAATAAACAATTATCAATCTCAAACAACCTTCTATTAAATTATTAATATTACCAGCTACGTGGTAGGGCCCCAAGCCCGTCTGGATGGCGACCACCTTTGGTTTTAAGTATATCATCATAATAAGCTTGTGTAGTATTCCGGCACTAGTGACGCAAGTTCCTGCACCCTTAAGGGACAGCAGCGTGTTCGCGATGCCATTAGCGTTGCAAACACCCATAGACGACGGTAACTGCTAAACTCTAAGCGGGCCGTCAACCTGTCTGCTGTCCTACAGTAATAAAAAAATCTATAAGAGAAACATTACTTGGCTATAAAAATGGATCTCCAAATTTAAATATTTATAAATACTAGCAAATAGCTAGGGTGACTACAGTAATTAAATAAGAACTTTGAGGTCAACCATATAAATTATGAAACTATAAACGCCTGCTAAATATTTTAGTACCGATTTTTATCACAAATAGTAACGTAATAATATAATAGTAACTTGATAATATAATAATTAATATTAAAAAGAACCTAGACCTTAGAATTTGTCAAATATATAAACATGCATTTACTAGCGTCTTTGAATGTCTTGCGTGTGTCCGCCATCAATCCTAGTTGCCTATCCCGCGGCAACAATCATTTCTACATCCCCGACAAGGTGCGTCTAAATATCGCGACGATCGTTTAAGTAAATACACAGAATGTCCGTTTGATTAGTTGAAATTACATATAGGTTATTTAAAAAACTATCGTATGTCTCTATTCCGTTTTGAGGCTTACATTTGACGCTTTATGCGTAAGGTGTTATTTTTTAATTGACGAAGACTTTATCTTCTTTTAGCGTTAGCATATAACTTCTGTTAAGAATACATCTGTATGACAAAGAAGATAATTATCCTATTTTTATATATAGAATGAAAATAAAAGCTTTATGACTAAGAATAAAGTCTATATCTGAAAAAAATTACACCTCAAATGTTAAGTGCATTAAAATCTAAAATATTTATGGTTAATGTAAGACAACGATTCGCAAAGCGTCTGAACCACTCATCAAAAATTAAAGTTTTGGTCACAGTTATTTAGTAACCGTCTGAATAAGTTTAGTTAAGTTTGATTTGTAATGTATTGTAAAGGTTCCGTATTTCCTATTCGAGTGTACAATGTAGGATTTAAGAGGTATGTCTGTTTTACGATGTAAAGCCACTTACGCTCAATTATCCGTGCAGGGGCGGAGAAAGAATACTAACCTCTGCGGCCGGGGTCAGCTTGTCGTAAAAGGCGACAAAACAACCCACCCTAGCTACGTGGTAGGGCCTCAAGCCCGTCTGAATGGTGACCACCTTTGGTCTTAAGTATGCCGCCATAGTAACCTTGTGTTGTGTTCCGGCATTAGTGACCCAAGTTTCTGTACCCTTATGGGACAGCAGCGTGCTCGCGATGCCACTGGCGTTGCAAACACCCATAGGCGACGGTAACTGCTAAATTCTAAGCGGGCCGTCAGCTTGTCTGCTGTCCTACAGCATTAAAAAAAAAATTATAGATTTCATTACGTTATTTCTGAATTTTAATATATAAAATTTGTTGGAATTGGACATTTGTAAATTGCTATAATTTTTCACGTACAAAGTTAAGGAGAAAAACACCCTAAACTTTCTGGGATAAAAAAACACAAAAAACATATTAAAATTAGCCATTAAGTATAATATAAAAATTGAACTCTACGAATATTATTTATAGTATAACAAATAAATCAAAAAGTTAAAAGACCACGATCACTGTTTGCTTTTTTCGCTTGCATCATAGTTATTTAGACTATAAAACTACTTTCTATCTGATATTTGAGATTGCATTCTATCTGTTTTTCAGATAAACTGTTAATTAAAAAATCATAATAACTTACCCTTGGATTATGTCAAACTTAAAAACAGCTTTAAATTTTATCTAAATATTATCTATTCTGAGCCACGCAACCTAGAGATTTTAATAATTGTTATTTATTCTCTTTTCAATCAGTTTGTTCTAGGACACGACTTCAATTATGCATTATTTACACTATTTTTATTACTTTGGAGATATGCAGTTATTATGTACTGTTTATTAGCAATATCAAAACGCACCATATTACTGTACAGTTAAACAATAATTATTCCTAAGGGAGGAACCCTAAACATAGAACCATAAAGTAACGTAAAGATAAGTGATTGTGGATGTACAAAACGCATGTTTTATTAGTCACACTCACACATTAGCACTAGTCATGCAATTACATGGCGTTATTTTACGCACATGCGTTTTCGGATTTATAGTTTCACGCTCTTATGTAAATCTTATGACTTTTCGTAATGACTGAGATTCGGATATATCTAAATTCAAATTTCGAAGAAAGATACTTTTAATGACTGGAAAGGGATACTAACGACCCTTACAGTTTTATAGACTTTTCTACGAGCTCCACTCCTCCACTAAGCGCTTGTTTAAGTTGCTTGCTGGATCGACTTCAGCGGTAGCGTTGCTGTTAAATCTAAATATTGACTAAAATCATTTTTTTATAGTTATAGCAGAGTTATGTAAATTAAAACGATTGTTTTGCTGTAATTTTACTTTTAATATTATAAAGACCACCAAATACTTCCAATTACCTCCAATGCTTCCATACACCGCAAGACACAGAAAGAAGAGAGAGAGCAGTGTTGCCAAACTAACAGAATTATATTACCACCATAATCAACTTAATACGTTCTGGCTACAATGCCCTTTTAGTATTGTGATTACAACAAAATAAATATAAATAAATATTTTTGTGACAATTCACACAGCGCCATCTAGTCCCAAACTAAGTAGCATAGCACTTGTGTTATGGGTACTAGACAACTGATATACTACTTATATACTTTTTTTTTTGTAAATAAATACATATTATACATAAACACCCAGACGCGAGACGGGAATCGAACCCGTGACCTCCGCAAGCGTACCGAAGTGCGTTATCCGTTACGCCACCGAGGTCGTCAAAAATACATTAATAATAGTTCAGAGGAAATGCAAACTGGTATCTATGATTTATAAATTTTCAGTACATTTGAACTTATCAATAGTAAAATACGAAGTAATATTTATTTTGAAAATTGTAATGGCAGAATGGACTGGATTGAAGTCCAGCATCCATTGTCTAGACAAAATTCAAACTTACCTATTGGTTGGTGATCAGATGTATAGCTACGGGACTATAAATTTTACAATGCTACTATAATTGACTTTATTACTATTTTTTTAATATCGATTGTATGTATATATCTAATCGATATTTACGTAAGCTGAATATTGTTACCTGGTAGCTCTGTGATATTACACCCGGAAATCAATATAGAGGTCCCGGTTTTGAATCCTACAGTGGTATGTATCGCTTAGGCAGTTTTTATGACTTAATTTGCATATTATAGCATAATTGCCACGTGCCATGTATATGTAACCCGCAAATCCGCTTTGGACTAGCGTGGCGGGTATACTGCCAATGCCCTTTAGTGGAGGTCCTAGCGCAGTACTAGGACGCTTTAGCTACATTATTATTTATAAAATGTATAGATTCAACGGTGTGTGTACTCTATAAACCATTATTGATGTTTTTTTAGAGTACAATATAAGTACATATAGCATATAATTTATTTTATTAAAAATATGACATGATACAATATAAAAACGGACGAAACGAGTAGATTAAAAACAATTCATTGGGCAATATTTTAGTATAATAACTAAAATTTTCCTACAAACAATAACTGATGCCATAAAACTAAAATGGTAATATGAATGTGGATTAGATATATTTTTTGTTGCGTCCTCTACAATTTTATAATGATAACACGAGCAAAGTATTAAATTGCTATAAGAGTCGTTCTTGCCGCCAGGTGTTTGTAACGACAGAAAAATAAGTCTTAACACACTTTTTGATTTATATTCTATAATGATGTGTAAAGTAAATCAGATAGCAATTTAGGGTGATATTAATAAAATTTTACACTCCAATAATGATGATAATTATATATTTTTAAATAAATATACTTGTGTTATAACTACTAGACAACTGATATACATACTACTTACATACTTTTCTTTTGTAAATACATACATTTTATACATAAACACCCAACCGGGACGAGATTATACCCACTTCGATAGATAGATCGGTCATAGAATTTTCAAACATTAATCAATCATTATTTTTATACAAGTGAAGGAAATGTCAAAAATTAGCAACAACATAACGCGCCCTACAAACTGCGCTCCACGCAATTCGAAATGCTGCGTAAAGCTATGATTCCGAACTACGCTGCACGCAGCAGTGCTGCCGCAACACTGTTGCCGCGGCACTGTAGCGGCAGCAATGCAGCGGCAGCATCCATACAAACTCTACCGCGCAGCAGTGCTGCCGCTACATTGCTGCCGCTGCATTGCTGCCGCTGCATTGCTGCCGCTGCATTGCTGCTGCTGTATTGCTGCCGCGTCATTGCTGCCTAGCTCGGAATGTACTCTCATTTAAGCTTATAGAGATTGTATGGAGACCGGTAGTGTCGCGGCAGCATTGCTGCGTGCAGCGTAGTTCGGAATCATACCTTTAGGCATCCGATACTAACCACTTGGATGGTGATTTTTTTTATATTTAGGTGTAAATGAGATTTATTATTTATGAATCCATGAAATATTACATTTTTATCTTTACAATTAAGTATAATATTTTAGTACTAATAATAGTATAAACATTAAAAATAAATATGGTCATAGTATTTTACATTGAATTATCTTTGATATTGATATAACATATCAAAAAAATACGAGGATTTTACTTTTTCCATATATAAACAGTAAATATGTTTGAATAAAATTAAAGTTCGTTACACGTGATGATCATAAGCCCATATAATTTGAATAGAGGCAGGTGTGCTGTTTTGCACATGACTACTGTCGGGTGTGTTTTGTTTTACAGTAAAGTTTTTTTTACCACATCTAATTAATATACGTGTACTCGACTACTACATTTATTAAAAGCTATATCATTTTATACGGATCATTATAAAATACTGTAGATACCTATCAAAAGTTTGTGGTGTTTATTTGATATTCGTGTTTTATTCTTACTATGAAAATCACCGCTTGAAAGCTGCACACGTTGTCAATATATTCATCTGCCAATCCACGTTGCAAAAGTATGATATGTTGTCTGTTCCCTATAAAGGGAAGTCTGAAGTTTGTTATTATTTTGTTTATCTATATTTTCACTATGAAACGTCAGAAATACACATATTTTGATATGTAATAGTGTTTAACATTTTCTATGCACTATTTTATCCGAGCAGGAGCGGAGAAAAAATATTGACCTGTGCGGCCGGGGTCGACCTGTCATAAAAGTTCCAAGTGGGCCGTCAGCCTGTCTGCTGATGAAAAAAAATACGAGTATCATAGTATCATAGATATACTTATGCGTGCTTGTTAGTAAATCTCAAGTCATTACTATTAGTTAAATGTTATAAAGCTTACAACTAAGGCAAATATTATTTTCTCAATCAGAATCTGTCCGAATCCGAACTAAGTCAAGCGTGGTGTTCCAATAATAAACCTTTCTTGCTAACCATACCAAATCCTGCGCACTATTATGTTGTCTCCAATACAATTCGATGAGTCATCGATTTTAAACTAATTACGAAGCGAATAAAAAGTTAAGAATAAGTACGAAACCCAAATTACTGAACCGTACAATATAACTGCGTGAAAAAACATTTATTACCATTTGTTTTTATTTGAAGTTAGATAATCTGAAAAATAAAGTCGGAGCAATATCTTTTGGAAGTTTTTAAAGCTGGCGGTCAGCAGATAGGCAAATAGCTCATCTGGTCACCGACGCCTATGGGAGTTTGCACAGTCCGCGTACATTGTAAGTACACGCTGACGACTTTGAATACATTTTATAACATCTTTTTTGAAAAATCCCATACCGAAATGAAACCGAAACTGAACCCTTCAGACGGAAGCTCATTTCAAATACAAAGAGTACGTAACATAAACATTCTTGAAAACCATTTCATACAGGAAATAAGAGGCAGTAGATATGATAAATCTTATATATGTAGATTTACAATCACGTAGTAACCTTATTTGTTTAAATTTGTATAGTCTCAACATTACTAACAATATTAAACGTGTATTCAGTAGAGTTTATAAACTACAAACCAAAGCATTCAATTTTACATTTGTTGGCGGGGTAAGATGGCTCTCAAGAAAAGAAAACATCACGAAAGGGATGAGGCGCAAAAAGTTCACCATTATTTTCGTCCAGGACACCACAGGCTGTACACTAACCGAATAACAATTATAAGTACTTCCATTATAATATTATAAATGTGAAAGTAACTCTGTCTGTCTGTTATGTTTTCACGCCTAACTACTAAACCAATTTTGATGATTTTTTCTATAGAGGTAGACTGGACCTTGGAGAAGAACAGGGCTACTTTGAGGGTCAGTTAGTAACCGATAAATGTTAAAAAATTGTACCCAAAACCAATCAGGCATACATAAACAATATTGTTTGATTGCAAACTAAAATTACATAACAACTGTCACTAAAATATTCATTTACAAAAACAATAATTGGAAACATGATATCATCAACGATCATGTTTGTCATAATTATTCATATATTTTTTGTCTTCATAATTGTTATAAGATTGCACTTTATTGGGATGCGCACGCGCTTAATGCTAGGTTGTGATATACTGTAAATAATGGTTTATGAACCCTTGCCTTGTTTTGCCAATTCTTGGAATCGTGAACTCATGGTTAATTATCTACGGTAATTTTTGAGGAATAATGTTGTATATAAATATCTATTAGATAAAAGATGTTTCTACTTTTAAATTTCTTACGAAAGTTTAATATTATATAAGTTAGTAATATATTCGTTTACGAAATAAAAAATTTATTTGTGATATATTGGGAACTTTTTTCCGTGTAAGAATACTAACCCCTGCGGCCAAGAAAACTACCCAAGCTACGTGGTAGGGCCCAAATCCATCTGGATGCAAACCACTCTTAGTCTTAAATATGCCATCTTAATAACCTTGTGTTGTGTGCCGGCATTAGTGACCTTCGTTTCTGTACCCCTGTGGGATAGCAGCGTGTTCGCGGTGCACCTAGCGTCGAAAACATTCATAGGCGACGGTAACTGCTTATTGTTAAGTGGGCCGTCAGCCTGTCTGCTGTACTTCAGCAATAAAAAAAGCTACGCAATCCATTTTTTAATCTCATAGTTTTGTATAAATTTATCAATGCCAATTCCAATTCTATATCCCTGTTACGCCTTAAAATTTTTATATATACATGCAACTTCCTTGCAGATATCGTATAAAATGGACGGCTTTTATTCCAAGCATCGATTCCGTAACCGATAATAATGATTGAATATTCAAATAAATCAACTAACCGGCCTTACGTAAATATGACTTTTAATGGTAGCCGCTTATCGAACGATCAAATTCGACGCGTGATCAGAATTTTTGTTCAAGAAATTCCTTTTAAAAGCCAAAAGAATTGAGTAAATAATGAGGTAAGGTTCCGAGAATACAAGATCAAATTTCATAGTGCATTTCAATTATACATTAAATAAAGAACTACACAGAATTGATTCAAGAGAATAAACAATTCTACATCAACATCAACGTGGTTGTGGATAAGAAAAAAGCCACCTTAGACGAATCGATTACTGTATCACAGGCACCAAATACAATATTCCATTCAGCTTTTCGGTAAAAACAATATTATTCCATAGACCCTCGCATTCTATTTGTTTCTCATAAATAAGAAAAAGCAGTGCAGCGATTATAAAAGGTCTTGGTATGATCCTGTAGATATACTCAATAACTGACACACGAGCCCCGAAGAGTCAAGGTTTAATGTGACCTGGATTAAACGTTTAGAAGGAAAATAATCCCTATGTTTATAGTGTTTCTATGTTTCCATATATATCAAAATTATCATTAATTTCCATATCATACTAAAAAAAAATCCACTATTTTTTGAAAAAAAAAATCCACGTACAAAATAAATTAGCTAACAAATACTTCTCTAATTACAAAACAGAAAATAATTGATTAAACAAACTTGTCTCTTAAATCTCATTAAACAACTTTCCCATACATCGTCAAAGAATTTTGTAATGAGATAAGAATTCTGTGAGACGAGTCTCGTGCACGCCTTCCAGCGAAGCACAGTTCATCTAAAAGTACGTCGATAAACTTTTCCATTAGTATATTCACGCAGCATACAAAATAAAATAATTTATTGTTTTAACACGCCTTTTACATTAAAATGTGGTTATCAAAAAGTACGATAATAAGTATGTTGTCGCATACATTCATAGGCAGATGGGTTGAAAATTTTACAGTATAGTGTTTTATGTCTCCCAATAATTTTCGATAGAACACGTATAATAGGCTGCTCAACGGTACACTGAGATTGTAAAAAAACATAGTTTCTGCAAAGTATTGTTTAAAATTATTCAAATTTAGTGACATTACATTACCAAATAGTGGTTTAAAGGCTTGGTACCTATAATTGTTTGTCGTAACAAATTACATACTATATTTGTTTCAATGGATTAATATAGAAATATTAAAGAAATTATAGTAACTAATCACATGTACTAATAATAAATAAATTATGTAAAGAAAAGGCACGGAAAGAGACAATAAAAATAAAAATAATAACTCTCAGTATGTAATACAAAACAAATCATTTTAATCAAAGCTTTATTAGTCGATGTTATTAATAAAATTTACATCGAACATTATTTCTCAGCTCATATGCAATTATGATTGGTTCGAGACCATAATGGGGACTGGGCAAACCTCTACAGATCGCTCAAGGGGCCATGGCAAAAGGGATATCAAATTAATACTGAATCCATAATAAATCAAACCGGGGCAGGTGGACTCGCTCGATCCAACTCGCCTACGGTGATATGAAATTATCATGAAGGCACAAAGTTGTATCAAAAACGTATTAACTATTCCAATCAAGTACTTATACATATACCAATTGTATACAAATTTTTAAAATAAGTAACTTAGATCATTTATATTTAAGTAAGTGTTCTACTAATACAGTTTAATACCAATTATGTGCAACATGGTTTCGAGGATTGCAGAGAGGTAGGTAACTAAAAATCGTCACATTTATCTATAAATGTCAAAGGTTTCAATTTTGGGGTCAAAGAAATTCGGTGGTGTCTCTTTTTAAAATATCATGTATATAAAATGAATGATGTAGATGAATGTTGTGTTTTATACGAAACGTCGTCTACATCATCAGCGAAGAGGCTTTTGAAATGAATGCTCAGAGAAATAGCACTAAAGTGCTGGAATGTACTTTCTTAAGTATTTTGTTATGTATAATAATACACTACCTTACTTAAATAGTTCATTATAGAAATAAAGAATATATTATTAAAGAAAATTAATCGCCAAAAATGATTGAAATATTAAGAAAAAAGTCCAAAACCCGAGTGTTATCAGAAACTCACTCCAAAATTTGTAGTGTTTCAAACAGTGCAGAAAATTGGTGATCTTGTGTCAAAAGGATTTCTTATAATAGAATTCAGATTTTAGTAGAAGTACTTAATGACCGTTGCGTGCATGTGACCCGATATAAACAAAATTGACATTTCGAATTTTAAATATCTGCCTCAGGAAACACATTTTTTATCATCCCATCGAATGTATAATAATACATTTTGATTTTCAAATTTTTGTCTGTAATCACGCCATTTTAAATTCTTATCCCTTGTCATGTCAGAGACAGTGCTTGAGTGATTTAGTTTCAGAGGAAGTTCAAATTAGGACTAATCAAGAGTCGCTTTTAAGTTATTATTTTTATACTATTTTCCGTGGTGATTTGGTTGATTTAACTATTGACGTCAAAAAATACTATTGAGTGTCATTGTAGTGATGAGAAATTCAAATTTCGTCCTAATAGTAATTAGTAATAAATGGTATATCAGGTTGCATCTAAAATTTTCACTTTATAGGGGTCCACTGTTATATTGTAGTGATGTAAAAATATTACGCTCCGTTTACGTACCCATCCGTAACACTTTCTTTGTGCTTTAATAATCATCTGAAGTAACAAGTCGGCTTTATTTCGCCAAATTTTATTTTACGGGCTGAGGACCCGGAAATAATGATTGCATCAGTATCTCTTCCGTAATTTAACTAACACCAGATTGTAGGTGTAGTTGACTTGGCTCCCAAAGTCTTGTTTTGCTTTTACATTCCATTGTTTATTTTTTACAGATCTATAAATTAATGTAATAAAATATTTGAGAATATTACTTTCATTATCATTCACACCGTAAATATTATTATAAATATTTAATACTTCTATATATCATCCAAAATACTAAATATCGAAAGAATATTTAGTTCAAAAATAATCGTGACCAAGGCTGTAAAATAATTAGCTAGGCATTCTGTATGTTGTACGGTGTACGGCGTATTGATTTCACAGTTTCTTATTGCCTTTTGAAAGTTCTCTGCGCCGGAGTCGATGCCATTGCGCAATTTTGGGTACCGCTACAAAAAGCGAAAAATACAAGATGTTTACAGACTGAGTACGCATTACTCAACTTACTCGAAATATGTTTTTATTGTTAACACTTGCATTTTACCGTTCACGTTGTAGTTTAATAGTCATGTCGCAAGTTACTAGTTTCGATGAAAAAAATAATATTTTACAAAGCACTTGATAAGACACTTTATTTTCTATGAGCCAATATTCTTTAATTAAATGTAGCGCTGTAAAATTTTTAGATATTTTGAGTTATTTTAAAACTACTTCTATTTTAAATGCTCCACTAACTATAAGTATTTAGGTACTTTTGTGAAACCTAAACAGATCGTTACAAAACGATTCTAATCGAGTAGTTTTTTTTATTGCTGAGGGTCAGCAGACAAGCTGATGACCCACTAACAGTAAGCAGTTTTCGTCGCCTATAGATGTTTGCGACATTAGAGGCTTTGTGAGCACGCTGGTGTCCCGAGATACAATGCTGAAACACAACACACGGTTACTATAGCAGCATACATACACCAGGGGTGGTTGTTATCCAGGCAGGGGCCCTCCTACATAGCTATTATGTACTTACTCCGCCCCTGCACAGACAAAAAAGTCCAAGTCCGAGAGACAAAAGACGTTAGTGTTGTCATCGTGATAAAGACTTGGAAATTTAGATGGTTGGTTTCCTACTAAATATAAAAATGTTTTCATTATTTACTCTGTTTATACTAGGAATGGATTTAAATATTTTGCCTTGCATGTTATTTTATAATAAGCACTGTGATGTGCGCCAATTAATAATAAAATCATTTTTATCCGTGCCGGGGTCTGCCCACGTTAAAAGGCGACAAAACAACCCTACGTGGTAGGGCCCTAAGCCCGTCTGGATGCGACCACCCTTGGTCTTAAGTATGCCGCCAAATAACTTTGTGTTGTGTTCCGGCATTAGTGACCCAAGTTCCTGTACCATTATGGGACAGCAGCGTGTTTGCGGTACCACTGGCGTTGCAAACACCCATAGCCGACGTTAACTGCTGATTTCTAAGTGGGCCGTCAGCCTGTCTGATGTCCCACAGCAATAAAAATACTTTCAAATTAAATTTAATGATTTTCTGTTAAATAAATTTAATCATTTACGTATATCAATATTAAAATTTCATACATTAAAAAGCCACTCAAATTAAATGTAACTTTATACTTAAGCGCAGTTTAAATAATTTTATTAATATGTTGTTTAACCTTTGATTTCATAATTATTTATATTTATATCTTTTAAAAAGTATACGAAATTATTCCATATATAAATTAGCTGTTTATTTATGGAGAAATTAGTAAATAAGCTGCCGTTGGGCTTTCTTATCACAAAGATCTTCGGTTGCAAAATTGGCATTTCAAGTATTTCGCATGAGAGATTTAAAATTTTGTTTTGTACCTCTTGTAGGGTCTTTGACTTCATATTTACCTCTTATGCAAAGATTCTCTGATAACGGCGTATTCAGTATCTAATTATTTTAATGGCGGACTCGTGTTTGATGGTACATAATTATGGTAAAGCTAAAGAACTTAATGTTGTAAACATTTTTTGCTGCGTTCGAATTGTGTAATCTTAATATTTTAATTCAAGTAATCATTGACACAAGATAACTTGGTGGTATTCTTCGATCACAAGTGGTATTACACTTGTAGACCATTCTAGAGATCCCGGGTTCGAATCCCATGATGACATGCACAGCTTAGGCAATTGTTCACGTCTTGCCTATTATAGCATAATTGCCATGTGTCGATGGTGAAGATATACATCGTGAGGAAACCCGGCAATCCGCCTTGGACAAGCGTGATGGGTATACTGTTCGTTCCCCCTAAGGGGGAGGCCCGAGTCCAGCAGTGGGACGTTTATGGGCTGTTATTATTATAATAATTGACACAATAAAAATTTACAATATGTATTAAATATATTTCAGTTTGATGGATACATGGTAATGATCAATAATGATCTTAAGAATCAAAATTTTATATTTTGTAATCTAGCTAATTGCGGCTTCCAGCTCCGTCTGGATAGACTTAGGACTGAGGCCTGAGTTGCACCATAATACGATTATTAGTAAGTTTATTTTAATAAAAGAAGATTAGATGTTCCATAAGCTTAAGAAATTAAAAAAAAAATTGAGTTATAATTGAAAATATGAAAGTCAGTAGATATCGAATAAATATTAGAAATGTACGAGTATCATCCATATCAAGAATACTTGCCACCGATGATTCTACTTTCAAAATTAGAATCCATTTCGTGCGCATACGATCTCATACAGATACAATTTTAAGCTGTTTTAGATTATTCAGATGCCATTCGCCTGTTCGATTCAGACAGGTAAACGAATTATTCAAATTATAATCACAAAGTTTGCGTGTTGTATTCCAAAATGATTTTTTGTCGCTACATCTGATTCCGAAGAGACCAATTATGTGATCGCGTGATTCGGATTCGCAGCTTTAAAATGTATAACAGCTTTGAAATTTAATATTTTTTAATACATATTTGGAATATCATTCGAATGTAGTGTACCGCACGTCAATAAATATAACGCAATTCTTTAGACGGTACTAGAAATCGAATGCACGAAAAGCTAGGTTATACTTTACTATATCTATAAATCAAGTATAGCATGGTATTTGAAGTATTAGCTGAAGAAAAAAGCAATCAATAAATCTGTTAAATTGAATAAAATAACTTTGAATAAGTTTCTAAATTCGCAGCGGTATTTCATTGCTTAAAAAAACTGTCGTACTTGAATATTAAGGAAAGCGTCATATACACCTGAAGGAACGAATCCAAGGATGGTAGTTTACTTATAAAAATGAAAAAAAAAATCCATACTAATATTTTAAATGTGAAAGTACCTCTGTCTGTTACGTTTTCATGCCTTAACCGCTGAACCAATTTTGATGAATTTCGGTATAGGGATAGATTGGACATTGGAGTTGTAGCAGCATAGGCTACATTTTGTCGCAAAATGAAACTTGAAGGGGGTGAAATTGGGGTGAACGTAATTAAGTTTTTTTATTTTTATTTATATGGCACAACGACGATTGCCGGTTCAGCTGCTCTTTAATAATTGTGAATTAAATTTTATGTATTTAATATATTAGGATTATTTTAGTATATCCAACACAGTTTAACTCGTAATAATAATACCAGATTTACAGAGCTTTTAAAAAAGGCTGATTTTATTCATACTTATATCGTAAAGAAAGTATGTAATGTCGTAACCCGTTACCGAGTTTAAATGTCAACATTTCAGAGTTTAATAAATAATGTCAGTCAATTTTGCCAATCTATTTTTTTTTGTTTAAATTTATTTTACATAATATATCACTAGAAAGTGATATAATTAGAATATTTATGAGGGAAATTAAAATGATTACTCTGAAAAATACTTAATTATAATATTTCTTCATGAAAAATTCATGAATTGTTGGTGCTTTTATTGAAACGCATAAAACCCTAAAACTTCGTTTATAAAGGTAGTAGAGTAATATTATCGTAATTTTTTAAATTATATATTTAAAAGTGATTGCCTCATTTGCGCATACAACGTGTATAAATCATTGTTCACTAATTAACGTAGGTTTCTCCAAGTTTTTTTCACTTGCCGTAAACACTTGCCTTCATCGTCTGACAACTGTAGATGTAAAAATGTAAATATGTTTAGGTTTGTCTACACTTACCTAGACATAAGTTAAAACTAAGCCTTTTTATCACAACAAGGCTAGAGTTATCTAGACTTAGTTTGCCGAGGCTTTTTATTAAAAAGCATCATCATCCTATCGTTGAAACACGGTTGCAACCCAAACTTCGATGCCCAGGATCTGATTCTGACTTTTTCTTTTCCACTTCGCACGGAGTACTATGTTTGATTTATATAAAATAAAACAAGTATTACAAGTCATATCAAATGTTTATTTTAATAACACCGAATCATATTTTTAAAGGAGCCAGGTTCTCACACGGACGGGATTAACATTCCGAGGCGGATTAAAACGTACGATAAAGTGAACATTTTATGACTTGAAAATTTATGTATTTGACATGAAATTTGATTTATGTATGACTTAAGACCGCTTTTTATACAGCTTTTCACTCGCACGTAGAGCTCTTAGTACTTGTAATACATATGTAAATAGAGCATTTACAATTAATGTTTTTCGAAGCAAAGCCTAAACTCAACCCTTCAGCATTATGAAATAATTGGAGCGACTCTTATACTACGACGAGTATACATAAGCTTGCTTATGTATACTCTAAGGGGCGACTGCTATTTTTATTAAGATACTGTAATTTCTTAAAATATCTACCACGTGGTCAGTAAATTTTTATTAACACAAACACGTCATTTTATTATAACTAATACAGCATTCATAAGTCAAATACAACTTAGGAAAGATCATATGTAAGTCAGTTGTGCGCTTTCTTAATCTCTTGAACAATATAGCTAGATATTATTATGACAAAAACAATATTAAACAGATTTCGACTCTATTTGTTAAACAATAAAGGTTATATGGTAGTTCTCTATATACCTTGTTAGCGTGGGTTGACAAGACATATGCTTATCGGCGATTTAGCATTTCTTTGCTACTTAATCCAGTTTTTAAAAGCCATTAAACTTGTAGTAGCAATTTGTATTGCTTGTTTTTTAATACTACTATTATCGGACATGATGCTATGATTTACTGCAGCTCTTGCTTTTATCAGCTAAAGCTGGTTTTTATAAAGATTGTATGCGAGGTGATATTAAGGGGATGATGGCTTGTTATGATTATTTTTATTATTACATTATTTTGTAATAATTAATTGAGAAAATGATTAACCACGTGGACCCTGGTATAAGAGAATAAGAATACTCCATTACTTTCGTAAAAAGTTATTACAGGCGATTAAGGGAGAAATTTGTTTGCTAATAAAAATTAACACAGCTACATATTATTATGTTACAGCGTCTTTAAATTTGCCTTCTTGATCAAGAAAGACAGACATCGTAGTACATCAGTTGTCTAAAACCCATAACACAAGCGCTCTGCTACTTATTTCAGACTAGATAACGCTGTGTGAATTGTCAGAGTATTTTTATTTAATATTTATTATAACAATACAAGCTTTAAACCAATAATAACAATTCTCCGACTGGAGGATATAATTAATTATGCAAGTGGCGAAATCAAGGAAGAAATCAAAGAACAAGAAAAAGGAAGGAAGTAAGATCTGGGATTTATATTTATATATTATGCTGACAGTGTGCTATTGTACGTATAGTTCAAATTAACCTACTTACAGGTGCGTAAAACGATTAATAGTAAGGTCTATCTAAAAGCTAATGAGTATTGATGTCCTACATTTTTAATTTAGCGAGTTTAAAAATAATAGTTATACATCATTTTAGGGCACAGGAAAATTTAACGAGAGTGTAATTCATTTCTTGTGAATTACGAAGTACATTCATACACAAAATACACAACGTTTAAATTTGGAGACGTTCTTTAAGTACGCATCGCTTGAAATATTTCCTATTGGTTTCGAGGAGGCACAAAAAATAAACAGCGACCGGTCGCTTCGGCAAACATTCGACCGAGTGACTGACCACGCCAGTACAGGCGAGTACATTCAGAAACAATTAAAAACTGATAACGTGATATTTGGTTTATAATATTCCTGATCAAACAATAGCAAACACTTCGATCATTTTACTTTAAAATAAAGATCTGTACAATTAAAATCCTATTTTAAAGAGACAATAACGCTCAATTTATATAAATATTTTATGTCATTTATAACTCAAACTCGTCGTGAAAAACCAACTTGCATAAAACTAATTATTCGGTTTGCTCTTTTCTTCCACAATATTATTATATTTAAGGCTTTAGTCGCCATGTAACTTACTAGCTGAAGAACTTTCTGAATATGACTTGAGTTTTTAGAGTTGGAACTGCATCACATAGCTGTCAATTTTATAAACGCCAAATATGTCATATTATAAATAGTATATTTATACAATAGTATATAGCACAGAACAGAGAAGAGTGGCAAAGTTTGAATGAGGCCGACATCGACATGATAAAGAAAGGCTAAGAAGAAGAAGATAGTATATTTGTACAATAGTATATTTTAAGTTCATTTAATGCGAAATAGATTCCTTTAGATTTTTTATTATTATTGAATACTATTTTTATCCAGAGATAATAAAAAAATTAAAAAATAAAATGAACGCATCTCTTCGCCTATGTCATTAATATCATACTGAGTACGACTGTACTTAACTCTTAAAATATTTACATTTAAATCCTCCAATATTTGTATATGCATATTATGATTATTTTTTATTATTTCTTCAACATAACTATTTTTAATCAATTCTTTGATCTACGTCGATGCTTAGAAAATATTTGAGTCTATAATTTTTACTGTCATACACTAATTACATAAATAATCATGAATCTGGCTTCTTAGTAAAATATTACACGTTTTGAATATCTTTCTCATTTTAATATAAAGTTTTATCTTTAAAAGTTCATCGTTATTCAAAATGTCTTCAGCGAAGTTAGAAAATTTGTCTAATTATTATTACTTTTTTATTCTTCATAACTTTTGTGGAAATCTCAGTTTGTAATAGCATCGTGTTTAAGGTCAATTTAATGCGTACTTAGTTATTTTACTAAAACTTGATGGATTACTTTTAATATTAAGATAATTTATGTCAGACATGTGCATACGAATAAGGCATTTCGTCAAACCTTAAGAATGATACATAAACCTTCTCTCACACATTTTCGACTGATATAATTTAATGCTTAGTTCCTTGCCAAAGTTATGAATAAGCTCTTTCAAAAACGTTAACGTAAATAAAAGAAACTTAATTATTTCCTTTGGTTACTTATAAGATAAATACCAAATAGACACAAGTTTTATCCGTTTTTACCGTGGGCGAAGAAAGAATACTAAACTCTGCGGCCAGGGTCGCCTGTCGTAAAAGGCGACAAATTAACCCACCCTAACAAGCCCGTCTGGATGGCGAACATCTTTGGTCTTAAGTATGCCGCCATAATAACATTGTGTTGTGTTCCAGCATTAGTAACCCAAGTTCCTGTATCCTTATGGGACAGTAACGTATTCGCGATGCCACTAGCGTTGCAAACACCCATAAACGACGATAACTGCGAAATTCTAAGCGGGCAGTCAGCCTGTCTGCTGTCCTACAGCAATAAAAAATGTAAAAACGACTGTCCTTCTAAACGCTTTTGCGACACTTTAAAATTAACACACAAACACGATGACTCCAATTTCAAAAAAAGACACATCGATCCGTCATAATTTCTGTTCTCTGTGAAAAACAATCGAATCATTTATATGTAAAAACCAGTCCGAGTATTTGAAACGTTTGAATGCCTTTGTAGTTTATGAAGGTTGGAGAAATGTATGAGAAGTTACCATCATTAATCATAAGACCGGGCTGTGGACGAAGATAAAATCTGATACACCGTAGAATAAATAAAAAAATGTTTGTAAACTAATACGTATATATTGTGTAAAGGTTTTCAAGTTTGTTTATCTTCTGATATTTTTGTCAAAATTTTACACTTTTTTCTCGTAATTGTAGGAAATATCCGAAAACAATAATTATTCGCGAATATATCCTAGTTTTGTTCCGTTGGAAAAAAAATACAGTAATCTACGTGACTTTGACTATAAATAATGTTAAAAGTAAAATTAATGCTGCATATTTTTATAGTATTTGGTGCAATATTATGTTGTTTTTTTTACTAGATCTACAGACAATTTAAATTTTAAAATTAATGTTGACCACGGATTAACTTTTTATGCAAACAATTTCTTGATCTTTATTTATTTAATTAACTGAATTCAGATGGAAGATTATAGTAAAATATTTATAAAATATGTGATCCGGAGACAGTAATGTTGGAAATTGATGTTATCTCGAGGGCTATGGTTATAGCTCTATGGGTTGCTCGAACCGGTTGTCCTTGGACCACGGCCCTTGCACTCAGTTTGTTTATAACATTTTGAAATATTTGATTTAACTGTATGTTATAATATGATGAATATAATGCAATTATCATTTGTCAAGCTGCTACTCGTATACATAAAAATTTCTTTTTCTTTCTTCATTCAGATTCAAATTTCTTTAAACTATAATATAGTTATTATCACAAACAAAATTTAACTATCTAATTAACATTGTGCCCAATTACTAAAATATTTATAACCCATGCGCCAGTATCCAGCCTCGCTACTAAGGTCGGACAACGCTTGTCCAAAGACAACTTCCGGGATGTACGTGTACAATATGTGACAATTTAATATAATACTTACATGTACACTAACCGATTATAACAGACTCCAACTTTTTGGTGGTAGAGCTCCAAGCCCGCCTAGATGGCAGCCGCCTGGTTATAAACATGCCGCCAAAGTAACCTTATTTTGTGTTCCGGTACTTTTATGCGGATTGCATCGTGTTAATGGTGCCTTGGCGTCCCAAACATCTATAAGCGATGGTGACTGCTATTGTTTAGTGAACGATCAGCTTGTCTGCTGTCTCACAGCAATAAAAAAAACTGTACACTATGATGGGGAAAGAACCTTCGAAATCTCTGCGACGTGGATATCACACCACACTTAGTTATATCAATACTATATGTTATCTTGGTTTGTGTACGCTTCAAAAACTCAAAAAGTTCTGTACCGATCGAGCTGAAATTTTAGCATGGTATATAATCCGCATCAAGGATTGTTTTTATCTATTTTTTTTGTTTTTTTTTTTATCTAATTTTTGTTTCTCATTTCTCAACCATTCAATCACAATGTGCCACAGCGAAGCGTGGCAGGGTACAGTCACAATGTACCACAGCGAATCATGGCAGGGTACAGTCACAATGTACCACAGCAAAGCGTGACAGGGTACAGTCACAATGTACCACAGCGAAGCTTGGCAGGGTACAGTCACAATGTACCACAGCGAAGCGTGGCAGGGTACAGTCACAATGTACCACAGCGAAGCGTGGCAGGGTACAGCTAATTTATAATATAATACATACATTAAACAGTGAAGAAAGCGGACCCCGGGCACCGAAACAGAAGTTTAGGTTGTGACCGGGATGGTCAACAACAACGCTTAGATGAAGATGAAGCCATACATTAAGCAATGGTCACATCCATTTACATTTACTAAAATACCTGTATAACTGAACAATTACTACTCAATCATTTGAATCCTTTACCGGATGAATTAAAAAAAATTACAGGCATCTTAAGAAATTGACTAAAAAAATACAGAGCTTAGTCCAAAATCCGTTCTTACTTAATCCCGTATACAAAAATTATTCTTTGGTTGAATTCACTCGAAAAGTTTGACTCGACTCAGCTTCAAAAGGGAATAATCACGTTATTTATTACTATTATCTAAGAGCATTGGTTAACATAGAAAGGATTCACCTCTGACATGAAGGAGGTATTTGTTCAGTTATTAATTTTATTCATGTGCTTTTATGCAAAGATAAAAAAAATTACTTAAAATTTAGAAAGGTTTTTAAACGCAGTTTTGCGTTTAATTAACTTTTGGTATTTAAAAATATATTTAGTACTACATATCCCATGCTTTATCTCATGTCAAATATAATTTTATTCAATGCACGTATAAGATCACATTAAACTTTTTAAGAGAGTAATGATTTATCAGAACATATTAGTTGTACTCTTGCTTTAAAATATATTTATATTAATGGATATTAATTTCAAACTGAAAATGTATATATACTACTAGCTGACCCGGCAAACGTTGTTCTGCCATATAAATAATAAAATGTCAAAAAATTAAAAAAAAATTTTTGGGGGTGGGTCACCCCTAACATTTAGGGGGATGAAAAATAGATGTTGGCCGATTCTCATAGATACCGGATAAGCACAAAAAATCACTAACTCAATTTAGTTATCTGCCTACTGCCTACCCCCTAAGAACGATGGCGTGATTATTTATAGCCTATGACCATTTCTAGGTTATCATCTATCACCATACCAAATTTCATCAAAATCCGTTCAGCCGTTTAGGCGTGAAAGAGGAACAGACAGACAGACAGACAGAGTTACTTTCGCATTTATAATATTAGTATGGATTTACTTATCACCTACGATGGTGCCTTTGTATAATTTTATTTTATTACATTAAATATATGAAAATATTCTGATCGTTTTTTCATTAGAAGAGATAAAGAGATATTTTGTAGCGCAAGAAAAAGAAGCTAAAGCTTGAATTAGTAGCAATAATACGTTTTGATAATAATAAAATTCATCATTCAATAATGTAAGGCGAATCCTTCAAATGTTAACCAAATACAGCCTATCATAGAGAGCAGCCAATCTTTAATCTGTTCTAAGCACGTACAGAGCGATTTTATGGGAGATTAAAAGCGATCGGGTTTTTTAATCTTTTTTTAAAGTAATAAACATTTATTATAAGTTAGTAGGTATCTGATATTTTTGATCGTTTAATCAAGTCGATTAATATTCTATTCTATATTAAGTTTCGTCTGATTAAGATTTGGAAGTGGAATAATTTAGCGTTAATGTGTCACATCAAAAAGGGCGCTTTATTTTTTATTTGCAGTTTCAATTAATTAAAGGATTTTTAATGTAATAAGTGTTGTTTAAAATATCAAAAGATTAGAAATGTCATTCAATATTTGACTATGGGGAAATAGGGGGATAAACCTCTGAATAATTTTACATTTCATAAATGGCAATTTCTAAGTTGTCTGCTATGATTGATCGAAGTGATGTTACATAGGAATTTTTTGTATTTTATCTTTATTGAAAACTTTGAATTTGTTTTCTTTTCTTGTGAATTCAAAAAGTTACATTTTTGGCAATATACTATACGTATATACATAAATATACTAGAAGAGAATTAAAAATATTTACGGGGCCTATTAGTATATTTTTATCAAATCATATATGTAACGTGTCATAAATACAATTTTTTTTAACAAAATACAAACGATGTATTTACTTTTTTATTACACGTCCACTTAATAAATAAATAAATATAAATATTTTGTGACAATTTACACAACGTCATCTAGTCCCAAACTAAGTAGCACTTGTGTTATGGGCCCTAGACAACTGATATACTACTTATATACTTTTTTTTGTAAATAAATAAATATTATACATGAACACCCAGACGCGAGACGGAAATCGAACCCGTGACCTCCGCAAGCGTACCGAAGTGCGTTATCCGTTACGCCACCGAGGTCGTCAATAGTAAGCTGTTACAGGCTTTGCAGCAGTTTGCGACGCTAGGGAGCACCGCGAACACGCTGCTGTCCCATAGGAGAGGAACCTGGGTCACTAATGCCGGAACACAACACAAGGTTATTATGGCGGCATACTTATACACCAGGGGTGACTGTCATCCAGACGGACTTGGGGCCCTATTACGTAGCTAGGATTGTTTTGTCGCCTTTTACGGCAGGCTGACTCCAGCCGCAGATATTCTTACTCCGCCCCTGCACGCAGAAAAACTTACTATACATACGTTAATTCTATTACTTATCTAAATCATCAATACTAGACTCTACAGCATCTGACTGGTACCTTGAATATACAATTTACAATCTAATTCTGCAATAACTGACACTATGCAATGCAATTACTCGCATTTAAGATTACATAAATAATATGGCAAGATTTGCTAATAATTTGCTATGTGGTAAGGCCCCAAACCCATCTGGATGGCGACCACCTTTGGTCTTAAGTATGCCTAACTTTGTGTTGTGTTCCGGCATTAGTGAACCAAGTTCCTGTACCTTAATGGGATAGCAGCGTATTCGCGATGCCACTGGCGTTGCAAACACCCATAGGCGACGGTAACTGCTAAATTCTAAGCGGGTTGTCAGTTTGTCTGCTGTCCCACAGCAATAAAAAATAAGACATTTGTACCGAAATTATTGAACACAAGTATGTTTTTTTTGAGGTGGATATGCTTCATGCACACCTCTCCGCTTAGAGACTTGCGGCGGGATAGTGTGGAACTCTCAAGCAATGGTCCCGTGCGCCAACAGTTGAAACGGAGACGAATGTCACTGATTATACCCAATAAAACCAATTGGCTAAAATACTTGTGAATTTACTTCACAATAATGGAGTCCTCCTAATTTTTTGTATATATCTTGTATAATCATATCGAAATTTAAAATATACACAATAGTTACATCAAGAAGTACCATACACACCAGCCAGCCAATAAAAATAGGTATGGCTTTGCCCTGTGAAAGTAACTACTTAACAGTGGACACTAGCAGTTAAGACTTTGGATGTAACAGAGGTTAATCTGTTGGATGATGTAGATGAATATTACAAACTGCGGAGAAGAGAATGCTGACATGGAGTTACAAACAATTTTAGAATTAGAATTGATTATACAAATGATATATAAAAATACTGATTGACGACCTAAAAAATAACAGACAAGCACGGAATGACTATATATTCAACGGGAAGAATGCCATGTGACAAGGAAAATGCCAGAGTTGAGAGTGGTTAGATATCAAAAAGAAGATAGATGAATTGCATAAAAGAGGATTTGACGAAAGAGTTTGAATTTTGAAATGACGGCTAACAGAACAGTGAGGAAGGAGAGAACATATTGTGCCGAACCTATAAAATAAAGAGGACTTCCTAAATAGGAATAAGCGTATCAGGATCATAATAATGATGAATTATATAATCCTATTAGTCAGTTCCCATTTAAATGTTTTAATTTATAATTCAATATTTTGTTGTTTATCCTTTTCTGATGAATATTTTAAATAAATTTAGGAATTTAATTGGATTCGTAACAACCATCAATGCGTTTGATTAATGGCATATCCCGTCCTCAGTATAATTGCTAGTTGGGATAATGAATCAAGTGTCGGCATTATAAATCTGATAAGTGGAACACGTTTTTGACTCCAATAATTACGAAGGCTCTATTATGATAGAGTTTAGATAGAGCTCGCAGCAGGTTTTGGTTTGTTGTCACAGTTGTAAATGTAACGCGTGTATTTTGATATGGATTCTGAAAAAATGTATCTAGGTTTCACACAGTGTCTCTTAGACACGTTTTATGGCAACCAGTAACTTAACTGGGGAAAATTTCTAACCATCTAGCTTTAGCTGGGCATCGGTAAGAAGCAGATTGTAGAAGTGTAGACGTGACGTTCCAAAAGGTGATCAATAGAATTCACTACCGCTAATTTAAATACACAGTTTTAAATTAAGACGATGATTGTCTCATTCAAAGCGTTTCATTACAGTTGCAATTGCTTTGAAACTTGGAGTCCGCAATCGAGATATAGACGTTAAATCGAACTCTGTGCCTCTTTGCCTCACTTTGATATATCAATTTCATCATCATCATCATCTCAGCGATGAATCCCGGTTGCAGCCCAAACTCTCGCTTCGGCGCCCGGGGTCCGCTTTCCGACTTTTTCTTCTCCACTTCGCACGGTCTTCAGCATCCCTGGTAGTGAGACCATTGGCACGCATATCACCCTTTACGACGTCAAGCCAGCACTTTTTGGGTCTACCCCTCCTGCCGGGGCCCGGCGGAAGCGGCATGGCCAGACATTTGTTTCCCACGTAAGCATACGGTTGCCGTAAAACGTGGCCATATATATCAATTTCATATGCACAGAAAATATGGGTAACGTGATGAAAAACAAATAAATGTCTGAAACGGTGGATTCAATCTGCAGTTGCAATACAAAAAGCATAATTTAACTACTTATTTTATCTTCTACTGATATTTTTTAGCTAATAAATAATAAATCTCCTAGATGTTTAAATAATAGTTACCATAAACTAAAATATAATAAAATGTTAAATGTAAGTAGCATATTATCGTTTGAGTGAATCGAAAAAGTTCTAAAATAGCATTCGTTTTATGCTTTTATCTTTTAAATGGTTTTAATCTTATCAGTTTTTTAACTCAACATGTCCGGCAACAATAAAAATATACAACCTGCCTGTTCCCAAGATCTCAATACATCAAAATCGTGAACTATCGATTAGATATTATTAAAAAATCGATTAAATTACGAGTTATTGCTACCAAAATTAATATTGAGAGAACGATTTTTATGAAATTAGCAATAACAATCATAAAACGAGACGAGGATCAGGTTTCACGAACATATATGAACCGTGAAAAATTGTGTTTTAGAACTATTCAACCGTGTACATAATGAAGATATTTGATACTTAGTTGGATTATATGTCGTTTTTTAAGTCTGTGAGGCGCCATTTTTTATGAATAGCCGTGTTTGTTGTCCGAAACTTAATATTGTAACAAAAAGTTATAAAATACGAATATGCAAAATTATGATTGATGCACAAAATGAACACGGCAAATTGCTACTCGGAATTGTGTTACTACTTGATATTTCCAAAGATTACTAAATAAAACTTGGTGGGTTGTTTTGTCGCCTTTTACGACAGGCCGATCCCGGCCGCAGAGGTTAGTATTCTTTCTCCAACCCTGCACGGATAAAATTTCTTAGATATGAGGTTGTTATTCTTCACAGATAAACATTTTCTTTTAAACTTAGCTAAACAACTGTATGTTGTAACAACCTAGACTGCACCTGACACAGAACGAAGTCAAGTACGCACAATGAGTGTATACGTCAGTCAGAGGTGAAATTGTGTGTGAAGCGGCAGCGGCCAGCCGTCGCTCCCATTACGTCGCTTGGCCTGCGTACGCGCCGCCAAACCGGCTTCGGTGGCGCTTATGTATGTAGCAGTTACTCGTCGATGTTTTAACTGTCTAAATTTTAGACTAGACTATCAATCATGGTGTGATTTATCTTCTTTTTTGTGACATTCGTATAGTTTATCCGAGTTTAGTTTATTATGTTCCCACAATAGTAATATTTCGTCTATATCTTATATATTTTCCTATTAATAAACATATTGTAGTAATTTAATTTCTAAAATATCTCACGTAGCAAAAGTTTTCAGTTTTATCAATACTTCTATGTTTTATTACTTTCAGAATAAAGTCATCTGTATAAATAAATTCTTGTTCGTAGCTTACCACAGAGCCGCGTGGTCGAACCTCTTTGCCTCGCTCCATTAGTATTTTCCATTTATTTTTTTGTACCCGTACCTGTCCGAGTTTTGGGATTTAACTTTTTATATCCGTCGCGTCCGCTGCGACGAATACAAAACACTTCGCCCTATACAACAGCGTATCCATCATTAAAGGGCTACTAAGATTGATCATTATAAACATAAGTCAAAAATATTCTTTAATACCGAAGAATATTAAATTATTTATATTTTTTTCTATTACTAAAATAGCATATAAAAAAAACTCATAAAACTCTGTCATAGAACTAGGAAATAAAGTTAATCGTAAAATTAAAACAGCTTTTAATGAAAATGAGATCAAATGCTTTGGAACATAAAAACTAGGAGTAGGTTAACATTGTTATAGACTATACTATACTATTTGACCAGGCAAACGTTGTTCTGCATCCTTCTAATTACAGGAATTAGAAGGATAGCTCGAGAGCTGTGGACTGTATGAGAGAGGAGGGACTGACCTTGATTCCACTCCTTCCCGAATCGGTTCTGATCCGCTCGCGGAGGAACTGTTGCACGGCACCAGCTAAAAGTCACGCACACTGAACACATAATCTTGCACGGCTAATGAGAGTTAGGAGTAACTGAAGCCAATTGCGCACGGCGCAGATAATGGTCTTCAGGGAGGCCGAACGTCGGCTGTCCTGAACCTTTGATGTCCGACCCCTTCTGTATTGTATATAAATATTTTTATACTAAACTACTATATTAATATACTAAACTTAGTTTCATTATAGGAACTTATATAAGGAAAATGCTAGAAATGATAGTGGATGGATACAAAAGATACTCCTTTTGTATCCATCCACTATCTACTATTGGTCTACTGACCAAAGAAAAGATGGATGGATTGTGTAGAAGATGATATGGCAAAAAAATGTGTGAATCTTCAGTAGACGACTAATAGAAGAGAGTGGAAGGAGAGGACATATTGTGCCAACCTTACATAGCTGGGATAAGGGCAGGAAGAAGACTCAATTTGTGTTCTTAATACATTCATGTCAACTAACCTCAATATTGTAAGTAAAATCCACCTCATTAACTTAACAATTACTTTTAACTTTTACATGCGCGTGGGTGTCCTACTTGAATGGCTTTGAGCACAATGAGTCATTACTAGACGGTGGTCGACTATAATGATCTAGATGCTACCTACGCAAGAAAGTTATTTATTGTCCCAACATGATAATAAAATGCGTTTGCTTACTGTTTAATTACTTTACTTATATATTATACTTACTGAGTTGTATAATATAAGGACCGCTGAAGCACTTTGGCGTTGAATGTCTGTATGAATTATGACTTTGTTGTTGTATGTGTATCCCGAGGATAGGTATAATAACGCAACCCCAGGCTTGAGGCCCTACCACGTAGCTAGCTATATTTATTTATCTGCATTTTGTTGGCTTTATTCAAATTACATGAAGTCGATCGGTCCCTTCTTCTTGGCCCCTTTTATACTTGTCAAGACATTTTAATAGGGACCATACCTTACTGCCTTCATTTGCTACTTTACAGATAGCAAGGAAAAGTCACTTAGTATGTGTATTGCTAGACTTTTTCTTTCGAAGTTCTAGAACGAAATTTCTGTTTGTATGGTTCCACCAGGTATACTGCTCGTATGCGTGTTAAGAAAAAACCAAAGAGAAATCTTCAGGATAGGAGTAATGCTTATAAGCGTGCCGTGTGGTCCCGGCCGAAGAAAGAATAGGGCCACCCCAAATCATCCCAAGGGAGTCGTAAAAGCCGACTGATGGGTCACTCCCTCTGCCAGCTTGCATGCGGCGAGGGAAGGACACCTCTAGGTTTCCCTTTAGAGGTTGGGAGGTCGGACGGCAGTCGCTCCCGTAAAAACCAAAACTAGCCAAGTAATCATGGTCAGAACACGTAAAGGTATTGTCACGGATAGGGCGTCGCCGCAAAACGACGCGCAGGAACTTCGCCCGACTCCTGTGACAAGTGGACTAGGGCTGCCGTGCCGTGGGCGAGCACGGCTAAAGACACTAGCCCCATCCAAAAGGAAACTCCGCTTCGCAACGTGGAATATTGGCACGCTAACCGGACGCGCGAGAGAGTTGGCCGATGTGCTCTCCAGGCGGAGGGTGGCCGTGGCGTTCCTGCAGGAGACTCGGTGGAAGGCCAGCAGATCCCGGTTCATTGGGAATGGCTACAAGCTGATCTACACAGGTGCACCTGGTGGGGAGAATGGGGTTGCCATAGTGCTCTCGGAGGAGTTCCAGAACGACATTTTGGAAGTGAAACGTCATAGCGACCGGCTTATGGTCGTTAGGGTGCTTATCGATGGGGTAGTTACCCACTTGATAAGTGCCTATGCGCCACAGGCCGGTTGTGACGACGCCGATAAAATAGCGTTTTGGAATCAACTCGGAGAAGTGCTCCGTGGAATCCCATTATCACAGGGGATCGTTTTGGGGGGTGATCTGAACGGTCATGTGGGTGATGAATGTGGGGAATTTGAGCGTGTTCACGGTGGATTTGGGTACGGTAGCCGCAACGCAGAAGGGGAGGACATCCTCAATACGTGTGCGGCTGCCGACCTTGCCATCGTGAACACGTATTTCAAAAAGAGACCCGAGCATCTCATCACCTACAAGAGCGGGAGGAATGCTACCCAAATCGACTTCCTACTCACTAGGAGACACCACATCAGCAAAGTGGCCAACTGCAAGGTCATACCCGGTGAGAGTCTCACTGCACAACACCGTCTTCTTGTCATGGACCTCTGCGTAAAGCCCAAAGGCAAATGTGTCGACCGCCTTCAACGCCGAATCAGGTGGTGGCTGCTTGATGAAGTCAAGTCCCAGGAGTTCGCTTCTGCCATCGGCGACAAGTGCGCTGGTGGTGAGGGCGAACCGGTTCAAGCTTACTGGGACAGGATTCAGGCGGCTATCCTTGGGTCGGCGAGAGAGGCGCTTGGCGTGTCTAAGGGCGGACGCAAGTGTGACAAGGAGACTTGGTGGTGGAACGACTCAGTCCAGAGGGAGACCAGGGCGAAAAAAGCCCTCTTTAAGAAGTGGCAAGCGTCCAGATCTCCTGAAGATCGCGACGCATACAAAGATGCCAAACGCGCCACCAAGAAAGCTGTAGCCAGAGCCAGACGAGACCACTTACAACCACTTTACGATAAGTTGGACTCGTCTGAGGGGCAGAAGCTCATATATAAGTTGGCGCGCTCCAGGGTCAAAGCGGCACAGGATATCTCCAAGTGCCGCTGTGTAAAAGACCCCGGGGGCAACTTGTTATGCGAGGACCTCGCGGTGAAGGAGAGATGGCGCTCATATTTCCACGAGCTGCTGAACAAGCAGCATAAAGAGGTGCAGCCGCCAGATCTTCCTCCGAACCAAGGACTAGTGCCACTGATAACGCCTGCAGAGGTCCAGAATTGTCTTCGCCGCATGAAGAATCGGAAAGCTGTTGGATCCGATGGAGTCCCCATCGAAGCCTGGAAGGCGATGGGCTCTCGTGGTGTGGGCACTTTAACCGACCTTTTTAACCGGACACTCCTCACCGGTACGGTCCCGAACCAATGGAGGCTGAGTATCATTACTCCAGTCTTCAAAGGCAAGGGATCGGTGCAGGAGTGCGGTAGCTACCGCGGTATAAAGGTCATGTCCCACACCATGAAGCTCTTCGAGAGGGTTATCGACTCTCGGATTCGACAGGAGTGCACTGTCTCGGAATGTCAATATGGGTTTCGCCCTGGTCACGGGACAATGGACCCTATTTTCGCCCTAAGGACTGTCGCGGAGAAATACAGGGCGAAGAATACGCCTCTGCATTGTCTGTTTCTTGACTTGCAGAAGGCCTTCGACTGTATTCCTCGCGCGATAATCTGGTGGGCATTGCGGTCCAAAGGGATTCCAGAGGCCTATATTGGGATCATCCGAGACATGTACCGTGATTCCGATTCCGTAGTTCGGACCGCTGTTGGCGACACAAAACCTTTCCCCATCACCGTCGGTGTGCACCAAGGATCCGTCCTTAGTCCGTTTCTGTTCAGCGTGGTATTAGACGTATTGTCAGACAGCATCAGAAACTCACATGAGCAGCCCCCGTGGCTGCTCATGTATGCTGATGATATCGCGCTGGCAGATTCGGACAGAGGTAGGCTGGTGCGACGTGTGAAGGTGTGGAAAGAGTCGCTTGAGAATGGTGGTCTGAAGCTCAATGTGGCAAAGACCGAGTACTTGGCCTGTAACTCCACAGATCCCACACCCGTACGCATAGACGGCAACACGGTCGAGCGCACGGACCATGTGAAATACCTGGGATCTGTGTTTCATGCGTCTGGTGACATCGATTGCGACGTCAAGGCACGCATTGCTGCCGCGTGGACCAAATGGCGTGAGGTAACTGGTGTCATTTGTGACCCCAAGATGCCGGTAAAGTTGAAGGGACAGGTCTATAAGACCATCATTAGGCCTGTCCTTTTATACGGCTGTGAAGCGTGGCCGGTGTTAGAGCGACACAAGCAAGAACTGCGTGTCACGGAGATGAATATGCTGCGGTGGATGTGTGGAGTGACGCGGAAGGACCGCGTTAGGAACTCCCGCATTCGCGGTAGTCTTCGTGTCCGTGACATTGCAGATAAATTGCAAGAGTGTCGGCTCCGTTGGTATGGCCATGTTTTACGGCAACCGGATGCTTACGTGGGAAACAAATGTCTGGCCATGCCGCCTCCGCCGGGCCCCGGCAGGAGGGGTAGACCCAAAAAGTGCTGGCTTGACGTCATAAAGGGTGATATGCGTGCCAATGGGCTCACTACCAGGGATGCTGAAGATCGCGCGAAATGGAGTAGAAAAAGTCGGAAAGCGGACCCCGGGCACCGAAACGAAAGTTTGGGTGGCAACCGGGACTAACGCTGGGATGATGATGAGGAGTAATGCTTATAAGTACAGGAAGTTTGGCATAGTTGTTTTGCTACTCTATTTCATTTTGGTATGTTCAGTATTAAGATTAGTATCGACTGATATTAATATCTCCGTTCTTATTGTAGCATACTATCATCCCTTTTGATAATTTACCTATCCGATAACTTCCTCCGTATGTGATTTATCTTTGTATTCACTTGTATTTTATTTATAATATTATTACGGAGTACTATCCATACTAATATTATAAATTTGAAAGTAACTCTGTCTGTTACGTTTTTACGCCTAAACCGCAAAACCAATGTTGATGAATTTCGGTATAGAGATACATAGGACTTTAGAGAAGGACATAGGCTACTTTTTGTCGCGAAAATGACACTTGAAGAAGGTGAAATGGGGGTGAACATAATTAAGTTCTTTTTTATGTGGTAGAACAACGTATGATCAGGTAGTATAAAAATAAAATCTAGGTCCCCACCATAAGACTCGAAGTTATTTAGTTTTTTTTAAATTTATTAATCAAATTAATCAAATTACAGTTATTACATTGGCTTAATAAAAATAACTGCATAATAAATCACTAAGGTACAATGCCATCAAAACTTAAGTCTACGTACGTTCAAATGAATAATTAAAATTAGGTTACAAATTCTCTAAAAAGTATTTTTAAGTGAGGTTTTAATATTTTTTCGGGTTATATTATCTCTTATATTTCTTGGTAAATCGTTTAATAATCTTGGAACTAAGTAGGTAGTTGTGCGCTTGCCGTACATATTCTTCGCGCCGCTAGTAGCAAATCGGTTTAGAGCAGCGGCCCTAGTATATACAGCTTGCTTCATTTTAGTTTGTATTTATTTATTTAAAAAGTTTTCCTTATGTGTCATTTAAAAAAAAAGTATTATAAGTTTCAATACGAAATACGTTTCGTATAAGAAGCACATTCGCTTTGACAGATAACTTTGTCTTTAGTTAACGTTAAGTGCGGGATTTCAAAAGAAAACCATTAAAACCACTATTTTAATGTTTAACTTAAGTAACGCAAACAACAAGTTAAATTATTCCGTTTACTGACACATACAAAAAAGGACTAATACAAATTTATTCCCAGATAGGAAACGATTTGATACTTGGAATCTTATTTTGTAAACCGTGAATGTTTTTCAAATTACAAAAAAAAATATTTTTACACATGAGATATATATTGTAATATAGTCGTAAATTACTATGAATGTGTATAGATGACAGAAGAATATACTACCAAAAGTGCGAATTGTAAAATACTTTAACATATAACGTAAAAACGTTATTTCGTTAGGCAACGTTTCCTCAAAACTATCATATAAATTTATCGTGTTATATATAAGTACCAGTAGTTTTTGTGAAACTTTATCGCGATGTTTTCTTCGCCGTTTAAACCAATAGGCTTATAGGCTCACCATAAAATGAATACCTAAAAAAGGCTAACTTGACGTTATAAAAGGTGATAAGCGCGCCAATAACTTACAAGCAGGTATGCTAAAAAAGTTTGCGAAGTGAAAAAAAAAGGCAGAAAACGGACCTCAGGCAGCGAAGCGGAAGTTTGAATTGCAACCGGGATTTAACGCTAAGTTTTAAGATGATGATTATGATATTATTCCTATCCATTATTTCTAACACAAATACAGATATTTTTATTAACATCCTCCATTAAAGACAATTAGAAATAAAGTATCAAATAAGTTCGAGCCTTATTTATTGCGAAAGTATTAAAATGTTTTGGCTCATTTGCATTATTAGCTGATGTAAATGTTGGGCTACTGATTATACCAGTTGCTAGGAATTAACATAGATAATTTTATAGTGTTTGGACTGATAAACATCTTACGTTACAGTTTTAGCTAATTAACAAAAAAGGAAGCGTTTATTTGATATTTATTAACATGTTTTATAAGAAGTGTTAATAACGTATCGATTTCAATAATTATTTATTTGTAATTGGATTTCATATTTTTATTTAGTCTTAAGGGGACACATTTATAAATTGTTTTTTTTATTTATTTATGAACTCTTTTATTAACTTAGCGAGTAACATGTCTATAATAAACAAATCCAGTAGGTTATTTGTCAATAATATTTTTATAATTAAATGTACAAATGGTAACTAGTGGCAACTCAACATTTCAAACATCGAATACTATTAGTTTAATAATAAACGGTGGAAATGGAACCAGTACTGATTTGAGATAGCGCTGCGCGTGGGCACAAGGCGATTGCTTCAATGTCTTGGTAATTGTAGCAAACTTAGCTTGTATTTATTTATGTAATTATGGACTATCATTTTCTCCTCTACGTGATAGGGCGCCCCAGCGCGTCTGGATGGCACTCACCCTTGGTCTATAAGTATACCGTCATACAGGTTCCTATACCCCTATGTAACAGCAGCGTGTTCGCGGTGCCTCTAGTCTCGCAAACATCTATAGGCGACTGTAACTGTTTTCTATTAAAGGGATTTCTGTCTGCTGTTTCAAAGCGATCAAAAAATTACAACCACATAAACATAAAACTTATTACTAATTTAATAATTTAATCTAATAAATTTACATTATATATGAGACCCGTGTGCTATACATATATAGTTATTTACAGGCACGCACAGCTTGTTTAGTTGTATAGATTAACGTACAATACAGGATTAATAATATTTGTAGCATAATAAATAAATTAAGTGACAAAATTTTTAATTGAAATACAAATAATGAATAAATTAATATAAAAATGGAAGTAAGTAAATGGTTTCATTTATATTTATTTATCTTCTAAATGACAAAGAAATATAAATGAAATGATACGGAGAACCTCCGACGGTGGCCTGTTTCATCAGTATTTGTATGCCTTATGTACGAGATAGTGTTTCTGTCCTTATTTCTCACATTTCCAATCTGGTAAAAGATTAATATATATGCAATTTCTTTTCTCTTATAGAAATCATGATATATCTAAAAAGATTTAAATAAAATAATTTATCAATATTTAAACTTTTTCACTCTATCTCACGTTCTCAATGAAAACCTCACAACATTCACTATCGAGTAGGTTGTCATCATAAAGAAGGTTTGGTAGTAAACTAAGTTTTATTTTACTTTGATAATAGGCGCTGGTACGACATGATTTATTGAGAAATTATTGTTAAAAATCCTACTTAAGAACCGGATTAAATCCATTAGCATTAGACTCAAAACTATTTATTAATCAAACTTTTGACAAAAAAAAATTGTAACATAGTATTAATGAGTGCGGTCAAGATCTTTAAGGTTCGCGTAATTCTACCAAAAATATGCTTAGGTGTTACGGTAGCTTGCATAAAACTAAATTTAAACTTTATTCCATCTATTATCTTTTGCTTTTAGACATATGAATACAATATAACGAATAGGTACCAACGAAAAGACGCTCACAAAATTTTCACTAACTATTCAATGATGGGTTCCGGGTTTGAAGTTAAAAAATTCGAATGCATGCGAGATCAACGGCTTAGAAAATGATAATAAGATGTACACATCGGATATAATCTGTGCAACTGTTGCATACTAATCCAATTCACTTCCAAATATTTTATATAATATGTTATTCTATAAATAAAACTGAATGAATAAGTTTATTCAAATTGGCCACTGGTCCATAAATTCAAAGACTATGCATAATCAGAATATAATCTTCATATTTATTCTTGTAATTATACCTTACTTTGAGCAAAATATAATCAGTAAATTGCATACGAGTGTATTTATTAGAAATTTTAAATCAGAATATTAAAGAATATTATTTTTGTCTTATATAAAATACTGGAAGTTCCGTTAACCTAGAAATGATCGAAACGTTGACACTGATGCTGGAGCTGCGTCAAGCCCCGCAGTGGGCTGTGGGGCGGATTATGTTAGGTTTTCGTACCTTATCTATGAGAGCATAGATAAGGTACGAAATGAAAATCTGTAAGACACCCAAGTGACATAGCTCACAAAATACTGAAACTGAAATAGCAATATTCTAGTCACCTCTGTGGCATTACAGATGGGCGCTGAAAAAAAAAATCTAGAGTGACCTTGTCTCGATGTCCACGTCCTATTTTATAACACCTCAGAGCCTAGATATTAACACTGAGAATAACGTAAGCTTTCATTTATCTTTTTATTAACTAAATTTTATTAGAAAACTTTCTTGAGATTCACACTTAAATCTTTAAAAATAAACGAATAAATCTTAAAATAATCGTAAAATTGTAAGCTTTTAGTCTCATAAGAATTCAATATCAAAAACCAATACGACGAATAGAACGATCAATAAAATTACACTTTGATGCATCTCCCTGAAAACAAAATATTTTCGAATAAGAATGTCTGCTACTTCATTATACAAATTGCGAGATTATGTTAATTTTGATTTACTTATATGCCAATGTAGCGGCTTGTGGTCGTTCTTTGTGAATATATGTATGTTTTTTAATGCTGCTACCGTTCTGTGTTTGTGTGGGTTGTGAATATATATGTGAAATTGAGATCTAATAAGAGGTGAGTTTATAAAATTCTGTAAAAAATGTGATTTAGAATAAAGAAACTAAAGATTATTTATTTAAAGATAAATTTAATTATGAAACTAGGGGTTTGTGGTTTAGAAAACCTAACTTCTCTAATAAAACTCTAATGTTTATAAAAATGTACCATTTAAGAATTTTATGTACCATTTAATTTAAGTTTATACATTATTTAGGAACTTATTCTTTAAATGAAATAATCTGTTTATATAAATGAATTATAACCTTATCTTATTGTATTATATGAATTATTATATTACCTTATCCGTGCAGGGGCGGAGAAAGAATACTGACCTCTGCGGCCAGGGTCGGCCTTGTCGTAAAAGGCGACAAAACAACCCACCCTAGCTGCGTGGTAGGACTCCAAGCCCGTCTGGATAACTACCACCTTTGGTTTTAAGTATGCCGCCATAATAACTTTGTGTTGTGTTCTGTATCCTTATGGGACAGCAGCGTATTCGCAATGCTACTGGCATTGCAAACACCCATAGGCGATGGTAACTGCTAAATTCTAAGTGGGCCTTCAGCCTGTCTGCTGTCCTACAGCAATAAAAAAAATTGATTTCAAATTTTCAACAGGTAAATTAAGTATAATCACACGCATTCACAGAATATTATTCATTATTATTATTTATCAGTTTCTTTTTCGTTGTATTTTAAACAACTTTTTTAACAAAATGTTTCTTACTAATATTTAGTTTTTTTCTTTTAATACATTACACATAGCCTATATAAAATGAAACAACGCTACCCATTCTGGTTTATGTTGGAATAAGTGTTTAAAAAACTTAAACATCTGCGAGGTTAACCAATTTTATTAGTTATATCATATTTAAACTACAAAATATATTAATTAATTCATAAAAATTTTACATAAAAGAAGTTTTCATTGGTTAAAGTTTTGTATTACCATAAATTCCGTAGCTTTGTCTTTAACCGTGTTATTTATGTTTTTTTAATGGCTTAATTTAATTCGCATAATGACATTAATTTATTTACATAATTATTTTATTTAAATTTATCTTTTGTTTTTTAAATCGTTATTACGGTAATTGAGCGAAAGGAAATATTAATTAAAATTAGTTTTTGGGGTACACAGCTCATGAATATATATCTACTGTTATCAACATATATTAATTAAATCGTGAATACACTTAAACGTCCAGTTTGGTATTGGAGCCCTACGTTTCTACTAATTATCATTTTCTTTTTCATTTTCTGGTACTGTAGTAATGTGTACCCAAAGTTGCATTTCCAATTGCCTTTTTTGTTATATACATGAGTCGTATTGGGCTACATCAGATTCATTTTTATTTTAAATCGCAAAACACAATTTTATTCAGTATTTACACAGTTTTCTTTCCAAATTACTTTTTCATTTTGTACAGAAATTGTGACGTCATACTCGTAATGAAAGTTCCTCCTTCTATCGAAAGCTGGAATAATTTCCAAGCCACTCTAACATAATACATAAAATTCTTAATTGAGTAAAGGTAATGAGTTAAAGCGATTAATCTAGGCGATTGGCAGGTGAGGTGCGGTACGGGGGGAGGGGAGATCGGACAGTGACCCACGGCGCAGCATTCCAACGCGCACGCCGTTTCGATCAGATCTCTTTACTTTTTAACTAGAAAAACTAAAACACCTCGCTTTGATTCTAGTTTATGATAATATGCCGCGGTTACACCGACATTTTAGAAATCTTAGCGAAGATTTAAGTTTCTTGTCGAAGTTTTACTTGAACTACAGCGAAATCGCGTACCCAGAAGAAGAAAGTAATAACTCGTTTTTGTTTTTTTATTAATTGCTTCAAATAAACTGTTTAGTATCAAATGTATATATTTTAAGAAAATTATCACATTCTTACTTTAAATAACAGTAATACTTGCAAAGGCGTATATAAAATACTGACCCCAGCGCCGTGTTAAAAGCGAAAAATCTACTCTACCTACGAGTACATCCCGTCTAGATGACTCTAATGATGACGCTATAATAATATTGTTTTGTATTCTGCAATAAATTCATTTTTTCTATGGTCTATCCCTTTTCATTTATCCATCTAATTTCATTCTCAACATTTTCCTTCCTTCGATTTCATTTATAAATATCAATTTTAAGAATGGAGTAACCAAAAATAGCGAGCTATTAAAATACGTTATACCTGTTATTGCATGAAACTAAGTGGCGCCTAAGTCAGGCTTTGATGTCTAATAAAAAACCACGGAATCGTTTATGTGGTTTTGTAAAGTTAAGAAAGTTACAAAATTCCCACGGTTTTAAGATATAAATGTACCGGAAAATGTTCGTTGAGATATTTTTCTTCTTTTCCTTCATTACCTATTGTTCAGTGTAATGTGTTAATCGATATGTAAAATTAAAATATTACATTAATACTCAAAAGTTAATTTTAAATTTAGTGTTTAGCTAATTCAAATCATTTGGGAGCAAATAAAATTGTATTTCTAATATGACGGTAGGTAGCCTTATACTATCAAACAAGAGAGCTATCTAGAGGTCACGGGTTGAATTCCCATGGAATGCACCTCTTAGACAGTTTTTCTCACACAACGTATCTAATAAGTTGCCTTATGGCAAGCATCGTAAGAAAACTTGCATACCGAGATTACCAGTATCTGTAATCCAGCAATCATGCTTGTCCAAGCATGGCATATATACATTCCATCTAGGGGCTGTTAAATAATATAATGTTTTCCTTTCTCTTCCTTTACGTTGCCTTAATAGGAACTTACAAGATTGCTTTCAAACACTTCCAAAACATATTTTTCAATTAGTGCACATAAAAACAAATGACGAAATTGATTCGACACGAGAACTATATTCAGGTAGAGTTTTTAATGTATAGACATGTATACATAAATAATGAATGTAGGTGTTTGTTAGAATGCAAGGGGAGCAACCGAAGTGAGATTTAGAGACTCATCACATACAGACATCAGTACTCTCTGCTAGAAGATTACACGGATGGATAGCATCTACAATAAAATATATTCCATGTATTTCGTTCCGTGAGTTATACCAGGAATAGCAATAGAAGGAATTATCAAGAAAAGTATTTGATTTGAGTTTATGAGAACAAAATTACTTTACATTTGATGTAAATTTCATGAATGTGCAAATAAATGGAAAATATGAAAAATTGTAGATAAATATGTATAACAGTTAAGATACAAATAATCTAACAAACAATCTAAGTTACTCCTTAATCCCTGTTAGGACTGAAGATTGACCGTAACAAATAAGAAGACTGCCAAAATAAGATTTGACTCTTGTAACGTTGTATAACCAATTTATCAAATATTTTTATTACTTTAGAACAGTAGACCGGCTGACAGCCCCCCTTAATAGTGAGCAGTTCCGTCGCCTATGTATGTATGCGACGCTGCCACTAACAGGCTGCCGTATACTTAGAAGAACTGGAACCTGAGACATGCCGGAGTGACTATAGTTGCATATCTAGAGTTCAGGGGTAGTTACCATCCAGACAAGCTTGGAGCCCTACCACCTAACCAGGACTGTTTTGTCGCCATTTAATCCAGGTCGCCCCCGGCGGCAAGGATCAGTATTCTTACTCCACCTTAAAAGGATTTTAATAAATATGATTAATAATATTTTCTTAAAAAAATAAATAAAATAAAAATTAGCAATTATATTATCCAAACACATAACCCAGGTGACGTTCGGTAACTAATACATAAATATGAGTTGAAACGTTTACTGCTAATATAAAACCTTAAAAATTATCTATATGTCATACTATATTCTATATCACTTCAATTATCACGTGTAGTTCGTGTTGTCGACTATCCCGTACTCACAGACGGTTTAGACACGCTTAGACTTCGGAGAGACTTTGCGTATTCTACCGTCTGTACAACGGGAGTGTTCTGAATCTTTCTACCACCCTCGTCGTCTTTCTACCACCGCACTCCGCCATCGATTGGATGTTCATCCCCATTTCTTGAAACCTCTTCTTTCTTGTACGAAACGGTTCTCAAGAACGTTCATGTTGCATACTCCTTAGAGGATTTGGAATGAGCTTCCGACTGAGGTTTTCTTAATATGGGGATTATTCAAAAAAGGCGTTATAAAATTTCCTCGAGGCCGGCAGCGCGTTGGTAATGCCTCTGATGTTGCAAACGTCCATAGGTGACGGTAACCACCTGCCAGGGTGGGCCGTTTGCCTGTCTGCTGAACTCTAGCTATAAAAAATAATTAAAAGAAAATTTAAATAGTGTTTCAGTTAATCTCGTTCTATAAAATCTACAATAACCGTATTTTAAACTTAAATCTTCCTTGACTTGTCTATTTTATCTGTGATCTCTACATCCGTTAGCTTTCGATTCGTAGGCAATCTACGTTTAAAAAAGTAGTTCTGACCCGGATAGATGGATACATTTAAAATGTTGTGTCTTTTCTGTATGAGTAAAAAGGATTTAGTATTTCAGTTATTATTATTGATGTTTTTTTTAGTTATTCAGTCTAATTTATTTTTATTATGCATAATTAACGATAGAAATCGATTGAATTCTTAAAAATCGCTTGATATATAATTATTATAATTGACTGAATCTTTTAAGAAAACACTTCAAGTTGTATCGTTATTGATATTAATATTTTGCATTAACACCGTGAGTCACGTTAGTATAGTATAGAGTATAGAGTTGCTATATTTTGAACAGAAATTCTAAAAATTGTGTGATCGACTTTTTTGGTTGATTTAATTGATCAAAGAAAATCTTATATACTACTGTTTTAAAGTGATATTTTTAAGGATATAAATAATTAATATAATAATTGACACAGCGACATTCGATCCCAAAATAAATAATTCGTGTTATGGGTTCCTTTGTAAATAAATACACATAATAATAAACACCCAGATTAGGAATCAAACCTGTGATCCTCGCAGGTTTTTTGACGTATTGTTTTTATTACATATTATTTATTATAATACAACGAAAAAGAATCTGATAAATAATAATAATGAATAGTATTCTGTGAAGACGTGTGATTGTACTTAATTTACCTGTTGAAAATCAGAATTCAATTTTTTTTTATTGCTGTAAGACAGCAGACAGGCTGACGGCCTGTTTAGAATTTAGCAGCTACCGTCGTCTATGAGTTTTCGCAATGTCAGTGGCATCGTAAACACGCTGCTGCCGCATAAGGGTACAGGAACTTGGGTCACTAATGCCGGAACACAACACAATGTTATTATGGCGGCATACTTAAGACTAAAGGTGGTCGCCATCCAGACTGGCTTGGGGCCCTACCACGTAGCTAGGGTGGGTTGTTTTGTCGCCTTTTATGACAGGCCGACCCCAGTCGCAGAGGTTATTCTTTCTCCGCCTTTGCACGGATAGACAAGTTTAGTAATGACAACTTTAGACCACAGTGCAGAAATTTTGATATTCATTTGGGTTTAATCAGGTTGATTTACATACAATATTACACAAGATTAGAGTTTTAGGCATTTCAAACTACAAAACGAAACAATTTTTTAAAATAATGGATTGTCTCGGTAGAAAAAGTACGTGTGGCAACACTACTCCCACATCCCTGGCGCCTTGGTCCCACAAAAACACATTATTCGACAACCGTAATGGAAAAGTATTTTTAATGTAAGCCATTAGCGCACGGTCCTCTCTGTAATTTGGTGCTTCAGTTTTTTTGGACCTCGGTGATATAGCGTTGCTGTCCAACGATTCTTATCTCGGCGCATAATAAGAACAGACAGACGTAACTAATATTTTATTTAACGTCAAAATTGATCGAACTGTACCGATAAAACCACTGGGCGGGAAATATTTGTTTATTTCATTAATTAATTGCGTTTGCTTCGTCTCTGTGACTTTTGTATCTTAATTAGTTTGATAATAATTTGATAGTTTTAGATTATTAAAGTGCTTTGAAAAATGTTGTACATCAGCGCGGTACGATATGGGGTTCTTCAAAAAAGGCGTTATAAAATTTTTTCGAGGCAGGCAGTGCGTTGGTAATGCCTCCTCTGGTGTTGCAAACGTCCATAGGTGACGGTGACTAACTGAGGGTGGGCTGTTAGCCTATCTGCTGAACTCTAGCTATAAAAAAAATAGAGTGCGTTAGGAATACTTTAGTTGTGAATAATCCACTGATCCACTGTTGTTGGCGTAAGCTTCTTAAGTGTGTAGTATTCATGTTGTTATGGTCCATTTAATAATAAAATATAATTGGAAAAATCAATATCTTCTTCGAACTTGTGACATGCCCGTAATGGTATGGGACCATTGTGGAGATGATAAGGATTAGTGTATAGTGTGCAAATTTAAAACTGCGAAAAAAATGTTTAATTGAAAATGATTAATAAAATAGTAGGAATTATTCAGTTTTAATATTAGAATAAGTCCATAAAGGAATTAACACAAAAATTACCGACCAAAAGCCATCGAGCTTAGAGTGTAGTAAAGTAATAGTAAGGAATAGTGATGGTCTGTGATTTACCTAACCTACATCATTTGAATACACAAAGGTTTTTTTATCACTTGCTGGTAGATTTTTACAGATTGTAACTGTCGCTGCTGAAAAATAATTAATTATTATGAAAAACAGTGTATATGTATGTATTTACACTTGTCAGAAGTGAAATTTCTGAAAAGTAGATCATACGAAGGCCCACACAAAATACATAATACGAAATAATAAAGAAAGACAATTGTATTCTATCTCATTGTCTCACAGATTAAATCCTATTTATGAATATGTTTGTCTCTTTTTGGTATTGCTTTTTTATTTCACCGAATTTGCAAATAACAACAGTGCTAAGGAAGATTCAATTAAATCACTTCGAGGTATAAATTTATATAATTTTTATTTTAAAATTGATTGTCAATTAATAGGGCTAGTCAGTAAGTATTAACGACGTGAATACTCACAAAAAAGGACTCATTGAATTTACCTTAAGAGGTAAAATGAAGCACGTCTTCACCGTCTTCGTCTCACCTTCATCTGATATGAACGTTATACACAACTCTGTAGTAAACTAAAGTTTGAACCGGTTGTTCGGTCATTTCCGTAGTAACTTAGTAATTGCCTTGTTAATTTGAATCCGGCAGCGGCCTCTTTGATCTTTTAAGTCCGGCGTGTGTTTCCGAATCCGTCATCGACATATGTCGATCTTTCTAATCTCGTATAAATATCGTTCATTTAATTGGGACACTTTCTTGGTCTTCTTAATTGAAGAGATTAATTTGTTAAGTAATATAATTTTTTTATGTTTCGGAAGGTGTGACCAATGAATTGACTTCTAATTACATAAATAAAATGTTTGGTTTCGGGTATGAAAGAAAGAAAGAAGGAAATATTTTTTTGTTAAAAAACCTACACTATGCACCTGAAACTAAGTGAGAACATAAAAAGTAGGTCAAAGTCGAGTTCAAAGAAGTCTGTTACAAACAAACTAACTAACAAACATACAGGTGACTCTAATAAAAGCATGTTAAAGATAACTATTAAGTTCTTAAATTAGAAATGTAATTCGGAAAATGCACAACCACATGGTCTTATTGCCTCTGGAACTTTTCGATATCAACTAAAGAAAGTGCTGGCAAGCTGGCACTTAGTTCTTACCTTTAATAGTTTCTTGAAATTTGGAATTGAACCACGAAATCAAAGGGACGCGATGCGTGCGCATTGTATCTTTTTGAGTGAACGGAACGCAAAAGCGAAAAGTCGTTGATGAATAGGGACGACAATGTATTTACTTAAATAGAACGAATCAATACTAAAATAATATTCGCGTAATAATAATGTATTATTAATTTCTTTCGATTTTCTTTTTTGGGTTACGGGTCAGACAAAAGCATGTTAAAATAAAATAAACCATAGTCCATTATTTCTTTTTACACAGTCATATAAACTTTTAAATACACTAGCCGAGCAGTCTCCACGAATCGTATATACTTTGGTATTTATTGGGGTTCACAATAGGTTATGACGTTATTAAAATACGTACTCCACAACGGCCAAGTGCTGGTTCGAAGAATATCGAAATTTCAAGCCAATGTTGAGACAAGCGAGTTGTGTACATAAGAACCGGTTGTACTTCAAAGTGGTATAATATTTGCATGTTTGTTAGCAAGAATTTCGCGCCCTTGTGTTCTTCATTCATGGTTAATTATATATATTCTGTTTTATATATACTAATATAATATATGTGAAAGTTGAATTGATGTTTGTACTCATTCACAGTACTGAATGGTATTGTATAACATTTAACATAGTGACAGATAGAGACGACCTCCATATTGCTTCGGATTTCGCATATCAGAGCGTCTGAGAGTTCGATTCCCGTCTCGAATCCGATCATTTATATATGTGTTTATTTAAAAATAGAGTATACTATAAACATATTAGATATCTAGCACACAACACAATATTGCTTATTTGAATACTCGGTAGAGTTATCTGAATCGTCACAGTATTTAATTTATTTATAGAGTTTGGAATATAGGCTATTTTATCTATATAATATAACTACTATTTGTAATAATATTACAAATACTAGTTAAATTAAACATATATATTTATTTATATCACTATGGCATGCCAACAATATGAACACCAAATTTGTCACAAACATTGTCATAATATATTAAATTTGTGTGTTATGGTTATTTACAGGCACAGTTTGATTAGAGCTAAATAGATTAAATTATAATATAATTAATAATAAGATATTTAGAACAGTAAAGAGATTAAATTAAGTTACAAAAATATATAAATATGCATATATATGATAGAGTTGGTAAATAAATTTAGTTTATTATTATATGTTGGTAAATAAATTTAATGTTCTGAAACACTGTATGCCTATTTATGTACTTCCAGAAACCCATAAATGGTTACCAGCCTATATTTAATAACGTTGTATAACCAGTCCATCACGTCGACGATAAAATATTAATCCGATCCAAGTATCCACACTCATGGTTTCTAACATAGGGAATACATACAATAATCCATTATAAAAGACTTTTGTTAATATATTCAGATATTTTATCATTTTGAATTTCAATAATTTACCTTAAATTATGTTATATTTGGATATGTGAAGGGATCAAAACAGGCTAGAAAAAAGATTGGACTTTTGGGATCGAAACCTCGAGAGTCGTGAGCGTACAATTCCGATTGCAGCTCAAACTTTCGCTTCGGTACCTGGAGTCCGCTTTTCTTTGTTTCTGCTCCACTTCACGTAGTCATCAGCGTTCCTGGTAATTCATTGGCACGTATGTCTTTTAACGACGTCATGTAGACGGGCGCGAATGCGGGTGTACTTAACGTGGTCCTACCGCTGATGTTATCAGCATATGTATCAGATAAATATACTGAAACGTTTCACATGACTCCCAAAGTAAGTAGTGGAGCGCTCGTGTTATGGATACTAGACAATTGATATTCTACTTACATTATTTTCTATTTTAAACAAATGCATATTATATATAAAAACCCAGATTCAGGAATCGAACCTGTGGCTCCCGCAGATGTTCTGATATGCGAAAGTCATACGGAGATCATTAATTGAATTATTTTGTTTATTCGCTCAACAAAGGAAAGGTTCTTTATTGAGCGAAGTTGAAAGGGTTGGTAGGTTTTTTGTTGGACGTTGCGTGGTCACAATTTCATATTTTTTTTTTGGCTTAAACATCTCGCCACCAACTCAAACGATGCGCACTAGTTTAGTCCTGTGTTAGCACTCAATTATTGAAACTAAGGCTAAAAAAGTTGTTCAGTATAATGATTAAGCAGACTCAATTTGTTCAAACTAAAATTTACAAAAAAAATTCACGGTGACTAACATAAACAACAAATTGTTATGTATGGAGATATTCGTAAGAAAAAACTACAAGAGCCTATTGCGTTTGACAAAAAACGGCCTAATGTAGCCGGCACGGTTCTGGAACTCATTATACGATGATGACTGCGAGGATTCTTGAGCTTGTCATGCCAAGAATGCGTCACGTTAATAATATATCATTACTACGAAAGAAAATTAATGTAAAACCGGTTGAAACAGTTGTCTTACGAGTATAGTTCGGGTTGAAGATGGTATGATAAAAGATCAATATTATCTCAGTCAAACTAGAGTTCATAGAAGCATGGTCAGCTTATTGCTGCTTTATAAACAAGGGAAATAGATGTGGTTCGAAAGTGGGATAATGGAAGAAAATATGTAATAAACTGAAGTAAATTATTTAAAAATCTACATGAATAAGGTTTTAGATTTGATTCCCTGTGTAACTTACATTTTCTAAACGAAGTTTCTGATAAATTGTTTTAATATTTTCATGACCCTTAAGATTTTTTGTGTATTAATAATTTAGTGAAACATCGGGCAAGAATGACTATGTAGAAAGCCTTAGCGTATGAAAGAAAATGTAGAAAGTGGGTTGTATTTCAAATACTTTCGGAAGTAAAATGTTTAAATTATTTCAGCAATTTATTATACTAGCTGACCCCGCAAACATTGCTCTGCCACATAAATATAAAAATACGAATAGGATAAAAACCGTTCTTAGTGACTGTTTACATCGCGAAACGAGGAACTACGCTAAATTTCAAGTCAATCGGGTGTAGAGTTTTCGAGATATCGAATGAGTGGCATTTTGCTTTTATATACAGATATTGCATGGCTCTGTAGTTATATTTAGTTCGATTTTCAAGCATAACACATTTTTATAATCCATTTTTATCTAGGTGTATCAGCAAATTATGTTTAAAAAATTATTTTATTATACGGTACAAACCAGTTTTCATGTATGTACATATCTTTATAAATGGAATGGATTGTTTCAGAATGACAAAACTGTTATCTTTGATTTATAATTATTACACGTCTTATTAATCGAAAGCCTTGTACACCTCGCCTTACATGTTACGAAGTAACATTTACATCAATAAAATGATTTATCTGACCGCAAACAAGTTTTAACGTATACTGTAATCAACGTTTAACTAACTTCCTTTATGAATATGAGAATTATTTCGCCTTGGTGTATTTCCGTATGCATCTTCAAAAACTTCATTTATAAAACTTATTAAATTAATACGTTTTAATTTATCTGGGGGCACGGGAGTGCCCCCCCCCCCCCCCCCCCAAGTCGAGCAAAAAAGCGGCCCGGCCGTACCATTCTTTTCTGGAAGCAGTTCAGACCATTTTCGACCCCCTATAACTTCGTTGTGGATAAAACTAGAAGCCTGAATTTACAGTAACCAAGCAGAAATTGTATAAACACGGTATACTTCAAATTTTATTCAATTTAAACTAGTAGTTTAAGAATTATAACTAGGCAAAATTTCTTATTTTGTCACTTACTGACTCACTGACTGACCAATCATCAAAACTCTAAGGCCCTTCTAGCAGACATAGAGAACGCAATAAACAATCCTATTTAATATAATATGTATTACTTGTGAGAAAATTTTACAAGTTTGTGAAATCGTTTATTCTATATTAAAAATGGATTCAAAATAAGATCAATAATTTCGAAATTTAAAATGAATGTCACAACTTAAAAAATAACATAAAATTAAACTTATTCAAGCGTCACTATAAAAATAATGTTGTTATTAATTCTTAATATGAAATCGAAACAACGATCTCTTTCACCGCATCATTGATACAGCAGATGGCCAACTGCAATCCTACACCGACTGTTAATAATATTAAACGTGTCTATTGGCCACAAAATGCTTTTAAGTCATTCGATTCGGCTAAACTGGAACTCTTGTGGAACGAAACCAACGTTTACTGACCTCTTATTCTCGGCTTTCAACCTAAAAATATACATAAAACGCAAAATTTGTACCAGTGAACATAGCTCTAACATGAATGGTAAGTTTAAGTACATTTGCGCATGCGACGTCGCGAGACTCGCCTTGAGTCCTTGAGCGCAAAGTTTCATATTACTCGGCTCACGTTCAAGGTATATACGAGGTGTAAACGACGTTAAATTTTTACATGTATTACAATGTTATAAACACAAACTGGTATTTATTGTTACCTACCGAGTTATAAAATCCCTTTGTAAGATCTTCTTTTGTAACTTGTTTACTACTCTATGGACTAAGTTATTGATGTTACATTTACTTTAAAGTTAATCAAAACATATGAAAAGTATTTTTGAAACTAGGAAGTGTGACTTATGAAGGCACTAGACTTATCAAGAATTTTACTATATAGTAGATCACTACAAGAGTGGTGATCCCGTACGTTGATTAAATAACGAATAAGAATTCGTTATTTATTTTATATACAATTATGATTTCCATTTAATATGCAGAATAACCTTTATAATATAATATCGACTTGAAAGTAATAGCATTCAAAGTTTATATTTCAAAGTTCTATACAAATTATTAAGTATTGTCGCAGACTTAGCTTGTCTCTGCTTTTTTGCCCAAAGAAAGTTAGGAAACAATCACATAGATTTAGCTTATATCAGTTTTTACAAGAACTATCGTCTAGCCTATTATCCCTGGAAAAACCGAACATTGTATATTATAATGCCCTTCCTTTTCTGTCTGTGAACTGACTAATAGTCTAATATAATAGTCTATTTGTTAAGCCAGAAAAGTGAACAAACAGCTTTATTCTTATTTTAGCAAGAACGGTTTTAGTATATGCTACAAACTGCCTGTACATTGTAATTAAAATATACGCCATGTTTCATATACCATATCAACAAAATTGTGTTCAGATTACTCCGCCACACCCAGTCATTTAATTAAGCCACGATATTTTATGGTAAGAATCATTAAATCGCTCGCCGTTGAGAAATCATAAAAGGTATAACATAGGCACGCATCCTCCATTTAAAAATAACACATAAATTCATGTATTAAAATTTTACTATCTTGTTACAGATACATACATTCAAAGGAAAAGCCGTTTAAATGTACAGAATGCGGCAAAGGGTTCTGCCAGTCAAGAACTTTGGCTGTCCACAAGATACTGCATATGGAAGAGTCTCCTCACAAATGTCCCGTATGTAGTCGAAGTTTCAACCAACGCTCAAACCTCAAGACTCACCTGCTTACTCACACAGACCATAAACCCTACGAATGTAACTCATGCGGAAAGGTATTCAGAAGGAACTGCGACTTGAGGAGACATGCTCTAACTCATGCTGTTGGAGACGTACCAGCAGGTGATGTCCTTGATGTTGGAGAAGAAGATATTGGTAGACCAGGCTCACCTATTGAGCCAGGATACGAAGATGAAGATCCTGAGCTATCATCACCAGAGCATTCACCTGTTAGACGGGCACGCTCGTCTTCTATTGAGAGTATTGGGAGAGAACAAAGCGAGGAAAGACCGAGACGGCCATCACCTTCTCCAGTTGAACGTACGCATTGCCATCACAATGAACAACGGGACAGAGCAAGTCCCTATACCATGCGTCCACAAAATCAAGATAAGCATCGCATGGCTTTAGGTGATTTGTATGAAAAGCGTCGTTATACTTCTGATGAAATTATTGAAAAGGAAATGCGTTATACTGAAATGCCAGAGCCACAAATCCGTCATCCACAGCTCCAGATTCGGCGAGACCTTCACCACGTCCCTCCTCCCGACGCTTCGAAAATAGGCCCTATATCTGGCCCATCTATAGATCCTGGTCCTTCCAGCATGTATTTAAGTCCATTCCGAAAGAGAAATCATCCACCTGATATTGGAGATAACGTCCGGACTTGTGCTGCGGTTTATCGAAGCCGATCGCCTGAGCCTACTAATCTTTCATTGCCTAGACCGCCTCTTGGAAGCGGAGATGTTGTAGTCGGTATACCGCCTGCAATTATGGCAATTCCAGCATATCATAAATTTGGATTGCCGATGCCTCCGCCTCATCCACAGATTGGGTATGGACCAATGCCTCATGCAGTATTAGGTCCACAGCAGACTGTCGCTCAAGATTTAATAGTAAAGCATGCACCGCCGAAAGATACATTGCCTAGTACATCCACTAGCGTCACAAACTGTAAAGATAGCTCACAGAACTTAAAAGAGCCGGAAGAATCCAGTTCCAGTTTTATTACGAGTGGAATTAAAAATATTGTAGGTATACAACCGCCTACTAATCCGAAACCAGGAACGAGCCAGTCGAGCGGGCCCAAAAAAGGTTTTAGTATAGAAGATATTATGAGACGCTGATGTTTATCTATATAAAGTGCTAAGTTGACTGTATAAGTGCATTTCTAAGAATTAACAATAGTAAGATACGTTTTAAGATTTAGTTTTATTTTTCAAGAAGTATTATTAGAGTGAGTTTCATGTAATAGTAAAAGCTCTTGTACTCGTATTTATTATAGGTATGTTTGTACGTACAGCTGTGGAATTTGGTTTTCATAAAGATCTCATAAGGATTGTTTGTGTAGTGTTTTGTTGACCTCAAAATTTTTATATTATTGAAATTGTGACTAAATTTTTATGCAAAATAAAGTGTTTTTTGTGTTTATTGCAATGTTATTGTGTAATATTAAAATATCATTAAGAGAACAATACTAATGTATGGATTTTGGTTTAAGCCTTATTTGCGTATATTAATTAGTTCTTATTGTAATATTTAAATATTAATTATTGAATAAAAATTAAAATTGACTGGTTCTTAAATAAAACTACTGTTATTTAATATTTATGTAATTTTATAAGTATTTTTAAAATTTATACAAATCGATAAGTTTTTATAATAAATAGGTAAACTAGATATTAGGTTGTATAGATTATTTTAACCCTGACGAAAAACGACGGGTTTTTACGTTGATAAGTTGGAGTTAATTTTTAATTATTAGTTTCATATGTTGTTGATTTTATAAAAAATCATAAACAATTGATTAAATTAAATTATGAAGAGTAACTTAACAGAGAAGGCTTGTAAAATATATCGAATATGAAATTATCTGATAGCACAGAGTATCCTCTACCGAAGGTAGATCAAGGTCGCTGACTCTCATAAATAATGCAAACTTTTTTTTTCTGTAGGAATGCAGACAGGCTGACGGCCCGCTTAGAATTTAGCAGTTACCGTCGCCTACGGGTGTTTGCAACGCCAGTGGCATCGCGAACACGCTGCTGTTCCATAAGGGTACAGGTCACTAATATCGAAACACAGCACTAAGTTATTATGGCGGCGTACTTAAGACGAAAGGTGGTCGCCATCCAAACGAGCTTGAGGCCCTACCATGCAGCTAGAGTGGGTTGTTTTGTCGCCTTTTGTGACAGGCCGACCCCGGCCGCAAACGCATTCTTTCTCCGCCCCTGCACGGATAAAGAACTATTTCATTATAAACTATTTCATATTCCTGCCAAGATGTTGTATTTCTTAGGAGATAAAACTGTTGCCAATGTCTGTTACCATGAGTGAGATTCGTATTAATTATTAAAAGATAGATAGTCATGCAAACACTGTGTTAGTTCTTGCAAGAAATAAGCGACTTGCTCTACGGTCCAAAGAAGAATTGCTATTCGCCTTTTCACCTCACCTTCAGAAAATTTAAGAAAATAATTATTTGGATTTTACAAACGTTCTTTGACAATTACTTTGCGAATTAATCTCATAAATTTTTCATTCAAATCATTTTCTTTTGTCTAAAAATGAGTTGATTAAATAATAACATGTTTCTTTCTCAAACACATAATAATTTATTTGTATTATTAAGCTTGTTTATGGAGCTGCTATCAAGATGCTGCATGACATACCTTGTTTTTACTTTTAAAAAGTGACTACATCAAATAAACGTATATATATTTTGAGAAAAGGAGTTATTTCAGAGCTACATTTTAAATGTAATATAATAAAAACTAACCAACACAGCGATTGGTTATTCAGTTTTATATTTACTCTGTGCTATCAACACGCTGCGGAGAGAAACTTTACTAAGCGTATGTTGTTCAGATTAAATTGTATATTTACTTTATGAATTATGTACCTACATTCGTATTTTTACATGAATAAATTATGTTTAAAATAACATTGCTTTTATTTGATATCCCCTTAAAGTTTAAAAATCTAAAAATAAAATAATTTATTAATTTATAGCATATTTAGAGTTTATATTTATATTATAAATAAAGATTTATAGTTGATATATATTTTACAAAATTTACATTTTCTTAAAATTTAAATCGCCAACCTACTATATGATCTGACAAAGGCTACCAATCCTTCCTATTTTTGTCTACTTTGCGCTACTTTTATCTAGCAAGCTCCGGCATTTCTTTAATATCAATTTCCCATCTTCGATGTGGTCCTCCTCTTTTTTCCATTACGGGGATACCACTAAGTAGAGTTTTTGACTATTTGTTTATTTTGTGCCTGTACAGAGGCTGTCCATATTTATTCAATTTTTTTATGGCCTGTATAACAGTTATCTATTTAAATTTATACCTGATTGTAATTTTATCCTTTCTTTGGACATTAGTCCAGTATAATTCTTTGCAAATCTTTTTGCAGATTTCAAGTCTTTAAATGCTCGCTTTTGTATGAGCCCATTTTTAGTCATTTGTAAATAAAACAGGATATTTTGTGGATGCAGTATGTTATATTTTTGGCTTACTTTTATCTACTGTGGAAATATATTTGTTTATAAGTGGTTTTTAAGTGAGTAATATTATTCTCATGTTAACTTCTTTTTCCATTAGGTTCTCTGGGCATATTGGTTGCCTGAAATATACATAAGTTTCCACATAGTCTGGTCATCAAGATGCTAAACTATATAAATAAATATTATTTATAAAGAACAAACATATTTGTTTTATAGCTAGAGTTCAGTAGACAGGCAAACGGCACCGTCACCTATGGACGTTTACAACACCAGGGGCATTACCAACGCGCTGCCGGCCCCGAAGAAATTATATAACGCCTTTTTGAAGAACCCCATATCGTACCGCGCTGAGATAACCTCAGCCGGAAGCACATTCCAAATACTGAGAGTACGCAACATGAACGTTCTTGAGAACCGTTTTTTACAAGAAAAAAGAGGCTATAAGAAATAGGGATGAACCCCTAGCTGATGGCGGGCAGTGCGGTGGTAGAGAGACGACGAGGACACCATTCTAAATCGCTCCTCAGAACACTCTCCGTTGTACAATCGGTAGAATACGCAAAGAAACGCAAATTCTCTCCGAAGTCCAAGCGTGTTTAGACCATCTGTAAGTATGGGATCATCGATAACACTAACTGCGCGCCGTTGGATTGAGTCTAGGGGTTTGAGCTGACAGGCGAGTGCTCCAGCCCATAAATGTGAGCAGTACTCCATAATATGCTGTCTAACCTGTGCTTTGTATAGTGCAAGCCGTTGCCTTGGATTGAAATAACATACTGTTTGGACTGGTTTAGCACAACCAGCTTAAGGAGGGCAAGCTTAGCTTTACCCTCCAATTGTCTCTTAAACTGCACATCATTCGTGATGTCGATACCAAGGATCCCAATATTGCTGTAGATGGAAAAATGGGTTCCTTGAAACTGTGGTGCAGTTGCGAACGGGGTTTTTTTGGCAGAAAATACGCAGACTTGCGTCATCGAAAGGTTGAACTGGACAAGGTTTTGTCGTCCCCATTCAGAGACTCTCTAGAGAGTTCTCTATTTCAGACACAAGTCTGAAATGCATAAAAGATGATTATGGAAGGGTCTTAACAGACGATGTAGAAATAAAGAGAAAATGGAAAATTATTTCTGTGAATTGATGATTGAAGTGAAACTATGTTAGAGAACGCACCCGTTAATATGGGGGTTGTAAAAGAAGTGAGTTCGGCCGAGGTTAGCCTGGCTGTAGGTAGCATGCAAAATGGCAAGTCTGTAGGACTGGATGAAATACCTATGGAAGTATAGAAGTTCTTGAAAGCAGATGGATGGAAATGGCTGACTTTGTTCTTCAAAAAGCTGTTGAGGCGATCCAGGGATCGCAAATTCGCTATTGCACCCTTCATCCTGATAGTTTGCTAGTACTCATTTTTAAAAACAAAGGTCATGTAGAGGATTGTAACAATTATAGAGAAACAAAGCTCATGTCGCACAGCATGAAGATTTGGAAGAAAGTAATTGCAAGGCGACTACGAGAGGAGACCAAAATAGGTGAGAACTAATTTGGTTTCATGTCCGGATGGGAGACAACGGACGCCATATTCGCGCTTCACTAACTGTGCCAGAAATACAGAAGAGAACATAAGAACCTGCACATGGCATTTGTACACCTCGAAAAGGCATATGACCGGGTTCTTAGAAAGGCTTTGTAGTGGCCCATGAAAGCAAAAGGAATGCCAGTGAAGTACTTGCATCTTATTCGTGTTATGTACGATAAGGTTACTACATACGTCCGGTCCCTTGCTGGCATCACAGATAAGTTCAGTGTTGCGGTTAGGATAAGCTTACACCGAGGATCGGCTCTTAGCGCTTATCTGTTTCTCCTGGTAGTAGATGCAGTAACATCAGAAATACAGGAGGAGGCACCTTGGTGTATGCTATTTGCCTGTAACATTGTGCTGGTTGGTGTAAATGCTCACGAGTTCCAGAGCAGATTGGCTAAATGTTAGGATATATTACAGGGTGTTGAGTTAAAGATAAGTAGAACCAAAACTGAACATTTATTTTGCAATTTTGGTGGAATATACGACTTCACTCCGATTACCTTAGAAGGCGTGACGGTGCCTACTTGCTCCAGCTTCCGGTACCTCGGATCACTAATCCAAAACGACGGTGAGATACACCGAGATGTAAAAAATACAGTGAATGCAGGATGGATGAAATGGACTCGGGAACAATTTGTGACCCAAGAGTACCACTTAAACTCAAAGGTAAAATTTATAAAATCCGTAATAAGGTCTGTCGTATTGTATGGATCAGAATGCTGGGCCACAAAGAAGATTAACGAAAGGGTGGTACATGCTGCGGAGATGAGAATGCTGACGTTACGAAAATGGATAAAATTATAAATGAGTATATTAGAGGAAGTGTGAAAGTAGCGCCAGTTACTGAAAAACTTAAAAGTAAGATTAGCGTGGTTTAGCCATGTTATGCGCAGGGAAGAACGCCATATAACAAGGAAAATGATAGACCTGAGAGTGGATGGATAAAGGAGTAGAGGTAGACCAAAAAAAAGATGAATGGATTGCGTAAAAGATGATAGGACACAAAAGGGTGTGAATTTTGGAATGACGGCTAACAGAGGAGAGTGGAAGGAGAGTGGAAGTTGTATAAATTGGTTTATTAAACTTTAATGTTAAACACAGTGTGATTGTAAACCAGGAATAGAATGACTAAAATTAGTATTACTATAGTTTATATTTTATGGATTTGGTTAAACTTTAATCGTCACTTGGGGATCTACGACTTGGGCTCAGCTCAAATATCAGGAATCGCGAAGCTCGCGTGCTGCGTAAAATAATATCACGTGCAACGTGCATGTTGATGCGTTTATATAGATTTCTATTGGCCCGCACACAATATCTTCCTAAGGGTGCTTTCTATAACTCATAGCGTATAGCACAATTTGTCGTCTGAGAAGCTATATTCAGAGCGAAGCATTGAGAGGAAGAATTTCCAAGAAGATGAACATGTGTGATATCTGTAGAGCTCGTCTTCAATATTTAAACATGTATACACAATGTTTGCATATGATCTATAAAACTTAAGTACAAAAGTGCAAATTAACCCCAGAGGCCACCAAGCAGCAAGTAAAATAAGCGCATTGTGATCAGCTTTCAAGTTTATAAGCAAAAAGGTGTATCTTTTATGGCCACCATTTTACGAGGCGACGCGAAACCGCCGCTCTCAAACATTCCGACTGCTACTTACGAGTTTATGCAAATCGTTTGCCGCTGAATGAAATAAAAGTAAAAAAAAAAACAATAAAATATTTTATGTATCTCAGATATTTTAATCCGCGTGGGAGAAGGTATGAGGAATCACAATAAAGTATGTTGACAATGTTGTAAGTATTAATAATATCATAAAACATCCCATTAATAAACAGAAAAAGTACTAGACTTTTTTTAATGGTGTAGGACAGCAGACAGGCCGACGGCCCGCTTAGAATTTAGCAGTTACCAATGCCTATGGGTGTTTGCAACGCCAGTGGCATCGCGAACACGCTGCTGTCCCATAAGGGTACAGGACATTGGGTCACTAATGTCGGAACACAACACAGGCTGTTGGCGCATACTTAAGACTAAAGGTGGTTGCCATCCAGACGGGCTTGGGGCCCTACCACGTAGCTAGGGTGGATTATTTTGTCGCCTTTTACGACAGGCCGACCCCGGCCACAGAGGTTAGTATTCTTTCTCAGCCCCTGCACGGATAGGTGCGTGGTATAGGCATATGATAATGAGAAATGAATATGGGGCAAATGTTACTAATAAAAATCGATAGATATCAAGAAAAAGTTACCCAAAGAAAAGATAAATTGATTGCGTAAAAGATGATTTGTCTACAAAGGGCGTGAATTTTGAGATGTCGGTAAATAAAAGAATAGCTGCAGAAATATAAGCCGCACCCAACTACGGTGGAATAAGAAAAATTCTGGACATGTATTTCCGTCTGCCTATAAGATAGTTCTTTAAAACGTTTGATTCTAATTTCATTCAGATTTTGAAATTTCGGCATATGGAGTATTAATAGAATATGGGTTGATTTTGATGACAGGTCTGCAATTACAAAAAAAAAAGAATTAAACCAACAGCACCTGTCAGTTAGGGAACTTGTTAAATGATGGACAAGGCTCTGATACTATATTTCCCTTTCGAGGTTGGGGTCATACAGCAGTTGTAGTGACCCCCTTGGCTAATTTCTGCTAGGAAATCGAGAAGTCACAATAGGGTGGAAGACCAGGAAGCCAGAGACCAGAGCCCAAGAAAAAGAAGTTTATAGGATCATCGGTATATTTTGTATTTCGTTCAATCGGGATTCAAGCCCGCATGGATGAAAACCAACCCTGGTTTCTTAATATGGCTTGAAATAAATGACCCAGGTTTCCGCATTATGGTAAACGCACACTTGTCCGAGCCGAACGAGTCGAACGAAACGAATTTTAGAATTCTGTATATGAAATCTCATGAAACCTCGCACACTTGCCCGCGTCGAATCGTCCGAATCTGGAAGAACCCCAGAAATCCTACAATTCGGATGACGTCATCAGATTCGGCGCGGCTTATGCGGTCGACTCGACCGATGCGCTCGCATTCTATCAGTTGCGTATAACAGAGCAATGAGCGAGGACTATTTCTGCATTGCAGGCGTAAAGGAAATAGAAACGATTTCTTCGACGCGGTCGATTCTTTCGGCGCGGTCGATGCTTCTGGTGCGGATATGTGTGCGAGGCCTCCTTGACTTCGATTCGTTCGGTGCGTTCGGCTCGGACAAGTGTGCGTTCACCATTAGCGTCGCAAATATCCATAGGCGCCTGTAACTGCTTACTTTTAAGTGGGCTGTCAGCTTGTCGGCTATTCCACAGCAATAAAAAAACTTACCGTTTCCTGCCTCATGGATGTTGCAACACCGCCGCTAACACGTTACCGTCTACTTAATGGAACTAGAACCTGGGACCCAACTCAAAGTTATTATAGCGGCATTTATTTAATTTTAAAAATGACTAATATGTATAGGTACCATATATACGTGTTGTTGAATAGTTTTTCTTTTCTGTTTTCTGTTCTCCTACCGCCTACGCCCGGGCCCACGGATATGTGGTCTGCCGATCTCGTAGCGCGGGCTGGGGCCCACCCGTTGTGTCGGGGTGAGCCTCTTCTATAGAGTTGGCGCCAGGGGATCAAGATTTCATCCCCCCCGGCGTTCTACTGTATCACCTTAAGAAGTTGAGCGGGGGCCGCGGAACGGCATTCTACGGCAGCTGCAGGTCGTTTGATGCTCTCCGGCGTCGACGATTTGCTCTGCGTTGGCGGGAGGAGAGTGTGGTGGTCGACTCCCGCTCCACCGCATCTGCGTCATTGCGGACATGACTGCCTCTCAAAAGGAGGCCACTAAAATATAATATTAAAAGTTTAATCTGAAATCAAAATTTAGGGCTTGCATGCTGATAAGTTGATAAGTTATCTTTGATAAGTTGGTTCTTATTTAGATTTTGTAAAATGTAAGTTTTAAGAGGTGAGAAACAAAATTATAAACACAAACTAACATAACTGTTCATTTAATTTCAAAATTATAATTGAGTCGTGTATCAAAGAACCCTGACTTAATGCACTAAATTCATATAACTATTCCCGTGGATTTACTTGTGCCATTTCTATTATACTTTAGTAGGTAATATAACGAAATTTAAAAAAATATTAATAACTTTAATCTGGTTCTTTGTATGCTCCAAACGATTCAGACTCTAATTTTGTATAATTTGGATAGAAACACTACACACCCCATGTGACCGGGAATTTCTCTCTCGGTCGTATTAATTGAGGATTTTTGACGTCGAAATGTGTAAAAATAAACATAATTTTTCGTTATTTCACTAGAAGTGACATTTATTTAAACGCAACTAAATGTCATTATCATAGAGTACGGACCACTAACAAACTTTACCACAAATTAGGTCAATTAGGAATACGAGTCTGTAATACCATGCCTTGAGGCTCACGGTAGTGGACTCCAGAACAATGAACCCTTGCTACAGTTGAAACTTACCCAAAAACCTCTACAGCCCGGGTGAAGGGTTATTCTTTTGCGTGCGCCTCCGGCCTGGGCGGGTTGATTTTTAGATTTGGATTCTTGAGCTTACGGCGTCTATGCTTCTTCAGTGACTTGATCGGAACAGGAAGCATCTTGGTCAGCGAGGAGCTTCCGCGCCGGTTGCTTGTTTCGCAACCCCGTGTGTTACAGGGACATTGATACTTTTATTTAACGTTGAAATTTTGAGTAAAGATAGCGATTTAGTCCCAAACAAGATGTTTATTTATTTATACTGGTTGAGCCGGCAAACGTTGTTCTGCCATATAAATTTTAAAAAAGTAGCCTATGTCCTTCTCCAAGGTCTATGACTATTCGAAATTCATCAAAATTGGTTCAGCGGTTTAGACGTCAAAGCGTAACAAACAAGAAAACTTACTTTCGCATTTATAATATTAGTTAGGAAATCATATTATAGTAAAATTACCGAGGTTTTTCTCTCTCTGCTTTCTTATCTTCTCTTTTGGTACCGCTGGGTGTTGAACCCTCTCTTCTTACTGCTATTGTAGAAGGAGTCCAAGGTACAGAATTAAAGTTATCATAAACCTAAACTGCGCGCCTATTTACGTCTGAATCTGTTAGTACACATCCTTTTCCTTAACAAAGAATGTAAAAAAGAACTTCTTCTTCTTCTTCAAGTGCCTCTCCAACTAGTGAAGGTTGGCTACCAACTTCTAGAAAGAAAGGAAAGAAGAAATAGATGTATCTAAATTTAGTTCTTACTCAAGCGACTGCCGTATGAATCTCCAACCCCGGAAGGATAAATCGATCCCTAAACCCTCCCTTTGTTTTCTATGAACTAGCAAACTTAGTAAGTAAGTGGACGTCTTTCGCCCTGTTCTAAGTGAAGGGTTGCCCTATTCTTATTCTGGCCGAGATCATAGTTAATATACTAATTGCGCTAAGATACATGAATAAAATAATCTTAGTAGTTCAGCTACGTGGTAGGGCCTCAAGCACGTCTGGATGGCGACCACCTTTAGTCTTAAGTATGCCGCCATAATAACCTTGTGTTGTGTTCCGGCATTAGTGACCCAAGTTCCTGTACCCTTATGGGACAGCAGCGTGTTCGCGATGCCACTGGTGTTGCTAACACCCATAGGCGACGGTAACTGCTAAATTCTAAGCGGGCTGTCAGCCTGTCTGCTGTCCTACGCAATAAAAAAAAAAGTTTTTTAAGTCTTCTAAATCGCATAGTTATTTGCCTATTGCTTGTTTATCTTATTTAGAATTTCTAATAATACCAGCTAACAAAATGTATTTTCTAATTATTCTGGTGCAACTTGCTTTCCGACGAAGGCCTCCTCTAAAGATATCCATTTGGTTCTGGCCCTTGCTGTACGTATCCATGTCGATTGCGCTAAAATATGTAAGAAATCTTAAATACGTATACGAGAAAAACGTACGAATGTTATATTTTTTTTTATCTATTATAGTTTTTATAAATCGAGAGCAATTCAATGCAAAAACACACGCGTGACTAAATTGCCAGTTACCGAAGGCCTTTCACCTGTGTCTAATACGTTTTAAATCATTTCTATTTCAGTTGCGTTCTTCGATATTAATAAAGTTGTAGATACATTGAACTCGTATTAATAAATTATTGGTTTCACAAATTTACTGTTTTTTTATGCTGTAAGCCAGCAGACAGGCTGACAGCCCGCTTAGAATTTAGCAGTTACCGTCGCCTATGGGTGTTTGCAACGCCGGTGGCATCGCGAACACGCTGCTGTCCCATAAGGGTACAGGAACTAGGGTCTTTAATGCCGGAACACAACACAAGATTATTATGGCGGCATACTTAAGACCAATGGTGGTCGCCATCCAGACGGAATTGAGGCCCTACCACGTAGCTAAGGTGGGTTGTTTTGTCGCCTTTTACGACAGGCCAACACCGGCCGCAGAAGTTAGTAGGTATTCTACTTTTTTTAAATTCATATGGCAGAACAACGTTTGCCGGATCAACTACTTATGCAAAAAAAATAAACACAAAAAAGGTATTTCTAACATTTTTATAACCATAAGATATCCAAAACTAAATATTGATATTCAAATATATTGATTTAGTGTGAAGATATTTGACAGTTCTTTTTTTTTACTTCCGGGAACACATTAGTTGTCGTCGACATACGTTCTATTGTGACATCCAGCAAAAAAAATCGATTAGGAAATAATTGAATAATCAATTAATTTTAATAAAGGGAAAATATTTCCCTTGAGCTCGAGAGGGTTAACAAACGCTGCGTTCGTACAGTAGTTAATTTTTTAAAACAATTAATAGCACTAAGTAAAATCTTGCATCGTAGGGCTTTTTACAAACACAACTGGTGGACGCACACCCAGACTAGAACAAACTATATGCATCATGCAAATATTTTTTCCTCCACAACACCATGGTACCATACCACTTGCGTAACAACTGAGCCAGCGGTGTCATCAATTCATTCAAACATATTTAATTTAACGATAAAATAAGCAAAACCCGGATTCAACGAACTTATTCCTTTGAAACGTAAATCAAACGCATGAGTTGAATGCTTAAGTTATACTGAAGTTTTACTTCTAGAAATACGTCTGGGAAACCCGTATAAGTAATCTAAACCACTGCTCGCTACGTGATGAGAAAACATTGTCATATTGTAACCAAAAACCACACCTGACACACGGCTATTAAGTTCGTAAACCAAATTTGTGTCCGATGAATTTGTCATACTATTTGTAATAAATGAGATAACATAATGCAGATATGACCTCTGTAGCGTAACTGCTAATGCACTTCGATATGCTTACGGAGTACCTTCTTGACTAGGTAACGCTCTGTGAATTTTCCCACTATATTTAAATTTATTTATATTTAATTAAAAGAATTCCTTTAATGTTTCTAAATAAATTTTCCTTTAAGTATTAATTAAATATATTTAAATAATATAATAGTGTGGTTGTGCTTCAAACATTATATCCATCATTCTTGGAAACTGTATGTATCAAGCGTGTCATATACCGACTACTTGTGCATTGAATACGTTAGAGCGCGGCATTGTTACTTAATGTGACTCACAATTGTCAAGTTTTGCAAGATTTTGCTATTACTTATTGGAATTTAATGTTGGACAGGAAATACAAATGTTAAATTGCACATTCGTGTACGTCATTGACGAATTTGACAGGTTTTGATACTTAACCAAAGTATATTTTCTAAGGTTCATAGGGTAGTCATAGGCACAAAAAATTTCGTGAGTTTTTCACGTATTTCTTTCTACCGCAATGATTTATATTTAACTTGGTTCTTACAGAAACGACTGGAATTCGACTGTCGAACTCCGAATGAAAACCTTGCATCAAAGCCTCATTAGTTGCTTATCACAAGCTGGAAGTCACAATCAAACTTGGGTCGTGAAAGACCATACACTACTCTATTCTATTTAAACATTCCGTGTGTGTATTTTTAGTTTTAAGTATATATAAAAATCCTGGAATACAGAATTTCACCTAGTACTGGGAATTATAAAAAAAAACATTCAATAAAGCATACTTTTTGAAGGATACAAAACTGATCCCTGGCAATATATCGCCATGTTCTCCGGTGATAAAGTATAATGAAGTAAAAAGAGACGGGATGTTATTAACTAATTCCTTTCTTTGTCCTACATCTCTCCAATCTCATTTACCCCAATATCCCCTCTTTGGCCAAAAGAGGCCTTTCACCATCAGTCATGAAATATTTTCTGTAGTCTACCCCTTCATCTGTATATATCAATTCAATTGCTAACCGCCGCTACGAATCGTCGCCTGTGCGCTTCAAAGAATCGGCTCTTTGGTAGATATTATGAATAAACTACCTACTAATAACCAAGTTTGTGTTTTGCTTCACTCACCATGAATACCAACGATGTTGTCAAAGATAGTGGCGCCAGCCCTGCTGGTGCTTATTGACATGGGGATGAAAAAATGTGGACAACAACCTAGTCGCCTTCAGTTCTTATGTAAATTGTAACTTAATACACCAATAAATTTGTAATCTACTTTTTGCCATATAAAATTGGATTTCTCATTAAAATGAAAAAAAAAATAGCCTATGTCACTTGTATGGTCTTGGTGAATTTAACGACACATTCTTTGCTAAAATTCGTCAAACCCTTCGGGCTGTAGCAGACGCTATTGAAATGGTCATACATACATAAATATATACATACACTCGAAAAACATTATCCTCCTGCTGGTGTCGTCGGGTAAAGAATGTGTAACTTTTTCCATGTACTTTCTTTTCTGTCAGGGGGTGTAAGGGGGTGCACTTGATATTAAATGAAACCTATTAAATTTTTATTAAGGCAAATAATTATTTTGCGGTGTAGACGCTCACCTATTACGGATTTTACGGAAATCCTATCCAAAAGTTATTATAATTTTATATCAGTACAACGGTTGCCGGTTTGCTTAGTCTCGTGATAATTACACCGTAAATAAAAAAAAAACATTATAGAGCTACAAACAGTTTCAAATTACGTTTTGGTGTAAATGTTAGCGCGATCTTATGCAGGTACGCATTAGCCAAACAGCACTGACCACTCACCAGCGGTTTACATGCCGCACTTGATATTATAGGGTTGCCACAGCCATTTTCCCTATCATTAATAAACTTAGAAGTAGTTGCTTTAAAGTATTAAACAGTTTAAGGAAACAGGAAGGAGGAGCCTCAATCTGGGTTCTACCCCTTGTGCAGGGGAGTTTGGGGCGCGGAGGCTTTCTTTAGCCCGGCATGAACTGTCCATAACACAAAATTTATACAGTTTACCAGATATGTAGAAATCCACAATATCCACATATACGAGTTCTAATAATTTCGATTAGAACTCGCAGGAAGGTACAAATTCTTCCAAATGACCCATCCAAATCATTTAGCTCTCCAGTTGCCGTGAATAGATTATGTGCTCCGCTTGCACATAGTATCATAAGATTAGAAAACAGGTAATAGAGTTGTAAAAACGACGAGTTGATGGAGGTCACACGCTTCAAGCCAAACACCATAGAAATCTTCTTCAGATAGTTCAAAATTTAGATAGACAGATAACAATTTATTATAAACCAAATAACTTACAAAAACAATGAAAATTATTTACACAATCAATATCTACTTGACTTACAATGGGCGGCCTTATCGCTACAGAGCGATTACTTCCAGGCAACCCGGGCTATAGGCCATTATCCCTTTTATATTGATGTGGAAGGGAGGTATGGCAATAAATAATAATAATATACACATCAAAAAAGTCTAAACAACATGCATGATATTACAAATTTACCATTTATACTAATTAATTTCTAAGTCTTTATTCACTTAAGTGCGTAGGTATGTAAACTTTTTTTGTTATTTATTAATTTAAGTTTTAGAGAGACTTACGACTAATAATAACATTTAATAACTTAAAAATAAATACAGAGAAAGTCTTTACAAGTCTCCACTGATAGTGACAGATTAGAATACAAATAGTACAAAAAGAAATAGTACAAACTTATTGTCATTAATCGATTCAATGATTGAGAATCAATCCAATGAGTAAATTCAGTAAGTTTATTAGTAAGATACTTAGCATTATCAAATGTATTTCGCAAAAAAGTTATTTATAAGCTGCCTTTTCATTGTATAAGTCTAAGTCGGTATTGCTGTCATTAATTAATTCGTTAAAGAAATTAAACGCGCGATAAACAAAACTATTTTGACGGTAATTGGTGGACACGGATTGCAGCGAGAATAAAGTTCTGTTACGGAGTATTCGAGGAGGTATATTAAGATTAAATTTAGAAAGTAAATCTGGACAATCAATAACAGATGTCATAATTTTTTAAGAGTAATTTGGTCTGCAATAAGTCATCGTTCGTTTAAAGGGAGAAAGTGATGAGCTGCACATAAAGATAAGTAGTCCTGGTTGTTATGTGAGTACGATTTAAAGATGAGAAAACGTAAAAATTTCCGTTGGATGCGTTCAATACGATCGATATAGACTTTATACCGGGGGTTCCAAATGGGTGATCCATATTCCAAGTGGCAGCGCACATGTTGATGACATACTGGCTGGTTGTAAAAAAAATTTCGATTATGTTTTGTTTTTTTCATAAAATTAAATGAAAGGAAATTTGTTTGAATTTAAGTGCGTTTTTATTTCTACGTTTAGTCTTGATTTTATAATTTTACCAACCATTTAAATAAAGTTAGCGACAAAATTGAATTGTTAGATATTCTTTACGACATGGAGCGACGTCATTTGACGGCAAATGAAATGCAAAGAGCTGTAGGGATGTTGCAAGCGGGAAGTAATCAATCTCAGGTATCTCGGCATTTTGGCATTCATAGAAGTGTTATTTGTCGTCTTTGGCAGCGCTACAATAATACAAAGGAACCCGCTGAACAGCATCCAGGCCGTAAAAGCAGTACTCGGCAAGACTGGTACATACAACTGACTGCAAGACGCCAGCCGATGTTAACCACTCGAGAGGAGATAAGTTTGAGGCTACAAAATTCAAGTGGTGTTGATGTAAGTCCCCAAACTGTGCGAAATCGACTGCATGAGTACGGCCTACGAGCTCGACGCCCAATTAGGTGCCCACTGATACGTCACGGATCGCGGTCGTCAAAATGAATAGTGTAGAGAACGCAGAACATGGACCCAGGAACAAAGGGATAAAATTATGTTTTCCGATGAGTTTGAGAAGGGTGCGAGTGTACCGTCGGCCCGGAAATACTGAAAGGCTCAGGTGCATTCAGGAAGTTCATCCATACAGCGGCTCATCCACCATCCTACAATTTAAATTAGTACATATTGCTTAGACTTTTTTGATGTGTGTATTTTATTTATAGAATAAATAGACAATATACATAATATACAGGCATAACGCAAAAATAATTAATAAAATCAATTTAGGCAGCCCTACCATTTCCAGCAGCGTCTGATACATTCAGCCACCTAATTAAAACGGTGCAGGGTCCCCTTTATCGGCCGAAGATACCTTTACGGGCATGTGACACGCGAACTCTCGCGTCGTATACAGTGTTCTGATAAATGTGAAGTTTTAGCTGATATATTACCCCTTTTGGAGTTTTATAGGGATTTTATAATGGTTTACAATCTTAATATTTTGAAATTATAATAAATTTCGCATAGTAATAGAAATCTCATTGGTGTAATTGATCCCGACAAGACCTTGAGGTCTTTTTTCGAAGTAGGAATGCTTTGCGTACACTTTGTCGCCAAGGAACGTGTAGCAGAGTATTGTATGACTCTTAAAAAAACACACACCGCTAGTATATCCTAATATAATAAAATATTCCCATGATTCTTTCGTTAGTCGTGAGCGCCGGGACCGAGGGACTTGACGTCAGTCCTCTTTTAAGACCTTCGGGGTCTTTTTTTAGAAAAATCTCTGATGGTTGACGAGTGCCTTCGATCCGGGGAAATCAAGGAGTATATGTGTGTAGGGACTGCAGAAAAGATGGTCGACATGCGACTACCCACTAAGAAACTGATCTCCTATCGCCTCCCGCCTTATTCAACGGATAAGCTGGCCTGCCGATCTCATGGCCCAGGTTGGTGTTGGCTCGTCTCTTCTCAGGGCGAGCCTTTTCCATGGTTTGCACCGAGAGTCAAAGCTTCGTCCCTCGGCGTTCTCCCGCGTCATTTCAAGATTGAGGATGGAACGCGAGTAGACCTTCGGGGTCTAATTCAGCCCACTCGCTCTAAAAAAAGGTTTTCTTTTCTTAGTTAGGGTCCGATGTTAGTAACATATCTGTTCCATTTATTTGCTCATGATGAGATCTCAAATAAGTACCGGTGCGAAAGATCAGCACTAGTTTCACCCTATGAAATTATTCCGTGAACCTCAGGCTTCAAGAAAACTTTTGTTAAATTGAGATTTACTACAGCAGACAGGCTGATGACTCGCTCAATAGTAAGCAGTTACCATCGCCTAAAGATGTTTGCAACGTTTTGCACCGCGAACACGCAGCTGTCCATATAAGGATACTGAAACCTGGGTCACCAATACCGGTCACAAATTTATTATGGCAGTATACCTATAAGTATGACCAGTAGTAGTTTTGTCGCTTTTTACGACAGACCCTCCCCGGCCGCAGTAACAAATATTCTTAACCTGCCTTTGAACGGAGAAAAATACGGAATTTTTAACTTTAAGTAAAATTTTTAGTTAACTTTTGATCTACAAATTTATGATACTTTAATTAATTCTCAAATGGGCGGATTAAGTTTACAAAACGCATTTTTACATATGAACTAATGAATATTCGATACGTCATAAGTGATCAATCACACGCGGTCATTGATACCTTATTTTTTATTGGTTAAAATTATATTAATTAAAAGTAGGATGTCAATCAAGTTTCTTTATATTATTTTGACATTTGATAAGTTTCAGTAGTTTCTTAAAGAAAACAACCTTTATATGTGTTATATTCCCGCTAATAATACGCCCTTACTTTCCTCTTTAAGAAAAACACTAAGGTTCGACGAGATTTTCAACTATAAAAAACCTATAATTTTAAATATAAGATATTTTTTTTTCAGGATTGCCTGAACTATAATTTATAAGGTAATAAGAACATCAATTGTATCGCCATATTGTTATATGTTAATATTGTTTCTGGAAGAAAAGATCTTAATTATTTGAAAGCTTTTCAAGTAAATTGTTGGTGTATTTTATAATATTATAAGTAATTTCAAATAACAATATGAATTCTACTTTATAAGGAAAATCCTCAGGCCGTGGTACAAAGTGTTAATTTAACTTTAAAAGATCTTTCTTTTTATTTTCTTAAATATATTTCAAATTATACTTTCTCTACCAGCAAAACACTAATTTCATTAGTAATTCCGTTATAATAAAGATTTATAGTTTCTATAGAATGTACTCTTAATAATTTGTATAGTACGTTTAAACTGTTATCACCGAAATCAAAACAAACGTTATAAAGATTTAATTTTTAACGAGTTATTTAAAATTTTATTTCAATTTACGAAAAACGTTTTAAGTTTTTTTTTTTATATGAAAAGAATCAAAGTTTAACGGTAAACAAAGTTTAAAATTCAAAATGTTTTACTAGATTTACGGGATTCAACATCTATTGGAATATAACTAACCCCTGCCAGTTGATACAACATATTGAAAAAAAGCAAAGCTTTAATGATAATTTTCTTATCAGAGTTTGAATGAGCCTCATCTCCATGTAAATAAAAGTCACAGATGATTGCAAAGGGAGAACCCCAAGCATCAATAAAACACATATATGCATAGAAAAATTTATCGTGAAAACTGCCGTTATCTTTCTTAAACACTGTCTCTCTGTAGTCCAGAATATCAAATGTAAAATTTCTTTTATATAGCTGGGGAGGAGAAGACAGGCTAAATTCCCACTTATAGTAAGCAGATACCGTCGCCTATGGATATTTGCGACGCTAGGAGCACCGCAAACATGCTGCGGTCTCATAGGAGTATAGATTAAGATTTAATCGATTACAATAACTCATAATCATTAAATTATCATCATCAAAAGCTGCTCCGTTATTTCAATTTGCTATAGTAATTATCTGTCACTGCTATATATTCTCCGAAGGCTCATGCTTATTGCCTAAAACTCTTTGTTACTACAATGTAATATAGATAGAAACAAATAATATAAATAGCAACCAACATGGAAAAAATAGATTTAAAATATTAAATTGTAGGTATTTAAGATTAAGAGTACCCATAACATCATTTAAGATACCTTACTATTTAAGACTCTAATACTCTCCCTGCAATATGAAATACTCTTTAGATATTTATTTGACAAGTTATTGAGGTGCGTTCTTTTTTCGATATTCAGATACCAGAAAAAGAACACATTATAAAGATAGATTACAACAAAGGTAGACCAATTTTTCATCTGATTGATTATCTATATAATTGGATTTATAGATCTATCTCAATGAGATGAGAATTTGGTCGAATTTCTCCAAACAATTGATCTACTGAAAAATAAACAGACTATGAATATGATAATAGATTGGTTAACGTATGAAAAAAATAGCAGTCAAAGATATTTATAAATGAGATATACATCATATATGAGATATATACATTAATAAATAAGATATTTATTAATGTTTATTAAATTGGCCAATTCAAAAGTGATAGACTGTAATAATACAACGTCGGTACACACTTGTGCTGGTCGGTGTTCAGCCTCAAAACCAGTTTCGTTCCCTTTATAACCTGGACCGCCGCGCTGCAGCTTGTGTGTGGTAACTAAATAATATTCACCAAAGAAGACATTCCTTTTTACATTAAAAGGATTTTTACGTACTTTCGGTATATAATGATAGTAAATTAATATTTTTATACGTTGTCATTATTTTCCAACCAATAATTTAGGGGTGTAAGGGGTCCTATCAACATCTTCGGGACTCAAGTCAACCTCACGCCCTCTTTAAGAAGTGGCAAGCATCCAGATCTCCTGAAGATCGTGATGCATACCCGGTGGCAAAGCGCCCCCCAAGAGATCTATTGCCAGAGCCAGGCGACATCACTTACAACCACTTTACGATAAATTGGAATCGTCTGAGGGGCTCAAGCTCATCTATAAGTTGGCGCACTCCAGGGTTAAAGCGGCACAGGACATTTCCAAGTGCCGCTGTGTTTACAATGCAAGGACCTCGCGGTGAAGCAGAAATGGTGCTCGTCTTTCCACGAGCTGCTGAACAAACAGCACAAAGAGGTGCAGCCGCCAGAACTTCCTCCGAATCAAGGGCTAGTGCCACTGGTAACGCGTGCAGAGGTCCAGAATTGTCTTCACCGCATGAAGAATTGAAAAGCTGTTGGATCCAACGGAGTCCCCATCGAAGCCTGTGAAGCGATAAGCTCTCGTGGTGTGTACATCTTAACCGACCTTTTTAACCGGACACTTCTTATCGGTACGATCCAGAGCCAATGGAGCCTGAGTATCATTACTTCAGTCTTCAAAGGCAAGGTGTCGGTGCATATATATGCACTGGAAATATATAAAAATCGTTCATTTATATATTGTATGTTTAAACTATAATATTCACGAACACAGCAAAGACAAATCCTTTAAAAATTACTTTGTCCCGACTTATAACTTTATTGCGAAATGAATAATACTTATCACGACTTATATCATAACTTTTATTAAATTTGCTGAACGTATCAATTCCGGTTATTCAATTTTTGTATATTTCCATTATTTATGCCTTAGAAAATTATATGTCATTATGTTTATTTTTATTAAGTTAGAAAATTTGTCAATTGGTGTAATAACGCACTGAAACGCATGCCACTGCTATTATTTCTATACATTCTATGTTATTTTGTTTCTAGTTTCCTCCGTGCAGGTGCGGAGTCAAAATACTGACCCCTGTAGCCGGGGTCGGCCTATAGTAAAAAGGCGACATAACAACCCTAGTTAGATGGTAGCTCAAGCCGTTTGGATGGCAACTACTTCTGGTATATACTCTTAAGTATGCCGCTGTAATAACCTTGTGTTGTGTTTAAACGTTGCCCCTACCAGCGTCGCAAACATCCATATGCGACGGTAGTTGCATACGTGGACCGTCAGCCTGTTTGTTGCCCTACAACAATAAAAATATTTAATACGAACTCATGGTAAACCTAAAAGTTATATACGATATGAACTAACATAATGAATACTATCAGGGCATGTTCTTGAGCTAGGCTTAAAACCAAACGAAGGCACTCTAATTTACGATCCAAATCATAAATGTAACTACTCCCGATGGTAACTTTATACATTGTTAATCCTAACTAATATTATAAATGCGAAAGTGAGTTTATTTGTTTGTTACGCTTTCATGCCTAAACCGCTGAACTAAATTTGATGAATTTCGGTGTAGTCATAGATTGGACCTTGGAAAAGTACATAGACTACATTTTTTTTTAAATTCATATGACAGATACCTACAGATACGTTTGCCGGGTCAACTAGTTATAAATATTTATTACTAGAGCAGAGGTCAAAATTGCTGGTAAGAGGCTGTTGGAGTTCTTAACGGGCTTAACGGCTTTAATTTTAAATTTCACTGTGCACGGAAAGCTATTTTTGACAGGTAGGTGGTCAATTGGTGGCCCAATTGTATCATAGTTGTAGATCAGTCTAAAGATCATGGGTTCATAGCCCACAATGACATGCAGTGGTCAAGCAGTTTTTCTCACTTAATGTGCGTAGTCGTCGTCAGCCGTTTCTTCCCTAGCTACGTGGTAGGGCCTCAAACCCGTCTGGATGGCGACCATCTTTGGTCTTAAGTATGCCGCCATAATAACCTTGTGTTGTGTTCCGGCATTAGTGACCCAAGTTCCTGTACTCCTATGAGACAGCAACGTGTTCGCGATTCCACTGGCGTTGCAAATACCCATAGGCGACGGTAACTGCTAAATCCTAAGCGGGCCGTCACCCTGTCTGCTGTACTACACCAATAAAAATATATATGCAGAGGCAAGGAGTACTATTTCATATGAGGGAGAAGTTGTAAGTGTGCAGCTAGTTTTAAATATGGGAATACGAATAAATAAACAACCCTTATATAGATAATAAATAAACCCTTGGTTTGAAATATGGAAATATGAATAAATATTCTGGTAAACTAGTATATAGAAAACCATAAAACTATATGATTGAACATATGGTTCTTCTTCGTAACTTATCAACCCGGTTACATCCAAATCATTTATTCGCAGCGAGGGGCTCGCTACAAATGGATTACTTCTGCTAGCTCAAAGCTCAAAGTTAGAGCAATCCACTGTGAAACGCAATTTACACTTAATTTGTCTCGAATGCCTTGTTGTACAAAAAAAGGAAGTATCATGAAAGAAGGTTGGCGCGCAGAGAAGAATTTATGTTTAGTCACTAAAAATAAAAAAGGCAATGTTGTATTAAATAATGTAAATTAATACAAAGTTTTAAACCTTCATATATTTTTAGTGCGGCATTGCAATTAAAAGCAAGTTTAATTTTCCTTTTTAATTACCTTTGGAACGCAAAGCCATCAAAGAAAATTCTTGATTATATTTTAATGAAATGGAAAATGAACTTAAATAATTTCTCCTTTGAAATCTTATTTCACTATCTCGTTTACTCCTAAAGGTTTTTATAATCATTTGTCTTGCTCTACAAACAATGGCATACTACGTAGCCCAAAAAGAACATGACAGGATTAGTGTATCAGGAATTTTGATCTCTTATGATTTATCGATGAGTTACGAACATTGTTGTTGACAATATCGATATATATCAAATAAAATACATATAATGTTATAAAAATATGTTATAATATCGTCTGACCTAAACTATCGGCACACTATGATGGCCGTTTTGACGTTTGACCACTCATAAAGTTTCGTATTAATTAGTAATTACATTTGAAGGAGCAAATTGCTCTTCTTTGTTGTCAATAGTGACGTACAGTTAGTCACAATAAAGAACAGCAATTTGCTCCTTCAAATGTAATTACTAATTAATACGAAACTTCATGAGTGGGGACAAACGTCAAAACGGCCATCATAGCGTGCCGGTAGGATAGTTAATGATTGATGAGCTCCTTGGCGCAACGGCTTCGCACGGTAGAGCACTTGCTTATGGGTTTTATTCTCGTCCCAAATCTGTTTATGTACCTACATAATTATACCTATAATTTGTATTTATTTACGAAAGAAAAGTATACAAGTAAGTTATCTTATTCCCATAACATTAAACTATTCCCAACTGCCTTGGAAATAGATTATTTAAGTTTATTTTTTATATACCAGGTGTACCAGAAAGTCATTACCGATTTTTCTAACAGATGTCGCTAGGCTATGTTATGATATGACACATATAATAATAATAATCATTTTATTCTACTGACATCAAGCTTTAGATTTGCCGAGCCGCTGCGAGCCGAGACATGTTATATTTTGCGAATGTAACACCGTCATAGATTTATACGTCTTTGAAAATATCAAGTTTCTTTCCTGAAAATGTGCATTTGCGGCACGCATTATTTTTCTTTTTTAACCAAAAGAAAAAAAGCCGCTGAAAGTCATCGTTAGCTGGTAAAAAGTTACGGTGAGCATGCTTTAACCTTAAAAACATATTAGGCGTAGTTTCTAAAATTCAAAAGTGGTGATTTCGATGTGCAAGACAAAGAACATTCTAGTAGACCGAAAAAGTTTGAAGATGCGAAACTACGGGAGTTATTGGATGAAGACCCAACCCAAACTCAAAAATAATCGGCAGGAGCGTTAAATGTAGCCCAATAAACGATTAGCAATCGATTACGAACAATGGGGGAAATCCAAATGATGGGAAGACGGGTTGAATTCATCAATTGAATGACAGGCAAATGGAAAATCGAAATTTCGTCTGTGAAATGCTGCTTCAAGCGTATGATCGGAAGTCCTTTCTGCGTCGAATAGTGACGGGTGATGAAAAGTGGATTTATGTTGAAAACCCGAAGCGCAAAAAATCATGGTTCTTACATAGCGAGGCCGGCCAATCGACTCCAAGGCCAAATCGTTTTGGTCGCAAAACGTTTTTTGAAACCAAATTCTCTGTGTTTGATGGAACCAGAGGGGCGTGGTATATTACGAACTGTTGAAACCTGGTGAAACAATACCTAATAGTGATCGCTACTGATAACAAATGATCAATTTTAACCATGTATTGATGGAAAAACGTCCAGAATGGGCCCAAAGATACAGCAAAGTGATTTTACAGAACGATAACGCGTCTCATAAAGAAAAACCGGTCAGAGAAGCGTTGAACGCACTTGAATGGGGCATACTCGTACTAGGACCCGCCGCCCGCACTATTGCCGCGAGGGTGAGGGCTGCGTGCTGTTCCGCGGCCCCCCTCAACTCCTAGAGTTGTTAGGAGAGCGCCGGGGGGACGAAACCCTGACCCCCTGGCGCCAACACTTTAAAAGGGGCCCGCCTTAAGACAAAGGGCGGGCCGGCGCCGGCCCGGGCCACGAGATCGGCAGGCCATATATCCGTGGGCCCGGGCGTAGGCGATAGGAGAACAGCGGGGTTTTTAGTGGGTAGTCGGATGGCCAATCATCTTTCCCGGAGTCCCACATATCCCTCGGTCCCCCCGGGCCGGGGGAACCCGTCAAGAGAGGTTTTTCCCCGAGACCAAAAAAAAAAGAAAAAAAAAGGGCATACTCGTACTATCCCACCCGCCATTCTCTCCAAACCTTGCCCCGTCCGACTATCAACTTTTCGAATCAATGGGACACGGGCTTATAGAACAGCACTTCGCCAATTTGGAAGAAGTTAGAAAATAGCTCGATGAATAGTTTTTCTCAAAGGACAGACAGTTTTTTTGGGAAGGCATCCATAAATTGCCTGAAAGATGAATAGGACTAAGGACGTTCTAGTATACCTAGTAACATCCAGATTTAAATTTTATTTGGTATAAATACTCATAATTGTAAGTTAATTCATAATTTGCAAGCATTACATCCTTTAGAAGATTGTTAAATGTTTCCGGAAAATTTTGTGGAAATCAATCCAACCCCATCGTAACCAAAAGGATAGATAAAATTTGCTGCTTGACCGCTATAGGTTCTGTATATTTATACTTTCACACGCATTTAAGTAAAATCTTATTTTGACAATACAAATAATTTTTTATGAATTTAATCACAAGTGTAGTTTGATTTGTCTCTAGGAGAAAAACTAAAAAATAACATGATAATATTTAATACATATGAGATATGTGTTTAGTATAGTAGACATATAGTAGTAAAATAAACAATAACTATTCAATTGCTATTAGTAATGCTATTAGTAAAATAATTTAAAAAAATTATACAAGACGTGAAAAAAAAAATATCGATACTGTCCCAACACTGAGCTACTGCCACAAAAAATATTTTATCGTACACGGGACAGCCTAAAAAAACAAATGGCCGGTAAGTCACTTGCGTCGTCTGACGGCTATAGAGGAAAGTTATTATTTTTTGTCGCAGGCGCGAGCGAGCCGGCTGGGCGGCCGGTCAATGTATTATAAATTCAATGAGGTACCCAAAGTTTTCATGTTTAAATATATTTGGAATAATATATCAAACCTTGAGTATTTAAAATTACTTTAGATTTAAATTTCTTAAGCACTAAGCCGTTGGATTTCACGGAATGACGGGTTCAGACCATGCTGGACAGCATAGAAGCGCGCGCGCGCGTGTGTGTGTGTGTCTTCAGCTAATCAGACCTTTGCTTCATTTTAAAGTATTTTCCTTTTTTATTGTTTAATAGTTTATTAGAACTTAAGCGACTAGAGCAGAAGCAGTGCTCGGCTTATGTATCCGGTTATGAGGTGACACACTCATCTTATAATAACAAGCTAGCCTTTGGATTCTGGATTCAACAAAAATCAATTCTCACTCATCTTAATCAATACTTAATATTTTTCTCAAATACTAAATATACTTGTCTCATAGCCAGAAGACTAGAATGAAGACGTTTTGAAAAACGCGAAGATCCTTCACTGAGTTTGCCAATCCGATAGCATAACTTCAATAGGCAAACGAAGCTGATGAGAAGTTTAGTGTTGCAATTGTGATTAAAGTTACATGTTATTTTTTTACATATGGTGTTATTAATAATCCACGACATCTCAATGCTGGACACCAAGACGTCTTCCCTTACAAATTGATCCAAAGCAGACTGGCGAATTTACTCGTAACTTACTATCCGTATGCACAGAATATCAGATCCTCGCGATGTTTTCGTTCAGCGCAAGAAAAATGATAATTCTGTGATCTTTAATACAACACTGCGTGCTCACGTATTCTGTATAAATTATTGTTTGGTAACTTTGAGAAACAACTTTAGATGGGGCATACTAAAGCTTTTGAAATTTTATACCGCGTTCCAGCGAACATTGCCTAAATTTAAAAATTATGAGAAATTCATCATAATACGAGTTTATGTAATTTTATGTGAGTTATGTTGTTTTAAAATTTGAATCTTCATTTGACATGCACACATTATGTTTTTGGTCCATTAATTGGACATGCTGTAAATTTATTTCAATTTATACCTATATATCTAGAATTATCTAGAATCTCATACGAATACTATTTAACATCCATGGTAACATGTGGTTACCTATCCGACTTCGCCGGAATGTTCACTTGCTGTCTCTCCTGTATAACATTCTTTTCAATCCTCTTTTAACACCTTACTTAAAAGAATGTTTTTACTTTCTACGCTCCTCTTGCGTAATTTGCGCTCTAACAGATTTCTAAAAGTTCCTGGACACCATTCTTCCTGCTGTCGTAAATCCTTTACTTATCAAACCACTCTTTTGTGGAATTCACTTCCCGTCACTATCATTAGAGGCAAAATCCTTAGGAGTGTTCAAGCGAATGGTTATCGAACATTATGACATATTTAATAGTTGCCTATTTCTTGGATTTAAATCATGTTTTTTCATTAATGAAGATTTTTTTCTCTCTTTATATACCGCACGATATGTTATTGCTAGTATTTTCCATAAGAAATTGATATATGGGTTGCCTGGAAGAAATCGCTTAAAGCGATAAGGCCGCCCATTGTCTCCAATATTTAGAATCTTCTCTTCTCTATCATTAGGTTAAGTTAGTTATAATAAAGTATTATCAATCTATCTATATGGTTTATAGTAGTATATCATCGATGGCGATTATTAGCACACAATCATATTAAAAAAATCAAAATAATTATGCTTTTGATTAAACGAAGGGATTCTAAACAATAAGTTTCTAGAGGTCGTATAAAATTTTCTTATATTTTTTCTCCTATGATACGACTAGGTTTATGATACAAGAAATATCTCTCCTAAAATTCGCTCTATCGAGAATCGAATTGTACAAAGAGAGAGAGAGAGAGAGAGAGAGAGAGAGAGAGAGAGAATTATATTCTCAGAATTCATTCTGAGTTTCTTTTTCAGCAAAAAAAATGACGACTCAATATGTGTGCTTATTTTTTTTCTGGTTTTTTCAAGGTTACCCCGAAGCATGCTTTCATGCATTTGATGTTATAATGTGCTGTTTACATATATATATATATATATATATATATATATATATATATATATATATATATATATATATATATATATATATATATATATATATATATATATATATATATATATAATCTTTATAATTAAAGAGGAAAGATTTGATTGTTTGTTTGTTTGTTTGTTTGCTTTGAATAGGCTCCGAAACTACTGACCCGATTTAAAAAATTCTTTCGAAGTGTAAAAAAATTACCTAAAATATTATTTAAATCGCGTGCGTTGCGAAAACTATTGATGATAGAATAAAATAATGTACTACAACTTTGCAGAACACATCATTATTTACAAAAAGTGTCGCGACAGCATATGTCTAACTATTATATTTATGCCACAATAAGTGTTCTTTTATTTTAAAAAATTAATTGAAATGCCGCCCCTAGAAAAGGCTCTTTATTTGGATCTTGGTATTAATCCTTATCAAAATAAATTACTTCATATTCAAAACTGTTTCAATACCTTTATATAACTTTTTGAATTATTCAATTCGGATATTCCATTCGAAAGATATCACGAGTTTAAAAATGTAAGTATTAGAAAAATGTTGCGTGGTAGCCGCTCACCCTGTTCGGCTAGCTAGGCAGCACCTTATTCAATGTAGGCGTGCGTCACTGGGGTTTTTACAAAAATTAGAATACTTATTAAAAAATAACGAAAAAAAAATAAAAGTAATAGCAAAAAAATCATTAAAATAAAAGCTCATAGAAATAATAATATTCAAACTTTCTTTATAATTTTATTTTTTTAGTAACCTGACGCAAATAGAAGGGTTTGCCCCCAGGGGCGCTCCTCTGTCCGAGGAGTGCACGGGTGTGCGTACCCGAGGTGCCCGAGCATCCGTCGCTTCACTCCCCTCTCCGTTCGAGGCGACAGAGTCCTACCTTTCTTTCCGTCTACCTCTTACATCCTTTCCAACTTAGCTCTCTGTTCGTGGCATGGTCCCCGATGGGATGGTTGCGAATACTGATTGGGGTCCCGGGTTCTACCATGGGACCTGATTTGGTAGTCAAAACCATGCCTATTTCGACTGCGCCTGCACAGAGAGTGTTCCCGGGGCGGGAATTGCATCCTCGCTGTCGGTTGGTCTTGCTGGGCCGGCTACGACGTCAAGCGACTCTGCTTTTTCTGGAGTGTCGTCTGGTAGTCGTACACACGCCTGACTAGCACGCAACGGGGATGCGAGTCCCGTTCGGAATTGGCCGCGGACCTGTCGCTCCCGGCCCTGGTTCTGTCCATGGTCGGGGGCGATCCTGGATGGACGGCCGTCGCCTCCTTTTGCGAGGCAGTAGTGTCTGCAAGGGAGGCGGCGGAACGGAAGCGGGAGTCCGCCACCGCACTCCCCTCCCGCCAACGTAGGCCGCGTCGTCGGCGCCGGAGGATCTCCGGCCGCCGTAGAAAGCGGCCGCGGGCGGCCCCTCGGGGGAGGATCCGCCGCCCGCACTATTGCCGTGAGGGAAAAGGCCGCGTGCTGTTCCGCAGCCCCCCTCAACTCATAGAGTTGTTACAAGAGAGCGCCGGGGGGACGAAAGCCTGACCCCCTGGCGCCAGCACTTTAGAAGGGGCCCGCTTTAAGACAAAGCGTGGGCCGGCGCCGGCCCGGGCCACGAGATCGGCAGGCCATATATCCGTGGGCCCGGGCGTAGGCGATAGGAGAACAGCGGGGTTTTTTAGTGGGTAGTCGGATGGTCGAACATCTTTTCCGGAGTCCCTTATATCTCTCGGTCCCCCCGGGCCGGGGGAACCCGTCAAGAGAGGTTTTTCCCCGAAACCGAAAAAAAATAGAAGGGTTTAATTTTTTGTTAAATACCCATGCGAAGCTGGGACGGGCTGCTAGTATATATATATATATATATGTAAAGAAACTGTGTCTCTTTAATTTATACTGTCAATAAAACAGTATTTTAGATAGATGGTGTTAGGAGTAATGACGACAAACGTCGGTAAAGCAGATATATTGACAGTTGTCAAAATGTGATTTTTATTTTATGTTTGTATTTTTAGTTAATTATATAAATTGTAAATATTAGGAAGATGGAATTGACAAATTGAAAAATTACTTTAATTGTCGTTTCTTTACTTTCAGAGCAACGCAATGGTTTTTAAAATTTGCAATTCCTAAATAAAAATACAATTTAAGGCATTGTCTTATAAAACGACAATTCTAGTCAAAATCAAAGAAAATGGACCGGCTGCGATTTAAATTTGTGGTATTAGGGTTAACTGACGTAAAAACAAATGAGATATGCATAACCTCTATTGAGACACCGGATGGACGTATTTTTGAAGTTCCAGACGAATTAAAACCCTCAAATAAGCACACGGCCATATTATCTTCAAAGGTATATATGAATATCAAAAATTCGCTTAAAAAAAGACACCAATCACGTGAAATATGGATCCCTCTAAATGATGATTTAAAGAAAATATATCTAGATGAATGTGAAAATTTACAATTTGGTGACCAGTATTTATATGAGATTACAGAAAAGACAATGGTTTCACACAATAACACTTATGCCAATGTGCCAGAGAAAAATATAGGAAAAACTGCAGAAAATTTTTTGATAGAAAAGTTTTCAAATAAAACACCAAATGCTGACCAATGGATTACTGAATTTGAGAGTGAATGTAGTCGATTTGAGATATCACAGGATGAAGAAAAAATTGAAATTTTAAAACATTTCTTAGAAAAACAGTGTTTAGATTGGTATAGAAGTATGTTAATAAAATTGACAGTGAATTCTGAATGGGCAGTTTGGAAGCACAATTTTTGTGAAACATTTGGAAATAAAGGTTGGTTTCAAGTTAAATATGCATTTAAATTTAAGTTTCAAACTGGATCTCTGCTGGGATATGCCACAAAAAAAGAAAGATTGTTATTAGAGGTAAACAAACACATAGACACCGAAACCATGATAAATCTTATTGTCATGGGATTACCAAAATATATAATAGATAAGATTGATAAAGAATCGGTGAAAACAACAGCAACTCTTTTCAGTGAAATTAGAAAACACGAATATTTGACGTACAAAAAGAGTTTCATTAACAACAAAAGAAATACATATAATTATGAAGAAAAATTTAAAAAAATAAAACCATGTAAAACTTGTAAGATTTTAAATAAAGGTATTCGGTTACATCCTGAAGAAAAGTGCTGGTTCAAACAGACAGAAGAATATAATCATAAGGGAAAATCTATCAAGAACGTGAATAATTCAGTGATAGATGTTGAACTCAACAATGAATATAAAAACAAAATAGTAATAACACCATTAATTAAAGTCAAAATAATATTAAATGCGCAATTAGAAATATTTGGAATATATGATTCAGGTTCAAATATATCTGTAATTAATTCCAAACTTATAAAACTGAGAGGAGAAAAGGGAGACAATTCAAAAAGTGATAAATTAATCACAATTAATGGTGTTAAAGAGACGATTGGTTTGACAACTATTAAAATAAAAATTTTTGATATTGAAGAAAAAGTCAATGTTTATATAATTGATGGAAAAGAATTTAAATACGATTTTTTAATTGGACTGGATATCATAAAACAATTTAGACTGGTTCAAGATGAGGATTTGAAAATCACTCAAAAAATAATAGAACAAAAAGATTTTATGCATGATGATGTCAATACACAAAACGCTTCTAAAGAGATGAATAATGAAAAAAATCTGTGTTCAGTAAATTTCAATGAACACGTTAAAGAAGAAGATTTCAAACTAAATATGAATAATTTAAACACTGAACAAAGGTCAGTAATACACAAACTAATAAACACTTATAAATCAATATTTGCAAGAGATAAATATGACATTGGAACAGTTAAAGATTATGAAGCGAGAATAGATCTACTCATAGACAAATATTGTGCTAAAAGGCCTTATAGATGTTCAGTTGAAGATAAAAAAGAAATAGAAGAACAAATAGCAAAACTTCTAGACAAAAAACTTATAGAGGAGTCTTATAGCCCATTTGCGGCACCAGTCACTTTGGCTTTTAAAAAAGAAGACAATAAAAAATCTAGATTATGTATAGATTTTCGAGATCTAAACAAAATAGTGGTACCTCAAGCACAACCATTTCCGTTGATCGACGACCTAGTGATGAAGACACGAAACTCAACATTCTTCACAACACTGGACATCAATTCAGCCTTCTGGTCAATTCCGCTACGAATTGAAGATAGAAAAAAAACTGCCTTTGTAACACAGGAAGGGCATTATCAATGGACATGCTTGCCCTTTGGTTTGAAAACAGCACCAGCAATTTTCCAAAGGATATTAAGCAACATTTTAAGAAAGTATAAACTTAATCACTTTGCAGTTAATTATATAGATGATATCCTTATATTTTCTAAGAATTTTTCTGAACACATTAATCATATATCACAATTATTAGAAGCAATAAAAAAGGAGGGTTTTAGACTCAAATTTACGAAATGTACGTTTGCATCAGATTCCGTGAAATATCTTGGTCATATAATACATAATAATACAGTACGACCAATAAGAGATAATTTAGTTTCAATAAAAGATTTTCCAATACCAAAAACTCAGAAAAATATTAGACAGTTTCTGGGAAAAATTAACTTCTATCATGAGTATATACCAAATAGTGCGATAATTTTAGAACCTCTTTATAACTTGCTTAGGAAAAATCAGAAATTTATTTGGTCTGCAGATTGTCAAAAATCGTTTGAACATATAAAATATTTATTATGCTCAGAACCAATTTTAGAAATATTTGATCAGAATTTGCCGATAAATATTCACACAGATGCATCTTTAGAAGGTATTGGAGCAGTGTTAAAGCAGACACAACCAGATGGGAAAAATAAACCAGTGGCATACTTCTCTAAAAAATTAAATCAAATACAAAAGAAAAAAAAGGCAATTTATTTAGAATGTTTGGCTATAAAAGAAGCAATAAAATACTGGCAATACTGGCTAATAGGTAAGTCGTTTACAGTATATTCGGACCACAAACCATTAGAAAATTTAAATATTAAATCTAGGACAGATGACGAATTAGGAGATTTAACATATTATTTGTCACAATATGATTTTAAAATTAAATACGCTCCAGGAAAAGAAAATATAGAAGCAGACTGCTTAAGTAGAAATCCAGTATTAGATGCATGTGAAGATACAGATGAACTGTTAAAATTTGTAAACATGATAAGATTGAATGATATTATTACAGATCAAGAAAATAATAAAGACATACAAAATAATAAATTAAAACTAATACAAAGACACAATGTTTACTACAAAAAGGTAAGAAAACGTGAAAAAATTGTTTTATCAGAAGATTTCAGTAAAAAACTTATTAAAGACGTACATGAAAACATGTGTCACTTAGGCGTAAAGCAAATGCAAAATAAAATAAGTACATTGTATACAGCAAAAAATTTGACGATAAATATTAAAAAACATTGTAAAAGATGTGAAATCTGTATAAAAAATAAAACAAGAGGACAGGGTAAGTATGGTCTAATGTCACATTTAGGCCCTGCCACAAAACCTTTTGAAATAGTTTCGATAGATACGATTGGAGGTTTTGGAGGCTCGCGATCGACAAAAAGATACTTACATCTTTTAGTAGACCACTTTACACGATATGCTTATATAGTTACATCAAAAACGCAAAATGCTAGTAATTTTATTAAATTAATCAAAAAAGTAACAGATTATGATACAATTGGAATGCTTCTGACGGATCAATACCCGGGAATCAATTCGAAAGAATTTAAAACATTTTTAAATGAAAAATCGATACCAATAATTTTCACAGCAGTAAATACCCCATTTTCAAACGGCCTTAACGAAAGACTTAATCAAACGCTGGTTAACAAAATCAGATGTAAGATAAATGAAAAAAATAATAAAATGGCATGGACAACTATTGCTCATAACTGCATAGATAAATATAATAATACAGAACATACAGTTACTGGCTTTGCACCAAAATATCTATTAGATGGTACAGATGTTTCCTTTTTGCCTGATGAACTAAAAATAAATAAAACAGAAGTTGAATGGATTAGAGATAGGAAAACGGCATTAGAAAATTCAATTAAATCACATAACTATAATAAACAATTATTTGATAAGAACAGGACTCATTTTAATTTCAACACAGGAGATATTGTATATGTAGAGAATGGAAACCAATTCAATAGAAGTAAATTGGATGAGCTGAAGATTGGTCCGTTTAAAATTATTGAAAAAATATCAAATTCAATATATAGAATAGATACAGGCCACAAAAAGTCAGAGTCAAATCTCTTTCATATTACAAAATTAATACCAATACCATTATAAAAATAAAAACGAAATAGTTTTTTTATTTAGTTTAATACAATATTAGTTTTAGTTATTTATTTATTTGCAATGTCAAATACTATTGTAAAATTAAAACTTATTTTTAGTTGCTAATGTTATAATGAAAAGAAAATTTTGGTGAAAATTTTCTTCTTCGAGCGGGGAGATGTAAAGAAACTGTGTCTCTTTAATTTATACTGTCAATAAAACAGTATTTTAGATAGATGGTGTTAGGAGTAATGACGACAAACGTCGGTAAAGCAGATATATTGACAGTTGTCAAAATGTGATTTTTATTTTATGTTTGTATTTTTAGTTAATTATATAAATTGTAAATATTAGGAAGATGGAATTGACAAATTGAAAAATTACTTTAATTGTCGTTTCTTTACTTTCAGAGCAACGCAATGGTTTTTAAAATTTGCAATTCCTAAATAAAAATACAATTTAAGGCATTGTCTTATATATATATATATATATATATATATATATATATATATATATATATATATATATATATATATATATATATATATATATATATATATATATATATATATATATATAATTAGGGTGGGTCAAAAAAAAACGATTATTTTTTTTGATCAGACACACGAAAACTTGTTGCTAGGTATCTCTAGAAAGTACTTACCAAATATGAGCTCTTACTGGGAAGATTATCCTCATCATAGATTTGCATTTTCTGTTTAGTCCCATCTACAAATGGTCATATCTCATCACCAACATGCTATTTAACCTGCACCATCAATAATCTTTATAGGAAATTAAACGCTCTACAAAAATGGTCCTAAGGGACCATTTTTTGGTAAATCTAACCATTTAAAAGATATTCAGGTTAAAAATTTAAATAATTTTAGTTTGGAATTTTATAACTTACTAAAAAGTAATTATTAACAATTGAACTTCTATTATTTCTATAGAAAATTAAACGCTCTACAAAAAAGGTATCTTGTAGTTTATCGATTACTCTAACCGTTTAGACAGTACAGAGTATAATTTGATTTACATTCAAAAATTTGGAAAATCAGAGGGTAGATGCTGCTGAAAGAAATTGAATCACCGATATCTATTCAATTTATTTTTTTCAACAAACAGCGGATCCGGAATTGAATCATCCCCTTAGATGGATTAAGCAGGCTTCTTTGCAATGTTTCCCATCACTGTAGGTACGTCACAATTAGGTTAGAATGTGCACAGTGAAAAAATACGTTAGTTCCTTCCACTAGTTGCTTCTGAGTCGTTTCAACATGATAACATGTTGAAACATTTAAAAAGAAAATTACTATTTACTTTATTGATAAAATGGTTTAAAATAATAATAGTAATATTTATACTTTACTAGCTGACCCGGCAAACGTTGTTCTGCCATATAAATAATATGTCAAAAAATTTAAAAAAAATTTTGGGGGTGGGTCACCCCTAACATTTAGGGGGATGAAAAATAGATGTTGGCCGATTCTCAGACCTACTCAATATGCTCACAAAATTTCATGAGAATCGGTCAAGCCGTTTCGGAGGAGTATGGCAACGAAAACTGTGACACGAGAATTTTATATATTAGATTATAACACATTTCACTCGACGTCGTCGCCAATCAATCTCAGATCTGCCATTTTGGTCGTGCTCGAAAGGCATGCGCGTCCCGCCTATTTACCACGCCCCAAAGGGGTTATGAATTTAGGGGATGGAGATGGTGTGTAGGTAGATATTTATTAACCGCTAAATACGGAGACTATCAAGAGTGGCGCGCGCATTTTACGTCGATTACTTTATTATTTTTATAACCGAAATCTATTTTACTGCTTACAACTTTTTTTAAATATCCCAATCCTAGAAATAGTCAATCCACAAAAAGTGCTCAAACTGTAGCACAAGTTTATACTTATGGTAAACGCTAGAAGATTTTAACTAAACAACTCAAGGTTATTAGAGCTGTGCTCTCTATGCAGGGGCGGAGTAAATATGTTGACCCCTCCGGCCTCAGCCTATCGTAAAAAACGATGAAATAACCCTATCTTGGTGGTAAAGCTCAAAGCCCGTCTGGATGGCCACCATGGTGATGGTGGTGGTTTTCAAATATGTCTTCATAATAATCGTGTGTCATGTTCAGGCATAAGTGACGAGGTTCCAACACCCCGACATGATTGCCTTCAGTCGCAAACATCCATAGGCGACGGTAATTGCTATTAAGTGGTCTGTTAGCATATCTACAGTCCAAGATCTTCGAAGCCCGAGTCCACCTCAACTCCCGAATAATATACAAGTGATCAATAAGAGTCCAAATGCTATACAACTCTTTTATTGTTTCTTTTTTATAAAAAAAAGTAACATAGATTATCAACGCAACGATATATTTTTATAACACGATAACACTCAACAGAGATAACTGGCGATCTAGGCATAGGTTCTACGATTTAGGCATACTTAGGCCATAAACAGTCCAAATATTTTGTCCTAGTTATTAATACTTACTTAGATATTCTGAACCGATCTTACGAAGTTTCTACATAAGAATTAAAATTAACTAGTTTACAAAAAAAATTATAAACAATAACATAAGAATGAAATATAAGTGTTACTCTTTGTAAGTAAAGTTTATAGAATATAAATAACAAACTGACCCAGCAAACATATAAATAAATAAAATCTGCCATATAAATAAAAAAATAGAATTTAATGACGTTTACCCTTATTTCACCCCCTTTAAGTTTCGTTTTCGCGACAAAAAGTGATCTATCTCTATACCGATATTCCTCAAAATTGGTTTGGTGGTTTAAGCGTGAAAACGTAACAGACACGGAGACAGTTACTTTTATATTTATAAAATTAGTACCTATAGATTATACACCTGATGATGTCTAATAAGTATTAAGCATGCAGGTTTTATAATTTACTAAATAATTTGCCAGATTTTAACTTAAAACAAAAATGTATAATCTTATATAAAAGTACATATAGAATATAGTAAGCGTCTATAAGAAAACCTATCCACATATTCTGACTAATGTTCGAAATAGCTGATTCAATTACTGGTGTTATGAGAAGTGGGGTTGCTTATAGTTGAACAATCAAACGAATCGAAAAATCTTAGAACAACAACAAAAAGTGTGTATTTAAATAATTAACGTAGTGTATTGTTAATACGATTTTATATCACCAACTATTGCAATTTAAATTGAATATATTTCGGAGTTGAATTGGACATTATGTATTATAATTGGAATTACGGAAACCTAACTCCGACTATGTTTGTTAGGAAGCGTTTTTATTTAAACTTATCTAGTACAAATAAATCACGCTTCCAAAATCAGGCGACAAACTTAATTGACGGAGTGAGCGCCGTAATTTCTATTGATGCTACTTAATCAGATTCATTACCAGCCGGCACGAACAAACGCGTCAATCTATTTGCACCCCCTCTACACATATTGCGTCCGAAATCGATAGCACCACGTTAATTATCTGTGGGCGTCATGGTTGTGAGTTCAATTATACGAACAGATTATGATTTGTTGGAAATTAGCGATCATTCAAGTTTGTCACTTTTTATTTTTAAAATATCTTGTGTTAGTTTTCTTTGTGTTCGACTTTCGTAATTGTGTTTGAAATTTTTGTAAAATAATAAATATAAATTGCTCCGCGTAGAGACAGAGACAGAATAGTGACCGCTGCGGGCGGAAGACTTGTCATAAAAGGTGACAAAATAACTCTATCTACCTAGCTAGTATTGTGATAGGTCCCGATCAAGACGGGCTCCAAGTCCGTCTGGATGTCAACCACCCCTGGTTTCTAAATATACCGCCATAATCTGAAAAACAGATCTAACGACTTCAACGGTCCCATTTTGATTCCTTAGGTTATCATTGGATGAACTGTTCGAAGACTTTCAGACGTTACTATATGACTAATAATTATAGCAAACGTCACGACAAAAACAATATATCCAGTATTTATTTTTAAAAGGTTTCCTACTATGCCACAAGACCACCACGATATTTGGAATCTCATTTACTAAACCTCTCTCAAACAACAGTTACTAAGATGTATATTACAAGTAAAGCCATGTGGGTAGTCTAAATTAAGTATAAATATTCTATTGCACGACGTCCGTTTGGCTTTGAATGTTGTAAGGCGTGCACATGCACATTGTTTTAATGGTAATTTCAATCCAGAAATTGTTCCTATTCTTTTCGGTGCAAACCTCATTTCCCTCACCAAAAAAGACGGAAGGGTGAGACCAATTGCTGTTGGATCAATACTACGACGTCTGGCCTCCAAAATTGCTATTCGACATATTTTACCAAAATTAAATTCAGAATTTGAACCCGTACAGTTAGGCTTCAGTGTAAAAGGAGGGTTTGAGGCAGCTGTCCATGCCCTACGCTCTTTCCTAACTTACCGACAGCCTGACGTGTTGCTCAAAATTGATGTCAAAAATGCATTCAATTCGGTAAATAGGGACACCCTGCTGACGGAAATAAAACAACATATACCGGAAATATATAATTATCTACTTCTTAGTTACGCTGCCCCAACAAAATTGTTATATCGTTCTAATGAACTGTCCTCGGAAGTAGGTTGTCAACAGGGTGATCCCCTTGGGCCTGCAATTTTTAGTTTGGCTATAAATCCTATAATCAAAAATTTTAATTCTAAATTCAACGTTTGGTATTTGGACGACGGAACCCTAGGAGGTGATGTAGATACTGTGTTTTCGGACCTTTTTTTAATCAAAAATAAATTTAAAGCCATTGGTTTGAAGCTTAATTTTAGCAAATGCGAACTTTTTATAAATAACTGCGACTTAAATTTAAATGACTTAAAACAAAAATTTAATATTTTGGCTGCAAATATTAAAATATTTAACAGTAATTTCCTTTACTTTTTAGGTTCTCCAATTTTTGATGAATCTATTTCTGAATATATTAATAATTCAATTACTAAATTTCAAAATTCTGCTGACCGTCTTCTTGAAATTAGTCCACATTATGCACTTTGCATCTTAAAGTTCTGTCTTTTCGTCCCAAAATTTACGTATGTGCTCCGTTGCTGCTCCTTTTGGAATTACCCAGATCTTTTGAGACAAGTAGACGACTTAATCAAAAGTAGCTTAGAATCTATTCTTAATATGCAGCTGAACGAGCAATCTTGGACCCAAGCATCCCTACCAATCCGTTATGGTGATTTAGGGATTCGCAAAATTTCAGCAAATCTCATAAGTAAAATTTTAAGGGCATCCCCTTTAAACTTTGAGATTGCGGGCTTGGAAGAAGCTAGAAACGTTTTCTTAATTGCATGCTCAGGTCAAAATTTTCCAGTTTCTCAAAATTCACAGAGGAGCTGGGACGATATAAACTGCAAATTGACTTATGACAATCTTTTGAGCTGTAGTACAGGTTCGGTGCGTGCTAGGCTTTTGGCCGTGGGTGCGTCAAATACAGGAACAATTCTTGAGCCTGACACGTTCCGAATCGCAACCTGTCTACGGCTTGGAGTTCCGGTCTGTGCTCCTCATAAATGTCCCTGTAGCAGTAATGTCGACAATCTAGGACATCACGGACTGTCATGCCAAAAAAGTGCAGGCCGCTTCTCGAGACATGCCGCACTTAACGATATCAGTCGCCGGTCCCTTGCCACTGTTAACGTGCCAAGTCTACTTGAGCCGACTGGTATTGCAAGAGACGATGGCAAGAGACCGGACGGTATGAATTTCATTCCATAGAAGATAGGCCGGGTGCTGGTATGGGATGCAACCTGTTCAGACACGCTGGCCCCTTCCCATCTACATGGAACCAACAACAGAGCTGGTGCGGCTTGTGAAGCGGCTGAAAAAGCTAAAGCATGCAAATACAGAGGTCTAGGCTCCGAATATGAATTTGTCCCATTCGGTGTCGAGACCCTTGGTCCGTGGGGTCCTAGCGCTATAAGGCTTTTTAAGGAAATAGCAAAGAGGTTAGTCGACATTACAGGAGACCGAAGAGCTGGCAGCTATCTCGGACAAAGTATTAGTCAAGCTATTCAAAGGGGGAACGCTGCCAGTATTTATTTATTTATTTCAACAATGATCATACAGCACAAATTTCAAATTTATATACTAATACATAATAAACAGGAAATTGGCCAAACAAGATCACACTTTGTAGACTATATATGAAGAAGACATAATAAAAAAAAGTAAATAGAATGAAATATTAATTTTAAATTTTTCATAGAAAAAGGAAAATGCAAGTTCACGTAAAAAAGAACTAACATTATTTACGGAGAAAAATAAATTACGTATTGCCACACGGAATTACTAATAAAGAGGAGGGTATTTAAATATAATGTGACTGCGGAATGTTTGTGTTTTGTGTAGTGTGAGAGTGATGAATGAATAAAAAGTGAAAGAGTGAGGGTACAATGTTACGAATGATTTAAAGGCGTTAAAGATTAGTTTACATGGCGGCCAATTCAAATATTTAAAAAAAAAAAAGTGTTAATTTGAAAATGTATAGCTTTGCCCGCGATTAGATTTATAGACACTATCTTAAAAACTGTCTGCTGTCCTACAGCAATAAAATTTACAGTTTAAAAGCATCTTTGTTGTAATTTTTGTATGCAAAATTATTTAAACTTATATTTAGAACTTACAAATAAATCATATCTTCGGAATAGTATCTTCGGAACCTTGCCTAAAGGGACTCCTTTTAATAATCCTCCTCCTTTTATATTTTAGGTATTTTATTATATTTTTTAAGGTTTTTAGTTTTAGGTTCATTGTACTAGTATATATTTCATATTATGTACATAATAATTATTATGTTAAAACATTGTTTTAGTGTGTGTAACCTCGGGAGCGCTCAGTGAGGCTCAGTCTCGATCGCGAGATCGAGACGCGGTCCGGGTCACTAGTGTCTTGAGTGTCTTGAGTTCGCGCCAAAGTTTTCTACGTAGTAACATCAGCATGGCAAGTAAACGCAGAAGAGTTGTCCACAGTAGTTTTTTCCATAAATCGCATCACACACACTGAATATAATATAAAATACTAGCTGACCCGGCAAACGTTGTTCTGCCATATAAATAATAAAATGTCAAAAAATTAAAAAAAAAATTTTGGGGGTGGGTCACCGCTAACATTTAGGGGGATGAAAAATAGATGTTGGCCGATTCTCATAGATACCGGATAAGCACAAAAAATTTCATCAAAATCGGTCAAGCCGTTTCGGAGGAGTATGGCAACGAAAACTGTGACACGAGAATTTTATATATTAGATATATTAACTTCGATATATCGCTTACCATACAATTCAAAGGACTACCATACACAGTTAATATAATTTATATTAGATCATCTTAAGATAAAATATTTATAATATTATGTATGTCATAGGACCATTAATTCAATATAGATTGAATTAATGATTTTCTATTATCTTCGATGTGTGCAATGCGCTGTACCTACATACACAGTAATACATACCAACATTATAAAATTAGTTCCTTATTTGGATTTGTTTTAGGCTCGAAGCATGATAGCTAGGCGTTTATCACTTTAGAAGAGAATGAATTTACGAATTCAGTAATGGAGCCTAATTGTGATTTGTCTCATTTACGAGATATTACACAGCGTGCAGCTGAGGCTACGTGTGTTTCTATGAAAACTGTCCAACTGATATTAAAAGAAGAGAACAAATTGCCACCCACTTCATCAAAATTCACTTCTCCTATGAAGAAAAGAAAACGAGATGATAAAATAGAAATAGATAATTTTATAGCCGATGTAGTTGGCAGTAAATAAAAACCTGTGCTCATGTCGAAAAAATTGAAAAAAAAATACTTAAAAATTACGATTTTGAATCTCTAAATAATTTGTAAGACGACTCCGACGACAGCGAATCGGAACTTGAATGTTTATCTTTCAGTGATTAAAAGTGTTTTTTTCATTATCAGATAACATTCGAGTTCCAAAGTCGGAGAGTGCATAATATAAAACAATAAACAAAAATGCATAATATAAAATAATAAACAAAAATGCTTACTTACCAACGACTATTTTATTTCTATTATTTATATATTACATTGTTCTATTTCTATTCATTGCAGCCTGTAGTTCCATAATATTATTTACTTTGCTAAATTTTAACTTTTAAACTTTAAAATATATAATATGTATCAGATTTCATTGCTAACACTCCCTTCGTTTACACACACAAGCGCGCATTGGTACACATAACTACTACAACCAGAGCCAAATGGACTTCATGATATAGAATTTTTTAAGATAATTCATTCAGGTAATTAACATTTAAGGAAGACATATGTAACTTGTTTTCCGAATCTACGAAATCTACGTAAGAACGACGCCTTTCAAAATTACATACAAACAACTTTATCGTTTCTTCGGACATGTCAAATATCAATAGTTAATCTTTATTATTAAAGATTAATTCATTACAAACACGTAAAGTCACGTACTATTTTATGGCAGAACACAGAATCCGTAGATTTATTACATTCGGTGCGTATAATGAAAGACAGTCGCCGCCGCTCGACGTCTCACTGGTCAAACACATAAAACTTACCCCAAATTGATCCAATAACGTGGACGGACGCTGTAATGATCTATTTCGCACAAACTAATAAAAGTACTTTTATAAAATTTATGGAAAAACATGATGTTTCTTGGCTAGATATTTTATACTACACTTAGAATATTAATTTTATATTACACTAAGAATTTAGCGTAGAATTTACCGTTGCTTATGGGTGTTTGCAACGCCAGTGGCAGCGCGAATACGCTGCTGTCCCATATGGGTATAGGAACTTGGATAATTAATGTCGGAACACAACACAAAATTATTATGGCGGCATACTAGACCAAAGGTGGCCATCCAGGTCAGCTTGAGGCCGTACCAGGTAGCTAAGGTGGGTGGTTTTGACGCCTTTTACGACAAGCCGACCCTGACAGCTGAGGTCAGTATTCTTTCTCCGCCCGTGTACGGATAAAATTTTGAACGTATAATTCTCCGTGTGGATCGTATTGGACGTATTTTTTTTATAGCTGGAGTCAACAGACAAGCACACGGCCCACCCTAAGTAGTATAACAATAAAGTATTTCAGTACAATATATGATTTTTTCAGTAGTTAGGCGTTATATCAAGCTCCAAAATAAGCGAGTTTTATAGCATATTTCTCAATTAATTTAAAATAAATAATAGTATAGATATCGAAAGATATGAAAAAAAGACGTGTGGTACTCGGGGACTGCCGCAGTAAAGCTGCATAGCATTTTAATCAACTTATGCAATTATAATTATTTAATTTTATTTATTTTTTATTTATGCAGTGATTATTTTTTTCTTTGATATTAATTCAAGTTACACTTTTTTAATGTACACCTTTGTATACATATATACCTACATGTATCGATATTTTTAAACAAGATATATCGATATTCGATAATAAAAAACTATAACTATCGATGTTACGATATCGATGTTTTTATTATCGAGTAACGATATATCTTATCCAAAAAAATATCGATAGAAAACATCGATACTTTAGAAAAAAAAACATCGATAGTTGAAATATCGCCAATCGCTACCACACTCGACACTCACCGCACGTGCGCCCCGTAAATATACATGTAGGTATATATGTATACCTAGGTGTACATTCAAAAAGTGTAACTTGAATTAATATCAAAGAAAAAAATAATTACTGCATAAATAAAAAATAAATAAATAATTATAATTGCATAAGTTGATTAAAATGTTTTTCAATATCGCCCATCCCTACGTACAGTCTTACCATATACATACACGTTAAGCGAACGTTCGGCCGAGCTACATGGTAGGTGGAGTGGGGGATGTTAGGTTTTATTTTCGTTACGGAATTTCTTGATTCGGTCGCCGCGCTCAAAGCCCGCGATAAAAGCTATGCAATAGCTTAAAAAACAATAAATCAAATACGAAACTATTGTATTTTCTTGAAAAAGTTGGATTTTCTTGAATCTTTTCTTTTACACATATAAAATAGTAGTTTATATCAATAGGTTTAATAATTTATTTCTTTTTCAAGAGTTTAATAATTTATTTCTTTTAATTAAATTAAACAATAACGCAATATCCGTAGCTGTTATTAACAATCCTTTTTTTTTTTTTTTTTGGTGTCGGGGAAAAACCTCTCTTGACGGGTTGCCCCGGCCCGGGGGGACCGAGGGATATGTGGGACTCCGGGAAAGATGTTTGGCCATCCGACTACCCACTAAAAAACCCCGCTGTTCTCCTATCGCCTACGCCCGGGCCCACGGATATATGGCCAGCCGATCTCGTGGCCCGGGCTGGCGCCGGCCCGCCCTTTGTCTTGAGGCGGGCCCCTTCTAAAGTGTTGGTGCCAGGGGGTCAGGATTTCGTCCCCCCGGCGCTCTCCTAACAACTCTAGGAGTTGAGGGGGGTCGCGGAACAGCACGCAGCCCTCACCCTCGCGGCAATGGTGCGGGCGGTGGATCCTCCCCCGAGGGGCCGCCCGCGGCCGCTTTTTACGGCGGCCGGAGGTCGTTATTTGACCTCCGGCGCCGCCGACGTGGCCTGCGTTGGCGGGAGGGGAGTGTGGTGGTCGACTCCCGCTCCCGCTCCGCCGCCTCCTTTGCGGACATGACTGCCTCGCAGAAGGAGGCGACGGCCGTCCATCCAGGATCGCTCCCGACCATGGACAGAACCAGGGCCGGGAGCGACAGGTCCACGCCGATTTGGGCGACGAGGGCGCGGCGCTCCTCGCGCCACGCAGGGCACACGGCGACAGTGTGGTTCACCGTGTCCTCCTCGTCGCCCGCGCCACAGTGGTGGCACCCCGACGTCATCTCCCGCCCTATGCGACACAGGTACCTCCCAAAGCAACCGTGCCCAGAGAGGACCTGCGTCAGGCGGAAGGTCAGGGCGCCGTGGCGCCTTTCCAGCTATTCGGCCAGGACGGGCCTCACCGCTTCGATGGTGGCGAGGCCCGCGCTGGGGTGCGCGAGGCGCTCCTTCCACTCCACCATGAGCACCTCGTCGCGCAGCTCCGCCCGCTTTACCTCAACTTCGCGAGGCGCGGGGCGAGAGCCACGCTCGGCCGCGTCCCGGCGCCACTGGTATAATAGCGCCAGGACCCGGGCCTCGAGGTCCCATGGTGGGTTATTAACAATCCTAACCAAGCTTCTTATTATGAAGTTTTAAGCTATATAAACATTATCTCTATATATTCAAATAACGTTATTATTTATATATATTTAACAATAACATGATGCCTTTTAAATAAATTTTTATTTAATAAAAATACAGTGCCATCTATCAATACTACTCAAAATTTCTATAAGAAACTTATCTTACTCGGCAAATTCTACTCCCTGCGCTATTGATCGTACAGCTAGTTCGTTATAAATTCCTATATCACCAACAGATGGCGAGTTTACTTATCGATTTACAAAAAAGTATATGTTTGCTGGCTGATTTCTACCATTAAATAATTTACATAAAAGGAATATTATTTAATCGATTAAGAAAATCAATGAAGTAACAAATAAATACGATTATTACCTTTCAAAGATCTGTAGAAATTAGTTCACCAGTATTATAATAGATGGCACTTTTTACAACAATCAAAAAAAAATTCGAAGCCTATCGCATAGTCTTAATTCCATAACTAAAAGCTTTTTACAGTAGAAATGGGATTGGGAATGGGATGTTAAACAGTTTTGACAGTAGAAAAGATAAAACTAAGCTGATAATTTCTAGAATAAAATGCCAGGCTCGGTGAGCTATAACTACACTTTCATTTTACAAGTTAAGTTTTTCATTTTGCAATCCACATTTGCAGAAAAAAATTATGTCGACCATGGAACGCCTGTTTTCATAGTGCTTCGGGTCACATAGTTTTTCACATAGTTAATTTAAAAAAAAATATATAGAATTGAAATACTATTTAGTTAATAGTAAGTATGTAATGTTTTATTTTATAAATTTTTATTATTATACCTTCCAGAAATAGTACGTTTTCAGCATCGCTGTGCGTATGTAAACTCTAATAAACATGTATACCATCAAAGCATGTACGTGCCATATAGGTTTTCGTTGATATGGTCTAAAAATATACAGAAACCACTTGAGATTTGAAGGTATTTTGTTCGTAATTTAACTTTAAAATTTTGTTTCTCTGCCAAGAAAACCCCGTTCGTACCTGCGCCACAGTTCCAAGGAACCTCTCTTTCCATCATAAGCAGTATTGGGATCCTTGGTGTCTACATCATGAATGATGTGCAGTTTAGGGGACAATTGGAGGGTAAAGCTAAGCTTATCTCCAAAAAGCTAGGTGTGCTATACCGGCCCAAGCAGTACTTCAGTACAAGGCAACGGGCTTTTGCTATACAAGCACAAGTCAGACCGCATATGGAATACTGCTCACAATTATGGGCTGTCTGCTCAATCCCCTAGACTCGATCCAACGGCGCGCAGTTCGTGTTGTCGGCGATCCCATACTCACAGACGGTCTAGACACGCTTGGACTTCGCAGAGACTTTGCGTCTCTTTGCATATTCTACCGTCTGTTCAACGGGGAGTGTTCTGAAAAACTATTCAGAATGGTGCCCTCGTCATCTTTCTACCACCGCACTGCCCGCCATCGAGGCGGCGCCTTTAAGGTATTTGGTAAACACCCTAATAAGCCGAAACGTTTCCATATCTATATAATGTTAAGTATATAAAAAAATGGAAATTGTAAGTTTCAACTCTCTGCTCTAAGATCTCAATCTATCCAGCCTTATCCAGGCAAATTGTCAATCCCTCCCACTGTGTTCCACCCTCTAAAAATTTGCATGCAGAAGCGCCACTTCAAAGGTAACCGTTGATATACCCCTGAACTAACTACCATCCACAAAACAATTTAGATCTTAAAACAAAACACTAAAGTTCAAACTTGTTCCATACAATGTCTTTGAGATAATATATTTTACCATTAATCAGAAATAGACGTTATGTATTCGTAGATTAGGTGTAAAGTGAAATACAACTGAATAAAAGTAATGATATTTTGATTTTGTATGCGTAGAAAATTACTTTATCTGCAAAGCGGAGTCAACTTGGGGTGGTTTAACTAAATTTTGTACTGCTGAATGAGTTTTGGTAGCCGCCAGCTATTTTTCCTTTCAGATATTCTCATGCAGTTTTGCTTAGGTATAGATATACGATGGTCACGTGTTTCTTTTAGCAATTTATCCATTGTAACTAAAGTCATGATTGGTCTCAAATTAGAATTCATTTTGAGTTACAATATTATAATTTAATATAAAATTGTATCGTTTTATTCGTCATATTCAAGCCAGAAATTTACTGATGTAAAGACAATTATTGAATCTTACTAAAATTGTTATCAGCTACATAAGATGTTGGATGATTTGACCTAGTCAGAAGTAAAATATATTTAACTTAAAGATTTCTAAAAAATTACCTTAAAATGTGACGTGAACCAGGTACCACTCACACCGCTTACAAACCTATAGGTTTCGAATCTCATGATGGCATGCATTCACCTAATATGCATAGAAAATAGGCGAAGAAAAAGACCTGAGAAGATCTGCATACCCATATCACCCACAATGTGCGTTGGACAAGCGGGTACCCGATCCTGCGGCTCTTTGACCCCTCAACTATGGCTCTTCCGTGAAATGTTTAATCCAGACACGTAATATTATTTATTATCTATAATTATTTCCATAATAATGTCTCGTACTAAATCAAAGCACATGTTAAAGAAATGGCTCTTTGGTGACGTGGATGGTGGTGGTGACAAGGTTGTGAACCATTGCTCTAGGGGAAATTCGAACCCAGCTGTTGGATGTTACGGGCTGTAATTATAATTTACGTAAAACTCGGTAGAGTTCTAAAAATGGCACAGCAAAAAGCTATGAGATAAAAATCAAAGCACGTGTAAGCGTGTGACACGTCACAGTCCATAATCAACCAACAGATGCGACAGGGTGTCACACTCGCCGCCAAACGTTATCTACGCATTATCATGAACTATATCGCGCGATATAGCCACCCGTGGCGTTGCACTCATGTAATGACAGACGTCGATACGTATATCGGTTGTATAACTGTATGAAATTCACAAATGCGTCATTATTATTGATGAGGTAATTTTCAGCAGAAAGGAAACGGCCCACCTGATAACAAGCGATCACTGCTTTTGGATGTTTGCATCACCAGAGACACCTAACGTGCAGTTGTCCTCGAATACATTTTGTAACTCGAAGAATTTTATTTTAAAAAGCCATATCGTGCTGCGATGGAAATACCTGAGCTGGAAGCTGATTCTAAACCTGAAACTTTACATGATCGTTCTGGAGAACCGCTTCATGCAAGCACAAAGTATAGTAGTATTATACCCGCCCAATTTGCTGTTACTTTTATAATAATACATGAGCTTACCCGATAATATACTCGTATTTAGGATCAAGTAATAAATAAATTCTATGTAGAAGGTAGAAGCGGGCAGTATGTTAACAGAGAATAAAAATTCGTCTCATCTTTCTGCTTCAATGATTCTGGCACTTTCAGACCAAATACACTAAAACATAAGTATGAAATTTGGTTTCTACATACTGTGTGCATTGGCAAGTTTAAACATACAAAAACTATCTGTGAACTAGAAGGAGCAGATTATTTGTTTCCAAATTCAAAAAATGACTCCCGTGGAAATGAATGCGAATTTTATTCGTGGTTGAGTCCCCATTTTAATTAAGTAATATGTACTAGAAGCTTATTTTAAATACCTTCTAGTAGTGCTCCAGTAATAGTTCAAAACATCCATCATTATAAATCAAACACGTCTCGCCTTATCTATTTCACCTAACTTACTTTTTTCAACAATCTTGACTAGATCACAACAAAATTCCGTTCAAGTAGTATACAAATATTTATATAGATATCGCTGTGACATCTCAGTGACAGGAAGGATTACTGCCTAAGTACCGACATTATTCGCTAAAGAAGTTAATGTAAACATTAACTACTTTCTCACACTATTTTAGGTTACCTTATTAATTTTTCGAATTAATAAGGTAACCTAACTTACTAACTAAACCTCTGTGTTGCAAAGGCTTTCGCATGTTAGAGTATCTTTGTTTATATATAATTAACTAAATGGCCAAGTAAACGTTGTTCTGTAATACAAATTAAAATTACATTTCGTATAGGATTTTGGTAAAACCCGTTCTTAGTAAGCGTCTACATCGCAATATGACCGACTGCTATAGTTCAAGTCAATCGGATGTATAGTTTTAGAGATCTCGTGATAAGTGGTTATAGAAATTTGTTTAAAAATAAAATTATATCATTTGTAGATTTTTTATTGTTCTTTATATGGATGAAAAATATTTTTTTCGTAAATCAAATTGAATTCCCCGTATTTATTTTTAAGCTATCAAGACCTACTTAAATACAAAATTTTATATGTCTACGTCTACATTAACCCTTGTCGACAGAGCTCTGAACATTTTGAAAATTGCTGTTTTTAACTCTTTCCGCTATTCAGCTAAATAAATTTAAATATACCTATATTTAAAAAAAACGAAAAGATTAGGTACTTATTTATTAAAGAACACAAAATTACAGATCAGGCAGAATAATTTCTTTTGGGTCTATTTTTTTACAGTCTGGATACAGATTTCTATGCTCTTGCACACAGCGTAGCAAAAATTGCTCTTGTTCTTCCTTTGCAGAGATCAAACCAAGAAAATCTTGTATACGTTTTACAGCCCTTTCAACTATATCATTGACTTAAGGAAATTATATTTTCATTTTGCCTCTCTAAATAGGCAACATCTTCGTCCCACGTAGAAACGGGTCTCTGGAAGAAGTTCTCATCAAGTTTTAATCGAGAAAATAAATTTTTACTCTTGACAGACATAAAATCACTTAATGATTTTTCTACAATAATAAATAATGCAGTATTATTATCAATTTAGTGAAAACATTATAAAAAAAATGTATTCCTACTTACCATACAAATAATCAGACATAACTTCTTTCGATGGAATGTATTAACCTCTCTTTCCATCGCAAGTAGTATTGGGATCCTTGGTGTCGACATCACGAATGATGTGCAGTTTAGGGGACAATTGGAGGGTAAAGCTAAGCTTGCCTCCAAAAAGCTAGGTGTGCTAAACCGGTCCAAGCAGTACTTCAGTCCAAGGCAACGGCTTGTGCTATATAAAGCACAGATCAGACCGCATATGGAGTACTGCTCATATTTATGGGCTGGAGCACCGGCCTGTCAGCTCAATCCCCTAGACTCGATCCAACGGCGCGCAGTTCGTGTTGTCGGCGATCCCATGCTCACAGACGGTTTAGACACGCTTGGACTTCGGAGAGACTTTGCATCTCTTTGCGTATTCTACCGTCTGTACAACGGGGAGTGTTCTGAAGAACTATTTAGGATGATGCCCTCGTCGTCTTTCTACCACCGCACTGCCCGCCATCGGCTGGGTGTTCATCCCCATTTCTTGGAGCCTCTTCCTTCCTGTACGAAACGGTTCTCCAGAACGTTCATGTTGCGTACTCTCAGGATCTGGAATGAGCTTCCGGCTGAGGTTTTCTCAGCGCGGTATGATATGGGGTTCTTCAAAAAAGGCGTTATAAAATTTCTTCGAGACCGGCAGCACTTTGGTGGTGCCTCTGGTGCTGCAAACGTCCATAGGCGACGGTGACCACCTGCCAGGGTGGGCCGTTTGCCTGTCTGCTGAACTCAAGCAATAAAAAAAAAAAAAAAAAAAAATGTATCTCTTCCCAGAATCATACAAACTCTCTCTTTGTAAATTCGGTACAATATTTCCCTCGGTTTGTTCCTCAACTTCATCATCAAAGAGTGATAAAATGGCAATTTATTCTGACAAGTACCAAAGATGTTGACTATAATTGCTCAGGACTGATTTGGAGATCAACTTGTCGACAGTTTCATATTCCTTATGCGTCTTTAAAAAGCACAAATCTTGATTTGGTGCCATCACCGCCAGATTACATTGAAGCCATGGTTTCACATAATATAACCGCAATGAATAATCAAACGTCTTGAAGTGATCGTTTATCCTTGGCGCTAATTTTGAACTGAGATTGCAACAAACATATTTTTGAAGAGTTTGATTCTTCGGTCTGATTTTTTTTTCTCATTATCTCCTAAGAAAAGAATCAATAGTTCAATCAGTTCCCGATAACCATCACGATTACAATGTTTCCATATTTTTTTGCAATTCTTGATTATAAAATGTCAATAATTATTGAATTGTTGTTTAACAAAAATGTTGCGTGACGATATCAGTTCAGGTTTCAATAGCAGCAGGATTAATAGTTTTCCAGTTGTCTCTAAACTTGTCTTTTCAACATCCGTTGTCCCCGTCCGGTCATTAAACCAAATTGGTTCTCACCTATTTCGGTCTCCTCTCGTAGTCGCCTTGCAATTACTTTCTCCCAAATCTTCATGCTGTGCAACATGAGCTTTATTCGTCTATAATTGTTACAAACATGTACAGGATGTACTTGTTCTTAAAAATGGGCACTAGTGTACACCATTAATCGGGGATCGCCTCGTCTTGCAACAGCTTACTGAAGAACAAAGTTAGCCACTTCCATAACTCTGCTTTCAAAAACTTCCATACTACCACAAGTATTTCATCCGGTCCGACAGAGTTGCCATTTTGCATGCTATCTACAGCCAGTCTAACCTGAGCCGTACTCACCTCTTTTACAACGCCCATATAAACGGGTGCGTTTTCTAACATATCACTCCAGACATTCTCTTCATTTATCAATTCACAGAAATAATTTTTCCATGTGCTCTCTATTTCTAAATCGTCTGATAAGACCCTTCCACAATAATCTTTTATGCATTTTCATAAATGATTCAACTTCATATAATCTTATTAAAATTTGTCAACGATAAGAATATGGATGACACAATTCGATTACTAATATTATTCCAAATACTGTTGACAAACATTGGTACAGAAGTTAACAGAAGCATGCAAAAATGTTATCTTAAGGAAAAGGGAAGTAATTACTATTAGGTAAGTCTTGTCATCGGTAGTAGTCAGCATGTCTGAAAAATATGTTAGTCACATAACGAAATGACAATGATTGAATCACTAGTAAATCAATAGTTTCTTTCTGCCTTGAGTTTCTTTGTTTATAGGGATTTTAACTAATTTTCGGAATATAAATCATTCAAGTGAAGTTGATTCAAATGACTAAATTATAGATTCTTCTATTGTACAATAAATACATTGCGGAAAACTAGTTCACTGAGTGTCAAAAAATAATTGCTTTATTGCACAATGCAATAATTATTAAGGCGGACTTGTCAAAATACCTTCTGTTCCACATATCCTAGTTTCTACGACTTTACAAATCTCTCTCTCTCTCTCTTTAGTCAGTCCCTTAGAGCTGAGACTCGGTAACTCCGTTGCTGCAAATTCTTGACCGTCTCCCTCCACTTGTTGCAGTCCATGGCTTGGTGTAGTTTCGCGCTGGCAGGTATTTTTAGGTGTTCGGATGTGCCCAAAAATGTGGCTAGACTAAGTAGTCCAGCCACATTTTTGGCCTGCGTCCTCTAAGCCTCTTACCCTCTACCTTCCCTGTCACTATGTTTCTCCAGGTTACTGGGATTTATTCGAGCAAATTAAAAATAAAGAAAAACTTAAATATCGAGAAAAATTTACATACTGTTCAATGCGTTTATTCTTTGTTTTCATTAACTTTGAAAACAAAGTTTTTATACAAGAGGGCGGAAATATTTTAAGTAATATTGCCAGTATGCAAGCTTTGATTCGGTGGAATTAAAAATAATAAATAGTTTAAAAATAGCTACGTTGCCAGATTTGCGTGAGACCTATGGCATTCTATGGATTTGCGTGCTAGACCTCAGAGGATAAAAATTTAATTCTTCAAATGCAGATGTGTAAGTTCAAAAGTAGAGACAGTTGATTAGCGTGGTATTAATGACAAAAATTAAATTAGACTGATTTTTGTTATTATAAGGAAATAAAATACAAACAGCGTGTTTTCTACGCGATAGAGCCCCAAGTCCGTCTGGATAGCAACCACCCTTCATCTTAAGTACGCCGTTATAATAACCTTGTTTGGTGTTCCTGCATTAGTTACCTGTATCGTTTTGGGTCAGCAGCGTGTTCGCGATGCTACTATCGTTGCCAACACCCATAAGCGACGGTAACTGCTAAATTCTAAGCGGGCCGTCAGCCTGTCTGCATCCTTACAGCCGCCCCCTACATGGAGCAGACAGTACTCCACGCTTGATTGGCGTGTTACGCATACCGGTGATCCCGGTATTCAATTCTCTTCGCGATATTTTCCTTCACCGTGTGTAATTATGCTATAATATGCACATTAAGTGACTAAAATTGCCTATGCACGACACCGTGGGATACAAACTCGGAAACTGTAGATGTTTCGCCGAGTGTAAAACCCTGGCCTAACAAGTATCATAAAACGAAATTCAAAGCCTGAAGTGGATTAACAGATAGTTTTGTGGACATCAAATGATCACTATGATAGGGAAAAAGAGGATACGGTTTTCTTTTTTGCCTCCTTTAAGTATCTCTATGTTAGAATCAGATGAGAAGTTTAAATTGAAACTGGCAGGGCACGATCATATAATGGGAAGGGTTGCTAACCACATTAACAGAAAAATGTTGAACCTAAAAATAGATGGGTACAACAACAGAGGAAGAATGGCAGGGTAGAATAAAATAAAAAACGATATATCGTGTTGACCCCAAATTATTGGGATAAAGCAAAGCTATTGATGATCCGTCATGCCAGCGATTATCGTCAAATATACCGGAAAATACCTAATCTATGAGGTTGAATCAAACCAAATCGTCTATAAGAACTCGTCATCAAAATGAGTGAATATTCAAAATGAAAACAATCGAATGCAATTCGTCATTATCAATTTCATTAGTGAGTGTTATCATTAGAGAATTGTACTGATAATAAAATTTTATCAGTTTTAATCTAATTTTGTTTCATTACAAATATACATATAATATTTTAAACTTTTGTTTATAATTTCAGATTTTGTATTTATAGAAGTAAATAATCTTTTTTGGTTTTTTTTAATAATAATCATCCTCATCTACTAAGTGCATGTTGAGTAATGTCGCATGTCAGAAATAATGCGTGTCCTTTGAGTCAGTGCTCATCCGCCACAATTCATTCTGATAATTTTTTTATAACAGTGATTGACACTGGCAAATGGCCCACCTCATAATAGGTGGTTATCATAGCTTATAGGTGTTTGCAACACCAGAGGCATTTATGCTAGCCTCGACGAGGAATTGGAATCTCGTTTACTAGTCATCATCATCATCTTTGCGTTGTATCCCGGTTGCAGCCCAAACTCTCGCTTCGGCGCCCGGGGTCCGCTTTCTGACTTTAATCTCGTTTACTAGTATTTACCAGAAAACAACACAAGTATGACAGCATATTTTAAAAGAATTAAAAAAATATACTAATATATATGCACATCTTTTATTTATACCGTCAACTGCCGCCAGACCTTCATCACCGAAAAGAAATCTGTAAATCCATGCTAATCAAAGTCGTTTCCGGGTAGGATTCCTCGCGAATTCAGAAACAAACTTTCTGGTATATTCTGTCATGGTTTTCAAGAATAGTTTTAGTTTGGTGATATATGATGTGGTGTGATGTCATATATGTAACTATTCAAACTAATGTCTTCGTGCAGGGGCGGAATAGTAATACCGACTCCTGCATCTGAGGCTTGCCTGTGGTAACAGGAGACAAAACAACCCCAGCCAGGTGGTAGGGTTCCAAGCCCATCTGGTCCTTATATGCCACCATAATAAATTTGTTTCGGAATAAGGGACCCAGGTTCCAGTTCTTCTACGAAGACGGCAGAGTGTTAGCTATGCCCCTGACATCGGGAACATTCAGGGGACGATAACCGTTTTGATATATATCTTAACGGTTAATATATATTAAGTGGACCTAAAATTATGCCCTACTCGTATATATAGGTACTAGCAGCCCGTCCCAGCTTCGCACGGGTATTTAACAAAAAATTAAAAATTAAACCCTTCTATTTTTTTTCGGTCTCGGGGAAAAACCTCCCTTGACGGGTTATCCCGGCCCGGGGAAACCGAGGGATATAAGGGACTCTGGAAAAGATGTTCGACCCACTAAAAAACCCCGCTGTTCTCCTATCGTCTACGCCCGGGCCCACGGATATATAACCTGCCGATCTCGTGGCCCGGGCAGGCGCCGGCCCACGCTTTGTCTTAAAGCGGGCCCCTTCTAAAGTGCTGGCGCCAGGGGGTCAGGGTTTCGTCCCCCCGGCGCTCTCTTGTAACAACTCTAGGAGTTGAGGGGGGCTGTGGAACAGCACGCGGCCTTCTCCCTCGCGGCAATAGTGCGGGCGGCGGATCCTCCCCCGAGGGGCCACCCGCCGCCGTTTTCTACGGCGGCCGGAGATCGTTGCCCGCCCTCCGGCGCCGACGACGCGGCCTACGTTGGCGGGAGGGAAGTGCGGTGGCGGACTCCCGCTCCTGTTCCGCCACCTCCCTTGCAGACACTACTGCCTCGCAAAAGAAGGCGACGGCCGTCCATCCAGGATCGCCCCCGATCATGGACAGAACCAGGGCCGGGAGTGACAGGTCCGCGGCCAATTCCGGACAGGACTCGCATCCCCGTCGCGTGCTAGTCAGGCGTGGGTACGACTACCAGACGACACTCCAGAAAAAGCAGAGTCGCCTGACGTCGTAGCCGGCCCAGCAAGACCAACCGACAGCGAGGATGCAATTCCCGCCCCGGGAACACTCTGTGCAGGCGCAGTCGAAATAGGCATGGTTTCGACTACCAAATCAGGTCCCAGGGTAGAACCCGGGACCCCAATCAGTATTCGCAATCATCCCACCGGGGACCACGCCACGAACAGAGAGCTAAGTTGGAAAGGATGTAAGAGGTAGACGGAAAGAGAGGTAGGACTCTGTCGCCTCGAACGGAGAGGGGAGTGAAGCGACGGATGCTCGGGCACCTCGGGTACGCACACCCGTGCACTCCTCGGACAGAGGAGCGCCCCTGAGGGCAAACCCTTCTATTTGCGTCAGGTTACTAAAAAAATAAAATTATAAAGAAAGTTTGAATATTATTATTTCTATGAGCTTTTATTTTAATGATTTTTTTTGTTATTACTTTTTATTTATTTTTCGTTATTTTTTAATAAGTATTCTAATTTTTGTAAAAACCCCAGTGACGCACGCCTACATTGCATAAGGTGCTGCCTAGCTAGCCGAACAGGGTGAGCGGCTTCCACGCAACATTTTTCTAATACTTACATTTTTAAACTCGTGATATCTTTCGAATGGAATATCCGAATTGAATAATTCAAAAAGTTATATAAAGGTATTGAAGCAGTTTTGAATATGAAGTAATTTATTCTGATAAGGATTAATACCAAGATCCAAATAAAGAGTCTTTTCTAGGGGCGGCATTTCAATTAAATTTTTAAAATAAAAGAACACTTATTGTGGCATAACTATAATAGTTAGACATATGCTGTCGCGACACTTTTTGTAAATAATGATGTGTTCTGCAAAGTTGTAGTACATTATTTTATTCTATCATCAATAGTTTTTGCAACGCACGCGATTTAAATAATATTTTAGGTAATTTTTTTACACTTTGGGTTACATTATTGGAGTTTTAGTAAGGATCCCTAATTTTTTTTAAAATATAATATAGCCTGTGTCACCCGGGGATAATGTAGCTTCCCAACAATTAAAGAATTTTTTAAATCGGGTCAGTAGTTTCGGAGCCTATTCAAAGCAAACAAACAAACAAACAAACAAACAAACAATCAAATCTTTCCTCTTTATAATAGTAGTATAGATATAGATAAGTAAAAATTACATGTATATATTTGTTTTTTTACTAACAAATAGAAGTTAAAAATTTAAACGATTTTATTTTATTCGATCCATAAAAAACTTTCTATTTATAAGTATACCAGCAACCTGCAACCGTTCCCATACAAGATAGCAGCAGATCTGTCAAATGAGATCGACCGAACAGGTCAATCCACTTGACTGATAGCGACAAGTTTACTTCCCAGAAAAGTAGCACTCACTGTATAGTGCCTACGTGATAATGTTACGGTTATATTGTTGAGACAATTACGAAGTTTGAAATTTTATTTAAACTTTGATTTAATGTACTTTAAATTTTATTTAAAGTCTTGACGTGGACGTGGACGTGTGGTCTTCAGTCCATGAAATTTATCGAGTGTGAAACTCGAAACGTTGCTAGGCCGTCGCAAAAGGTGACACATATGAATTCAGTTCGCTTAAATTATCACAAAGTATACAGAGTAGATAATGAAAGCAATATGCATTTTCTGGTAAAATTAGATTAATTGATCCGATTGGTACAATTTTTTTTTTAATATTTTCGTAATAGACTCCTCCCGCATCAATATACTTGCGGAAACGAATCTGCCACGCCTAGAAAGCACTTTGAAACTCCTCAACTGGAATGCCTCTCGGGAACCTCATGACGTGAGCTTAGACATTCTCTACCTTCAGCTCTTTCTTCAGTCGGAGGAACAAAAATAAGTCACACGGGCGAAGTCTGGGCTGTAAGGAGCCTGGAGCAACACGGGAGTCTTGCTCTGGGTCAGATAGTAACGAGCAGTAAACGTAACGGTAACGAGGTCCACACCTCGCCACCTTGGAGCATTGTTGTAGTAAAGCTTGAAGTCGTCTGTGATGTCAGTACGTACTGACGCGCGCGACCCTGTGTCTCAATCTCTTACGCACATCTAGGTAAAAGTATGTGTTGACAGTTTGTCCTTGCGGTACAAACTCTTTAGGACTATGGAGGAATATGTGTGAAGACACGTCCAACCTCTCCCACTGCTCGTAGCAAACTGAAATTAGGCGCATTTAGAAGAGGAGACTCCACAACACATTATTCGACTGGTCCGAGCGCGCTGCGATGGATAGTTACATCACAAAAATTGATGCGCATTACTTTCATAATGTACCTTGTAGCCATGGTCCGGTTACTTATAAAGTGGGGTTTGAGAAAGTAATACTGCAACCCCACTAAATAAACATTTACTGAGATCATTTGTACCGCAGCATCTATTCCCATACCAAGCAACAGAGCACTTGCGTTTTGGCAACCACTTGAGTTGTTTGTTGTAAATCGTTTCTTGTAAATAAAATCCATTTTATACAGACACCAAGACGGAACACCAAGAAAGAACAAGTAAGCGCACATATTACGCCGAATGGTTTTAGCATTTGTCTACTAAGTGATTCTCATAATTTTCTACAAAATCCTTGATCTCTTCCTTCTAAACTACTGCTAATCTAAAATAAAGTATAATATATAAATATATATATATATATATATATATATATATATATATATATATATATATATATATATATATATATATATATATATATATATATATATATATATATATATATATATATATATATATATATATATATATATATATATATATATATATATATATATATATATACCTAGTCAGGTCATAAGTATTGTCACACAGTAAAAACTTTTCTTTTAGAATGCTGGCCACAAAAAAGTTTATTGAATTAGAATTTCGAATTGTTCATGAAAATAAAAAAGGTATACTTTTAGAATTTTACTCATTTTTAAATATGGAGTGGACGCTTAAAGAAGGCCGTGTTGCAGTTATTGCGTTGCATCGTTGCAGTTACGCGCCAATTCAAATTTTTAACATACTGAAAAATTTGAATATAACCAAAAGATTCGTTTATCGTACCATCAAACGATACAATGAAGACTCTAGTGTAGATGACAGGTCAAGAAGTGGTCGCCCTCGGTCTGTTAGGACTCCAGCAGTGATAAATAAAATAAAAAAAAAAAAAAAAAAAAAAAAAATGTTTACCGTAGAAGAGAGCTACAACAAACAAAATGATAAGGTGTACGCACACAGTAGTGAAGAAGCGAGCAACCGTATTCCGCGTATCCAACGAGGTCATTTTCCATCCTCGCTCATGGTATGGTTGGGAGTTTCTTATTGGGGCTTAACAGAGGTACATTTTTGTGAGAAAGGTGTAAAAACGAATGCTGTTGTGTATCAAAATACAGTCAGGTATATATACCTAGTCAGGTCATAAATTCTGTCACATGTTTAAGGTAAAATAATTGTAACAAGTTTATTCATTATGTAACCATTCATATACCAAAATGAACTTAACAAAACATAGATTCTTATGACATTAAAGTTTATTCAAAATGACCTCCGTGATTTTGAATACAAGCCTTCAATCTGCGCGGCCAGTCGTCTATCGCAGCACGAACGAGGTCCATGTCAATATCGGCGGCTGCCTTAATCAAAGATGTCTTGAGTGACTCCAAATTGGGATGAGGCTTTGAGCACGCCTTTTCCTCCAAGTGTTGCCATATCTTGTAATCTAACGGATTCAAATCTGGACTGGAGGAGGGCCAGTCTTCGTACCGGATGAAGTAGATTTCACGCGCCGCCAGCCAGTCTTGTGTGCTCTTCGCTCTATGAGCTGGCGCCGAACCTTGTTGGAATACCCAGTGCCTGTTATTGAACATGGTATGAGAAACAGGTTCCACAAGGTTCGTCAGGACTGTATTTTGATACACAACAGCATTCGTTTTTACACCTTTCTCACAAAAATGTACCTCTGTTAAGCCCCAATAAGAAACTCCCAACCATACCATGAGCGAGGATGGAAAATGACCTCGTTGGACACGCGGAATACGGTTGCTCGCTTCTTCACTACTGTGTGCGTACACCTTATCATTTTGTTTGTTGTAGCTCTCTTCTACGGTAAACATTTTTTCATCCGAAAAAAGAATTTCCCGATATTTTTTTCCCGCGTACCGCTTCAACAAAGCGCGGCATCTCTTCAGTCTCAGGTCCATTAGACGAGCATTCAAACGATGTCCTGTTTTTCTTCGATATGCCCGAAGCCCTAAGTCTTCATTTAACACCCTTTTCACCGTGGTTCTGCTTAACCCCATCTGAAGGGCCAACAGTTTCTGCTTACGTTTGGGATTTCTTTGAATTCGTGCTTTCACAGCTTTTATCACTGCTGGAGTCCTAACAGACCGAGGGCGACCACTTCTTGACCTGTCATCTACACTAGAGTCTTCATTGTATCGTTTGATGGTACGATAAACGAATCTTTTGGTTATATTCAAATTTTTCAGTATGTTAAAAATTTGAATTGGCGCGTAACCGCAACGATGCAACGCAATAACTGCAACACGGTCTTCTTTAAGCGTCCACTCCGTATTTAAAAATGAGTAAAATTCTAAAAGTATACATTTTTTATTTTCATGAACAATTCTAAATTCGAATTCAATAAACTTTTTTGTGGCCAGCATTCTAAAAGAAAAGTTTTTACTGTGTGACAATACTTATGACCTGACTAGGTATATATATATATATATATATATATATATATATATATATATATATATATATATATATATATATATATATATATATATATATATATATATATATATATATATATATATATATATATATATATATATATATATATATATATATATATAAAACATATTGTTTACTGTAAACAATTCTTATCTATCCTATATTTATCTTATTGCTGCTTATATCTCTAATCTTTATGAAAGTCCAACATATGTGTCATGTTTTGTTTCTAATTTGATTAAATCACGATAGACATTATAGTATCTTAGTTGTATACAACATTCCACAGCTGAGCTCGAGCATTCTTCAAGAGTAACGGTCAGTATACACCCCACGCTAGTTCAAGATTGATTGCCGGGTTACACATCCAGATCTCTGTATGCAGATTATCCACCTTGTTTTCCTTTATCAACGGTACCTGCCAAATATATTATAATATATACATTTGGCCAGGAAACCTCTATAAGCAATGCCATCATAAGATTCGACCCCGTGACGTTGGAGTCGGTTGCCGAATGTACCGTTTGGATGCCACGTACCTTTACGATCGAGACGAGATATTAGTGGCCATTAAAATTAGGCGTAAAAAGTTTTACCGAGAACCGTTAATTGGTACACCTACATATTGTTTCCATTTTAGCTTTGTTATTTTGTAACTATTGTTGTAATTTAAGAGGCATTGAAATATTTTTGTTGCTAAGCAAACTACATACAAAAGTAAATTTTAAAAACGTACCTTCTATTTATGATTTTCAATAATTTTTATTATACTTAGTATTTATCTAAATGATTTGTTCAATCTAAATATCATAAAAAACTAAAATACTTTTTTATGTATTAGACGTACAGAATTTAAAATTTTTAATTTTGATAAAAATATATGTGCTTTGCTTGGGCTCCTATAATTAGACACATTTTTAAAGTAATTCAATTCACCGTTCTATTAGAAAAGAAATTAACCTATTCTTCTGTAAGAATTTTGAAAAAATATATGCACACTGCACGAAAGGAACGAAAGTTAAAATTACTGTCATATTTCTTGTCAGATTAAAAGGTACTCAGCGAGGCAAAAAGGCGCGCGAAAATTTCCCCCGTATATGTTCTCAATAACTGAAGTTATAATAAATTTCCACAGACAGAGATTTTCCAGGAAACTTCATTTAACAATCTACCAACAACTTTTAAGTGTGGCCTTCTACTTAATTTTTTACCGCACTCCCTAGAAAAATTACATCCCATCTAAAAATCGGATACAATAGCGACTGTAACTTTTTGTAACATTTTTGACCGACCGTTTTCCGAAAATAATGCCTGCAGTTTACATACATATTATCTGTACGTTTTATTAATAGCTTTGAAATATTGTTTTACAGCTCTGGCGCGTGGATGGAGCACGCCGTACCTGGAATAATGAAGACTAGTAGTCTCTTTCAACTTCTTGTCATTTAAATTTAAACCTTATACTAAGGTTAATAGTATACATAATTCGATAGCAAAAATCGAGATGTTTTACTGAACTGAATTTGATACGGCTAATAATTTTTCTAAATACAATAAATCATATTTATATACGGAAATAACTGAAATATAACGAACATAGAGCTCAAAAACGAAAAATTAAATTCTAAATACGAATATTCAAAAATATATAACCAAAATGGCGAAATTCCCACCATCAAGTAGTAAAGGCATATATTTTATCAAGATTAAATTATACGATAATTTCTCTAATTCCCACGTAGTAGTGACGAAGGTAAGCAATTCACTAAATAAATATTTGAGATGATAATGAAATAATTTTGTGATAAGAATACGTGTGAAATTTTTGTGACGAAACAAATAGACGTTTAGGACTTTCCCAAACTGATGGGCTGTTTACTAGCAGGCGCTGGCGACAAAGGGCAACGTGTAGTTGGTCTCAAAAAAAATATAAAGAACATAAGAAGTTTTACAGGTCTAAAGGGTGACTTAATGAACAGATGCAACGTGACTAAACATGGTGGATAAAAAACAGAAACAGTATTTATTTATATTTACATTTTTACAAGGGGCAACGTGTAGTAGGTCTCAAAAAAAATATAAAGAACATAAGAAGTTTTACAGGTCTTAAGGGTGACTTAATGAACAGATGCAACGTGACTAAACATGGTGGATAAAAAACAGAAACAGTATTTATTTATATTTACATTTTTTTTTTAAATTTCCGAATAAATAAATAATAATCTATGTCTTACAAATAGTGTACGAGTACTACGAGTTTATTTACATGAAGTGGAATTTACTATATTATATGCGTGCTATGTACATTTGACTAGAAATCCTACAAGCTGTATACGAAACAAACTGACAATTTTTTTAAATTATCATTAAATCTTTTAGTATTACAGATTTTATGCGTGTTTATTTCGATTAATATATGTATTTGAGGCCTTTTTCATCATGGTGACTAATTAAATCAATGATTGCTTAATAAATAAGCCCTTAAAATCTTTACAACGTAGTAAAATTAATCGTGACTGTGAATGCTTAATAACATCGAAGTTGTTCAACTCGTTTGCAGCCATAGTTTGCACTATGGACCCAGGAGTCCGGCGTTATATATAGTCACAGGGCAAAACTTTGCGTTGATAGCTCTCAATGACTTAAGTTTTTAACCAATTGGCCAAAAATCACCAAAGTAGGCATTAGCTTTGCCAGCAAATAAATGTCTAAATTTAGTTTATTTAAGCAAATCGTTATTTTAAATATTACTAAACTCTGTTCATATTAACTGTACATAATATTTTATACTGCAAAAGTAAAGCACATTCATTATTATTTGAAGAAATAACTACAAAAAATCATTTCGAGATCGCGTCCTATGTAGCAATCTTCAGAAATTAACTTTGGAAATATTCATAGATTTAAATAGAGTGAAAAGTTTTCTTAATTAATGGCCTACAATTTTATTTTATATAATTTAATTTAATTTTTAATTATTGTTATTATTAAAGAAAGAAACGAAATCAAAGAAAATCAAGTCAAAATATTGTGTCCAGCCAATGATTTTATATATAAAATATTTATTATATATATTATACTATTATTTTATATATAAAATATCATTGTGTCCGGCAATGCAAGCGTCATTTTAGTGAACGCAATTATGATTCTCAATAAAAATTCAGTTTTTGAACAAAATCTTTAGTTGTCTATGGTACAGTGATGTGACATCAATACGTCATAATACCGAGAATGCGTTTCTCAACTTGGAATATTGAAAAATACGTTTTGTAGTGTTTAGCAAAAAGTAATCTCAAATATTTTACAATAATAAAACCGAACATGATCTCAAAGATGGTTGCCGTCTAAAAAGGGCGCTTTTATGTAAAAAAGTCATTTCGGGACTTTCAAATAAACACGCCCTGTTATTATAACTATTGGTTATTTAATTTAGTGTATGTTGAGCTAATATATTTTTTAATACATATATGTTTAATATTTTTTAGCAATAGGGAGTCTCATGTGGCTAAAAAAAAATTAACGTCCGAAAAAGCAAGTAAAAATAGTTCGGCTTACTTGCGACAACGAGAGAAAGCCAATGCCAAAAAAAAGAAATTTTTAGATAAGATGATGGATGAAGAGAGTTAAATAAAAAGGGCCAAAGATAGAGGGTACTATCAGGAAAGAAAAGCTAAAAAGAAACTTTAAAACTTTGATGAGACGACTGAGAGAGAAAAGCGAAAGCAGAGAAAATTTTGGAAAGAAGCATTCAAAAATACAGAGAAAAGAAGAAGGCAATATTAAGTATAGTAAGTAAGTATACTCCGCCCCATTCTGATGATGAATTACCTGTAGCACCTTAAGTAAGAAGAACAGTGGGATGAAAAATTGTTCGGAAGGATAGAGCCAAAACATACCGTAGAATAAAACAACAAGCGAAAACAGTTGTTAACATAAAATGTAAATATGAAAAATTAAGGAAAAGACTAAGAAGAAAAGAAAAAAGAACAGATAAAAGTTCAGGTACCAACTCAAAGTTGACGCATTGATTAAAAATGTCGACGTGCCTCCTGAAGTACGCAATAATCTTTTATGAAGTACTGACTGCGCAATTAAAAGAAAAGGCCTGTATTTTAAGAATAAATCCCAAAGAGAGGGAAGTCTTCGAAAAATGTGTTAGCGGTAACATGATACGGAAATATAAATTGCTTCATATGGCTAAGACTTTTTTGCCAAAAGAGATTCTGAAGTCTGAAACCAAAATTCGTGGGGTTGTTTTGAAGGCGGAAGTTCGGGAAAAAGTAAAAGATTTCTTCCAAACAGATGATGTCAGCAGGATGTGCCCAGCCAAGAGAGATTGTGTGAAGAAAAATGGTATTAAGAAGCGAAAAACGCCTCCTTTTATTCACAGTTAAAGAACTGACGTCAAAATTCATTAAATAAACTGGAATAAATTTACTTTATGCAAATTATTAAGAGCAAAACTGTTTTGGGTGGTAGCTCCAACATTCAGAGACAGAGAATCTTGTTTTTATGTTAAACATTAAAATTTTAAACTTTAACTGAACAAATTAAAAACTTACACCAAATTAATCACGGGAGTGTAGAGAAAAACATCGAAGATTATAGTTGCGACATAACTTCTTATGACTGCATGAATAGTTTGTGTGACACTTGTAAAAAATCCGATGCTTGAGTCAGCTGATAATGCAGATTCTGTGACATATTTCCAATGGAAGCCTGTTATTGAAGAAAAAATTGTAAAAGGCGAGAATACGAGGTTCGAGATCACAAAAAGGTGCAATTTCAAGTACAGTGAATGTATTAAAAACGGCTTTTATTCAAAATATTCCAGTTATAGAAAAACATCTATATGGTATTTATAATTACAACAAACTGAAAAAATAGCTGAAAGAAAATTTAACCAAAGAAGAGGTACTACAGATACAGATAGACATTTCGGAGAATTAGTCAGGCCGCACACCCACACCTGCGCCACACGCTACACGCAACATACATTTACGTCGCTACAATTACTACGCTACAATTCAGCTTACAGCAAATGTATCGTGTATACTCACATCGGAAGCACAGTTGTGGCGTGGCACCAGCAATAGAATGTCGACATCATCGTCCGACAACGACGAATTTTTGATGTGGCGATTAATGAGAAAAAAGACGTTGTTGGGTTCATCCGTTTAATAAAAATTGTACAGTTTACGGAAATTTCAAAATTTCGCAAGAATTACGATCCGACGAAGAAAAGTTTCATTTATATTATAGAATGTCTGACAAGACATCAATTATTATTAAATTTAGTTCAATCAAGTGATTGTATAAAATAGGAATTTTTCAACCTCTGCAATAAAGTTAACGTAAAATTCAATGTTGTCTTTTATTTTTCTAGAGCGCGGCGCCACCTAAAACGAACGTGTTCGATCTTGAATTCGTGTGGCGCGACAAGCGTTTCGAACCGCACCTACTACAAATGTGTCCTTGGTGGGCGTGCTTACATACAAATATACGGGGGCGATAAATGTGTCGCTTTTCAAATGTGGCGCCACAATTATTTTAATTCAAATGTATCTCTGGTGTGCGGCCTCCCACACAACTAAATACGCAAATAAAATCCGCTAATCTCTACACGACTAGTAGTGAATTCTATGCTCTGCCAACGTAAATATTGTTTAAATTAAAACTTATGTTTAAACATAAGTTTAGTGATCATTTAGGATTATCATCAAAGTAATAGCTGCTATGTAAATTCATCGTAAAACACAATTTGGAATTTGCCACCTTGGTGATTTTGACCCAATTGATGACGGTCACAGAAGTCGGCATAACAGCTTTCGTATGTCGGAGCATTTACAGAGATCACGGACCCCATTCCGTCGCTACTTTTGCTGTTAAGTAAATAAAGTATTTACATTAATTGTATATCAGATATCTAGTATCCCATAAAACAAGTGCTTTGCTACTTTGGGACTAGATTTGTGAATTGTCTCTGTATATTTACTTATTAATTAAAGCGCCTTGAGGAAGTGACTGACCGTAACCACACGTCTAACTTTATATATTTCATTAATTCATTGCACGAATATATATTAAAATTATTTAGAAACTGTGCCTTTTATCACCCGTCTCAACTTGTACCTCTACATAATTAAGCGTAGAGTAACAAACTCACCGAGTTTCCAAATATTATTCCGTTTACCAGCAGGGGCTAACAAATGTTAACGTGCGTTAAATGCACCAAAATGACTATTTGTCGAATACAAACAGACAGAGGGACCGACCATTAACATTATATGTTAAGATGAACAAAAGGGACAATTGCATACAATAAATACATTGTTTCCTTACGAAAAACTATTAAAATAATTACCCTGTTTTATTGATAAAAAATATTTTTAGTTCATATCACGTAGTACCGAGAAGTTCATGCCTATATTATGTATCTATAATAAACTAGTTTTTCGTGTCTGAAATAGTTAAAATAATATAAATGTATTGACATGCAATTTATTTTAAATACCAAGTCTAAAATGCTAAGAAAAAGTCAACATCTCTAATTTAATCAGTTGTAATTAACACTATATGTATAGGTCATATGTTGCTGAGTTTTTTTTTGTAACTGGGGTGCATCAGACTGGATAACGACACACCTGTTTGTAACACTAGGAGTACAGACAGTCGCGATGCCGGCCTCGACGAAACTATAACGCCATTTAAAAACCCATATCGAAATGGAATCGTAAGCAACATAAACGTTCTGTATAGGTTCCATAAACGAAGAGACTCCAGGAAATGAGGGTGAACGCCTAATACACAGAGTGATATGAGTGTTTAACGTTTGTCAAATCTGAAAACAAATCTGCTTTCAATAGATTTTACATTTAGTTAAATTACATGCGTAAATACACGCACGGACACACACAGGAAAAATTTTGCTTCAACTTCCAAGATACAGATTTTCATTTAGTTTGGAAGCTGGAACTGATGTTTCTGTTATACGCAATAGCATATATTGAATTTTATTTAATGATCCTAATATTTTTGATAGTGCTACTTTGTGATCACTGTTTTATGAAATATTAATAAGTTATTATTAATGACTAGCGTAATTTAGCCATGTAATGCAAAGAGACGAATGTGATATAGCTAGGAAAATGATAGAAATGAGGACGAATGGATACAGAAAGAGAGTTAGACCAAAGAAGAGATAGATGGATTGCGTATAAGATAATATGGCGGAAAAAGGTGTAAATGTTGAGGAGAGTGGAAGGAGAGAACATGTTGTGCCATCCCTACATAATATGGGAAAAGGGCAGGAAAAAAAGATTATTATTTTTAATGAGACCCAGCCGTCTCCAAACAAACTCCAAACGCGTGATTAAAATGCAGTCTTCGTTCATCGAGCTTGTTATTTAGCGGTTGCACAGCTAGAAGATAACGTTGACTTGGCCTTGAAAAATCTTAGTGAAGATCTTTTCTTCCTATTATATAGCTTATCTAAGATATTATTATCATAAAATCTATTTTAATTTTGCAACTTTAAGCTAAATTATTTGGTTATTCTATACTCATACAACAATATACACGGTTTAACATTTTAATATGATGAAAAGACTTAATTTTTTATAGCTAGATTTCTTTTTCTATAGCTAGGCAAACAATCCATCCGACAGCAAATGGCCACCGCGTACTATGGACATTTGCAGAAATTTTATAACTCTTTTTGAAATCCCCCATACTGTACAGCGCTGTGAAAACTTCAGCGGGATGATAATTCCATTTTAAATCAACGGTGAACAAATGGTTAATGAAAAATGGCATCACACTAGCAACCAGCTGCCTTTGATTGTCGCGTGGCATATTTATATATTTTAACTATGTAAACGTGCGCATTATAAAATAATTGTCGCTTAATGACGATGAAGTAAAAAAATCATAGATTAAACTACGTTTTAACATAATGCAATCCACATTGAACAATATGCTGTGTATCTATTTCATTCTAAGGGGAGACGCATACCCAGCAGTGGGACGTAGGTATACGTCTGGTCAACTGAAGAATTATCTCTTAGTCGAAATGGCTTTACATTTTTCATATCACTTTATATTCGGTTAGTGGAATTATCCTTGAACATGATTTAACGGTGCTCTTGTTTTTTCTGTTTTGAATATATTATATGACATATTAATAATATATTATAAAATAACATGAATACATAAAAAAAGAGTTTACAATAAATATTATATAAATAACAATTTTGTAATGATCTTTTGTACATCGAAGCTGAACTTGAAAACTTAATGTTAGGTAACAAAAGTAATTATATCAGGGCGAGCAACCGCCGATTGAGGTTGTGCAAAATGTATTTTTTGTTAGATCTTTCATTATAATTCAACCCAGGATTTGTGTCATAAATCGTTTCTAATTTATTACCCAAAAAATGCGTCCTACCGTTTTAATACCACCATCCCCTCAGTGTTAATTTAAACAATAATCGATTCATACGTGTCACTTTTTTATATATTATAATAAAAAGTTTATAGCTAAATATACTTAAACATGCTTTGTACACTTCCCTTTAAAATTGTACCACAATAAATTAATATGTATTTTAAATATCATGCAAAATAGAACTATACAGCTTTGAGTTAGAATATATTTTATACATATAGTGGAATATATAAAATGGTAAACCTAATGCAGGGTGTTCATGATTGACATTTTACGGTTTTACACCTAAATGTAATTTATAGTTATTTTTATATCAATTCGCAGAACGGTTGTTTCCGCCATAAACCCTTTTAAGGTACATAGGTTCCATAAAGGGGTTTATGTTAAAAATTAGAGGACAGATGACAGTTTTTGATGTGTTTTTTTAAACAACAGAAGGATTCAAACGATTTAAAGACGTAGATCCACTACATACAATAAAAAAGGTAGTTTTATGATATGGTATAAAAGTAATCGTGAAAAAGTATGACGGGGGGGGGGGGCTAACATGGCGAGGAAACCTGCATATCAAGATCTATTGGTACATATATGCAATCCGACAATCCGCCTTGGACGAGCGTCGCGAGTAAGCCCTCCATTCCTCTTAAATGGAGGCCCGAGATTCGCAGTTGGGCAATATAGATAAATATATACATAAATATACAAAATTTTATTCTTGCTTAAGTGTTTTGAATTGTTCTATCCGTGCATGGGCGGAGAAAAAATACTGACCTCTGCGGCCGGGGTCAGCCTATCGTAAAAGGCGACAAAACAACCCACCCTAGCTACGTGGTAGGGCCCCAAGCACGTCTGGATGGCGAATACCTTTGGTCTTAAATATGCCGCCATAATAACCTTGTGTTGTGTTGTTCGCGATGCCACTGGCATTGCAAACAACCATAGGCGATGGTAACTGCTAAATTCACAGCAATAAAAAAAAAAGAATGTAAATGTAAAGATGGAAGTTTTTTTATAAATAAACTGAACTACTAGAAGAGAAAAACAATCCCGTCTCAATTCTACTGCGATCAATAGATAACCATTGTATTAAAGAAAACAAAAAAAAAAGAACATTTTGTTTATTTCTTTAATCATTTGAAACCCATAATATATAATTAAAAAAGAAACACATTTTTCGCAATCGACAACACAAAATCACAATTAGTTAACAACACGCACTTAAATTTACATGTTGTTTATTATCGGTAACTACTCGTACATTGGTTGCACATTAAAATTACACTTAAGTATAATTACAAATGATACTTAAGGAAATAAATGTTTAACGTACCTAAAATATTAATTCATGAACAACAACTCTATTTGATTTTGGACCAAATTTAACCATTCATTGAGAGAGATTACACTAATTGGTCATTGTTAGTGCCTCTATCTTTATATTATATGTAGGTACCAGATGAGCTGGCAAACGTTGCTATGCCATATGATTTGGCAGCCTCAGACTTCTATCTGTTTATAAATTTGAAGAAATTGATTTCTGGGAAGCGCTTCGCGTCAAATGAACAAGTTGAGAGGACCGTAGATGGATATTTTCACAGCCTTCCAGACTCGCACTTCCGGGAAGGAATACTGATGTTGGAGAAACGCTGGATCAAGTGTGTTGAAGTCAAGGGAGAATTATGTAGAAAAATAAAATTATTTGTCAACTGGAAATTACAGTCTTTCATTGTCAGGCTGATAACTTTTCACATTACCCTAGTAGTCCCTAATTAAGTTGCATAACACTTGTAAAATGAGTACTAGACAACTGATATCCTTCTGCGAGGTAGTTATCTCCGCAAAGAAGGCGGAGGAGCGGGAGCGGGAGCTAACTAGCACATTCCCCTCTCGCCAACGTAGGGCACATCCACGGCGCCGGAGGGCGTCCAATGACCTCCGGCTGCCGTAGAAAGTGGCAGTGGGTGGCCCCTCGGGGGAGGATTCACTACTCGCACCATTGCCGCGAGGATGAAGGCTGCGAGCTGTTCCGCGGCCCTCATCAACTTCTTAGAGCAGACAAAGGAGAACGCCGGGGGGACGAAACCCTGACCCCCTGGCGCTACAAACCTAGATGAGGCCCGCTCCGACACAAAGGGCGGACTGCCGCCGGCCGGCCTGGGCCACGAGATCGGCAGACCACATATCCGTGGGCCCAAACATCATTCCCGGAGTCCCACAAATCCATCGGTCCCCCCGAGCTGGGGGAACCCATCAAGAATAGGGTTTTTTTCCCGACACAAAAAAAGGAAGACAACTGATATGCTACATAATTATATAATTTTCTTTTGTCAATATTATACATAAACCCTGACGCTGGACGGGATTCAAACCCGTGACTTTCGCAAGCGTACAGACATGCGTTAGCCGTTATGCCAGGAGGTCGTCATTCTTTCTTACAAAGTCTAATGCTCTCTTACGGACTCTCTTTCTGGAAATTCTTAAGAATTTTCCAGAAAGTTAGGATATTGGTCTGTCAGATAATGACTGGACAACTTCTGAATCATTTTATGAATACATAACAAATAACATATGTTTCATCCGTGTTATGATATTATCTGTGTTAAACAAAAAATAAAAGTTTATAATTGTGTTAATCTTCGATAATCATTCATCATACATGACTTTGCCTTTAGTTTAATGAAATAGAATGCTATCGAGAAAAAATAAACTCAACATACATTATGTAACCACTGGATACCTATGTAGAGTAATTACAAAAACAAACTAAAGAAAAAACGAAATAGTAAAAAAATATTATTTTAAGTATTATCTTTATTGATTATTTGTCAAAATATTAAAAACTGTTCTTGTCATGCCTTTTTCATGAGTAATTATTTAATTATATTTGGATAAATTCGTTTAATACTCGAATATTACTATTTAAATATTTAATAATAATAATATCAAACATGTTTTTATGCTATACATTAGTGAATTAATTTCTTAATAAAAATATTTCAGAGAGAGTCAAAATATTTCAGTTCACTTTATGTTCCATAAGTTGGAACATTTTTCATGAAGCATCTTATTTGCTTCGCACTGTTCCATAAATACGGCCGTGATTACCTACCTATGTCTTTTTTTATTTAAATTCTTCATATTTCCAGTTAAAGATAATAATATAAAAATCGTTTTCACCTCAGTAGCCCTTAATATTTAACTTGAAAATATTATATTTTTAAACATAACTTTTATTTAAATAATGGAAAAGATGTAACTTCTATTCATAAAGTGTTCCATTATTTGGCCCTTGATCTTACTGATCGAAGCTTACTTTATACAAAACAAAAATACTCAAAACATTTTAGCAATGAGTTTTAATCAGAAATAGTTAAAATTTTGGATAAAACTAAACACTCCACTTCTCAAAACACTTTAACCCACCCTCAAGATATTAAAATTAAAAATGAACTTTTTTCAACCCAACCAAAAATATGTATATAAAATCTCTGCACCCTAATAAAATACGCCACTTGAAGTAGCATTATGTCCCATCATTACACGACTACTTAAAAGCTTGTGTCGAAGTGCAGGCATGTAGCGATTTATTTCGTACTTTCTACATATATTAAAAATTTCCCTGACGGATTATGTTGAAAGAAAAATATACAAGTAGTATATTAGTTGTAATAAGTAGTAGTATTATTATTACTTCGGGACTAGATGAAGTTATGTCAATTAAGAATATTGAAGGCGCTGGTTCAGGTAAATTTTCAAGGAACTATTTTTGTCGTCATGCGAAAACACTCCATTGAAAGATGACGGGAATTGACGGGACTCTACGAACTCGAGGGGTCTTCTTTCTCGTACTGCCGTTGTCTACCTTTATATCTTTAATCCCTAGCGTGTAGTACACAAACAAAGCCATATTATAATCCACAGATAACACAAGATATACATAATCTCACGAAGTCCGTTTGGCTCTGGTTGTAGTAGTTATATGTAGCGATAAGCTCGCTTGTGTATGTAAACGAAGGGAGCGTTAGCAATGAAGTCTGACACGTATTATATATTTTAAATTTAATGTTGAAAGTTAAAATGTAGCAAATTATATAATATTATAGAATTATAGGTTACAATGAATAGAAATAAAACAATATAATATATAAATAATAGAAATAAAATTGTCGAAGTATTAAGTATTTTTGTTTAATATTTTATATTATCAATATGCGCTCTTCAATTTCGGAACTCGAATGATTATGTGATAATGAGAAAAGCACTTTTAATTATTATAAGATAATCAAGTTCCGATTTGTTGTCGTCGGAGTCGTCCTGCAAATTAATTACGAACTCAAAATCCAGGTCGTAGTATTTTAAGTATACTTTTTCAATTTTTTCAATATGAGCATAGGTTTTTTTTACTACCAACCACAACGTTCTTCAATCTTCGCTGCATGGTTGCAGGTCTATCCACGAACATCAGTTTGGTCTTGCTACGGTTTATCTTGAGCCCATATTCTTGACTAATATGTGCTCAAGCCTCCGGAGCAGTATGGCAAGTTCACATTAGTCAGCACTTATTAATGTGGTATCATCCATTCATCAGCAAAACGCAAGTTGTCAGTAAGGTGACCACGAATCTTGATCCCACCCTCCCAGCCCTCCAAAAATCGACTCATAATGTGCTCCCCCACTAGGTTAAACAACTGTGGGGAGAGTATACAACCCTTTTTTTTTTTTTTGGTCTCGGGGAAAAACCTCTCTTGACGGGTTCCCCCGGCCCGGGGGGACCGAGGGATATGTGGGACTCCGGGAAAGATGATTGGCCATCCGACTACCCACTAAAAAACCCCGCTGTTCTCCTATCGCCTACGCCCGGGCCCACGGATATATGGCCTGCCGATCTCGTGGCCCGGGCCGGCGCCGGCCCGCCCTTTGTCTTGAGGCGGGCCCCTTCTAAAGTGTTGGCGCCAGGGGGTCAGGGTTTCGTCCCCCCGGCGCTCTGCTAACAACTCTAGGAGTTGAGGGGGGCCGCGGAACAACACGCAGCCCTCACCCTCGCGGCAATAGTGCGGGCGGCCCCTCGGGGAAGGATTCGCTTTCTACGGCGGCCGGAGGTCGTTACTGGCCCTCCAGCGCCGCCGGCGTGGCCTGCGTTGGAGGGAGGGGAGTGTGGTGGTCGACTCCCGCTCCCGCTCCGCCGCCTCCTTTGCGAACATGACTGCCTCGCAGAAGGAGGCGACGGCCGTCCATCCAGGATCGCCCCCGACCATGGACAGAACCAGGGCCGGGAGCGACAGGTCCACGCCGATTTGGGCGACGAGGGCGCGGCGCTCCTCGCGCCACTCAGGGCACACGGCGACAGTGTGGTTCACCGTGTCCTCCTCGTCGCCCGCGCCACAGTGGTGGCACCCTGACGTCATCTCCCGCCCTATGCGACACAGGTACCTCCCAAAGCAACCGTGCCCCGAGAGGACCTGCGTCAGGCGGAAGGTCAGGGCGCCGTGGCGCCTTTCCACCCATTCGGCCAGGACGGGCCTCACCGCTTCGATGGTGGCGAGGCCCGCGCTAGGGTGCGCGAGGCGCTCCTTCCACTCCACCATGAGTACCTCATCGCGCAGCTCCGCCCGCTTTATTTTTATTTAATATAGTTTTGAAAGTTTTTTGGAAAAATTTTAAATTTGTAAACTGACACTGATAATTTCACCTCAAAGTTCGAGCGATTTGTAGCTCTAAGTTGCATAACTCCATAGGCTTTTACTGTTCTGTTTATGTTTTTTATTACATTAAGGTTTACATTTTTCAGGGTTTCACTTCTATCATGTGTAAACTGCACACGTGTTATTGTGGTTATTGTGTTATTGTGTATATAATGTTAGTGGTGTCACTTAATGGCCTCAGCGGAAGATCAGCGCTGGTAAATTCCATCAGCAAATGCTGAGCTGGGACCAATTTGGGACAAATATATAGTATATAATTATAAATTGTAAATAATAACTTTAAGTCCTAAATAAATACATTTTCTTTCTTTCTTTCTTTCTTCTTTACCTCCACTTCGCGAGGCGCGGGGTACAGAGTATACAACCCTGTCTAACTCCTCGCTCCGCCGAAAAGGGGTTCGATAATTGTGTCCTCCATCCGGTTCTTCATACGTCCAACACGGTATAAATTTTGAACTAGAACAATAAGATGGTCTGATCTCACTCATAACTTCCCACATCTTTGACCAGCTTATACTCGTACAGTCAAAGCTTTGGCGTAGTCGAGAAAGCAGAATGCCATTAGCAGGTTGATCTCTCTGCACTTCTCAATCAACTGCCTCATATTTAGGATTTGCTCACGGGTGCCTGGACCCTTAACGAACCCTTGTTAACTCTTAGTTGCTTGTTCTCTGGCTATCTGACGACATATAAATTTCTCAAGTCTTCTATAGATGATGTGTAGAAGCACTTTACCGGCGTGGGATATTAAGGAGATGGTACGGTAGTTTTCACATTTTTGGGTGGATCAATTTTGTGTAACGGTACTATAGTGGACTCTATCCAATCCTCGGGCCACTGGGCTGTTTTCCAGACTTTGAGGTATATCGTGTGCATTAATTTGATGCCTAAAGGTCCCCTAAGCGTTTTAAAATGTGTGCTGTGATCCACTAGCTTTCATTTTCAATTGTGTGATTGCAGATTCAGCTTAATTTTATCTTAAGATGATCTAATATAAATTATATTAACTGTGTATGGTGGTCCATCGAATTGTATGGTAAGCGAAATTTCGAAGATAATATATATTTTATATTATCTTCAGTGCGTTTGATGCGATTTATGGAAAAAAAATATTACCTCACTGTGGATAACTCTTCTGCGTTCACTTACCATGTTGACGTTACTGCGAAAAAAAATTTGGCGCGGACTTAAGAAATCAGTAACGCAGTACGCACACTAAAACAATGTGCATATGCACGCCTTACAACATTCAAAGCTAAACGGACTTTGTGAAATAGAATATCTATACTATATTCTTTAATTATTTATTAAGGCACGCGCGCACAGGGACAATGTCTACCCTTTGACGATTTTACACAAACTCTCACTGATACGTCATGGCAGCACGCCATCTATTGCTGAGAAATGGATAACAGGATAGTATCATAGGACGTGCAGGTGTGAGGGAGACGGCACATAAAGCGTTCTCGCATGACTACGTATTACGAGTAGGTATATTAAAGTTTTAATATTAATAACGGCCTAAACAGTATATTTATTCAATTATATTTAGTATGAGATGCTTAGTACAGCAATTGGTTATCTTCATGGTGTATGATGCCACTTTCATCAATACAAGATCAATACCTATTCTAGAAAATTGATTTACGACTATTATATTTTTCTTTTGCAAATAATTACATATTAGATATACTTCCAAATTCGTGACGGGAATTGAAACTGTGACCGCCACAGGCATTAAGACGCCCGAAAGCCGTAGCACGGAAGCCGTTGTACTAGGATATTTTAGTTATACATATAGTAAGCCAATGATTTTGTCACCTTATATTATTTATTGTGTAATTTACCGATGGTAATTCGCTATATTTAGCAAGTGAACAAAAGCTTTACTTTAAAATCTCCAAAGTAACACATGTCAAGTGACATCTCGCCATAACGCCCCATTATCTCACGACCTCACTTACGACGTTAGATAAAACCTACTCAAAATTGTTAGAAAGTGAGAAAGAACCCCCTGTTTAATATTTCAGCAGCTGAAGCGCTGTAAATAAATCGATGGATTCTAAGTATATATAAATAATAATTCATAACCTACGTGCCTACACGTAACAACAGAATTTTGGCTGTATTAAAACTCAGTATCCATTATTATTATTAAAAATGTGAAAGCAGCTCTGTCTGTTACGTTTTCACGCCTAAAACGCTGAACCAATTTTAATGAACTTCGGTATAGAGATATATTGGACCTTAGAGAAGAACATAGGCTACTTTTATTTATTTAATTTATATGGAAGAACAACTTTTGCCGGCTCAGTTAGTATTTTATAACGGTACTATTAAAATTATTTTTGTAAATTAAAATATTTTATGTCTAGGTATTTTAAATGGTGTGTTGGAAAATTAATTGGTGAGTATAATTTCTCTGTTTCTAGACATTCAAATGGATTTAGGCAAAGTTTATTTAGTATAAGTATTTATTTATCCACATATCGCTCCTTGAATGCAAAAGGGTCACTAATCAAAAAAGTGTAAAAACGGTTTTATTTCGAAAATCGAGCTCTAAATCAATGATACTTTAGAGTCTATTTAAGACACCCATGGTTTTCGCTAACTTTGACACCAAACCGCTCAAGCGTCTGTTTTGAATTTAGCCGCTTTGCGCACTGACTTCAGGGATGTTCAGTGCAAGACCGCCATTTTGTCAGTTGTGACCCAGACCTCAAAGAGAATAATGCCTAGTCTGTAGTATGTACTTACATACTGTGGCCGTGTACCATGTGGACTAGTCCACAAGGTGAGGTCTTTGGTTGAGAGTTGAGAGCTTTTATTATATTTCCAAATTGAATTTTAAAATACATTAGATATGTATGTATAATGGTCAAATTAGATAGTTAAACTTTTTTTTTGTATAATAAAAAACTGTTTGTTTGATTTTTATAAAGAAATATTAATAAAGCAATTTGAATTTATCCCTTTCATTTTTGGAATATTTCTTCTAATAATAGTTTGGATTTTAAAAACAAAATGGACTTATCTGAATTTTTAGAGCATGTGTAATAGATTTCAATATAATTTATAATTCAGAAAGATACAGCAACATCACGCTTCTAATGGTATATAATAGTATACAATTATTTACAAAAACTATATGTTTTTTGCAAAAAAATCCTTAACGAAATTTTGTTTCAGCTGTACTGTAAAAAAGGCTATTTATGTTTTGTGGCTCTCTTGCATTCAAGGAGCGATATACTCAAATAGGTACATGTAAACAATTTAGCGCTTTACAGCCGCTTTAAGCTACTAACTACTTAATTACCACTTGGAGTATGTGATAAAGAGTGAAAAGGTTCACAGGGTAGGTGTGGTTTTGTCAGAAAATATTTTTAACTTCAACGCAGTGTGCTTGTAACTTTGAGATGTGATAAGCGATGCAGGTTTTTTAAGAGTTAGCTAATTTGTAAATGTCAAACAATGTTCAAGAGCTGATATGAGCATTAGAAGATTTTAAGTTATTTAAAAAAAATGAATTTTTGAGATTATGTGCACTGGGAATTCTGGTGGAAGACGAAAGTTTACACTTGGTTGGATATTTGTGACGCCAGGGGCACCTTTTACTCGGTGCCATCCGCGTTTAAGAACTGGAATCTGGGTCAGTCATACTGGTATTTATACAAGGTTATAATTGCGGACTTAGAGACCAGGGGTGAACACCATCCAGCTGGGCTTGAAGCCCTACCACCTAAACTTTGTATATATGACATTAAAGACAGTTACAGTCTTTAAGTTATCTTTGTTCCCTACAGTAAATAAGCCTTGGTTCAAAACATCATAATGCAACTAAGTTAATTGATAAAACTCTAAGAAACAAATCTGATTAATTCATGTCACCATTGATTGATTTTATTGCTATCTTATCATTTATCGCTATGTAGGTCAGTTGTGCGACAAAAATTGATAAGTACAGCTAAGAACTGTTTATTAATATCAATATGGATATAGCTAAAGCTGGTCTTGGACAGAAGAATTTAATTTCCGTTTATTTTGAGAGTAAGAAAAGGTGTTTCTAGTTTCAAAACATCAAACAATGGGTATTGTTTAATATTTAGTACTGAAATTTAAACCTTAAAAAATTCTCGCTAAGTTTTTTTTTATTGCTGTAGGACAGCAGACAAGCTGACAGGCCCGCTTAGAATTTAGCAGTTATCGTTGCCTATGGGTGTTTGCAATGCCAGTGGCATTGCGAACACGCTGCTGTCCCATAGAAGTACAGGAACTTGGATCACCAATGCCAGAACACAACACAAGGTTATTATGGCGAAATACTTAAGACCAAAGGTGGTCGCCATCCAGACGGGCTTGGGGCCCTAGCACGTAGCTAGGGTGGGTTGTTTTGTCCCCTTTTACCACAGGCTAACCCCGGCCGCAGAGGTTAGTATTCTCTCTCCGCCTCTGCACGAATAAAAAGTAATAGTTAGCTCATTACCAAATGTACGAGGTTTTATTTTTTTGAGGATTTTTGATTCCATGTTGCAAATTAGAATAAATTTGCCAAGTGCTTGAAAGAATACAAAGGTGAAAGAAAACTTACTTCTACTACTTCCTTACTTCTAAACAATAAAGAAACGTCAGTTGACCGGTGACGTGAAACAAAGGACGACAACGACGGTTATTCATCATTTCTCGCCACTTCTAACAGCGAATACAACGGTATAGGTACAAACCTTGTAAAAAAATCGAAAATAAACTGTTATTAAATAATGTAGTAAACGAATCGTTTTAATAACACTGAAGACGCCCCGTTACTGAACAGGACTATTAATAAAGCTACTTTAAAAGGTTAACATGATTTTTTAAATAGGTATTTGAGTTCTTAAATAGGTATGTTATTAATTTATGAGTCTAACGAAATTTCTATTTGCTATCAATGAATGCCACTAGTCTTTGGAGTATTAGAGTAGAGTTAATTGAGCTTGGACTTAACATAAACAATCAATCGCTGATTATTATGATTTAAATAATTCATTCATTCCACCTTGTTACAAATCATTTGACATCGTATGCCTATAAGTGAGTCACTCAATAGGGAGTATAATCCACACATTGCCATTTAAATAACTATTTTTAAACCACCGAGTGGCTCAAATATGAATATTGTTGTAATATAATCGTTCTAGTTAGTTATTAATTATGATTTCAATCACAAACTGCAGTGCAGCGATGCCACGCTGCGCTGGGCGGCAGCACACCGATAGCAGCGCCATGTGCGCCTCGTCAGCCATCCGCCCATCGATCGGGTTACAAAGATTGTTAAATGGGTGTTTTATAGGACACATTCGTACTGTAAATTGTAATGATCTGCTCATATATTATTTGTTTTTATCTAGTATATTTGTCTCACGGAACAAATAGAGTACTATAAAGAGTATATAGGGAACATGAATAAATTCCTTATATTTCACCTTTAAAATAATCCTACATATGTTAGGTATATACATTTTATGAACGTAATATGTCTATACATATCTATCTACTTTCATGAAAATAGTCTGCATTACAAGCGTTCCATTCTGATTGCAGTCACATATGTACACTACGTATATACTTACATTTCGGAGCACGAGGTACACTGACTGTGATTGTCACTTGCGCATCCATTCGTTTCAATGCTTTACCGTGATGATTTGTTTTCTCCAGAAAAAAAAAACACAAGGCATTAAATAAAAATCATTTTTAGGTAAGTAATAATAATCCAATCTTATCTATAGATATGGATAGTGAATCACAGTCTATAACCCCCCACCGCTTGGGTCGGTTCTCCTTGAACCGAAGAAACATGGGCAGAAAGATGGCCGATTGGCGAGTAATACTGACATAATGGTGAATACCATCAACGGAAATTGGACCCAGGACCTATATTTTGAAGCCATAATAACAGAAGCGTTAGATGACCTGGAGATCGGTGTCAAGGTAAATGGTAAAACTGTTAATAACCTGAGATACGCAGACGACACCGTTCTACTAGACTCAACTGAACAAGACTTGCAACACATATTAAACAGAGTACATGAATGCAACACATATTAAACAGAGTACAGAGTGCATGGCTATCTATATATGAGTGTCTCGAAGACCAAATTCTTAGTTGTTTCAAAGAATAAAGACCTTAACCCCAGAATCGAACTGTCAGGTTCAGATTTAGAGCGAGTCCAGCAATACAAGTATCTCGGTGCTTGGGTAAATGAAGAATGGGACTGTAAACAAGAAATTCGTACCCGGAATGAAATTGCTCGAGCATCGTTTAAAAAAATGGAAAAAGTATTATGCGGCCGGAAACTTAATATTAAACTCCGAATACGAATTCTTCATTGCTATGTGTGGTGTTTTATGGTAGCGAAGCTTGGACCCTGACAGCTGATACCCAAAAGCGTTTAGAAGCATTCGAGATGTGGTGCTACCGTAGAATGCTCCGCATTAGCTGGACACAGAAAGTTCCAAATGTTAGAGTACTCCAACTTGTCGGTAGAGATCGCGAACTTTTACCCATAATCAAGAAAAGTAAAGTGACGTACCTAGGCCACGTGTTTAGACATGAGCGCTACCAGCTGCTCCAGCTCATTATGATGGGTAAAGTTTGCGGTAAACGGCGAGTTGGACGGAGGAAAAAGTCATAGCTCCGCAACATCCGTGAGTGGACACATGAAATATCTCAAGCGTAGAAGAACTGTTTCGCTTGGCCCAGGACAGGAAAAGATTCTCAGAGCTGACAGCTAACCTCCTGTAGGAGAGACACTTACAACAACAACAACCTATATTTTGGTCTCCAGTGGTAATCCACTTGGTTATCATGTACTTCGATGAATCAGTATAGATCGATATATTAACAAAGCACTTAGCAATGACCAATAATTACCTTCGGTACATTGAATATGATTCAATAAAAACATTCGACCATGTGTATCACATATCGATACATATGTTATCTTAATGAATACATCCATAGAACTGAATCATGATCGAGATATTAATTTAAAAATGTTTTGGGATCATGAGTAAACTTTTATATTTCACGAGCAGTACAAACGCAAATACAACAAAAGTTGAACCAAAATGATCGACATAAATCACAAAAATTTCAAGCTAAAGTGGCAGAGCGTCAGTCACAAATGAATTCATAAGTAGACACAGTGTTTTGGCAAATGTCACTTACATTAAAAACTAACGTCGTCTAACCTAATCCCCAGCTGGACGTATTTACGAAAAAGTTACTAGAATGATGTCTGGCCAAACTTCTACGTGCGGGAGAAATAATACTGACGACTGGACTGGACGACTTATCGTTAAAGCAACAAAACTATCCTAGCTAGGTAGTAGGCATCCAAGCCCATCTGTATGGAGAGCATAGTCTCTGAGTATACTGCCATATTAACCTTGTGTTGTATTCCCGGTGTAGTTGAGACCCAGGTTCCAGTTCTCCTACGGTCTCCTAGTTCCTAAAGAACTCCAAGCGCAAGGTAGGTCCAGAAGAAGACCAAAATTTGGCTAAAGACTATGATGTGTAAATGTTATTGATATATTTCTAATATGATGAACTGATAAGGCTTTTGTTGCTCTGGCAGCCAGCACTATAAAATATATCACTATAAATATAAATGTTTTATCTACTTCGCAAAACCAACTTTATCCGTGCAGGGGCGGAGAAAGTACTAACCCCTGTGGCCGGGGTCGGCCTGTCGTAAAAGGCGACAAAACAACCCACCCTAGCTACGTGGTAGGCCCCAAGCCCGTCTGGATGGCGACCACCTTTGGTCTTAAGTATGCCGCCATAATAACCCTGTGTTGTGTTCCGGCATTAGTGACCCAAGTTCCTGTACCCTTATGGGACAGCAGCGTGTTCGCGATGCCACTGGCATTGTAAGCACCTATAGGAGACGGTAACTGCTAAATCCTAAGCAGGCCGTTAGCCTGTCTGCTGTCCTATAGCAATAAAAAAATTATTGACTAATAAAAGTATAAAGCGTCTAAGTTAATTTTGAGGAAAGAGTAGTTTAGAATTAAATTAAACACACCACATGCTAAAACGGCATAACTTAAGTATGAATTTTTTGTGTTACACCTATTTCACGAGCTATTTACATCTCACGGTAGATCAAGTCATCAAATTTGACGTTTCGTTGAATTCCATCAGTGCAAAATCAAACTACTGTTGGCTCAGAAGTCACGCGTCTCCGATTACACTGTCACATGTGTTTGATTTTTTGCGATGATTTGCGTGTGTTCTAGTGGATTGGGGGCTGATAAAATACCCCATTTCTAGTAAAATTATGTTATAGGTCACAATTGGAAGCACATGTTACTGTGTTTTTAAATTGACGATATATTTTGTTCCCTTAAAAACATATTTTTTATTACCAATGACCAAAATTTGTTTACTTTTTGTTTTACTACGACCGAGGTTGAAAGACAAATATATATAAACGATTTCATTCTTCATCTGCTAGCATTTCATCTCGGTATTTAGTAAGTTCACAAGTTTATAACTTGACTTGTTTAGGTTTCTAATGTGGAAGGACCGCGCTAGAAACTCCCGTGACATTGCGGACAAATTGTTCACCTTCGCTAGTATGGCTAAGTTTTACTTCAACCGGCTACAACATGGGCAACAAATACATATCTAGCCATGCATTTTCGGCCGTGCTTTGGCAGGAAGGGT